>CM032448.1:38570533-38745533 GCA_019049505.1 Pachyrhynchus sulphureomaculatus
GGTCAAGAAATATACTGTATGGAGTTACAGCCAATGAGAATGTAGTATAACAACTTAAAATTATTCAAGCTCCAGGTCCAGAAGAAATTTCTGCATAACTAATCAGATGTGATGAAACATGATACATAAATTAGTATATATATATATATATATATATATATATATATATATATATATATATATATATATATATTTATATAATATACATATATATGGTGTTTCTATAGCAGATAAATGAAAAGTTGTGTCTTTTTTTTCTTCAGGTACCATGATCGTTCAACGATCGTTGGTTATCATGTTGGCTACCATGTGGATGATGATCGTTTTATTGACAGCAGCGCGGAAGAGTTGAACCGTAGACTTTCCGTACCACTGTCTTAAATTTTTCAACCACGATGTTCTCCTTCTCCCTGGAACATGCCTGCCTGAAATCTTTCTCTCCATAATCAGATGCAAGATTTCATATTTTTCTGCTCATAATGAGGCCAAAATATTCTAATTCGCGTCGCTTAATGGTCGCGACCACCTCCAAGTCCTTGTCCATGCAAGTGAGAACGCTGTTGTAACTAATTCTGTCGATCCCACTGATTTTCAGCAGTCGTCGATACACCCACATCTCGAATACCTCCAGATGTTTAAACATTGCTTCAGTTAGCGTCCATGCTTCCATGCCGTACGAGAGAACCGGAAAAACATACCAGCTTACCTTTTTCATCTGTAGTTTCAATAATAGGTCGTGACTAGTTAAAATTTTTTGTTCTTCCTAAATGCGGCTTGGATCTTCTCTATTCGAATTTTGACTTCCACGGTCGGTTCCCAGTGGTCGTTGATATTGCTACCGAGATACATCAATTTATCAACTCTCTCTATCCTTATACCACTAACTGTAATACCACCATCTTCAATATTAGATTCTTTGGTTATACGTATATATTTTGTTTCATTTGCATTGAGTCTTACACCAAACTGTGTACAAGTGTCAGTTATTTTATCCATAAGTTTTTGTAGATCTTTTCCGTTATTAGTGATAATTAATGTATCATCGGCGTTTCTGATGTTATTTATATTAACGCCGTTGATGTTGATTCTTTCAGTGGTACCAGTTAGTGCTTCATTAAATATCACCTCCGACTAGAGGTTGAACAACCAGGGCGATAGAATAACACCCCGGACGCATTCACTGACTCCCTGATTTTAATTTCATCCGAGAGTTGAAGCTTCAACCGCACTTCAGCTATCTGATGCCAGTACAAATTTACACAGAAAGAAAGGTTAATTAGACTGCTCCAATTACACAGATATATCAATAACCTGAACTCTTAGTTCAGTCTTATATTTGGAAGAATTCTTAAAGATTTTGTTCAAGTGGAATATAGATCAATCCTAATTCCGAGTTGGATGCACATGTACAGATAACATCTTGTGTTTAAAATAAGCGACAAAAAAGAAGGCGAGACACAAACCAAAAAACAAGTTATATGCATGCGACTGACAATTGTTGGAAATATGTGGAAGGGACAGAATTTAAAATTAACGTATCCAACAACGAATAAGAGTAGATGGATCATGAAATAAAAAAAATTAAGATAGTACAGTCATTTACGAAGAATGGAGGTAACTAGATTGCTTAAAAGAGTTTCGAAGTTGGAACGACCAAACCGTGAAAAACGTGGGAGATCAAACAAGGCCTGGAATGGAGAAATTACCAGAATAATGAGAATGCCAGCAGAATTACAGAAAGACATGAAAATCAGACATCGGACAAATCGAAAAACGTTTTGAATCCTATAAAATATCATCTTATAAGTGTTCCCTACGGCACACTTATAAGATCACTCCGGTGTCTGTCTGTCCATCTGTCTGTCCGTCTGTCACACCCGATTTTCTCCGAAACTATTTGACATAGAAAGTTGAAATTTGGCACTAATATAGGAATTGATGGCCTCATCAGAGCCGTGTAGTTTTGAAAATTAAATTTTGACTTAAGGGTGTTAGTTTTGTATGGTGAAATCGGAAGTGAATTTTTTTTTACCAGGTCATCGAGTTGGGTCTCAAATGAAAGCTTGTAAAAACACGAGTTCAAAACTATAATAATAATAATAAACTCTTTATTGATTCCAAATGTAACATCATGCAGTATACGAACAATGTCACAAAAAATATTCCGTAGGGTGAGGAAGTTATCAAAAGCCGGAAGGGCATACATTTCTACTTTTATCTGCAACATCATAGAATTCTTTCATTTCATAAAAAGACTTAGTTACTAGATAACTAGTGAGTTTTGCCTTTAGTTTTGCCTTAGGAAGACTTCTTAAACATCCAGGGAGGGAGTTATAAATACAAAACAAAAAAAGTTACATTTATCTGCTATCAAATTTTGCTTATGTCGATTATCATAGCTGTGCTTACTATCACTCTCCGCAAACAGATCTTTATTGTTACAAATAAACATAACAGAGTCAAGAATATGCAATCCTATTACAGTTAACAGCATTTGAGTAATAAAAATATTTCTACAACTATCTCTTGGTTTTAACTGAAATATATTTCTTAAGCACCGTTTTTGTAATAACAGTATTCTCCCAACATCACATGAGCCCCCCCAAAATATCAGACCGTATGTAATTTTGGATACCACGTAAGCATGGTAGACAGTGATTGCTGCAGTCACGCCCACACTCTCCGACACAATCTTCAAAGCAAAACTAAATATAGCGATGCTCAGTGCAATTATATATAATACTAGCCGGGCCCGCGGCTCCGCTCGCGTGGACTTAATTCACCACTAGCGTCACTACTTATTCCTTAATTTACCCAACGTAATAAAATATCTCCCATTATTTCCCCTTATCTCTCAATATTTCTCCTTATCTCCCATTATCTCTACATAATTTCGATTACCTAGGCTTAACTCTGCTCATCTCCCATAATTTCTCCTTATCTCCCATTATATCTCCTTATCTCCCTTTATTTCTCCTTATCTCCTATTATCTCACCTTATCTCCCATTATATAGGCTTATCTCGACTTATCTCTCAATATTTCTCCTTATCTCCCATTATTTCTCCTTATCTCCCATTATCTCACCATAACTCCCATTATCTAGACTTATCTTTGCTTATCTCCCATTATTTCTCCTTATCTCCCATTTTTTATATTTATCTCCCATTATCTCACCTTATCTCCCATTATCTCACCTTATCTCCCATTATCTCACCTTATCTCCCATTATCGAGCTTTATCTCGACTTATCTCCCATTATTTCTCCTTATCTCCCATTATCTAGGCTTATATCGAATTATATAGAACATATGTTTAAATTTATAAAAACACATAAATCGGATAAGTGGTTCTCAAGTAATAAGCGCACTAACGGACAGACAGACAGACAGAAAGACGTTGCATTTTATATATATTCTAGATAGAAGATTATAGATGACCTGGCCAGAGAACAAATGTATGAATTAAAAAAAAAAAAAACACGTAAATCGGATAAGGGGTTCTCGAGTGATAAGCGCACTAACGGACAGACACACAGACAGAGAGACGTTGCATTTTATATATATTATATTCTTTGCTACATGATATTGTTCCATATTTAATGCTTTAGGCAGTGTATTGCAAGAGAACGCGCTAGCGGCAAACTTTTCTCCGACTTGATTCACTATTATCGTCACTGCTTATTCCTTATGTCACCTAACGTAATAAAATATATCCTATAACCTGGCCAGAGAACATATGTATGTTTAACAAAAAAGGACGTAAATCAGATAAGTGGTTCTTCAGTGATAAGCGCACTAACGGACAGTCAGACAGACAGAGAGACGTTGCATTTTATATATATATTATAGATATTCTTTGCTACATGATATTGTTCCATATTTAATGGTTTAGCATGTTTAAAAAAAAAGCACGTAAATCGGATAAGTGGTTCTCCAGTCATAAGCGCACAAACGGACAAACAGACAGAAATACGTTACATTTTATATATTATAGATGTAATAAAATATATATCTATAACCTGGTCAGAGAACATATGTATGAATTTAAAAAAATCACGTAAATCGGATAAGTGGATCTCGAGGGATAAGCGCACTAATGGACAGACAGGCAGACAGAGAGACGTTGCATTTTATATATATTCTAGATTATAGTTTATAAATATTGTCTGCTACATAATATTGTTCCATATTTAATGGTTTAGGCGGTGTATTGCAAGGCAACGCGCTAGCGACAAACTTTTTTCCGACATCATTCACTATTTTACGTCACTACTCATTCCTTAACAGGTTGACTGCCGATCTATATTTTTGAGTTTGTGGTTGACGCCAGTAAGATTTTTCCAAATATTTTTATTTTATTGTGGTAAATATGAATTAAAATGAGTCTTGGATGTGTTTTTTTTATGTGCCATTCAAAATATTAGAAAAAAAAAAAAATTTCACTCCGATCGGAGTAATCGGCATTGCAAGCGAAAATTTTTACTAGATTCCGAACACTCCGATCGGAGTGTCCAATTAAATAAGTAAAAAATAATAAATCGAACTCATGAACTCAAAACATTTATTTCTAAATCATTTTTGTACATTTTTATGGTAATCCTCAAGGCAATTAAGGCAAAAACCTGGTTGTCCAGGGCACATTTTGCATTCATACACTGTTTGCTTTCTTATTTTATTTTTCCTGCATTCTTTGCATTCCTTTCTGCTTACCCGTTTTGTTTCTTTAGTTCCTTTTTTTTCACTAACAATTTTTTTTCTGCTTTGCTAATGCTGTGGACATTTATTTGGCCTGGAGGAATTTGCGGCAAATTAGTAATTGGTCGTCTGGCTAGTAAATTTGTTATGACATCCAATCGGAAGTCATATAATTGTAACTGGTCAGACCGCGAATATTTATTGTACAAAAAATAGGCGTTTATCATGCTCATTTGCAGCACATGCATGAATAACTTTTTGTGCCACTGAATGGTTTTACGGCTGCAAGGATAATATGCCATCATTTGATCCTGTCTATCTATACCGGACATAAAAGCATTATATCCAATGATTGCGGAAGGTTTTTCAGATTCTTGATTTCTTTTGTTTTTAAAAATGCCCATTTCGCTTCCAAATTCTGTTGAAATGTATTGAACATTGCGTTTATCGCGCCATTTTCCGACATGCACTCCATTGCAAAACATAGATTTATTCTCACCACGTTTTTAAGTTTGCACTCATTACCTCTTTCGGATTATCTTTCTTCTCAGCTCTCAGCGTACCAGTGCAGTATGTATTTTGTTGAAGTAATTTCCTAGCTAAATTAACACTATTGTAAAAATTGTCTAGATAAACAGCATGTCCCACACCCAATTTTTCCTCCAATAAATGTAAAACAATCTTTTCAGTATGTCCGCTTCCACCATAAACATCTGTCGCACCTTCGTAGACACGAAATTTCAAAATAAGTCCATTAGGCTCTGTCAGCATGTATAACTTCATACCATACTTATGACGCTTATTCTTGATATACTGTTTAAACTGGAGACGACCCCGATAAAGTACCATAGCTTCATCCAAAGACAACTCTCTTCCAGGATAAAATTTCTCCCATCTTGTTGTTAAAAAAATCTGCCACAAATCTAATCTTTCCTAGCCGGATCCATATCTGGAGATGTAAAATGCAAACACCTCAAGATAAGCAAAAATCTATTCCTTGACATATATTTTCTAAAAACAGGTAGATTAAATAGCGGATCAGTTTTCCAATAATCGTTAAGACGGCTCAAGGATATTGTGCCAGTGTGAAGCAACAGGGCCAAAAAAATTTTTAGTTCGTCAAGAGTAAGATCTTTAAAATTAGTAATACGTGATTTTGTACTTGTTTCTGGGCGCAGCAAAACCTCGACTGCGTAAGAGTTCGTTCGTTCTACAATAGTTTGTAAAAAATCATCATCAATGATCATTTCGAAAAAATCGATAGGTGCACCCTGTCCTGGAATTTGCACCAATAATTCCTGGGTTTTCTGGAACAAAATTTGTTTTAACGCACCTCTGTCGTTCCATTTTATCTCATCAAGGCTAGGAAGTGTTTGATGTGGCCGAATAGGGTCTATAATATTCTCTTCTTCGGACTCGGAGCTTGAATTTACATCACTATCTGTGTGTGTCTGGTACGTAATGTTCGTCACTACTACCTCCGCTTTCTTCCAATAGCTGCAATAATTCAGTGTCAGTTAGCTTCTTTTCTTATCATATACCTTTTTTTCATCACTACAATGTCTTTTTTTAATACCAGAAGGCCCAGGTTGATTGTCCATATTGTACGGCAGATTACAACCAAACCAAAAGCAAATCCGCGGAACCACTTAAGCACCTGTTAGAACTTGCGTTTTTAAGCAACGCCACCACTAGAAACACGTTTCATATACAACGCCGATGGAATACTAAAACGTTTCGTAAGAACGCATGTCGAACTCCGATCGGAGTAGACGGCGTTGGCGAAGAGACCCGACGCACTCCGATCGGAGTGGTCGGCAGTCAACCTGTTAAGCTACCTATCGTAATAAAATATAGCCTATAACCTGGCCAGAGAACATGTGTATGTTTAAAAAAAAAAGTACGTAAATCGGATAAGTGGTTCTCCAGTGATAAGCGCACTAACGGACAGACAGACAGACAGACAGAGAGACGTTGCATTTTATATATATTATAGATAATACTTGCTCACACTTTTCTATGTATTGTTTTTAAAAAATTTATCTCTAAGAGTACTGATCAAAAAATTTTGAAAAAATTCTGGAATATTCTCCACAGGATTATCAGTTTTCAGTAAAGATCGGAAAAAAACTTTATTGAAAACTTATTTGGGATATCTTTTATGAAGTCATTGGCCATTTTACATCTTCGAAACAAAATTTTTTATTGTAATAGCAATCAAAATATATATATATATATATATATATATATATATATATATATATATATATATATATATACAAGGCTGGTTTGAAAAGTCCGTGCAAAGTCCGAGAGATGACACCATCGGCGCGTATCGAAGTCATGTTTAGTTAGTAGCATCTCTTGAATGAGCGCACACCAAGTTTCAGCCATATTGGTATATTTCTTTGTGTTTGGCATTCGTGTGAATCAAGGAAGTCGAGTGATTTTCAAGAAATGGACGAAACAGAATTTCGTGTGGTGATTAAACATTACTTTATGAAAGGCAAAACGCCTCAGGAGACTAAAGAGAAGCTTGATAAACATTATGGTGACTCTGCACCTTCGATTAGAACAGTTTATAAGTGGTTTCAAAATTTTCGGACTGGCCATATGGGCACAAGTGACGCTTAACGTTCTGGACGGCCTGTGGAGATTACGACTCCAGAAATCATTGATCAAATCCATGATATGGTGATGGATGACAGAAGAGTTAAGGTGCGTGAGATTGCTAGTGCTGTGGACATCTCGACTGAACGGGTACATAATATTTTGCATAAACATTTGGACATGAGAAAGCTATCCGCAAGATGGGTGCCGCGATTGCTCACGCTTGACCAAAAACGGAATCGTGTGAAGTGTTGCAAGGATGGTTTGCAGCTGTTCCAGAAGAATCCGGAGGACTTTAAGCGTCGTTTCGTCACTGTGGATGAAACATGGATACATTACTATACTCCTGAGACCAAACAACAATCTAAACAAACGGGTTACCAAGGGAGAATCTGCACCAAAAAAGGCGAAGACCGTTCCTTCGGCCGGAAAGGTTATGGCGACTCTCTTTTGGGATTCGCAAGGGATAATCCTCATCGACTATCTGGAAAAGGGTAAAACTATTACAGGTGAATATTATTCATCGTTATTGGACCGTTTGAAAACCGAGCTGCAAGAAAAACGCCCGCGATTGGCCCACAAGAAAGTCCTTTTCCATTACGACAACGCACCAGCACACACCTCAGCAGTTGTGGTCGCAAAATTAATGGAAATAGGATTCCAACTCGTTTCACATCCCCCCTATTCTCCAGACTTGGCTCCCTCGGACTACTATTTGTTCTCCAATTTGAAGAAATGGCTGGCGGGACAAAGATTTTATTCAAACGAGGAGGTGATTGCAGACACTAATGGATATTTTGCAGACTTGGACAAATCCTATTATTCGGAAGGGATCAACTAACTAGAACATCGGTTTACCCCAAAACATAAGTAGTTTTTATTTTTGCACGGACTTTTCAAACCAGCCTCGTATATATATATATATATATATATATATATATATATATATATATATATATATATATATATATGTATATATATATATATATATATATATATATATATATATATATATATATATATATATGTATATATATATATATGTATATATATATATATATATATATATATATATATATATATATATATATATACAGTAATACCCCGCTTAGCGCGACCCCGTTACGCGCGGTTTCACTATAACGCGAATTTCAAATTTCGCGCTCATGTAGTCATTAACTTCTCTATGGTCGCGGGGGGATCCCCGCTTTCTCTGAATATTCTCTTTGAAGAATTGGGAATTCCCTGTCCTTCGACTTTGTTCTATGGGGATTTCCTCGTTCGTTTCGTGTGTTCATTTGTTCCGTAATGTTAGTTCGGTCGGCTGGCAGTTTTGTTTTAATATTTATTGGAGATACATACATACATAATTTAACCCTACGTTAAAAATGCCGCCTGTAAAGAAAAAAGAGCGTAAAAGCGTCACTTTGGAATTGAAGATGAAAGTGTTAAGAAGAATGGAAAATGGAGGCAAAGCAACAATTGTTGGGAGAGATTTTGGACTCTCAGAATCGACTGTGAGAACGATTTATAAAAATCGGGAAAAAATTAAAATCTCCAGCGAAGGTTCAACACCTATAAGTGCAACAAAACTTTCTCGTTCGAGATCATCTATCTTAGAAAGAATGGAGAAATTACTGTCAGTCTGGATCGAAGATTTGAATAAGAAGAACACACCACTAAGTCAAGATCTCATATGCACAAAAGCAAAATCTTTGTATGAGATGCTGAAAACAAAAGAAGGAGAAGGGAGTGCCACTCCGACTTTTGCTGCCAGCAGAGGCTGGTTCCATCGGTTCAAGCAGCGTTCTAATCTTCACAATATCCACATAACAGGCGAAGCGGCCAGCGCGGACATTCAAGCTGCAGCTGAGTTTCCAGACAAGTTTCAAGACTTCGTTAGACGAGAGAAAATTCCTGCTTGTCTCATCTTCAATGTTGATGAGACCGCACTTTACTGGAAAAAAATGCCATCTCGAACATTCATTTCTAAGGAAGAACGTCAAGCCAGTGGTTTCAAAGCTGCGAAAGATCGACTAACACTTCTGCTGGGTGGTAATGCCACTGGTGATTTCAAACTGAAACCTTTACTAGTGTACCATTCAGAAAACACCCCGTGCAATGCGAGGCACAGACAAGACAAGTCTACCAGTTGTGTGGCGATCAAACAGAAAGGCGTGGGTTACACGGGAAATTTTTCAAGAATGGTATTCTAATAGTTTTTGCCCATCAGTCAAATCATACTGTGACAGAAATGGGCTTGAACCTAAAGTTATATTACTCTTAGACAATGCCCCAGGACATCCAACCTCACTTGATACGCCCAGAGACTTAAAAGTGTACGTAAAGTTCCTTCCACCAAACACTACGTCAATATTACAACCTATGGACCAGGGAGCAATAGCAAACTTCAAAGCTTATTACCATCGCCGCACTTTTAGCCAACTAATTCATGAAACTGACGGGGAAGGAAGACAGTCTATGCGAGAGTGGTGGAAGTCATACAACATTATGAAGTCTATTCACAACATAGAAGAGGCTTGGAAGGAAGTTAAAATGAGTTGTATGAATGGGGTGTGGCGTAATCTTTGGCCAGATGTAGTGGAAGCACCTAGAAGAATTGTCCAGATGCAGAGACAAGTGCTTGAAGACATTGCTGCAATGATTGAGGGGTCTGAACTTGAAGATGTCACGGTAGAAGATCTCGTAGAACTTGTAGCAACGCACGACGATCCTATTAGCAATGAAGATCTGATCGAGTTACAGAATAATCCTATCTACGATGAGGAAGAACAAGTAGAAGAGAAAGTTTTATCTTCAGGGGAAATACAAAATGCACTTTCAAAAATTTATTCAGGTTTGGACATATTGCAGAGTATAGACAATAATGATGACCGTGTCTTGACCGTGTGTCAAACAATTAAAAACAGTGTTGGGTGTTATGAACGTATTTTACAAGAACGTAAACAAAACGTTACCCAAAAGACAATAGATGTATTTTTCCGTAAAAAATAAGAGTATGTATTACATAAAGTGTTCTTAGAATTAAAGTGATTGATTAAAATGATTTGTATTTTTTTGTATTAAATTTTGACTATGTTTAATCATAAACCTCGATATACGCGAATTTCAGTTAACGCGATTTTTTTCGGAACGTATCCCTCGCGTAAAGCGGGGTATTACTGTATAAATATATATAAATATAAAGAAAGAAAACAAAAGTTGCCGTATCTAACAAAATTCTTAAATGTAAAATTTGTTGGGGAACTCGGGGCGTGATAAAAGTTCACACAGTGTTCATTACGCCAATATTTCGATCCTTGGTTGGGACCTTTTTCAAGGCAACAACTGAAAAGGAGAAATAGTCTACTAACTGAGAAAACTTAAACAACACAACAACAACGCTGGCTACAGGTGGTTGGTTCGGGTGAATTAATTAATAATTAAAAATGTTTTCAGCATCCAGGGTTTTCAAACACATCCCTGTTATAAATTTGATCTTTTTAACTTTATGTATTGGTTTATTATAGTGTTTATTTTAATGAATTCTTAGTCGTTTCTATGTTACAAGCTAATTATGGCCATTCATGTTAACTCTACTTCTCACTATTCATGTGAGTTTTTTCTTTTATATTACATCTTATATTTCATTGTACTTCTATATAAGTTTATTAATAATAATAATAATAGTAGTAATTTGAATAATTTAATTTTACCCAAGTTTTCTCAGTTAGTAGACTGTTTCTCCTTTTCAGTTGTTGCCTTGAAGAAAGTCCCAACCAAGGACCGAAATATTGGCTTAATGAACATTGTGTGAACTTTTATCACGCCCTTTGCCGAGTTTCCCCAACAAATTATATATATATATATATATATATATATATATATATATATATATATATATATATATATATATATATATATTAGAGTTGAAAACTGGCTAACTATACCAAAAAAGTTGGAGTTTTATAGGGTTTATTAAGAGGGAAGCCGAATTTGTTATTTATATATTGAGTAGTTTTCGGGAAAAAAATCGTTTTACGTAATGAATGTAACCTGTTATAGGCGTGAATGCTGAAAAGTCTGTTAGAGGGCCCAAGAATACAACTATAGTAAAAATTGGCCTAGGTACGGCTCTGAAAAATACTCAATCTACCTAATGCACAATTAAAGCATAATAAAAATATCTTCCTTATTCAGTTTAAATGCTTTTAATATTAGCCGACACATGTAACAGTTAGGTCATTTATTTTCTTATTTATTGCATTACGACCTAAACTCCGCAAAATATCATTTAAACGATCTTTAAATGGGCAAGCGTTATCAAGCTGAAGAACGTGTAAAATATTAACGGGATTTTAATGTTGTAAAGGCGGCATTAGTCGACATTTGGGTTAGGTGAATATTTTCGCAAATTAAAAACATTATGACTACGTGAAGGGTCTGTGATGGCTCTAAAATTTTATGTTTCAGCACGTATTTATTTATTTTTTCCTTTCCAACTTATGCGAATTTAAAACGACCTTTCTGTGAATATCCTGATGCTGTATATATAGAAAAATTGGTAAACTATACAAGACATTTCGTTGAAACATTTTTGGTAGGGTTTAGTAACAGTGGAAAAAGCAAACAAATATAAGGTCATCTTGTGGTTGGCAATGGTTGGCTACGAAAAAGCATTTGATTCCGGAGAGATATGGGATGCCCTTAACGCCTTAAGTAATAGCAGATTCGAGAAAAATATACATCTCTTCTTGGATACAGATAAAAACAAATATTGCTTGAAGAAAGAACCAATAAAATCAAAATTAAAAGAGGAATTAGACAAGGCGACTCAATAACCCCAAAGCTGTTCATGTTGACTCTAGAAGACATGTTTCAAATCACTAAAGTGGAAAAATAAAGGAATACTAATAGACGATGAACGATTAAATCACTTAAAGTTCGCAAATGATGTCACTCTAGTTGCCAACACAAAAGAAGAATTACAAGAAATGATGATGGAATTAAATAACAACTCTCGAGAAATAGGTCTAAAAGTACTTACTTACTTACTTCCTCTTCTGAGTAGGTCACAGACCTGTTCATCAAGGCCGCCGGTCAGTTCTGGGTCTCCAATCAGACGAACAGCCCTTCTCTGAACAGAATCTAACAAATGCAGTGTATGTTTGGGAGCGGAGCCCCAACCATGGGAGCAGTATTCCATAGTTGGTCGAATTTGAACTTTGTAAAGAATTAACAGTTGTTGTGGAGTGTAAAGCTTTCTGGTTCGAGATAATATTCCCAGAATTAGACAAGGCGACTCAATATCCCCAATGCTGGTCACGTTAAAGGAATACTAATAGACCGTGAACGATTAAATCACTTAAGGTTCGCAGATGATGTCACTCTAATCGCCAACGTAAAAGCAGAATTATAAGAAATGCTGAAGGAATTAAATAACGACTCTCGAGAAATAGGTCCAAAAATAAACTTCACCAAAACCAAATATTTGAAGAATGAAACTGAAGATAACAGCCAGAAACTACTAATATTTAGGACAAAATATCGAACTATAAAAAATAATTTAAAGAGTGACTTGGTTAGAATTCTCGTTAATTTGGTTTGCGTTCGGAAGGTTAGAATCCACATTTAAATTGGACATCCCAAATACAATAAAAGCCAGAGTATTCAATCAATATGTACTGCGGGCATCAATATATGACACTGAAACGTGGGCTTTAAATAAAAGTATAATATATAAACTCCAGGTTATCCAAAGAGCAGTGAAGAGGAGAATGTTAAATATTCCTCGCAAAGTTAATCAAATGACTTTTCAACGTTTAATAACATCTTATCCTCTGATGAGGCTCGACAGCGTTAATCAAATGAATTTTCAACGTTTACTAACATCTTATCCTCTGATGAAACACGTTAAGGTCACCCTAACGGTCACGCAAGTAACCAGAGTTGTTATTATTGAAGTCAATCGAATCCAAAATTAACCCTTTCAAAGCCTTTACATTCCCCTAAAGCCGCAATGTCGGCACCTGGAATAATCGGCCCTAACTTCTTACAAGATGACAGAGATCACACAATAACTGCCACTTAGATTTACATGTACAGGGTGAGTCAACGATAGAATAAAGTTCATTATCTCATTTGTTTCGGGAATGACGAAAAAATGTTAAATACAATAGTTTAAGGGAATGTTAAGATACACAGTTTAAAATTATTTTTGCGTATACAGGGTACTTCAAAAAAGTGTGGCCGATATAACGTATGTTTTTTTAAATGGAATACCCTATTTTCTAATTTATTTTTCAATTCTGCATAAAATTTTTTAACTTTCTTATTAATAATGTTATATACCTAAACCTAGTAGTTTTTCTAATATTTCAGTTTTTTAAAAAAAAAATACTAGTTTTCAGTTTTGTGTAAAAAAATTGCCAGTAGCGCCATTGTTTCTGAAGGTGGAATACTCATAATTAGTACGAGCGTTCTATAGAGATGAAAAAAAAGATGTATGTAAAGAAATTTAAGTTAGATGCTACAGGGTGTTCACAATAAATTTATATATTTCGACTATTTTAAATTGAAAAATCTCAAATTTTTTAAACGGCACACCCTGTATATATTTTACAAAACCCTCCAAGTTTTATTAAGTATGTCATATACCTATTTCTAATAGTTTTCGATTTATTTTGAATTTTTCAATTTTTACCCTTGTTTTTAATACACTTACGCTATTATGAAAACATAAACGAATAGTTAATAATAATTTTAATATAGTTTAACTTATCTAATGATTAATTATTATGACGTAATAAATGTTCAAAAATATGCTCGTCTACTTGAATACACATGTTTAGTCGTTTTACTATATTTTCCTCCACTTTCCTTAGCATAAATTGTCCTGCACGCATCCCGTATCCTATTTTCCATATCTACTGGTGTTTTTAGGAGGATTCACATAAACACGATCTTTAATGTAGCCCCACAATTTGAGATTTTCAATTTAAAATAGTCGAAATGAATTGTATTTAACATTTTTTCGTCATTCCCCAAACAAATGAACTTTATCATTGACTCACCCTGTACATGTAGCTTATAATGCTCTTGGCGTAAACTTTTCAGCCCACGACCTGCTGTTAAACGTGTTAAAAACTCAATGCCTTATTTTTGGAAATCGGGTCGAACATGCCTTTACATTTTACTAGGGAAACAATGAATTTAAAAATTCGGAAAGCATGTCTTCTCTTGGCTTAACAATTGATGGCGCATGTTGCGACTGTAGCAGTGAGTGTAGCTAAATACTGCTATGCTCTAAAGGTAATCGCACAACATGTTGGCATTGATGCAACCATATCGGCTTATCATGATTCTGTTCAGTCTGGGATATGGTTTAATTTTTTGGGGTAACTCATCAGAAATCAAAAGACTTGTTTACGTAGTATATTTCAGATAAACTAGCGAGAGAGCTGTAAATCGGTGTTTATAGAGTATAAGATTTTGATACTTATCAGTACGTATATATTAGATTCGTTTATATTCATACAAAAAAATAAAGATCTGTTCGAAAATGCCGTTCACAGCCACACTTATATAACCAGACATAAGGCGAACGTAGTGCTTGAGAAATATCATTTTAGTTACATATAAAAGAATGTACAAATCATAAATTTATAATAGTTTTCCATTATCAGTTCAAAATCTATCTGATGCTAAAGCAAAAAAATATAGTCAATCATTTATTGAGTAAAGCATTTTACACTCTGGGTGAATTTTTCAATGCTTCTAATAGGAATGAGATGGGATAAGAAATATTTATTGTTTGTTGTGTTATTGGGGAGGATATCTTTGGGTGCTTGTAGTTTTAGTTTTGTTTTAACTCTTATGTTTATAATACTTATATGTTTATTTAATTTTACCATATATTAAATATTATTTAACTTTAACAATGTCCCATAGTGCTAAACATTTATTGTAACTATATTGTTGCTGGGAACGAATAAATTGTTATCTAATATCATCTAGATGAGGTTATTTTTAGGGATATATAATAAAAGACTGTTTTTAGTCAATTTCCACTGGTTTATTTAAATTGCGATGACGCGTTTCGCTGTCGATGCAGCTTCTTCAGATCTACATTTTACACTGTCAGGTTAGGTTTAATATTCACAGTTTTATATAATTTCTTAATTATAATATTACACCTAATTAAATTACATTGATAGTATTGGAAAATCCACACAGATTTGGAGTTAGGAGAATAAATTCAATAATGGCGAATTGCTTAAATCTACCTGGTCGTTGAGTAAAGTACCTGTAGTCCTTAACGATTTATTTCCATTATCTCTAAAAGGTTTAGTTTTAAACCTTTTTGTTGGGTGTGTAAAATTTTGTAATTCTTGTTAAATGTGTAATTTTCTGTTAAAAGATGATTAGCATATGTTGAATTAGATTTTCTATGGATGAAACTTTTTTCGTGTTCTGTAATTCTTTGTCTAAATGTACGTCCAGTTTGTCCGATGTATGTTTTAGGACATGACCCACTTGTTAATTGATAAACCCCTGATTTATTGTCTTTATTGATTTGTGGTTTGTAGTTTTTAAGATATTTCCCTATAGTATTATTAGTCTTGTAAGCTATGTTGATATTTTTTTGATTTAAAAATTTCCCCAGTTTTTCCGTTGGTTTGCCGAAATAGGTTAAGCATTTAAAAGTGGTATTTCTGTCCTTAAAACGTGGGTATATTTCTGAGATTGCCTTGTTTCTAAGTTTTTTCTTTACGATACTATTGATTAAAGTAACCGAATAACCGTTGTTAACGGCTACTTGTTTTATGTAGTTTAATTCTTTAGTAAAATTTTCTTCTGATAAGGGGATATTAGTTAATCTATGTATAAAACTATGATAAGCGGCAAGTTTATGATGGTTAGGGTGGTGAGAACTATTGTGAATTGTGGTATCTGTATGACAAGGTTTGTGATATATTGCAAATTCATGTGTTTTCATGGCTTTACTGGTTGTTAAGGTCTAGGAAATTGATTTTCCCTTCGACTTCTTCTTCCATTGTAAAACTGATATTTCTATGTAAAGAATTAATATACTGTAAAAAGTGAGTTAATTGTCTGTCGGTACCTGTAAAGCATACAATTATATCGTCTACGTATCGATATCAATATAGACAATTATTACTATTGTTATTATGGTTGTTAAATATCATTGTTTCAATACTGTCCATGAAAATTTCGGCAAGTAATGGACTTATGGACTCCCCATAATTAACCCTTCTTTACTATTGTAGAATGTATTGTTAAATGAAAAATAATTTTGTCTTAGACAAGTTCTTAATAAATTAATTATGTCCATTTTTCTAACTTCATTTACTTTGTTTTTCGTTAATAGGTTCTCTATTAAAATTATTGTTTCGTCTGGAGGAACACTTGGAAATAAGTTTTTGACATCGAAAGAGACTAACTTAGAATTATCTGGTATTGTTATATTCTTAACTTTATTCACGAGTTCGTATGAGTTTTTGATACTATATTTAGGTTCAAATTTGGTATGATATTTGATTAAATCAATTAAAAAGGAAGACGTCTTATATGCTGGAGCAGACATGTAGGAAACAACTGGTCTGATTGGGTGGTCAAGTTTGTGTAGTTTTATGAGTGAATAAAGTTGTGGGATTTGGGGATTCATATTTATCATTTTAATTTTATCTTTATCGTGAAGGATACTTTTAGCCTGTTCAATTTGTTGTTTTATTTCTTTTTGAAAAATATTTGTTGGATGTTTACTTAAAATTTCGTACTTTCCTGTTTTGAAAAAATCTAACGTTTTATTAATATAGTCGATTTTGTCTATTGCTATTACTGTGTTACCTTTGTCTGCTTTGGTAAAGATTACATCATTTTGTTTTGCTTTACTCTGAATTGTTTTTATTGTCCTTAAGTCTTGGTTGATGTTGTTAGTGTTAGATATGAATTCTTTTTTAATAATTTCGGCTGTTTGAAATTTTGATAATATGTTGTTAGGACTATCTTTCAAGGCAATCTCAGTATCAATACCTAATGTCTCCGATTCTTTGATATTGAAGTTAGTTTGAATATTGTTTTTGAAACCTTTTGTTAGAAGATTTTTTTCCCTGTCCGAAAAAGGTGTGTTAGAAATGTTAATAAATTGATTAAAGAATTGATGACCAGTAAAAAATTATTTTTCTT
This sequence comes from Pachyrhynchus sulphureomaculatus, assembly GCA_019049505.1. NCBI lineage: Eukaryota > Metazoa > Arthropoda > Insecta > Coleoptera > Curculionidae > Pachyrhynchus > Pachyrhynchus sulphureomaculatus. The sequence goes on from CM032448.1 coordinate 38,588,049, forward strand.
TCTTATTTTGTGTTGTTATACGTTTTTGTTGAATGAGATACTGTAGTTTATTGTATTGTTTCAAGTATTTTTTATGTATTATTGTTTTTACTTTTTCACGTGTATTCGAATCTAAGACCATAAATTCTATAAAATTTAGTTTAAATAATAATTCTGTGTGGATTACCTTCAGATACATGTTATATGAGTCTCTAATGCTATACTGAATTTTTCTCTCTGTGTATATCCATTTTCTTTTGGCGAATATAACTGCTTCTTTGGCTGCTTTGCTGGTGTTGTTAGTTTTCAGATTTATATACTTAGGTGTTACTTGGTTTTGGAGGCACTGATTGAAAAACCAAATATTTTGCGTAGTTGTTGCACATTTTAGAAGTAACTTGAAGTAGTTTGAAGCTAGAAAGCTTATATCAGCTTGTTTCAAATTTTGGATTGTTGTAGCTTCTACTTGATGGAAATTCATTATAAATATATAATAAGCGAAACGCGTCATCGCAATTTAAATAAACCAGTGGAAATTGACTAAAAACAGTCTTTTATTATACAGTGACTCACAGCTTAAATGATGCAGTCGCTATAAGAAAAGACTAACTAGTCTCAGTGCCTCTTTATTTATTTCGAAAAAACAACTTATTGAAATTAAATTAGTAAAGAGTCTTCTAAAAAAGTATGAATTACTTTTTATCTTAAATATGCCTTATTTAATTAACAATAAATAATTAATTAAATTATATGCGATTTTAACGTCACAGCTTAAATGATGCAAAATTCAATATACCAAAATTATTAGAGAAAACAAACTGTAGAATTTGAAATAAGCCTGCTAATATTTGGCCGGGCCTCCCTCATTATCAATAACGGCTTGTAATCTTCTGGACATTGATTCAACTAACTTTCTAGTATACTCCGGGGAAATAGTGTTCCATGCTTCAGTAATTTTTACTTTTAACTCAGTTTTATTTGATATTGGGGCACTATTTACTTTATTTTTTAATGTCAGCCACAAATTTTCAATTACATTTAAGTCTGGTGACTGGGCTGGTGTTTTAATAACATTTGGACAGTTATAAAGCAACCAACTGCGGACCCGAAATGACGTGTGCTTTGGATCATTGTCGTGATAGAACCGATAATTGTTTTCAATATCTAATTTTTGGGCACTAGCGACGAGATGCTGCCTTAGTATATCCAAGTACACATATTGGTTCATATTCCCTTCGACGAAATGCATGTTACCTACTCCTGCAGATGACATACAGCCCCATAACATCACTCCACCTCCACCGTGCTTTACCGTAGCTTTCATATTTTACAATTTTAATTCTTCGTTAAGCTTTCTCCACACTGATATTTTTCCATCGGACCCAAATAAGTTTATTTTGGTCTCATCAGCAAATATTACTGAATTCCAGAAGTTCAAGTCTTTATTGATATGCTCTCTGGCAAATTCCAATCTCACGCGTCTATTTCTTTGGCTAATGAAAGGCTTATTTCTAGCAGTTCGACCATGTAAATTATTATTTCGCAAGATCCGTCGAACTGTTTCGGGGTTACACCTTTTTCCAAACTGTCTTTCCACCTCGGCGCACAACTTTGGCGCACTTTTTTTGGATTATTTGATACCTCTCTTAAAATCCATCTTTCTTCACGTTCATTGAAGATCTTATTTGGAGCCAACCTTGACTTATTCTCGACTCTATTTTCATTCCGGTAACGTTCAATGATATGCTGAACAGTTGACGGACATTTATTTACCATTTTGGCTATGTCTCTTTGGCTGTCTCCATTCCTGCAATGAGTAATAATTAAATTTCTCTCAGAAATTGTAGTTCGACGACCCATTCTTAAACAATTTCGTTTTATTGAATGAAAAAATGTCAAACTAAACAAAAAACAATTGCACTTAGAAATCAAAGAAACGCCGCCTTCGTAAATTTCAAAATGCGATAAGTTTTGACCCCTGTTGTTATTTTGCATCATTTAAGCTGTGACGTTAAAATTGCATATTTAAGACAAAAAGTAATTCATACTTTTCTTTACTAATTTAATTTCAATAAGTTGTTTTTTCCAAATAAATAAAGAGGCACTGAGACCAGTTAGTCTTTTCTTATAGCGACTGCATCATTTAAGCTGTGAGTCACTGTATATTTATAATGAATTTCCATCAAGTAGAAGCTACAACAATCCAAAATTATTTTTAGGGAATAATTTTCCAAAGACTGTAATTTCATATGCAATCAAAGTAATTTTCAAGTATTAATTTATTTGTTTACTGTAAATATTTTAAATCTAAACTTCGTTATTAGACACCTTATACTACAAACAAATAAAGCTTATTTTCTTAAGAGAAATACGAGTATGCGATGCCCCCTTTACCTTCTCTCTTCAATCCACGACTACCTAACATCCGTAAGCATTACCTTTAAGCTTAAAGACCGAAATGTTTCAAGTAATGGCTTATTTATCTCAAGCTATTTATTTTGATTTAAGTTCATCGCCCCTTAGGGAAATCGCTTTCTGTAACTAGAACTGAACCATTTGAATTTTCCATTAGACTAGAGACCCCCTCTCATTATGTTTCGCGAAGATCGTTATCGAGTAGAAGATCGCCCGTATCCATTATAATTACTAATAAACGGCAGGTATACATGTTATTAGATATGCATTGGTAATAGAGGATTTTCGCAATGTACGAGAAATCGGATGATTATACCGTATTATCCTTGTTTGAGAAATTGTAAATAAATAACAGTACGGATTGCCGCATATTACAGTTACTCTTGAATTATTCACAAGTACTACTAGAATTCCCGCTTATTTTGTGATTTTAAACAAAAAAACTTCGAAGAACAAATCTGAAATGAACCTAACACACTAGCTTAATGTGTAAAGTAAAAATATCTTAAAAACTTACCAAAATCCGAAATCCTATCCTCATTTATTTCTTTGTTGTATTATTCGACAGTGAGCATAAATTTTTGTCATTGTCTTTATTGAATTTAAGTTAGGCTATGCCTCTTACTTACATTTATGATAGCTTATATTCCTATACTACTTAACCTAGGTTCTATACAGTAATCCTAATTAACTTAACCTAGGACATTGGGTTTTAATTACATTGGTTGACTAATCTAACTTAACTAGAGCTTAATTCTAAACTAATCTAGAACTTAATTCTAAACTTAATCTAGGTTACAATCTTCATGGGGGTGGGGGAGGGCCATCGTCTTCGTCGGATATGGGGTCAGAAGGTCTTGGATAGTGATGGCGGGCGTTGGCGGGCACGTGGAATGCGCTCCTTATGGTGGCGTTTGGGTGTTGTAGCGCCTTTGCGAAGAACTTGATGTTGGTGGACCTCATGTGTGCCTTGATTGTTGGCACACCGAGGTCTCTATGCAATTGCCGGTTTCGGACGAACCATGGGGCTCCCGTGATCATCCTCAGGGCCTTGTTCTGTACTGCCTGAAGTTGAGCTCTGCGTGTCTTGGTGAGTTTAGACCAAGTAGGGCAGGCGTGTGTGAGTCCTGCCCTCACGATGGTTTTATAAATTAGCAGCTTGATTTTTGGTTGCAACTTACTGGACCGGCTGATGATTGGGTACAGCTTGCCCAGTAGTTGCTTGGCTTTCCTTGAGGCAGCACAGACCTGGTCTTTCCAGATGAGGTGTTTGTCATACTGGATTCCCAGGTACTTGATGGTGGTTGCCCATTGGATGCGGGATCCCTGGAGCTGGAGTTGTCCATAAGGAGTGCCGTTGCCTTTGGCGAAGACGATGGCCTGTGTCTTACATGGGTTTAGCTGGATCTTCCATCGGTCGAACCAGGGGGCGAGGACGTTCAGGTGGCGCTGCAATCTACTGGTGATGATTCTGTAGCTGCTGCATTCTGCTATGATGGCTGTGTCGTCAGCATACAGGAGTAGGGTAGTCTGATCCGTTTTTGGAATGTCGGCTGTGAAAATGTTAAAGAGGTGGGGGGAGAGGACGGGGCCTTGAGGGACTCCGGCTCTAATGGCCTTGACTTCGGAGATGGCCTTATCGACTCTGACTTGGAATGTTCTGTCAGAGACGAAGGATGGAATGAGTTTGTTAATGAAAAGGGGGTAGCCGTGTCGGATCAGTTTCAGAATGAGGCCTTCGTGCCAGACTCGGTCGAAGGCCTTTGCTACATCGAGAAACACAGCTCCAACTTTGTGACGTTTGTTGAAGCTGTTGGAAATGGTTTGGGCGAGTTTCGTGGTGTGATGGATGGTGCCATGAAGGGGCTGGAAGCCATACTGTTCGTCAGGGACAACACGGAGCGCTGTGGACTTTGCTCTGACGATTTCGAGGATGACTTTTTCAGCTATCTTGCCAAGGCCTGGAAGTAGGCTGATTGGCCGATAGCTGCTTGCCTCGTGGGATGGAGAGCCTGGTTTTTTGATCATAATGACCTCAGCTTTTTTCCAGTAGAGTGGAAAATAGCTGAGTCTCAGTATGCTGTTAATGATATTGGTGGCTTCTGAGATCTGTTTCTTGGGGAGTTTTTTGAGGGCTTTATTTGTAATCTTATCATGACCTGGGGCTTTTCGGATTGAGGTAAATCGAATGATCTCATTAACAGCGGAGGGGGTTGTGAAGTACGTATTGCGAGGGGGCTGGGCAAGATTTAGGGTCTGTATGGTTGTAGCGACCCTAAGATCACGGGCTGGATCGGGATGGGCAGGAGTGTTAGGAGAAAACTGTTCCTCTAGCAGATCTGCCAGAAGGTCAGCCTTCTCCTGGGTTATGGAGGCTGTGGTGCCGGCGTGGGTGAGGGCTGGCATGGACCTTGGCTCGTCATTGGAAAGGGCTGTTGCCATTTTCCAAAGAGAACTGTCCTGGGTAGTGAGGGATTCTACTTTGGACTCCCACTTGCTGCTGTGGAATTCAGCAAGTGAGTCTTTCACCTGCTGCGTTGCTTGATTTGCGAGCCTTTTGAGGCGGGGGTCTCCCGTCCTGAGGGCTCTTCTGAGCAGCCGGTTTTTATCCCTGATCTGCTCTTTGATAGCTGGGGGTAGTCTACCTTGAGAAGAGACTGGTTGGGTTCGTGACGTTGTGGCCTGGGCAAGGGCTGTCTGGATATCAGCAGTCAGTTTATTGACTGCCGAATCCAGATTCTGGGTTGTGGAAATTTTTGGGATGGGACCCGTGGTCGCCAGGAGGCGTTGGAAGTGGTCCCAGTCTGTGCTGGAAGTGGTGACTGTGGCATTCATTTTGTCGGCCGGATTTCCCAATGTAAAAATGACCGGTAGATGGTCAGACGAAAGGTCATGAATGACAGTAATGTTATGCCGGCGGTTGATATTTTTTAGAAGAAAAACATCTAGAAAGTCCGGTCTTCCGTGTCCAATGTGGGTGGGCTCGTCTGGAGCTATGAGATTGAATGGGATTTGGTTCTGGATGGCGTCGAGAGCAATGCCATTAGCGTTCGTAGCTAGGTTTCCCCAGAGAACGTTTTTGGCATTGAAGTCTCCGCCCAGAACGGTCTTTTGATTGACAGGGCCAAACAGCAGATGGAAGTCTGCAGGATCGATGGGATGTTGGTCACCGTTTTGTTGGTAGACCGAGAAGAGGTGGATTGGTGGTGTTGTTTGCCATGGTTATGGCAATGGGCGTGGCTTCAGTTTGGACAAGAGGAAGGGGGGGTGGTTGGTAGTGATTTAAGGAGTGCTTGACAAGAATCATGGTCCCCGCTAGGCGGGCCCTGATTCTGTCGTTGCGGTAAACAGTGTAGTTAGGAAGACTGAATCGGATGCCGGGCTTTAGAAAGGTTTCTTGGATTAGAGCTACGTCGACGTTATGGTCTTGTAGGAAATGGAGAAGTTCATGCTTTTTGTCGCGAATGCCATTGGCATTCCATGACAAGATGTTTAGCATTTTAGGAGAGATCTTATTTGGTCGCTTACTCATACTTGGGCGTTGAAATTAAGCAGGGGCATGAAAGTGGCGGAAAGCTTTTGAAAGTTTTGGATGTTTTTAAAGAAGGTTTGCATGGCAGAATTCATGCTATTGATAGATGTAAGGGCGTCGGTCATGTTTGTTGGAATTGAGGTCGCTGGGGGAGCCGCCGTTTGACGACGGTTTGCCCAGGAGAAGGTGGCTTGGGAGTTAGCTTGGTTGGTTGCGGGTCGCTGCGACGGGTGTTTGGGACAGCCTCTGTAGGAGGAGCATAAATTTAGCAAGGCAGGTTTATATACATTAAAAATTTGAATAATCCCAAAATCAAAACTCTGTTAAAAAAAAACCGGTCAAGTGCAAGTTGAACTTGCACAATTAGTGTTCCGTACGTTGATTGTTTTTAAAATATAAATTTTTGTTAGGGTGGTATAAAATGATCAGTGACTTCACAAAACACACCCCAAATCAGTTTTCAACAAAGTTTGTTTCCAATCTTTACTGAAATCTGATGACCTTGAAATTTTTGTTTTTTTTTTAAATACCAGATAAATTATTAAAGGTAATGCATTCGTGATAATTTTCGTTCAATCTACCCCCCGTGGAGAATATTCCAGGATTTTTTTCAAAATTTTTTGATAAGTACTTTTCGAAATAAGGCACGGGACAGCGATTTTTCGCGATTTTTTGAAAATAATACTAAGAAAAGTGCGCGTAAGTATTACATTATATATATATATATATATATATATATATATATATATATATATATATATTTTACTCGTGTTTTCACAACCTTTCATTTGACACCACACTCGATGACCTAGTAAAAAAATTTTTTTCACTTCCGATTTCATTCCCCAAAATTAACCCCTTAAGTCAAAATTTAACTTTCAAAACTACACAGCTCTGATGAGGCCATCAATTCCTATATTATTACCAAATTTCAAGTTTCTATGACAAATAGTTTCGGAGAAAATCGGGTGTGACAGACAGACAGACAGACAGACAGACGGACAGACAGACACCGAAATGATCTTATAAGTGTTCCGTATGGAACACTAAAAAGTAAAAAGGAGTGATCCATATTTTGTAAATGCTTATCCTGATGTAAAATCAGCATCACTAGCCTCTTGGGGAGGTTTTATGGCAGAATAATTAAGACAAGTATTGAATTGCAGTATGAAGACATAGAAGAACAAAATAGCTTTAGAGCGGGAAAATCCTGCATGTAATCTCGCGTTCATAAATCTGGAAAAAGCCTAGGATTCAGTATCCTTGAAAAAAACTATTTAATTTATTAACCAAAGTTGACCTTAGTAGTACATGTTTGAGCAATATACAACATTTACAAGAATCCACAAATAACGCGATAAAGACTGGAAACGAAATATCTTCACTGTTTAATGTAGCTAAAGACTTGAAACAGGGATGCTGTCTGTGGCCTACCCTTTTTAAAATGTATTTATAGGAAGCACTAGAAGTATGGAATGAAGTTTACAAGAATGGGGATAAAGATCGATAACCATTTCCTTCCAACCCTATTCTTTGCAGATGATCAGGTGCTCGTAGCAAATTGCTAAAAAGACCTAGACTATATGATAAGAAAGCTGAAAGAAGAATACGAAACACGAAACGTGGGGTTGGAACATAAACATGAAAAAGACAGAGTAGTAGTAGGGTGGGTGAGGTTGGGGATGAATAACAAGATTTGAAGTTGACGGAAATAACTAGATGCGAGGAGTTTAAATACTTGGGAAATGTAATTTCCAACCAAGGATCATTAGAGAGAGACACACAGTACAGGACTCAACAGGGTAAAAAATACGTAGGAATTCTAAACTGTTTACTTTGGTCAAACCGGATAAAAATGAGAGCAAAACTGACAATCTACATGGCAATTATAGAGCCGATATTGACGTACTGGCCAGAATGCTGGCAAATGACACAAAAAAAGATAAGCAAAGGGTAGACGCGAAAGAAATGGATTGTTTAAAGAGAGCATGTAGAATATCTAGACAGGAGCACGTTAAAAATGAAGAAATCATACAATAGCAGAAATAATAGAAACCAGACAGTTAATTTGATACGGGCACGTGAAAAGAATGTCCGATACTAGATGGCCATAAAGAGCATTTGAATATATTCCATCAAATAGAAGAAAGAAAGGAAGACCAGCACTAACATGGATCAACGATATAATGGATATAATGAGAGACAGAGTTATCCACGAGAATGATTGGAGAGACAGAAAAATATGGCAGTCGAAATGCGAGATATGGCAGAAGCTGTAGGATATATTTTATATATATATATATATATATATATATATATATATATATATATATATATATAAATATATATATATGCTGTGCGTTAATTTGGGAGCAAATAAGTCTTGGTAAGTCTTGGTATGAACAAGCTGCATATATATATATATATATATATATATATATATATATATATATATATATATATATATATGCAGCTTGTTCATACCAAGACTTATTTGCTCCCAAATTAACGCGCAGCAAATTGAGTGACAATGCTAGAGGAATGGAGTGCCTCAACATAACTATGTATGTAACGTTAAATTCTACTTGGTTACTGTCATCCCAAGATAGAATTTCTTCCAGGTCTTTGTTAGGTTAGACGACCTCCTGTTGTCTCCAGATATTTGCTACATATTACACAGTTGATGAGTTCTGTAATGATATGATAAGGTAATCTGTGATATGTCGGATATTTTAATTGTTGTAATTTGTAGTATGTTTGTGAAACTGTTATATATGTTACAGTATATTTTAGCTGTTTACCAAAAAATATTCTACTGCATTTTAGATTTCATTTTGTGACATATCCCATATCCATTTCTGGATCTTTTGAGAACAAATAAAACTTCTATGTCTATGTCTACGCCATCTTCACTTCCCCCTATCTGTTTCTGTCCTGTGCTACATTCGTTCTTCTCTACCACTTACCTAATGCCATCATAGCATCTTAGCATAGATCGTCTTGAATTTCTTTTTTCTTCCCATGGTTTCTATTCTGTCATGTTCCTTCTCCATCTTGTCCTTTCCATTCTTGCTACATGCTCTGTCTATCTCCATTTTGCCTTTACTCAGTTTTTGGTACGTTCTTTAATCCCTTGTATAGATTTTTTGGTCTTTTGTGTTATATTTAGGATTTTATTCTTCATGTGCCATTTACTACTTAGCATCTTATTTATTGTATTCAATGCTATTGCTCATATTTCAGCTCCTTACATCAGTATTGAGCTAACACATTAATTTAATATTATTGTTTCCATGTCCTAAATCTTTCTTCATTCTACTTGGAAGACCCAGAACACACCAGCGAATTTGGAACACCGAAAAATGGTTAGCGACTGGAGTCTATTTTATAAGTACTTTCGTCGAATATGCTGCGTGGATATGAGGCGTTGAGCTTCAAAACCCTCTTGATCCATTTTTATAAATTTTACAGGATACACAAAAAACGTCCCAGTATCAAAATATTCACTTTTGATGCAATTTTTAAGTATTTTTTTAAGCACTTTATGGTGCTTATCAAATTGTAAACTCTAAAAAAAAATTGTCTTTGCAAGAAGGCTTAAAATGTTTGGATCGAGCGGGTTTTGAAGCAAACCCGCATAAATACCAGTTTTTATTTAATTTGCCACAGGAATACCATGACCGATAACTCTACCTAAGTGGAAATTGGTACTATTTTTAACGTACAAAGCTTCGAATGTTGTATCTGCTAAAAAAGCTTTATTTATTATTTTAATTCAAAAAAATGAGTATTAATAATATAAAATAAATGTTATTAAAAAAAATAATAAACATAAATTCTTCTATGCCTTTCACTTGAGCAATATTCTTCGTTTTTAAGACCATTATTAAAATCAACTTTTTTGTAAAAATCTAGCATTTCTAACGATTTCCACTCTTTTTCCATAATGCTTTTCTAGCAAGTTGTTGAGATATTTATTTTAGGAAGTGCAACTTTTACTCCTACATTTATTTTTGAGGTAGAACGCCCGTTAGCTTTTTGTTTTTCTTGGAAATTACTTTAAAATTTCCCACGTCACTAAAGAAATTTTTTTCTCTCTTCACCAATACATTGTCAGATGTTTTATTTCTTTTTATTTGAAATCTCTTTGTGGGCAAGAATTTGAAATTCCACTGTGTAGTAGATTTTACTTTTCCCGCAATATTCACTGTTTTTCCTTGGAGAGAAAAGTTTTTTTTATACTCTTCGGCGTCAGTGATAGTGTTTTTTTTTAATGTCCTTTTCAATTCTACCACTACACTCGGTCTGACAGTAAAAATGAATGATCCGCCATTGGAAATATTATTTCTACGTCTTTTATGTTGGTGGATACATTGTTAATCAGCCATAATCTAATCATGCCTATGAAAATTGTATTTTTATTTTTACCTCACAAAAAACCCTAATCTTGGACACCTCAGAAGGGATGTTACCATGATTCATCAAAAAATCATAAACTGAAGAAGAAACCTCATTCAAACCTTTTTTCTGTTCATTTTCACACCAATGATAGACAAATACGTTGTCTTTAGTTTGTTTAGCCCTCGAATCTCCAACAACTATTGTCAAATTGTACTTATCCAACTGTCTCGAGTAATAGGCAGACTGATCCTGAACCCGCGGGAGTATCTGATTCTTTTGACAATCAAAAGACAATGTAGAGTTGTCAGGTTTCTTTTGACTCAGTAATTCATAAAAGGCTTTTGCCTTTAAACGGTAAACACTCAGTTCAGTCGCCAGTTTTTTCTTTAATAGGCCGTTGTTTGTATGCTTGATTCGTTCAGTCAGAGAAATACACGTAGAACATTCATCCGTACTAGGACTACCAAAGCCGATGTTGAATTTGATATGGAAAAGTGTCCGAAAAAAAGGAACTCGTAACAGTCAAATCTTCATTTTCTGACCAATACAGAGTTTTTTTACGTTCAAATCTGATTGAAATTAAACTCTGGTAGATTTTTCTCGACAGTAATGACTTTCAATACATTTTATTCGTTTAAGAAATTTAATAACTCACCTTTTTTTCTTAGCAAATAAAAGCTCTTTCCTATTTCCACCTCGTCCTTGCTTTGGACTCCACCAATTCCTCTCTTGATCATATCTTGAACAAAATCTTTGCTTAATTTTAAAATACTTAAAATGCTTTTTGGCAAACCTGTACTTTTTTACCCTTAAGTAGCATAAAATAGCGATAAGAGTACTCGTTGGGGGTACGGTTATGACTTACTGGTCTTTATCGAGCTGTTGGTTTAGTGTCAGTAAACTTCAAAATAAATTGGTCTTGGTCCAACTTTGTTTTCTTTGAGTAAAAAATTTCATGGAAATATCTCAGATCACTAGAGAATAACTTGTTACCAGAGAAAGCAAACTGCTTTATTTTATGATTACAAGGCACCTTCACTGGTATTACACCAGGGCTCAAGTATCTAATAATAAAAAACAAACTTGAACATTTTCTAACTATTTTTTTATGAAAATTATGTGAAAAATTTTAATACCTAATAGCCGCAATTTTAAAATAGAACATCACTGTAACTTACCTCATGAGTTTTTGTTTCCAATTTTTAACATTTCTTTTTCTTTGTCGAAGATGTACATCCTCTACAGGATATTTTGATAGATCCATTAAAAAAAATTAATTGTTTTGATATTTGTTTAAACAAATATTTTTTTATTAAAAAAAATAAAACAAGTAAAAACACAACGAAAAAAAATGAAGAAACCTGAATTTCATAACCTTCCCAATCAGTGCGACATAAGCGCTCTATGTGGGCATATCCCGAATCTTGGATTCAAAAGGTTTTGAAACATAGGTGAAATTTCACCGCTCTTTTTAAATGGCTTCGGGAGAGTTTTGATCTGAACTACAGTTATAGTGTCCCCTAAGAGGAAAAATAATGGATTAAGAGGGCTTTGAAATTAACTGCCTCATTTAGAGGTTCAGCTAGTCACTTCTCGTACCAACCTTTTTAAGAATTCTTTTATATGGAAAACCTCATTCCTTCGAAGTAAATGGCCTAGGACTATGTTTTTCACCGAGTACAATGGGCAGCGATTTAAGGCTAGCCGCTTTTACTGCTCACCCGGCGCTCCTGGAGCGCTTACGGAATTTCCTTGCGGCAAGTATGCGATGCCCATTAAATAAGAAACTTTTGACTCAATATTACAATGTCCTGTCTGAACAGCAGTTACAACTTTGTCGTAAGTCTAATCAATAAACGTTAATGCTGTAAATTTTAAATATCTTAAATACCTATAGAGTTTTTTTTTGCGCTATCGTGAAGAAAATTACTGCTTACTAAACAATTCTTTGTTAGGTAAATAGTTATTTATACCATACTTAAAATATAATTTTCCATACGTCAACAGATAGCAGGCGTCACTAAGATGTTAATATTTCCTATCTGTCACTTTAATTGTGACAAACAAATAATTGTTTATTATGTTTTATATTTATAGCTAGCAAATACATCCGACTCTGCCCGCGTGGACTACACGATTTCCATCATAAAAGTAATAAAGGATATAAAAAGTCACTTAAGCTCCATTACCGACTACTAACCCAAACTAGCCTCCCAGTGTTTTACCATGTATGACTAATTACATAAGCAATTTTCTAGAACCGTGTCGAAACTGTTATGTAGATAGGTATTTGAAACACTTGACGTTTCGCCATATATATCATACTTAATTAATTACTTGCAAGATTTTTATAATTATTCGTCATAGTCATCACATCATCAATCTAATTACGTGTTTCAACTTCCCTGTTTACCAGTTTCTAAATAGCTTGATAGATATCGCAGTATAATTACACACACGCATGTATATATATATATATATATATATATATATATATATATATATATATATATATATATATATATATATATATATATAGATAGATTTAAAAAGAAGGATTTAAAAAGAAATCCTTCCATATTACGAGGGTTGTATGATAAGTAACTGGCTTCGACTAGAGATGGCGGTACTACTATTTAAAAAAATTATATTTTTCGTAAACATAACCTTTCACAAGAATCTTGTTAAATTTTCAAGTCGCTGTATGATTTAGTTTGTGAGTAGCAGCCATTTAAATAGAACAACTTTTGTGATTTTACTACAGTTCAGTACAACTTGCACCCAATGATTGGCAGAAGTCGACGAGAAGCCTTTTTTCCCCCTCTTTACCAAAATGGCGTGAATAGTAGCAGCTCAAATCTTGTTTTATTTATTTCGTTTTGACGAGAATGTAGCAGAAATAATGTTGGCAGGACTCGCCCGTGGGCGTTTTCTCTAAAATCGCTCTTTTAGTGACCAATAGTGACTATTTTTTGCCCCTAAAAGAGCCGATTTCAGAGAAAACGCCCACGGGCGTCTGCTGGCAACTTTATTTTTGCTATATTCTCATCAAAACGAAATAAGTGAAACAAAATTCGAGCTGCTACCATTCACTCCATTTTTGGCATCAAGAAAAAAGGGTCCCCCGGGCCAGTATCAACTCCTGCGCAAGTCCTACTGAACTGGCTAATGATATTACTCCGAATATGTCACCACTACACCAAACACCTTATTTTTGCACTCCACGCGCGTTTCGCTAACCATGTAAGCTTCATCAGGAGCGATGATTGACTAAAGCTAAACTACAAATCTACCCTATTTATACTTTGCCTAACCCTTGAATTATTCAGGCGGAACTAATGGCATGGGCAAGTCCATCAGTTCCGGTCAAGTAACCTGTAGAGGGGACTATAAGGAATAGGCCCTCTGTTTTTATTTAAACTACTTTTACATTTTATAGTTTCCATACTTTCGTATCCTATCAGATACATTTTTAATTAATCTTAGATTATCTAATGTTACAATGTCATCAGCTTCAAGGGCATGTTCGGCAATGTTACTTTTCTGTTCTACTGTATTTTAAGTGTGCTAAATGTTCTTTAAATCGTGTTTTAATTGACTTTTTAGTTTGCCCAACATACTTTTTGTCGCAATCATTACAATTAATTTCATAAATTCCACTTTTCTCACAATTAGGAATCTTATCTTTGGGATTTCCTAAGATATTCCTCAGATTTTCTGGTGACTTATAGACTAAGGTGAGGCCTACCTTATTAAATACCTGATTGAGTCCCCTGCTATATTTCGGATTATATGGTATGGAGACATACTTGGTCTTATTTTCTTCGCGTGTAAAAAAAGTGGAATTCTAAATATTTAACCTGAATTTATGTCTATTTATTAACTTGTTGACTAAGTCAATCGTCATAACCATTAACTCTAGTTATATTTCTAATACGATTTCTTTCATTATTGAAGTTTACTCTATTCAGAGGAAAAGTGACCAAACGATGAACTAAAAAATGTAATGCGGCTAATTTGTGTTGTTTGCAATGAAATCAATCATTAGGAATATATTTATCTGTTACTGTGTTTTTTCTATAGATATCAAATTATAACCTATTATTATTTTTAATAATTAAAATATTTAGAAAAGGCAGTTGTCCTTTGTTCTTAATTTCATAAGTGAGTTTAATGGAATCATATCGGCTATTTAATTTGGAGACAAAATTATCTATATTTGCTTTCTTTGTATCAAAAATCGCGAAAACATGCCAATGTCTCCATACCATATAATCCGAAATATAGCAGGGGGCTCAATAAGGTATTTAATAAGGTAGGCCTCACCTTAGTCTATAAGTCATCAGACAATCTGAGGAATATCTTAAGAAATCCTAAAGATAAGATTCCTAATTGTGAGAAAAGTGGAATTTATAAAATTAGTTGTAATGATTGCAACAAAAAGTATGTGTGTATGGCAGACTAAAAGGTCAATTAGAATACGATTTAAAGAACATTTAGCACAATTAAAATACAATAGAACAGAAAAATGTAACATTGCCGAACATGCCCTTGAAGCTGATCATACTTTAACATTAGATAATCTAAGATTAATTAAAAATGTATCTGATAGGAAATTGTTGAAAGCATACGAAAGTATGGAAATTATAAAATGTAAAAGTAGTTTAAATAAAGACAGAGGGTCTATGCCTTGTAATCCCCTCTACTGGTTACTTCGCCGGAACTGATGGCCTGGCCTATGCCATTTGTTCCGCCTGAGTAACTCAAGGGTTAGGCTAAATATAAATAGGATAGGTTTGTAATTTAGCTTTAGTCAACCATCGCTCCTGATGAAGCTAACATGGTTAGCGAAAGGCGCGTCAAGTGCAAAAATAAAGTGTTTGGTGTAGTGGTGATATATTCCACATTCCCAACATAGTGGCTAATGATCCTGTATCACGCCTACGGTGCTACCGTTCACGACAAAAATGACATATTCGAATTTGGCCTTATTGTATAATGGGCCAGTAGCGACGACCCAAAACATCTGAAAGCTGAACAATTTCTGTGCCAGATGAACCTGTCAAAGGAGCACGTTGCTACTACCCACGCCACTTTTTTTCCCGTAGCTGTTGGTCTAATTTTAACAACTTATTTGGATATAAGAAAGCTTTCTGCATGATGAGTGCCACGATTTCTCATAATTGACAATAAAAACGCACGTATATCAACTTCAAAAGAATCTTTGGCGATGTTAAAGCTCCAAAGAAGGCCAAGGCGACCTTATCGGCCAACAAAAGAAGTGTTTTGAGATCTATAATACACGTCGATTACCTTGAAAAGGGCAAACCGATTAAAGGAAAGTATTATGTCAACTTATTGGATCGTTTCAAACATGCTGTGAAAGAAAAATCCCTTTCATCAAGACAATGCACGTGTGCATACTTGTGTCATGGCCATGGCAAAATTCCATGAACAAGGATACGAATTTCTTCCACATCTACCATATTCGCTATATGAAATAACCGGTCAAATGCAAGTTGAACTTGCGCAATTAGTGTTCCGTACGTTGATTGCTTTTGAAATAAAAAATTTTGTTACAGATGTATAAAATGATCAGTGACTTCACAAAACACACCCCAAATGAGTTTTTAACAAAGTTGGTTTCCAATCTTTACTGAAAACTGATGACCTTGAAACTTTTGTTTTTTTTTAATATACCAGATAAATTATTAAAGGTAATGCACTCGTGATAATTTTCGTTCAATCTATATCCCGTGGAGAATATTCCAGAGTTTTTTCAAAATTTTTTGATAAGTACTTTTCGAGATAAGGCGGCGGGACAGCGATTTTTCGCGATTTTTAAAAAATAATATAAAGAAAAGTGCGCGCAAGTATTACATTATATATATATTTTTTTCTCGTGTTTTCACAGGCTTTCATTTGACACCACACTCGATGACCTAGTAAAAAAAATTTTTTTCACTTCCGATTTCACCCCCCAAAACTAACCCCTTAAGTTAAAATTTAACTTTCAAAACTACGAGGTTGGTTTGAAAAGTCCGTGCAAAGTCCGAGAGATGTCACCACCGGCGCGTATCGAGGTCATGTTTAGTTAGTAGCATCTCTTGAATGAACGCACACCAAGTTTCAGCCATATTGGTCTATTTCTTTGTGTTTGGCATTCGTGTGAATCTAGGAAGTCGAGTGATTTTCAAGAAATGGACGAAAAAGAATTTCGTGTGGTGATTAAACATTACTTTATGAAAGGCAAAACGCCTCTGGAGACTAAAGAGAAGCTTGATAAACATTATGGTGATTCCGCACCTTCGATTAGAACAGTTTATAAGTGGTTTCAAAATTTTCGGACTGGCCATATGGGCACAAGTGACGCTGAACGTTCTGGACGGCCTATGGAGGTTACGACTCCAGAAATCATTGATCAAATCCATGATATGGTGATGGATGACAGAAGAGTTAAGGTGCGTGAGATTGCTAGTGCTGTGGGCATCTCGATTGAACGGGTACATAATATTTTGCATAAACATTTGGACATGAGAAAGCTATCCGCAAGATGGGTGCCGCGATTGCTCACGCTTGACCAAAAACGGAATCGTGTGAAGTGTTGCAAGGATGGTTTGCAGCTGTTCCAGAAGAATCCGGAGGACTTTAAGCGTCGTTTCGTCACTGTGGATGAAACATGGATACATTACTATACTCCTGAGACCCAACAACAATCTAAACAATGGGTTACCAAGGGGGAATCTGCACCAAAAAAGGCGAAGACCTTTCCTTCGGCCGGAAAGGTTATGGCGATTGTCTTTTGGGATTCGCAGGGGATAATCCTCATCGACTATCTGGAAAAGGGTAAAACTATTACAGGTGAATATTATTCATCGTTATTGGACCATTTGGAAACCGAGTTGCAAGAAAAACGCCCGCGATTGGCCCACAAGAAAGTCCTTTTCCATCACGACAATGCACCAGCACACACCTCAGCAGTTGTGGTCGCAAAATTAATGGAAATAGGATTCCAACTCGTTTCACATCCCCCCTATTCTCCAGACTTGGCTCCCTCGGACTACTATTTGTTCCCCAATTTGAAGAAATGGCTGGCGGGACAAAGATTTTATTCAAACTAGGAGGTGATTGCAGACATTAATGGATATTTTGCAAACTTGGACAAATCCTATTATTCGGAAGGGATCAACAAACTGGAACATCGTTGGACGAAGTGTATAAGCCTAAAAGGAGACTATGTCGAAAAATAAAAAAGGTTTACCCCAAACACGTAAGTAGTTTTTATTTTTGCACGGACTTTTCAAACCAGCCTCGTACATGGCTCTGATGAGGCCATCAATTCCTATATTGTTACCAATATAGGACACACAAATAGTTTCGGAGAAAATCGGGTGTGACAGACAGACAAACACCGAAATTATCTTATAAGTGTTCCGTACGGAACACTAAAAATGGTTCGGCAGAAAAAAATGTTGCTCAAACAATGAGGTGATTGCTGAAACAAACACATATTTTGAAGGCTTGGAGTAATCGTATTTTTTAGATGGGATACAGAAGATAGAAAAACGTTGGTTTGGGTGGATCAAACTAAAAGGAGACTATTTTAAAAAATAAAATAAATTTTACACATAAAAATGTTTTTTTCTTGTCTGTGGCTTGTGGCGGCC
The DNA here is from genome assembly GCA_019049505.1 of Pachyrhynchus sulphureomaculatus. NCBI lineage: Eukaryota > Metazoa > Arthropoda > Insecta > Coleoptera > Curculionidae > Pachyrhynchus > Pachyrhynchus sulphureomaculatus. The sequence continues at coordinate 38,606,043 of CM032448.1, forward strand.
AAGCGTTCATAGCGACGTCGCTTTTTGATCCTTCGATGTCGGCTCTTCCTATCATTGCTTATTATACAGCCTTCGTATTTTTGCAGTATTTATTTCTGAAGCAATTTCAATTAACTATACTGGAAAATTTAGTCGTTTACTAAAATTTAGCCGAGTGAAACAGTGACACTTTTGAACTCGCGAAAAATACCGTTTTATCAGTCGAAATAATAACCTATTCCTTAATCTATAACGTCTGATAACTTATTTCTGTCAAATTAATTAACATAATTATTCAGGTCATTGAAGCATTTTTACCTGTACAAGATTCAGTTGCATATTTTACTCCTAATAACAGGTATCACAGAAAATAATAGAGAAACAGCGCGGCGTGCTGAAAACTCGCTAAAATGTTAAACCAATAGAATAAAATAGATATACTTTTTCTAAAAGAGATCAACGATTACGAAATAGTGATACCTTGCATTGATCCGAGAGAAACGCAACACAGGGCAGGGCTTTCAAAAATAAAAGAAAATAGTAGCGCCAGCTGTTTTGTTTTTTTCTTGTTGTCGAAAACGGCAGTCTTCATTAGTGTTGTTAGCTGTGTTATGATGTTTGTTTCAGTAGAGGCCTCGTTATAGTAGTAATAGTGCTGATATGTTTTAACGAGCGTCATAAAAGGGCTGCAATTGTCTTTGGTGTTAAACATAATAAGCTTGAAATAGCGTAAAGACTTAAATAATGAACTAACAAACTTCATCTTTTAAAAATTTAAATTGAAGCGTTAAAAGTATAGTCAGCTTCACTTACTTATTGTTTATTGCTATTTTTGCCTAATTAACTAAGCTAATGATCCTGAAAATGTGCGCCACGGCGCTTTGATGAACAGCGACTACCTTGCAGGGAGGCCGCAAAAACTGTTTGAAAAAGTCTTTACAAATGGTTACTAGATGACGTACTGCAATAAGATTCTCGATTATTTTAGTACTTTTTGAATTGTTCTGGGTACTTTGAGTTCGTATATAAATAGCTCTCCGTTTCGGTCAGTCTTAGTACCGAAGTAGTTTTGTAAGATTTCATCAACTGAATATTGTTTTGATCAAGTCAAGTAAAGTTTTTTAAGTATTCCTTCTAATGTGTACTTTTAAAATCGGATCGGTTTTAACTAAATAGTATTAAGCTTTGTGAGAGTAAAAAAAAGATAGCACACAGTCAAATGGTGTGAAGCAGCCTAAATAAAGAAAATACGATGACAGTTATTTGGACTTTGACTTTACGTTGACAGAAGTCAGTGGCGAAGAGCGGCTGCAGTGTGTACTATGTATGAAAGTTTACGCAGTAAATTTAACGCAGTAAATTTAACGCAGTAAAAAAAAGGTCAAAATAATTATGAGATATGCTCTGGGGCGACATTAGGAATATTGTCATGAGTTTTGGACGGCGAAAAACTTATGCTCTTTTGTTTATAAACAATTTAAATTTTCAAAACACGTTCTTTGATCTTCAAATGTGAATAACTCCGGTTATATAAGTCGGATCGAGAAAAAAAACAAACTCTTCGTAATAAAATTTCTAACAAATCTTCGTTAGGTCGCTCAAGTGCGTACATATGTTAATTGAAAAAACAGGCAAAAACTGTTTTTTTTTCATTTTATTGTACATTGCCGATCGGCTTGAAACTTTCAGAAAATATGCCTTTTATTATAACAAAAATACCCTGAAATGTTGGCATAAAAATATTGAACCCAAGGCATAATTGAATTTGTTATTTTAAATTTGAATTGTCCGCCATTTTATGCCATTTGGTTCAAAATGGATCTTTTTTTTCAAAATTTTGGTCTCGACGCCAGCTCCCCGATGCCATTAAAAAAAAATTTTTTGGAGTCATTTTAATCATTTTTTTACATTTGTCTATTAATCAAATAACAACAAATGCGTTTTTCGGTCATTTTCACGTTAAGGAAAATGATTTTTTTTAAATAAAAGTTTCGCGATTCTTTACCAGATGTGATAACTTATAACGCCTAACTACCAAAGTTGACAACACTGCCTCATCCCTGCGCCTGCGCGCACACACGGGAGTGGGTCAAAAAATGGCACAAAAATTGACATCATTATTTTAGTGGATTTAAATTACCTAGCAATATTATAGGCACCCTTACTTTTAAAATCAGTTTGTGAGCGGCGCGAGTTTAGAAACATCCTTGTAAAATCTAAACTATTCATCCAAATGTTAGAATTTAAAGACAGTTTTTATCTTCGTTAAATGCACAGTACAAAGAACATATTTAATTTAATAATAATTTATATTTTCCTACCTAATTTACTCCCTTTAGTTGAAGTATTTTAACATGTCAATTTTTAATCTCTTTACTTCGATAATTTGGGTTAACCTTTGTAGAGAGACATATGCTGTTGCGGACTTTTTGTAGAACTATTTGAGGTGAATAATATTGGCTTACATTGTTTTCACATATCTCCGACTATTTACGCAGCGTACACCAAAAAAATATCCCTTCGACGATTGATTTTCTTCCGACTTCATCCTACATTCATCGTCATAGGTCGGTTAATTTAGAAACAATATCCACAAATTGTACACTTGAATCTTCCTCGTAAAATACTCTAACCATTAGTGGAAACCGGAATAAAATTTATTAAGTAGTTACTGAGAAAATCACGTACAGACAGACAGGCGCGGCGGGGGACTTTGTTGTATAATATGTATTGATATTGATTGAGTAGAAGAGGCCCAGAATAGAAAAAGGTGACAAGACTTGAGGGAGGCTTTCGTCCAACAGTGGACAGTATAAGCTGATAATGATGATGATTGCTATAAACTCATTAGTTGAAGACAAGGTTTTTTAAAAAACTACGTGACGATATGGGATCCGAACTCTTGTCTTTTTAATATTTTTTCTTAAAGAGGAAAACCACCAATATACTGAAAATTTTATGAATGAAGATTTTTTGACAAAACTAGCATGCTCTAAATCTCTGCAATATGCACTTTTAAAAGGAGATCGAGAACTTCAGCTTTTACAGAAATCCTAAATTTATTCAAAAGAAAAATGAATATAGACGGAGACATTCTCTCCATGTTTGAGGAATACTTCTTCTCAACCCAAGTTTGTCCATTCCTGGATATAAGTCTCTTCTAATCTCTTCCATGCTTCCCTGTCTTTTGCCATCTTTGAACACTGCTTGCCTGCTACTGCTTTTATATCATCGACTCATGGTTTCTGTGAACGTCCCATGCATCTTCTTGTTTCTCTGTGTTTCCATGATCGTGTATACCCATCTGTCTCCGGATGATCTAACCACATGACCCGCCCATCGCCACTTCATTCTTGCCGCCTCCAGAGTTATGTTATTTAGTTTAGTTCGTATCGTTATCTGCGCGTTATGAACCCTATGCCTCAGGGAAATACCAAGCATGCTTCTCTCTATAGCTCTCTATGAACTTCATTTTAACAAATGCTTTAGTGAGGCACATCGTTTCCAGTCCATATGTGCTGACAGGTAGGACACAGGTATTGTAGACTTTAGTTTTTAGGTTTATGGGTATTGTACTATATATGTCCTTCTTTTCCAAAAGTTGCCTATGCCAGCCCTATTCGCCTGGTCATTTCTGCATCCTGGTTGTCCCTTCCGATTAGTGTGACCTAAGTAGAAATACTTGTCAACGCTTTCTATGGAGTTATTTCCTATCTTTATGTTGGCATCTTCAAGGCTCATTAATTTAATTTTTTTTTAATTCATACCCTTGTAGAGACCACATTCAGCTGGTTTAACATTTCCCGTATCTCATTGATGTTGTTAGCTCTCACGACTATGTCGTCTGCAAACCTAAGGTAATTCAGTCTAGTGCCGTTGTTGTTGATGCCCTTTTAATCCCAACTTAACTCCTTAAAGACGTCTTCAAGGGCCATCGTAAACAATTTAGGTGAGATAAAAGGTGTGGTCATATCTTATTATTTAGTTTGAGAAATATTTTCCAGGTAATAATATCGATAAATTTTCATGGGTTCTAGATCCGTTGAATATCATTGCTCGATCTGAATTTACGGCTACAGTCGAAGAAAAAATTGTTACATTTTCTTGCGACGATACTTTGCAAACAAGCAGCAGTATAACTGAATTTGAATAGCACTAAGATGAATGTATCTATCTGATTGGTGGAATTCAAAAAAGAATCAGTACCACTTGCGACTTTTTAGTTTTCTGAAGCTGGATTTTCGGCAATCGGTGTAATCAAAACTACGTATCGCGGGATAATTATATGGGGACGACTTCGTCTAATTTAATATTAAGATTTAAGAAAATCTGCGGCAATCAACAGGCTTATGTACTCCACTATTTGGGGTTAGTTAAATTTGTTCAATTACATTGTTTTGTGGTCTTAAGCACGGATTTTCTTTATTTTGACCGAACTCTTTAATTAAGAACTATTTGTTATTTTGTAAAATATACTTGTTGGGAAAACCTGGTTTATTAAGGGCAGCCTTAATATTTGTTTAGACTAAGTCTAAACAAATATTAATCGTCATTAATCTTTAGGACACTTTGTTGACGTAACAATCAGATATTTTTGCACAAAAATCAGTAACAGGGCGCATGCGCTGTTACTTCTGACTTCAAATGTGGATTGCCACGTTATACTAGTATCGTGCGAGTGGCAGTATTAATAGTAGTAGTAGTATGGTTGGCGAGGCTCATAGTCAAGCCAACAGTTCAAGAGGATCCTTTTGCCAACCCCAATTAATCTCTAGGTAGTGTCAACTAGACGGAACTTACAGTTTAACGCGAGATGTAAACCACATGATTGGCAGATGATACTTTCTCAGACTCTCAATTTTACGATCTTGTTCTTTTAACTCTCCGCTAGCTTCCAGTTCGACTTTAGATCGACACCGGCGACTCATTCAAAAGAGGGCTGTTAACTTCGCCCGTCTTCTAGCTTAAATACCCATGCGCCAAACTGCTGAGGACAGTTTTCTATCGGAATAGGCTCCTAGTCTTCGAAGGCCAATTTCAGTTATCCGCCCCACCTACTTAGGGGCGGCGTCTTCATCGTCAGCCCTTTATGGTCCAGACAGTCTCTCGCCAACTGCATGTGTAACAGTTTTTCCGTGGGGTTTGCAACGAAGACCGTCTTCAGATATCTGCTCCACCCATGGGGGGCTGTCTCTTTGTCATCAAACTTTTAGGGTCTGAGCAGCCTTCCACCAAGTGCCTTTTTTACAATGTGCCGACGTTTGAGAGCTTGCCGATGCCTACCGGCAAGCAGCAGGAATGTAGGCTACCCAAATACACTTTCAAATGAAAATGTACTGATATGCCGGGGATCAAACCCCAAAATTACGGGCACAATATGACGGAACTATAGCATGAACGCAAAACGTAATTAAAAAAAATAAAGGGTCCATTGCATCCTCTAATTGACATGATGCATATATATATATATATATATATATATATATATATATATATATATATATATATATATATATATACTAGCCGGGCCCGCGGCTCCACTCGCGTAGACTTGGTTCACTACTATCGTCACTGCTTATTCCTTATGTTAGCTAACGTAATAAAAATATCTCCCATTATTTCCCCTTATCTTCCAATATTTCTCCTTATCTCCCATTATCTCTACATAATTTCCATTATCTAGGCTTATCTCTGCTCATCTCCCATTATTTTTCCTTATCTCCCATTATTTCTCCTTATCTCCCATTATTTCTCGTTATCTCCCATTATTTCTCCTTATCTCCCATTATCTCACCATAACTCCCATTATCTAGACTTATCTCTGCATATCTCCCATTATTTCTCCTTATCTCCCATTATACTTATTTCCCATTATCTCACCTTATCTGCTATTATCGAGGCTTATCTCGACTTATCTCCCATTATTTGTCCTTATCTCCCATTATCTCACCTTTTCTCCCATTATCTAGGCTTATATCGAATTATATGACTTGATTCCCTATTATCGTCACTGCGTCACCTAACGTAATAAAATATATCTTATAACCTGGCCAGAGAACATACGTATGTTTAAAAAAAAAGCACGTAAATCGGATAAGTGGTTCTCCAGTGATAAGCGCACTAACGGACAGACAGACAGACAGAGAGACGTTGCATTTTTATATATATATTATAGATATCCTTTGCTACATGGTATTGTTCCATATTTAGTGGTTTAAGCAGTGTATTGCAAGAGAACGCGCTAGCGGCACCCTTTTTTCCGATTTCATTCACTATTTTACGTCACTGCTCATTCCTTATGCTACCTATCGTAATAAAATATAACCTATAACCTGGCCAGAGAACATATGTATGTTTAAAAAAAAAACTACGTAAATCGGATAAGTGGTTCTCCAGTGATAAGCGCACTAACGGACAGACAGACAGACAGAGAGACGTTGCTTTTTTATATATATTATAGATAATAACGTAATGTGTCATTTCTCTATTTTCATTTCCACGGAGAACTTGTAAGCAGATATTAATTAGCCTTTGCCATCTGCAGATGTATATGTATTTATAACTCACATTGCAATTCGTATTTATTCGTTATTATTATATTATTATTCGTTATTATTCGTATTATTCGTATATTATTATTGATATTAATATATGATTTAACCGTACAGCTTCCTCACTTCTACGGAGAGGGTTGAGGTCTGAGGAAGCACTTTCTATATTGTCAGGTCGCGGATGCTTTACCCAAGAATTTCCGGAAAACTTATCCAGTTGTAGCACAGCAGCAAAATATATATATATATATATATATATATATATATATATATATATATATATATATATATATATATATATATATATATATATATATATATATATATATATATATATATATATATATATATATATATATATATATATGTATATATATATATATATATATATATATATATATATATATATATATATATATATATATATGTATATGTATATATATATATATATATATATATATATATATATATATATATATATATATATATATATTGAATGCTGACTTGAAAATGGTCTCAGAATCTGAATTAAATGTAGTAAACTTTTTTTTATCGCACACCTCCCCGTCTCAGTAGGGATTTTACCCTCTTCCATATCCCAAGGATATCGGCTTTATATAACCTCATTCGTTGAAGGCATGTTTTTTAAAAACACACGTGAAAATATGGTATCCGAGCACTAGTCTTTAATATATTTTTTTTTAAAGAGAACGATGACAAATTTTGTGAATAAAGATTTTTTAATAAAAAGAAATGCTCCAAATCTCTCTACACTCTCTGCAATATGTACTTTTAAAAGTCGATTAAGAGTTTCGGCTACTAAAACTATTAAAAAGAAAAATGAATAAAGGCGGAGGCCTAGATTGTTGCCTCTTGACGCAGCAATTGTTGACCTACAATGGAGCTAATTTCTCTCGAGGGGTGAGTCTCAACCCTTTAATAGTAATGTCTGGTTGTCACACCAAATTGAGATGTTTTGTCCTAAGAGCTACAAGAATTTGTCCTTTGTAAATGTTATCTAAACTCACGTGCGTTTTTTGAGTTTTAGAGGTACTTTTCACCCCCCCCCCCCCTAAGGGTGTGTTTTGGTTAAATTACTAGAAAGAGCTTGCTGTGGTTTGAATGCATATTCTCTTCTCTAAATTATAAAATATCTACTATTTTCCACACTTCATTAAACGTCATTACATTATTACTATAGTTTTACTCCATTTCAAGGGATGTTTTTGACAAAAAAATGACACGATAAGTCTTTTTTTAACTACGAAGTCGAATTAGGCGTCGAAAAATACACTAGATCCATGTATTTTGATTCGTGGTAATGAACTTTCATTTTTTGGGGAGGAGGGGCTGTTTAATTGATTTAAAAAAAAACGTTTATTATTTCTAGAAGTTCGTACGATGTCCCTGATCACTTTTAATAACTTTTGATCTCCTTTAAGTGTTTAGCATTATTCAAATTGGTTTTCTCTTAATGTTTATTGTTTCTTCCATTATTTTTCATGATGCATTGCGTTCATCTACAATGAATTCGAATTGATATTGATCTTCCCGTGTATTTAGTATTCAAGATGTTCTCCTCCATCCAAAAAACGTTTATCCCATTCAAACACTTGTGTTCATGATGAGCAATAATTGCCATATACTTTTTTTAAAAATTAATTTTAAATGTTATATTTGTGTCCTGCGTGAAATTTAATTGCGTTTCTTTGTTCCATATTATAATTGCTGCAATGATATATTTTGACTGTGAAATAAAATATTGTAAGAAACGGCTTTAAACATAGCAAAACAAAAACACAAAAAAGCAGATAGACTGAGTAAAGAAACCAAGAACAAAATAGAGCAGAGAAGAAAATTGTTTAGGGAAAGAAACCAGACGAATGGTGAGAAAGGACATTGATAAATTAATTGACAACAATAAAGGATTATAAAGTTTGAAACCAACCGGGAAACAACAGATCGTATACTTGAAAAACGAGATGGGACAAGAGATAAGAGATAAGGATGAAATTGCTGCTGCTGTGGAATAGTTCTATTGTAAATTGTATGATATATACAAAAAGAACTCCCACCAAATACTGAAAACACAAAAGTTACTGCATCGCATAAATCGCCTGAAGAGGATACAATTTTGGTGGAAATGTTGAAGGAGGGGGCCAGAGGTTGTGAAGAAACTCTGCGATATTTTCCACTTGTGTTTGATTGAAGGTAAAATCCCAAATAACTGGAAAAATGCAAAATTATCTTGCTACACAAAAAAGGAAATAAAGCTAATTTAGAAAGTTACCAACCGACCAGTCTACTTTCGCAAATCTATAAATTGTTTACAAAGATCTTAACAAATAAACTGACTCTCAAACTAGATAGCTACCAACCTCCTGAGCAAGCTGGGTTCAGGAAAGATCATGGTACATGCGAACACCTACTGACAATGAGACTGTTGGAAAAATTAGTGGAATATCATTTAGACATCTGCCTAGGTAATGTCTAGAGAAGACCCGAACGTCACGGTTGAAAACAGTTCTCTGGAGAACGTACTTTGGCATTAGAATAAAAGTAGGCAACGAAATTAAACAACCGAGATTTATAGAAGAAAAAGATTAACTTGGGTAGCATTTGGTAAAATGAGTAAAACGCTGACAAACAAAAATATCCCTATGTATCTGCGGACTCGGCTCTTCGACCAGTGCATCTTGCCAGTCCTAACTTACGGGGCCCAAACATGGACACTTACCAAGCACTCTGTGAATCAACTGAAGACAACACTACGTGCCATAGAACGACAAATGTTGGGTATATCTTTGAAAGATCGTAAAAACAACACTTATATTAGGTCTTGCACTAAGGTCAGAAATGTAGCAGAGACGGTGGCTGAACTCAAATTGCGCTATGCTGGTCATGTTGCTAGATATGCAGATGACAGATGGTCCCAATCTATATTGAAATGGAGACCATACATGGGTAAGCGATCGAGAGGACGCCTTCCCAAGCCTATATCCAGCAATGGATCAGTCACCTGTCAATCCTTCACGCTAAAATTTACAATGAAAACGGCAAGGATAGGGCTTAGAATTACACTATAAACTTGTAGATAATGTCACTAGGTTATGACATTCAGCACCAGTTTGGAACATTATTTGTCCCACTGGATGTTTGCCCACTGTATGGTTGCTGGGCTATTAGCACTAATTGAGCGACAACAAAAGTTGAAAAATTACCATCTATTACGTTTTAAAGCAAAGTAATTTATCATTCTGCTGAAACAATAAAAAATAATTATAGATTTCATTCACTGATCTATTTCATTCATTGAAATCAATTAATTAAACAATACCACACACAAAAAAGACAAAAGAACTATTAATCGTAATGATCTCATAAAAATAAAAATCTAATCATAAAAATGACATGACATATCGTTATGTTATTATTATTTAAAATCAATTACTATCAATAAAAACCTATGAAAATTTAAATTCTTTGCAATCCTAGGCTGTATACAGGATGGACGTGATTTGATTTTTATGAAGACTTATTTGGAAATACCTTCCGTCAACTCCACATTATAAGGGGTTATCCACGAGAAGCGCCTAAATATATTTTTTTAATAAAACACAAAATAATTTCAATCTTTAATTTTTTTTATTTGCTCATTACTCATTACTTTTATTGAGTACTAGCTAGTTTCTCCGCTATAACTATTATACACTGGTTTAATTGAAACATGATTTACATTAGGATCTTACGATATATACATGACAGGAACCTAACTAACTGAGTCTAAGTCTGGAATTTATATAAATATCTTGAGAAAACTTAAGATATTTCAACGTAAGATATTTCATGAATATAAACTTAAAATTAAACTTAATATTAATTATGATTAACTCAAGGTAATCCGGGGGCAGGAGGTCACTGGGTCTTGGTGGACGGCGGCAGGCTTGGTTTGGGGGGGAGGCAGTAGGCTGTTCTGACTGTGGAATTGGGGTGGTGGGTGGCTTTGTCCAGAAATTTGAGCTGGGCTTTGCTGGATTGTGGGCATCTGGAGGTTTCTATAAAGTTGAGTGTTGCAGACGAACCATAAGGCTTTGGCGATGATGTGGAGGACCTTGTTCTAGATGGTCTGGAGGGTGGATATGCGGGAGCGTGACATTTGTCATCATGCTGGGCTGAAGTAGGTCATTCCGGCACGGATGGTCTTCTTCTAAATTCCTAACTTGTTGCGAGTTAACAATTTGCTGGACTTGTTCGGGGGTGGGTGCAGCTTGCCGAGGAGTTGGTTGGCTTTCTTGGCAGAGGCGGTAACGTGATCTTTCCATACTAACCGCTTGTCGTAGTGGAAGCCCAGGTACTTAATGCTGTCTGACCATCGGAGCCGGCTTCCTTGGAGGCTGAGGCTTTCCGGCGGTGAGTAGCGGACCATTGAGAACATGATGGCTTGTGTCTTCGCTGGGTGAAGCTGGATCCTCCAGTGTTCGAACCAGGGGATTAGCGTGTTGAGATGACGTTGGAGGCGGCTGGTACTGATCTTGGTCGACTTGGTAGTGGCTGTGATGGCAGTATCATCGGCGTTCATGGAAAGAGAAGTTGACTTGGGTATGCCGGCCGTGTAAATGGGGAGAGAGAACGGAGCCTTGGGGGACTTCGGATTTTATTTGCTAGAATGATTAATGGCAATGATAGATGAAGAACAGTATTGTTCAAATGAGCACCACGACTGCGTTTACGACTCTAGAATCGTTATTTTCAATGACATTTTCATAAATTGTAGCGTTTATTTCAACAATTTCGTCTCAAATGTTGTTTTTTAATTCATGAAGTATTTTTGGTTTATAAACATAACCTCTACTTTTAGGATAGTTTCACAAAACAAAATTTAACGGTGTCAAATCACATGATTTCTGTTGCCAATTGACGTCACCATTTCTCGAAATTACACGTCGACCAAAACGGCACGCAATCAACAAAATTTCTGTGCTATAAATGATTTTTTCTTTAAATTCGTGTGTCAGTTCAATTTTGTATTCATGGAAACCTTCTTCTTTAAGTGCCTATCATCCGCGGATGTTGGCCATAACTTTGATCCATATTATTTTATTCACCGTTGACCTGAATAATGCCGCTGATGTCATTCCCGTCTATATTCGTAAGGAATTGAAATACTGAACTAATTTCTACGATTAAATAACGACGGTGTTTGAAATCTATCCAAAAGGATGCTCTGTTCATGTAAGAGGATATAACCCAGCCTTCGTAAATACAAATAATTTAACAAACTTTCTTTGAATATTTTCCAGTTGGGTAATAAGTTTATAAAATACGAAATTAGGAATACAAATTTAAACAAATGTTTAAGATCACCACTTATGTTTATTATTGCTGACACACTGTATCTTCTTCTGGAGCACGATGTAAATTAACTAACAGAGTATGTTACAGAATTTATAGTTTACCTAAATACAAGTACTAAATTCATTAACAATATTTACCTTAATACCTAGAACAAGTTCAATAAAGGAGACCCTCCCTCATCTAATTGATCGTTGAGTAATAGACCTGAGGATTTTTTCTGATTAATTTCTACCTGTTCTAAACAATTCAGTAATTCTCCTTTCTTTCCGTTATGCAAAATTTTGAAATCTTCATTGAATGTATGATTTTCCTCTGTTAAATAACATATTTAGCGTAATGAGATTTGTTATTTTTCATTCTAAAGCTTTGTTTATGTTCGTTTATTCTTTTATAAAAAGGTCTGCCTGTTTATCCTATATACGTTTTATTGCAAGTGCTACAGCATAATTCGTAAACCCCCGATTTATTTTCTTTTTAGTGTTCCGTACGGAACACTTATAAGATCACTTCGGTGTCTATCTGTCCGTCTGTCTGTCTGTCTGTCCGTCTGGCACACCCGATTTTCTCCATAACTATTTGTCATAGAAAGTTGAAATTTGGTAATAATATAGGAATTGATGGCCTCATCAGAGCCATGTAGTTTTGAAAGTTAAATTTTGACTTAAGGGGTTAGTTTTGAGGGATGAAATCGGAAGTGAAAAAAAAATTTTTTTACTAGGTAATCGAGTGTGGTATCAAATGAAAGCTTGTGAAAACACTAGTAAAAAATATATATATATATACATATAATGTAATACTTGTGCGCACTTTTCTTTGTATTATTTTTAAAAAATCGCGAAAAATCGCTGTCCACCCGCCTTATCTCGAAAAGTACTTATCAAAAAATTTTGAAAAAATTCTGGAATATTCTCCACGGAGTATAGATTGAACGAAAATTATCACGAGTGCATTACCTGTAATAATTTATCTGGTATATAAAAAAAAACAGAAATTTAAAGGTCATCAATTTTCAGTAAAGATTGGAAATAAACTTTATTGAAAACTCATTTGGGGTGTGTTTTGTGAAGTCAGTGATCATTTTATACTTCCGTTACAATATTTTTTATTTTAAAAGCAATCAACGTACGAAACACTAATTGCGCAAGTTCAACTTGCACTTGATCGGTTTTTTGTTTTACTTTTATTATTTTTAATATGTCGAAATAATGTATTATTTGTACGGAAAGCGATATTTACATGATTTTTGTGGAAAAAATTTTGAATTTTATTAGTTAATTTTCCGGTATAAGTGGATGTATGAAATTTTTCTTTGTTTAGTTGTTTGTGCGGGTACACCAATCCTATTGCTTTTTTAAGTTGTTTTTTCATTAAAGTATTATCTACGAAATCGCTCCTGTATCCATTATTGATACTAATTTGTTTTATAATATTTATTTTTTTCTGAAAATTTTCTTCCGTTAATGGTGTATTTATTAGTCTGTGGATGAAACTATTATTATATTATATATTATATTATAATAGTTTCATCCACAGACTAATAAATACACCATTAACGGAAGAACATTTTCAGAAAGAATTAAATATTATAAAACAAATTAGTATAAATAATGGATACAACAACGATTTCGTAGATAGTATTTTAATGAAAAAACAATTTAAAAATGCAATAGGACTGGTGTGCCCGTACAAACAACTAAACAAAGAAAAATTTCATACACTCACTTATACCGGAAAATTAACTAATAAAATTCAAAATTTTTTTCCATAAAAATCATGTAAATATCGCTTTCCGTACAAATAACACATTATCTCGACATATTAAAAATAATAAAAGTAAAACAAAAAAAGAAAATAAATCAGGGTTTACGAATTATGCTGTGGCACTTGCAATAAAACGTCTATAGAACAAACAGGCAGACCTTTTTATAAAAGAATAGACGAACATAAACAAAGCTTTAGAATGAAAAATAACAAAACTCATTACGCTAAACATTTAACAGAGGAAAATCATACATTCAATGAAGATTTCAAAATTTTGCATAACGGAAAGAAAGGAAAATTACTGAATTGTTTAGAACAGGTAGAAATTAATCAGAAAAAATCCTCAGGTCTATTACTCAACGATCAATTAGATGGGGGAGGGTCTCCTTTATTGAACTTGTTCTAGGTGTTAATGTAAATATTGTTAATGAATTTATTACTTGTAATTAGGTAAACTATATATTCTGTAACATTCTTTGTTAGTTAATTTACATCGTGCTCCAGAAGAAGATACAGTGTGTCGAAACAATTGTCAGCAATAATAAACATAAGTGGTGATCTTAAACATTTGTTTAAATTTTTATTCCTAGTTATTATGGATCTCCATGAAGTAACGGCTAAATCAGTGCAGTAAATACGAAATTTTATACAACCGCAGCAAATTCCGGCTTACATCTCGTGAAGCTAAAATAGAGTGTTTTAAGTATTTGAATATTTGTAAAAGCATCCAAATTTCGTAGTATAAACCCGAGTATTCTCGTTGTATTGCCGCAGATACTATTGATATCTAATGAACAAGAAAGCTTGGATTAAAAAATTACCCCAAAATCTTTAAAAATGTCACAGTTCCTAATGGGTATACCCCCTAGATGATAATTAAAGTTAATAAGATCCAATTTATTTGTAAATGTCATAATGAAGCATTTGTTAGCAACGTTAAGATCATTCTTAATAGAATAACACTCATTTGTGTCTTGAACTCCATAAATTTTTTAGATCGTCAGCAAATAGCAAAACATGACTAGGCATATTATGACTTATATCTTGATACAAATTGAAAATAATAGAGGACCAAGGTTACTATTCTGAGGAACACCGTTAGTTGCTTTAAATTTAACAGATTTATGACCACGTATTTCAACATATAAGTAATCACCTAAATATGATTCAAGAAGTATTATCAGATTCTTAGTAAACCCTATCTGAGACAATTTTGGCAACGAAATAGAATGATTTACTTTATCGAAAGCCTTTTAAAAGTATGTGTAAACAACATCACCTTGTTTAATGTATGATTATAACAAGAACTAAGGGTGTCCCAAAATTCACGCAAGAAGTAATTTTGATAGAAAACACAGGTTTTTCATTAAAAATTGTAGTTTTTTCATTGATTCATAAAGTATATAGTATAGGGTTATGTGTGGAATAACATATCAGGTAAATGACCTCCACGGCTTTGCCGGCACATACGCACTGCACTCTTTTGTCGAAATTTTCCATGACCGTTTTGCATAAATGTTTTTTTTTTTTTTTTTTTTTTTTTATTGGTCCAGCACACGTGCTGCAGGGAAGTCCCTAAAGCGCTCCAGGAGCGGCACGAGTGCGGAAAAAGCGATTCACGTTCTTCTTGAATCGCTGTAAATTGTACTCGGTGGGAAACACAGCGCTGGGCAAATTATTCCAAAGGGATGACGTTCTCCATATAAAAGATTGCTTGAAAAGCGTCGTACGCGGAGTAACAAGCTGTACCTCATACGGATGCGATGTGACTGAATTTGGTTGATACAGCACTTAATTTCCTTCTTCAAGTCGTGGGTGGTCGTGGACTTGTTGGCATAAACCTTAGACTTTAAAAAAGTCCAAAAAAAAAGTCCCGCTGAATTGCAAGCAATGTTGACAAACTTGGAGAGAGAATTATCGACTGTCGAATTGAAGATGAATTTGCAAAAAACCAAGGTAATGTGTAGAGAAGACCCAAATGTCACGGATGAAAAAAGTACTCTGGAGAACGTTGATGAATATCTATACCTTGTAAATAGAATAAAACTGGGCTATCAAAATCAAACAACCTAGATTTATAGAAGAAACCTTTAAAAAACCCCATAGAAAAAAGTCCAACGGCGTTAAATCGCATGATCTGGGCGGCCAATTCTGATCACCAAAACGGGATATTACCCGACCAGGAAATAATTCATGCAGTAATTGAATTGTTTCTCGGGTTGTATGGCATGTTGAAACCATATGTCCTCCACATCCATATCTTGCAATTTAGGCACTAAAAACTGGATTATCATATCGCGATAACGATCAACATTAACTGTTATTGCCTGGCCAACTGCATTTTCGAAGAAGAATAGTCTGATGATGCCTCCAGCCCAAAATCCGCGCCAAACAGTGACACGTTGTGGATGCATTTGTTTCGCAACAGTCACATGTGGATTGTCTGAACCCCAAATGCGTCAATTTTGTCGATTAACGAAGCCATCAAGATGGAAATGAGCCTCATCGCTGAAAATGATTTTCTTCGAAAAATCAGTATCCAATTGTTGTTGTTCCATAATCCATTCAATGAGCTCTCTTCGTTATGCGTAATCAGTAGGCTTCAGTTCTTGAGTCAATTGAACTTTGTAAGCATGAAGATGCAAATCTTTCGTGAGAATACGCTGTAGTGCCGAGTTGATGTTCCTAGAGTCTCAGCAACACTCTCACGAACTGCTTCATTGTTTTGTGTCTAACGACTTGTTGAAGGACGGTCAGAGCGTTTAAGATCACTAATTGATCCAGTCTCCCTGAATTTTTCAATTAATCTCTTCACAGTTGATGAGGTTAAATCACTATTCCGACCATACTTTGTACGAAAATTCCGAACTGCCAAACTTTCATTATTTTTAAAATATTGCCCAACATTGAAAACACGTTGTTCTTTTGTGTAGCGCTCCATTTTTAATAATTCTGAACTGCCAGCTGTCACGCTGTGTTTTTTGTTTTGTTGGCAACACTTTACCATACAAATGGCATTAAATTCAAATCTTGCGTGAATTTTGGGACACCGTTTATGTTGAGCGAACAAGAAAGTCGATTCAGACACGATGTTTCTTTAAAGATTTAGATCATTTATGGTCTGGTAGATCAGTATTTCCAAATATGCTATTGAATATATTCATACAGTAACATTAGATAATTTAAGGTTAATAAAAAAAATCGGCCAAATGCAGCTCGGACTTGCGCAGTTAATGTTCCGTACCGTGATGGTTTTTAAATTTTTTGTTACGGGGGTATAAAATGATCAGTGACTTCACAAAATACACCCCAAATGAGTTTTCAACAAAGTTTGTTTCCCATCTTTGTTTTTATATACCATGTAAATTATCAAAGGTACTAGTTTTTATTCAATCCACACCTTATGAAGAATATTCTAGAATTTTTTCCAAATCTTTTGATTACTGACTGGGGGGACCGCTATTTTTGGAAATTTTTAGCTTTCATTTGACACTTCACTCGATGACCTTCAAAAAAATCGGTTTTCATATACCACATAAATTATCAAAAGTAATGCACTCGTTATAATTTTCATTCAATTTAAACTTCATGGAGAATATTTTTTCGAAATTTTCGGATTAGGACTCTTAAAGATGAGAGTTGTAGTTTCTCTTTTTAACCTCTGCTTGAAAAATAGCGTAATCCCAGGCGAATGGAATAACTCAGTAACAGTCCTCTTTCATAAAAAAGGAGACATACCCTACCTTGAAAATTATAGACCGATTAGTTTGCTCTCCCATTTGTATAAGTGGTTCACCAAACTCATAACAAAATGCCTAGAGCGAGAACTAGATTTTTACCAATTACGCGAACAGGCTGGCTTTAGAAGTGGATACGGTGCTAGCGATCATTTACAGACCATCAAAATCCTTATAGAGAAATCTGTAGAATTCAAGAAACTACTCGTATTAGTTTTTTTGTGGATCTTAAAAAGGCTTTTGACACCGCGAAGTTGCCGGCCGTACTGTCTGCCCTACAGCAAATGCGAATAGACTCCAGATATACTAAGTTAATTAAATTCGTTTATAATAACGCAACAGTAAGTGTAAGACTCCATGAATCCACAAGTAAATACCGAGTGGAACCTGAAATTAGATAAGGTGATACGATCTTTCCTAAACTTTTTAGGGCAATGTTAGAATATGCTTTTAATTGAGATGAAAAAAGTATAATAGCCGACATTCTAGGTGATGCTCAACAAATGCTTACCGAACTGCAAATAACATCAGCAAATATTAGTCTAAATATTAACTTCCAGAAAACCAGGCTTATGACTAAGCTAGTTACGAACAGTAATACGAAATTTAACGGAAGTATTCGGGTCATGAATTACAATTGGCAAACATAACCAAACCCGTGAGGTACGTCATCGTGTGGGTTTGGGATGAACGGTTTTTGGGAAGCTGGGAGATACGCTGCAAAGTAATTTCCCAGTGTGCTTAAAAAAAGAAACTTAATGAACAATGCGTTCTGTCGGTAATCACATATGGGGCCGAGATACTTACATTAACAAAACAGTCAACCAACAAACTGAGAGTATCGCAACGCGCAATGAAGAAAGCTGTGCTGGGTATCACAAGGAAGGAGAGAATAACAAACATAACTATCAGACAACGAACAAAAGTAATAGATATTATCCAAAAAATTACGCAATCTAAATGGAGATGGGCAGGCCATATAGCCCGAAGGGATTATAACCGTTAGGGTAGAAGACTAATAGAATGGACACCCAGACAAGATAAAAGGAACAGAGGTAGAATCCCAACAAAATGAAGTGATGACATTAAAAGAGTGGCAGGAAATTGAGTTAACACCGCTCAAGACAGAGATCAATGTAAGTTCTTAGATGAGGCCTATATCCAGCAGTGGATGAAGACGGCTAATGGGTGATGACTCTTAGAGATTTTTAGAAATGTATCTCAAATAATATAAAGAAAAGTTTGCGCGAGTATTATATCATATATATTTTTGAACTCGTTTTTTCACAAATTGTTATTTCACTCCCCACTTTATGACTTTGAAAAAAGAGCCTGAAAAAAATTACACGGCTCTGATTGGGCCATCAATTCCAAATAGCTTCGGAGAAAATTGGGTGTGACCGACGTAAAGACGGACGCACACCGAAGTGATCCCATAAGTGATCTATACGGAAGACTAAAAATATATCTGATATGAAATTATTAGACTCATACAAAATATAAAAATAAATAAATAAATTCCTTACAATTCTCTGCGCTGGATGCATGATCGGAACTACACTTACAGTCCCTGGCCAAATTATTAGACGCACTGCAAGATTTCATGTAAAATATTAATTACCGAGTGATATTGTACCGTTTTATTATTTTAAATTGATTTGTTTTTTATTTTTATAGTATCCAATCAATTACCTATTTATTTGACATAAATAAAACAGCATTAATTTAGAAAAGCATAAGTTTATTAAGTTTTAAAGAAAAGTGAAATTAATGTTAGTAAAAGTCAATATTTAGTTGAGCCACCTTTAGCCGCTATCAAAGCTTTAATTCTGCGCGGCATGCTATCAATGCAAGATTGTACTGTCTCCTGCATTTGAGGATGATGATTCCACACATGAATAATCTTTTCTAGGAGCTGGGTTTTGTTGGTAATCACATCTTTAGCCACTTCTCTTTTCATCAGCTCCCACACATTTTCAATGGGCTATTACCCGGCCAATCCAACAGAGGGATATTTTTTTCTGCCAAAAAAGCTTTAACAGACCGAGCAGTGTGGCAGGGAGCTCCATCTTGCATGAAAGTGAATGGTTTCCCATTTGGAAACCATTCTCTGAGCTGCGGAATCAACCGATTTTGTAATACTTCTTTGTACTGATCTTGCCTCATTATTCCTTTGACGACGTACAGACGTCCAGTGCCCTTGCCGCTGATGACTGACCAAATCATCACTTTGGTGGGATGTTTAACCGTCGGGACGACACAATCAGGATGAAACTTTTCTCCATGACGACGACGCACATACTGAGCTTTATTCTGCAAAATTTCGAATGTGCTTTCGTCACTGAAGCAGACCTGTCAAAAATAGGAAAAATATATAAACTTCCATGTTTATTTGCTTTATTTAACTGAAAATGATAAAATGTATCAATTATTGATTAAATTGCTGTATCTTACCGATCTCCAGAAGTCCACATCTTTGTCTTGCCATTGTTTGGCCCACTTCAGGCGCTTTCCTTTCATTGCAGCTGTTAACTTGGGCTTCCTGGCGGGGCGACAGGCCTTAAAATCTAATTCTTTCAATTTTCTTCGAACAGTGCGCTCAGAAGCATTTACGCTAGCATCCTGGAGTTATGATTTTATTACCTTTGTGGTAGCAAATCTGTTTTCTACACAAATTTTCTTCAAACATCTGACCGTGGAGTGAAAATTGGTTTTCTACCGCATCTTTTCTTTCTTTTCGGGCTTCCTGACTCAATTTTCTTTTTTATGCGTCGTACACTAGCTTCAGAAACCTCCAATCTTCGTGATATTTCTCGGTTTGTAAATGTTTTCGCAATCACAAGGGCCTTCACTTCAGCTTTTTTACGTGGTGAAAGATCGCCTTTTCTACCCATAATGAAAATAGTCCAATTACTTTTTTAAAACACTGCATACAAAATAAACTAATAACTGAGTAGTATAAAACTGTTAAACAAACAATCACAGTCCATAAAGCCACAGAAACACGTCCGTACCTGACTCGATTCCGATCGCGACTGATACAGGTTTGTACTTATTTACGTTCATGTATCACTTTGTCAACACAGTGTTGCCATATGTTAAAAAATAAATACAAATATGTAGTCTACAACAATTCTTTTAAATAAAAATCAATAATATTGTAGTTTAAATATACCATTATTGCATAAAAACTCTTAAGAAACATAAAATTACTAAAAAAAATACAGTGCGTCTAATAATTTGGCCAGGGACTGTACATTTATGATTGGTCGGTTCCACTCAAGTTAATCACAATTTGAGTATAAATGGCCTAGTTTTTGATCTCAGATTTAGTCACTCATCGCTACCGATGATACTAACATTGTTAGTGGAACGAGCTAGTGCAAAAATAAAGTGTTTGGTGTAGTGATGATAACTGTTGTATGGTGTCATTGTCAAAGATTACAAAAAGTTAAGGATAATAAATAAAATGCCGATACTCTGACCTTGATGATTTCCTTGAATACATACAGTGATGATATGTTTGTATCATGGAAAAATATAAAATATGAAGTAATAAGTAGTTATTGAATAAAACAACATAACATAAAATTATACTGCAATTAAAACGAACATTATTATTAATAAAATAACCATTTCGTATTATAGTACGTCGAAGAATTTATGTCATTATTGCATTGGCGAGACATTATATGAGAAAAAATATTTCTACATTTTATTACTACTGCATACTCGATAAATCAAAACAAATTGGTATGAAGATCAATTACCAGAACCAAATATATGACCAACATTACAGGAAATAATAACCTAAACCCCAATTTGAGAATCGAGCAACAAACAATAGAAAAAGTCACATCGTATGTATATCTAGATAAGCAAATTGAAATTGGCAAGAATAATTTAAAAGCAGATTTGAAAAGAAGAATTATACTAGCTTGGTCTAGTTTCTGCAAATTGCAAAAAGTATTTAACTCACATCAAGGCTAAAGTGTTCGATCAGCAAATACTGCAAGTTCTGACATATGGTACAGAAACGTTGGTCATGAATAACAACATAAAAGATAGGTTGCAGAGTGCACAAAGGACCATGGAAAGGCGAATGTTGGGATTAAAACTAAGAGATCGCATAAGAAATGAAGAAATAAGAACAAGATCAAAAGTATCAGACGTAACCGAGCGGGTTTGCAGGTTAAGATGGAACTGGGCAGGACATGTGGCCTGCATGGCAGACAATCAGTGGATCAAGAGGCTTGTGGAACCTGTCGGAGGACCACAAACTCGTTGGACAGATGATATTAAGCATTTGATAAACAATGATTGGATGAGACAAGCTCAAATAGACAACATTGGAGAAGCCTGGGGGAGGCCTACATCCGACGATGGATGAACAGCTGATGATGATGATACTCGAATATGATAGAAACGTTTTATGTTTTAAAGAAATAAGAAAAAATAGGTAACAAGATTTAACCAGTAGTAATCTCAGCAACACGTAGTTTCAAAATGAATACAGAATCTCACTTGCGCACTTTAAAGAATTCTGCATCACAACTCAATATTTTAAATCATAGGTACATGAGAAAAAAAAAAGTTATGCGGAGGAAGCTTACAGCTAGCTTACTTGTTATAATTGAAAATAATGAAAAAACTTTCAGGTTCCTCGAGTCCAAAAATCCTGGAAGGACCGATAACATGATATGATATATTTAAGGCTGCCCACTCTTATCCCATCCCTCATCCATTTGACTTCTTATATGTTTGACTATAAATATCATTAGGCAACAAGAAAAACATTATGTAATTTGTCGTTATTAGCGTTCCCCATAACCAGAAAAACTAAATAAAACAACCAGGTCACTTTAGCTTTTTGTTAAAAATTACTTATTTAAAACTTCCATGGGGATGCGCGATAGAATACCGCCCTCCGTACCTTCTGTCTATTGTAGAAGGCAACTGAAAGAAGCTAGATGCTCAGAACCCTCCAGACATCGTGATACCATCCCATCGACTTAGGCTGCGTTTCGTGGCCGTGCCGATGTCCCCGGATTTCGCTGTAGGAAAAAAATGGCTTGATGGATCCAAAAATTTCGGAGGTAAAATAGCTCCCCATTCGGATCTCTGAGTGGAGCTGATTCGGGTGCTTTAATATGCAGAGATCGTAATTTTGTAGAAATAAGCCTCACATACTTGCTCTCGGTGAAACTAAGATCAGTTCGTTGACCAGCATAGTCAACGTTCTCTATAGTGGGTACGACTTCTATTCCTGGTTTAGGCAATAACTTTTGAATCTGTCTAGTCTGACCCTCGAAACTTTAATGTTATGTACTTAAAAATAATAACTCAACAAACCACAAGATTCATCTGCCGCCTTTCAAGCTCAACGCCCCACCACTGCCAACCGCGCTGTTCCAATATTATCTCCGTAACAAATCAGTCCGGTTATTTTGTAGCCCCACCATATTAGGAATGGTAGCAGTATGGAGCCCTGGAGTTCATTAAGCCTCCGCACGTTTATATTAAAATGTAATCGCATATTTAACATATTTTGAAAACTGGCTCACTGGATCGACTGCTAACGAATCAGTGAAATGTATAGGGTTGTCATACTACATATGTCATAAAGTTAAAGAATTTCTTGGTTTTACCAGTCTCATAAAGAAATAAAGTAAATTATTACAGCTGAATTGTTTTTAAATTTATATTTTAATATGTTATATATCATCAAATGTATAGTCGACTGCATTCTAATAAGTCGGTTCAGACGTCATTTCATTTTCTGAATTAAATCGAAAAAAGCAGAGTTCCCCAAAATGTGTGCGAAGAAAATTTGGCATTTGTCAAATTTAGTTTACCAATTGTCAAATTTGATATTAATGTGTTCAAAATTTAAAGAATTGCCCATAAAGGGTTGCCTCACGCGTTCTGTTGACATCTTTACGATATCAGCTCTCTCTCTCACTTTCACTTTGCGGTCATTCAGAACAATATGGGGAATTCTTTGTGTTTTTTGAAGTAACTGCCTTATTTGGACGTCCGGAACTAAACCATCGACATCTAGTTGCTTTGGACAGAGCAGATGTGTCATAACACTTCTCAAGCTATTCTTGGGTTCTGGCTATATTTTTTCCCATCAAAAAGCTTGAACATTGCGAAATTCTTTTTGTTCCATCGTTTTCAGCTGTAACTCGCAACCTAATAGACAAGATGTCATGAAAATTTTACAAGAATCTTTTGAGAGTTGACACTAATTGAAAATGATATTGTTTTTTTTTTTGTTTGTGCTGTCATCTCTCGGAAAGTCTCGATACTTTTCACCCCATGTTAATAATTTAAGAATTTAGTAAGGGTTTACGAAAAATTTAAGAAATATGATACAATATGTTTTGACAATTGTATGGAAGGTTAATTGGAATGTAGTAAATCCTCTCCATTTATTACTGAGCTTACTGACTCAAGTAACATTGGCATAAACATTACTTTTAGCAATATTTTTATTTTTTAAGTTCAGATATATCATTTTGACTGACAGTGTCTGGTAAAACAGATTGTATTCTAGTAATTAGCTACTCTCTAATGTTGAATGTTTCAGTTTCTTATTCATGAATGGTTGATGGAGCATTTTAATAACATGTCATTCACGAAACATTAAACTATTGAATTGCCTAAGTTGGGAATGTGAAATCTTTGGCACAATGATACTACTCAGTATATATCACCACTACACCAAACACTTTATTTTTGCATTCGACGCGCGTTTCGCTAACCATGTTAGCTTCATCAGGAGCGAGTCAATCATCGCTCCTGATGAAGCTAACATGGTTAGCGAAACGCGCGTCGAGTGCAAAAATAAAGTGTTTGGTGTAGTGGTGATATATACTGAGTAGTATTGAATTGCCCATAAAGGGTTGCTTTCAGCATTCAATAAAATACAGTAAACAAGTTTTAAGTTTTAAAATTAGCAACACTTCATAACAATTTTAAAAAACATCAAAACATGATAAATGAGTACAAAGCTTTTTTTTAGTCAAAGTTAGGTAAGGATTGAAATTACAATGAACTATGTATTTTAAACAGAATGAAAAGGAACGTACATAAATATAAATAACCGGTCAAGTGCAAGTTGAACTTGCGCAATTAGTGTTCCGTACGTTGATTGTTTTTAAAATAAAAAATTTTATAACTGAAGTATATCAGTGATTTCACAAAACACACCCCAAATGAGTTTTCAACAAAGTTTATTTCCAATCTTTACTGAAAATTGATGACCTTGAAACTTCTGTTTTTTTATATACCAGATAAATTATTACAGGTAATGCAGTAGTGATAATTTTCGTTCAATCTACACCCCGTGGAAAATATTCCAGAATTTTTTCAAAATTTTTTGATAAGTACTTTTCGAGATAAGGCGGGTGGACAGCGATTTTTCGCGATTTTTTAAAAATAATACAAAGAAAAGTACGCGCAAGTATTACATTATATATATTTTTTACTCGTGTTTCCACAAGCTTTTATTTGACACCACACTCGATTACCTAGTAAATTATTTTTTTTTCAATTCCGATTTCACCTCCCAAAACTAACCCCTTAAGTCAAAATTTAACTTTCAAAACTACATGTCTCAGATGAGGCTATCAACTCCTATATTATTACCAAATTTCAACTTTCTATGACGAATAGTTTTGAAGAAAATCGGGGTGTGACAGACGGACAGACAGACATACGGACAGACAGACACCGAAGTGATCTTATAAGTGTTCCGTACGGAACACTAAAAACGAGCATTTACTAAAACATACCTACCTAGGAATATTATATACTCGATTATGTATGCTGAAAAAGAAAAGTGTGAAACACGTTTACTAAATAAAAATCGGAAGTTTCTTCCCGTTTGTTCTTAATGACATGTTTCACAAAATATTTTGATAAGAATTTTTAAGGCGATTTTTTAAAAGGTTGCGGAAGGGATGCCTTGAATCCTATTTTCTACATACCGAATTATTTTATTATGTATAACATACCTATAGGGTAGTCCACGTAAAATAAAAGATTACACTGTACACATACCTTATCTCGAAAAGTTCTAAATACTTATATCAACAGTTTATAGCAGATTAATAGCATTTAGCATACTTATTTGAGGAAAGGAGGTTACTTTTAATGATGTTTTTTTTTCGCGACACCCTCACCCTTCTGAAGGGAGGGGTCACCTTCCAAAATTTCAATGAAATGAGCTACTTCTTTTTTCCAGAATCGATAATCGATTCTATTAATCAAAAAGTGTATACATGTCTTTTTTTAAATCGATTTAGTATATAGTTTTAATTTTAATTTGAACGAAAATTGGCAAAAATTTATGTTTACTGCTTACTTAATGCAATGGTTAACCACATTTTAAATCACTTTTACAGGCTCGTTAGTAATAATATTTTTTCCTAAGAAAATCTTTATTGCGGTGTTTTATCCCCACCCCTTCTGGTAACTTACGGTTTTTTTTTTACCTCGAATTGGATTATTGCATGTTTTTAGGACACTCTACATAGAAAATTAAATTGTTTTATTTTATTTTTATTTATTTAACAAACAAACAATTTTTATGAACATTTACTTTTTTCGCAAAACTTAAAGGACCAAATTTTCCATTTGATGGCAAGAAAAATCAGGCACACGCTGGGCGCTGTGTGTACAAGCTGCATACAACTTATGTAGGTATGTAGGTAACAACTTACTTCAAAAATGATGCTTAATTATTAAGCAACTCTAAAGAGGAGTAAAGAACACCTTTAGAAAGCCGTAACTTAATAAATCCGAAGTCCACCCAGAAAGAATATATCAGGAGCATTAAATTTAAACAGAAAAACTGAACAAACGGTTGTTAAAACAAAAAGCAACGATAATGCTACATTAAAAACAATAATAAAATTTAAAAAATTAAAATTAAGAAAGTTCATATTCGCTATCTGAGTCATCAGAAGTATCGCCGTCATCTTTAGATACTAAGGTAACTACATGGTTTACTTGAACATCCAAAACTTTTTCTCTATCCCACCATTCCAAAATTATTTTTTCTGTATGCTCTACTACTTTTTTCCAGTACTCTTCCGTGATATAGCCTAGAGAGTCTTGCCATACCATTTCAGGTTCATGAGATGTAGGTCCTTCAGTAATATACTTTTCATAATAGGATTTTGCGCCTGGCCATATTAATTCTGAGTCATTAAATTGGCAATGGTAAGGTGGCAAACGCAAAAGCTCATGACCCTGTTCCCTTAAAATTTTATCAACCGCGTATATTTTAGGTTTTCTAAAAGTCTCTGCCAGTAAGAGTAATTATGTTTTTAATAAATTTGAAGAAGAGTTTTGATTTTGCTCTACTAACCATTGAAATATTCCATTTTTTTTTTCACGATGAATTTGGTTGCTTATTTAAAATTCTAAAATGATATGAAGCATTGTCCAAAATGATTAATGAGGGTCGATCTAAATTTGGAATTTCTTTTAGCCACTTTTCGAATGTTTCATTATTCATGGTGTCGTGTTAATTGGCGCTTTTCGATGTAGTTGAAAATATTAAACTGCTACAAATCCGGTGTATGAACCAGCATGCAAAATAATACACCTCTTTCCAGAACTGTACCCCTTCTTTCTTTTTACTGATTTAGCCGAATTTATCTTGCCAGGATTTGGACACACTTCCGTTTCAAAAAACCCATGTTTCATCCAAAAAAATTGTTTTTTTAAAGTGTGAATTTAAATTTTCAACATACTTCCTTAAAAATGTTACTCGTTGACTGGCATGATTGGGGAGCTTACACAAATATCTTCGGTTGCAGTCTTTTTTATGTCGAAATCTCAAATATTTCATTAATTTTGACAAAGACTTTAGTCCAATTTTTAAAATCATTCTATCCCGTAAAGTATCCTTTAAAGTCGTAAGAGTTATGTTCATGTTAGATTTATACATGTCGTAAATCAAAATTCTCACCTCCATTTTCACGAATTCGCTTAAATCCTTAGTTTTTGGCCTTTTCTTTTCCCTTTTTTCATTTTTTCGCGGTTATACCGCTGCGATCTTCATTAACAATCCTTTGTATGGTTCTAATAGTTAAATTTAAAGCTTCCGATACTTGTTTCTGGATGGATTTCGGGGTCATTAACTTACTGTTTTTGGTAGATTTTCTTTGCTCCTTTTCAAAGAAGCAATTAAGCGTCTGAGGATTTAAAAAGCCAGCAAAACGCTTTTTGGCTTCCATTATTATATATATATATATATATATATATATATATATATATATATATATATATATATAATAAAACTTTTTGACACTATTGAACTGCTAAATTCAATGATTAAATATTATGTATATTATATCATAAAATAAAATAATCTAATCATTGTTCCTTGGCATATAAAAAATGCTATTTTTGCTTTTGTCAGTGTGTTCTTTTAAACATTTTTTGAAAATTTTGAAAGTAATATTTGAAGTTTGAACGCACTAATATTTTTAATATTTAACGATTCTGAACGAGTTTTTTTCTCAAAATATTTAGATGGTTGCTTGCCACTGGAAATTATAGTTGACTGTCTGTCTCAGACATAAAATGTCTATTAGACTTTTTCAATTTTCCGACGTGGTATTAATTAAATTCATGCTGACTGCAACTTTAACAGGGACGACAACCGAAGAGTTTGTCGCAGCTAAGACGATACATCCGACTTATTAGGATGCCGTCGACTATAATCATCTATTGAAATTGGTGAATATGTGGTAACCCTGGTACTTATCCAAGGCAGATTTAACAACGCAATAACAGGCGACTATTCAGTTTTCTTAGCGGTATTGCACGAAAGCGGACTAAAGTAACTTTTTGCATAAGGCAGGGGTGCAATTTTCTTCACTGTTTTCTACTTGTCTTTACCGCACACATTGAAATTTTAAATGCGGTAAACGATTTCATGCACACTAGTCTATATATTTAATGTCTTTGGGGTTGATAGTAAAAGTGTTGAAACAATAACATCTTTTACTATTAAACTCCTTATTTTAAGTGAAGTTTAAGATGAATCATAATATAAAAATTCGAAGAAAAAAAACAAGGCAAAGTGTATTATAAAATTTATTATGTTAATCCGTACTTGTATGTTATTATTTACACCTGTGATAAGATAAAGTCTGTTGATAATTTTTAAATTTTATACGTTTCATGAATCTACAATGATACTTCGTTGTTTAGCGAAATAGTCTTTGTGAAGTTTTTAAGTGGTTCGAGAATAATACGAATAAAAATTATAATTAATGTGATTTGATTAAAATCTGTCTTGAGAGATGGCATCTTTTAATTAATTTGATTGTAAATAGTGAAAAAATTTCTGTACTGTACGATTTTGTCAGCGATGGGATTATTGGACGGTTTATTTTCAAATAAGGTGTGGCCTAGTTATGTTATTTGTTTGTAGGTCGGTAATGAAAATGAATAGTAGTGTAGTGAAAAAAGGTCAAAATAATGATCAGATATGCATAGGTATCACCAGAAGTATTGTCCTGAGTTTTAGATCTCTGCTCTTTTGTTTATAAACAATTTAAGTTTTCAAAACACGTTTTTTGGGCTTGAAATGTGAATAACTCCGGGTATACAAGTCGGATCGAGACAAAAGAAAACTAACCTCTTCCTAATAAAATTTTCAATAAATCCTCGCTAGTTTTAAGTTGCTCAGGTGCATACATACCCTACAAAATTGAAAAAAAAAGAGTCAAACAACTTTTTTTTTTCATTTTATTGTACAGGGTGAGTCAATGATAGAGTAAAGTTCATTATCTCATTTGTTTCGGGAATGACGAAAAAATGTTAAATACTATATTTTTTCGGGAATATTAAGGTGCACAGTTTAAAATTATTTTTGAGTATACAGGGTACTTCAAAAAAGTGTGACCGATATAACATATGTTTTTTTTTTAACGTAACATCCTATTTTCTAATTTATTTTCAAATTCTGCGTAAAATTTTATAACTTTTTTATTAATAATGTTATATACCTAAACCTAATAGTTTTTCTAATATTTCAATTTTTTTAAAAAAATACTAGTTTTCAGTTTTGTAAAAAATTACCAGTAGCGCTCTTGTTTCTGAAGGTAGAATACTCATAATTGGTACAAATGTTCTATAGAGATAAAGAAAAGATATATGTAAAGAAATTTGACTTAAATGCTACAGGGTGTTCAC
Source organism: Pachyrhynchus sulphureomaculatus (assembly GCA_019049505.1). Lineage (NCBI taxonomy): Eukaryota > Metazoa > Arthropoda > Insecta > Coleoptera > Curculionidae > Pachyrhynchus > Pachyrhynchus sulphureomaculatus. The sequence continues at coordinate 38,635,648 of CM032448.1, forward strand.
AATAAATTTATACATTTCGACTATTTTAAATTGAAAAATCTCAAGTTTTTTAAATAGCACACCCTGTATGTTATTATTTTTTCTGATAGATTTTACAAAACCCTCCAACTTTTATTAAGTATGTCATATACCTATTTCTAATAGTTTTCGATTTATTTTGAATTTTTCAATTTTTAGCCTTGTTTTTAATACACTTACGCTATAACATCATAGTTGCCAAGACAAAACAAAAATGTAGGCATTGTCAAATTTTGACATGTCTATTAAACAAGTAAAAATAGTTTAATTTGTTGTAGTAAGTGACGTATAAAGGTAATAGTTATGGATTTTCCTAAAAATGAGTTAATTGATATGGTTTATATACTGAGCGAGGCGGGAAAAATTGTCTTGGCATTAAGGCTTTACTGAGCGAAGTACCTTAATAGACGTATACCATCTAGAAAATCTTTTCTGTGCTTAATGGAACGGTTTGATGGTAGTGGTAGCGTTGAGTGTATGAAACCAATACGAAAGCCAGAATGCTACCAATGAGAAAAAAGAAATGGAGATTTTTTTTCATACTGAAGATAATCCCCAGGTCAGCAGCCGTCAACTAGCTGGATTATCTGACACATCCTAATCTACGGCTAATCGCACCACGAGAAAATATAAGTATCATCCCTTTCAAATGGAATTACACCAAGAACTTCAAGACCGTTATTTTGAACGACGAGTAAACTTTTGTATCACCATGAATGGAGCAGTAGAGGCTGATCCAAATTTTTTATCCCAAATAATATTTTTTGATGAAGCTACTTTCCACAGTAATGGAGCAGTTAACAGCTATAACATGCATTATTATTCGACAGTTAATCCATTTTGGCTCCGGGAAATTCAAAACTTGGTGACTTATTGTATGGAGTGGAATATTAAATTTTCGAATTATTAGTCCATATTTTTTCCGCAAACCGCTTAACGGGCTTAGATATCTAAATTTTTTGTAAAACGGATTACCCCAGCTTCTTGAAGAAGTTGATAACTGGGAACAAATATGGATTCAACAAGACGGAGCTCCTCCTCATTATCACCGCAAAGTTCGGGAATTTTTAAACTATCACTACCCACAAAAATGGATCGATAGGGATGGATTCATTTAGTGGCCCCCTCGATCATGTGACTTAACACCTTTAGGCTTCTTTTCGTGGGCCTACATTAAAGATCGTGTTTATGAAGTAGTTATGAAAAATAGGATACGGACTGCGTGCAGGACAATAACGCCTTTTATGTTAAGGAAAGTGAAGGAAAATAGTAAAACGACTAAACATGTGTATTCAAATAGACGGGCATATTTTTGAACATCTATTACGTCATAATAATTAATCATTAGATAAGTTAAACTATATTAAAATTATTATTAACTATTTATTTATTTCACAATAGCGTAAGTGTATTAATAACAAGGGTAAAAATTGAAAAATTCAAAATAAATCGAAAACTATTAGAAATAGATATATGACATACTTAATAAAAGTAGGATCTATCAGAAAAAATAGCAATATACAGGGTGTGCCATTTAAAAAATTTGATATTTTTCAATTTAAAATACACGAAATGTATAAATTTATTTCGAACACCCTATAGCATCTTACTCAAATTTCTTTACATATATCTTTTTTTCATCTCTATAGAACGCTCGTACCAATTATGAGTATTCCACTTTCAGAAACAATGGCTCCACTTGCAATTTTTTACGAAACTGAAAACTAGTATTTTTTTAAAAAAACTGAAATATTGGAAAAACTACTAGGTTTAGGTATATAACATTATTAATAAAAAAGTTATAAAATTTTACACAGAATTTGACTCATCCTGTACAGGTCAACTAAGTAAACCAATCGGCTTAAAACTTTCAGAAAATATGCCTTTTGTTATAGCAAAAATACCCTAAAATTTTGATGCAAAAATATTGAACCAAGTGGGCACAATTGAATTTGTTATTTAAAATTTGAATTGCCCGCCATTTTATGCTATTTGGTCCAAGATAGATTTTTTTTTCAAAATTTAGTTCTGAACGCCAGGTTTCCGAAAAAACGCATTTGTTGGATTATTTACAATTTTCTGCTCTATATACAAATGCTTGTAATTTATGTAGAAAGAATTAGGAAAATGGAAAATACGGTGAAAAGATCTCTACTCTGCTTGGATTTCTCTTTACTTCCCCGGAGACTTTAGACTGTTTACTATAAGCGTACGGAGAACTGTAAATATTTAAGGAATGATACTGTTTTTACTTTTAAAAAAGGATGCTTCGCCTCCTCCTTACCAAAATTTAATGGCCGCTGGGATAGTATATTTTGAATTAAATAGTTTTTTTATAGTTATAGTTATGTTTTTAAAACATGCTTAAAAATACAACTTACTTATTTTAGCTTTACTCTCAAGTCTTATTCAGTTAATGATTTATTGTAATTAAACGATTATATTTGTATTTCTCCTTAGCAAACTGGCCTTATTTTTCTTTAATTTTTAAATTAGGAGACAACAATGAAAAATGTCAAATTAATACCATGAAACATCAATATTGACCTTTTAGTAGTATCGATATAATTGAAATTTCATTGGTAAATCACCAAAAATGGTAAATTATTGGTATAGTACCGACAATTTTACCAATTCGTCTTCAATCCTTTTATTTCTAGTAATGCTTACCAAATCTGAATATCTGCATATCAACTTTATTAAAATGGTCTAGAGCTTTAAATCTTCAGTGTTCTTACAAGCCGAGTTTCTGGCATTGGATTTCAACCCCTAAAAGATTACTCGGAGATTTTTAATAAGTGACAAAAAATATTTTGTTTTAAAATAGTGGTATTTTTATCAAATTATTGTCATTCCTACTGGGGAAATATGCTCATAAAATGTGAAATTCCTTTTATTTTTTTTAACTTTAAGTTTCGAGTAATTTTAATTTCAATTTTACTCGTAATCCTATATTAAACTTAACCTAAAAAATGTGTACTAAAACATGATTAAAACTTAATCTAGGGCCTATGGTCAACTTAACCTAATATTACAATCTTCTTACATGTTATGGTAGATGGAGTAGGTCATCATTTTCATCAGATAGTTCGTCTGAGGGTTGTGGGAATTGACGACGAGCTCGGGAGTGGGTGTGAAAGGCGTCCCTGATTACTGGGTTCGGGTGTTGGGACGTCTTGGCCAGGAAGTCGATCTGTATTATCCTCATGTGTGCGTTGATAATCGGCACACCGAAGTTTCTGTACAATTGAGAATTCCACAAAACTTCCTTAACCTTACTCACGGCCTTGTTCTGCACTACCTGGGATCGAGCTCCCCTTGCTTTGGAGAACTGACACCATGGGGGCAAGCATAGGTAATTCCTGCCTTCACAAAGGTCTAGTAAATGGTGAGCTTGGTCTTGGTGAACAATTGCTGGTGCGGTCTATAATTGTTTTCAGTCGTTAATATCTTTAAAACTCGATGTTCCAAATTTTTTTTGACATATATATATATATATATATATATATATATATATATATATATATATATATATATATATATATATATATATATATGTATGTATATATGACGCATTGGTGAAGGAACCAAGGCAGATCGAAATTGAAAAATCCGCGCTTGGTGGTTCTCAAAAGTGTTCTCTGTATTTGTTAGATCATCCCAAGACGCGTTTCGCCGTATCACGGCTCATCAGCTGGGCTAGGTTCAGCAAACACACAGAACACCGTTTCAGACCTTATACGGGTACTGACGGAAAACTATGACAAAATAGGTACTTATACTGCACTATGTCGGTGACTTATTTAAAGTCTGTCCGAACAGAGCGGCCAGATCACAACTGACACTGAATTGCAGCACCTGTTCAAGCTTCCCGCTTGAAGAAATAGATGGCGCATTGGTGAAGCAACCAAGGCAGATCGAAAAATCCGCACTTGGTAGTTCCCAAACGTGTTCTTTGTATCTCCTAGACCATCCCAAGACGCGTTTCGCCGTATCACGACTCATCAGCTGGGCTAGGTTCAGCAAATAAGTCACCGACAAAGTGCAGTATAAGCACCTATTTTATCATAGTTTTCCGTCAGTACCCGGATAAGGTCTAAAACGGTGTTCTGTATGTTTACTGAACTTAATCCAAATTAAAATTTTATTGCTGTTTTACTCAGTAGATTTCTTAATCCAGATTAAAATTTTATTGCTGTTTTGGATATTAAAAGAGGAAAGGTAGAGTTTTATTTGGAAATAACACTAAAACATATAATTTTTGTAAATAACGCATGGAAAAATATTCTCTAAGGAAGACATCTTTACCATTATTACTTCGATGGTTAGTGTTACTCTCCCCACGGAACTAACCTCTCAAATTATGTAAATGGATCATTCTATAAAATTCTTGTTCGATTAGTAGAGTTTTCCGTACGAATCCAAGGATATAAGGTCTACCTTTCATCTCAGATCATAACAAAATATATCCCTAATCGTGATTTTTTTCTTTTTTGCGTTTATTAGAAATATAATTTGTTTTTAAATTAATGGGACAGACTATACATATTTAAAGATGAGTACCTACCTAATAATGACTTTTTTTTCAGAAAGAAAAAACAGCTAAGCCGGAAAAGAACAAAAAGGCAGCATCAAATGTCAATAGGTAAGAATGTAAAATAACAATCTAAGTCTCAGTTTTGATCCGTACGCGGCTCCCTCACAGATTGGTCTGTCCAGTTAATTAGTAGTAAGTGGTTTAAATTAACGAGAACTCCTGTAAGTTCATTAAAGTTAGGAAGCTGCAAATTACCAGACCAGAAAATTTCTGTTAAAATACTAGAAACTATGGTGTCATTTCCAGTACTAGCGATATATTTTGACGTCCTCGCACTTTCCTTTACTTAGAAATACTTACAGAGTTACGTCTTATTATTTATCATATGGCTTCACATCCATGTATACAGGGTGAATCAGCGATAGAGTAAAGTTCATTATCTCATTTGTTTCGGTAATGACGAAAAAATGTTAAATACAATAGTTTTAGGGAATGTTAAGGTGCACAATTTAAAATTATTTTTGAGTATACAGGGTACTTCAAAAAAGTGTGGCCGGTATAACATGTTTTTTTTTTAATGGAACATCCTATTTTCTAATTTATTTTTAAATTCGGCGTAAAATTTTATAACTTTTTTATTAATAATGTTATATACCTAAACCTAGTAGTTTTTCTAATATTTTAATTTTTTTTCAGAAATACTAATTTTCAGTTTTGTAAAAAATTGCCAGTAGTGCCATTGTTTCTGAAGGTGGAATACTCATAATTGGTACGAACTTTCTATAGAGATGAAAAAAAGATATATGTAAAGAAATTTGACTTAGATCCTACAGGGTGTTCAAAATATATTTATACATTTCGACTATATTGAATTAAAAAATTTCAAATTGTTTAAATGGCACACCCTGTATATTATTATTTTTTCTGATAGATTTTACAAAACTCTCCAACTTTTATTAAGTATGTCATATACCTATTTCTAATAGTTTTCGATTTATTTTGAATTTCTCAATTTTTACCCCTGTTTTTAATGCACTTACGCTGTTGTGAAAACATAAACAAATATTAATAATATTTTTAATATAGTTTAACTTATCTAATGAATAATTATTATGACGTAATAAATGTTCAAAAATATGCCCGTCTACTTAAATACACATGTTTAGTCGTTTTACTATATTTTCCTTCACTTTCCTTAGCATAAAGGGCGTTATTGTCCTGCACGCATCTTGTACCCTATTTTCCATATCTACTGGTGTAGGAGGATTCACATAAACACGATCTTCAATGTAGCCTCACAAAAAGAAGTCTAAAGGTGTTAAGTCACATGATGGAGGGGGCCACCGAATGAATCCATCCCTACCGATCCATTTTTGTGGGTAACGATCGTTTAAAAATTCTGGAACTTCCCGGTAATGAGCAGGAGCTCTGTCTTGTTGAATCCACATTTGTTCCCTTTCAAAGTTATCAACTTCTTCACGAAGCTTTGCAAAAAATTTAGATATCTAGGCCCGTTAAACGGTTCGCGGAAAAAATATGAACCAATATTTCGAAAATTTAATATTCCACACCATACGATAAGCGACCGATGGTTTTAGTTTTAAACTTCCCGGACCCAAAATGAATTAATTGTTGAATAATAATGCATGTTATGGCTGTTATTATCGTCAACATGAAGTAAAATCTCCATTTCTTTTTCCTCATTGATAACATTCTGGTTTAGTACTTTCCGGCGTACAATGGCGCTACTGGCAATTTTTTACAAAACTGGAATCTAGTATTTTTTTTAAAAAATTGAAATATTAGAAAAACTACTAGGTTTAGATATATAACATTAATAATAAAAGTTATAAAATTGTACGCAAAATTTAAAAATAAATTAGAAAATAGGATGTTCCATTTAAAAAAACATATGTTATATCGGCCACATTTTTTTGAAGTACCCTGTATATTCAAAAATAATTTTAAACTGTGCACTTTAACATTCCCTAAAACTATTGTATTTAAGATTTTTTCGTCATTCCCGAAACAAATGAGATAATGAACTTTACTTTATCGTTGACTCACCCTGTACAGTTATAGGATATAATAATACACTTAAAGAAAAAACAATAATATAAAACAGCAGAGTTTAAAAAAAATTTACAAAACAAGCAGGTATACATATAATGATCGCAAACGCAAATCCAAATTTTTAACATAGTCTATTACCCTTTCCGACGCAGTTAGGAAGTCATTAGTTTTACCGCACACTCTTCTATTATATGCCTTACGATTTGTCTGCCAGCTCCTCAGTCCACCTTCCACTGTCTCCACAGGATTCTGTGATATTAAAACTCTCACCATGAAGGATTCTAGCGTCTCTAAGGGGAGGATGTCTAGATCGCAACCTGTTGATCTCAAGATACGCTAGGTCGTTATGAACAGAATGTTCTGGGTTATTTATTATCTTCCTATACTCCCTCACGAGCACATCCTCTCTATGAAACCGGAGCCGAGTATTTCCGCAGCAGAATTAACCAAGCCAAGCGCTGGAGATCTTAAAGTGTAAGTTTCTGGAGGATGTTGTTCCTGGTGTTAACTTTCACAGCAAAATTGGTTATGACCTTTTTATAAAAAAGAGTTGTATCCAGCATAATTCCAAGATATTTAGGCTTTTTATTATATTTCAATAACTTCCCTTTAAAGTATACCTCAGTTTCTTTATTAGCTAGTTTATTGTTCAGATCGCAGCAAATGGCTAATTTTTTTTATGGGACTAGCACACGTGCTACAGGGAAGTCCCTAAAGCGCTACAGGAGCGACACGTGTGCGGAGAAAGCGATTCAAGTTGTTCTTGAATCGCTGCAAATTGTACTCGGTGGGAAACACAGTCCTGGGCAAATTGTTCCAAAAAGATGATGTTCTCCATATAAAAGACTTCTTGAAAAGCGTTGTACGAGGAGTAACAAGCTAAACCTCATACGGATGTGAAGTATTAGCGCGACGTGTACTTCTGACATGCACCGCTCTGGGAGGAATTAAGCGGGCCACATCCTTCGAACACTTTCCATGAAAATACTTGTAGAATAGGCTCAAGTCGCCAACCGTTCTTCGATGTTCCAGCGAATCAAGGCCGCCGGTCAGTTCCGGGTCTCCAATCAGACGAACAGCTCTTCTCTGAATAGACTCCAATAAATGCAATGTATGTTTGGGAGTGGAGCTCCAAACATGGGAGCAGTATTCCATAGTTGGTCGAATTTGAGCTTTGTAAAGAATTAACAGTTGTTGTGGAGTGTAAAGCTTTCTGGTTCGAAATAATATTCTCAACTTTTGAGAAGCTCTCCTTGCTATGCCTGCAACATGTTCATGCCAGGACATATTAGCTCCCAAATTAAGGCCCAACAAATTGAGTGACGACGTTAGAGGAATAGAGTGCCCCCACATAACTATGTCGGGTTCAGCAACGTTAACTTTTTTAGAAAAATCTGCCGCCTGGGTTTTTGCAGCGTTAAATTCTACTTGGTTACTGTCACCCCAAGATAGAATTTCTTCTAGGTCTTTATTAAGTTGAATGACTTCCTGCTCTCTGCGGATATTCGTCTGAGTAGCCGATGTCCCAGCGTTCAAAGTGAATGAAGAGATAAGTGTACTGTCATCTGCAAATTAGGAGTATGGAGCCTTGGGGTACACCGGCGTTGATAGTGAAGGTGTTAGAAAGAAATCCGTCGACTGCCACTCGTAAAGAACGCTCTCTGAGGAAACATGAGAGCCACAAACAGAACTTTTAAGAGATACCATAAGAACGTAGCTTAGCCAACAGCCCATCGTGCCAAACACGATCGAATGCCTTGGATATGTCGAGAGCAACCGCTCGAGATTCTCCAAAATGTTCAATTGCGTTGTTCCAAATAGTTACATAAGTCAGAAGATCTCCCGTTGATCTATTTTTACGAAAGCCATATTGGTGATCGCTAATAATGTTGAATCCTGATGTTTTTGTTGCGCTTGACCGGAGTCTCCACACACAATATTTACCCAGAATATTTAGATTTTCAGACAGGATAACTTCTGTTGTTCTAATGTCTTTATGTTGTGTAGCGATCACCCGCAGCCGAACTTCCTTGATGTTATGCTTGGCATGTCTGCTATATACAGTCTATCAAGTAAGAACGTGACCGCTCGTCTCGTATTCTTGAAAAAATGTGCTTCGAGAAGATTTTTTGCCATCAATGTATTCTTTGGTATCCTAACAACGTCGCAATTACCGTAGTGAGTTGTCCAATCGCCTCCTGCATCAATAATTGCCTGGCATCTTCGAGGCATCCTGTCGACGGGATTTTCTGCATACTCTGCAAATTTTTCGAATCTCGCTGAGCTTTCTCTTTACAAGGGACCAAACGTTTTCAGTAGGGTTGGCGTCCGGCAATTGTGAGAGCCACTCTAGTATCTTATCGTAGGCTCAAGCGAGCCGCATGATTTTCGCCCAGCAAAGGTTTCTTCAACGTGCTTCGGAATTTGACATCATGAGCACGAACATGTTATCGAATGATGTCATGGGATACTTTCAAACCCGATTTTTTTCATTTTGCCGCTCCATGACGCAGCGGCAATTTCGGGTCCTGTGAAAACAAAAACACGATTCATTTTTCGACTTTCGGAGTGACTTTACCTACCGACCCACATTTTGTCAAGTCGTCGACACTTTTCGTCTCGTTAAAACGATTTACCCACTTCTTCACAAACGATACCGACTTTTTAATATATTTAGCGGCCGCGGAATGTGTCGTTTTAGGCCCCTTTGGATGGGAACAAAGAAAGGCTGTCTCGAACCAACGCGCAAACAAGTGACTCATTTTAAATTTAAATTAAATTAAAATTAAAAAAAGGTGATTTCGACCAAAGTTCTGAATCGACTGATACTTTTACTAAAATGCGTCGTAAACAAAAGATCCCTTTACCAATTTTTTGTCAAATCGCTAGAATCACCGCTACCAAAAAATGAATTATCGCAAACACGTTCTTACTTGACAGATTGTACACACTAAAAAGTAGTGGAGCTAGAACCGATCCTTGAGGTAAGTCGTTGTTGAGCTTCATCAATTTACTTTTTGATTTACCTAGATATACTCGGAAGTTTCTGTTACTGAGCATATCATTGATTAGTGCAGTTGTTTTTATGCAAGGTACGTATATCTCGTTTAAATTTATAGATTAAACCGTGCCTCCAAACAGTATCATAGGCTACCGTAAAGTCGATGAACACGGTTGAAGTTTTTAGCTGTCTTTGAAAACCCGGCTCCACAAAGGTTGTTAGGGATAGGACTAAAACCGCAAAACTGGACAACGTATGCACGCGATGAAAAAATGCGGGATGGGAACGACACGAATTATCGGCTCAACTGTTATTTACTTCTGATGGTAATTCTTTTTTGTTCGCATTTATTTGTTACGTTGAAGTAAGTGAGGAACGGAGAGCTGATGCAAAAGCTGCAAAATTATAGGGGGTTTACGATAACGTTGAACACTACGAAGATGGTTCAATAGGTACCTGCGTTTGAAGAAAGATAGCGTTGCTAAGGCAAGTTGATCGTGTACTGTCATCTAATAGATGACACCAAAAAAAAAAATTGACACTGATTCATGGATTAGTTTGCATTTGGCAGCCATTTTAGTAAGTAGTGCAACGTGTTTGTCGGTAAGATGTTTGCTTTTGGATGGGAAAACGTGTGAGGAGATAAAAACTAAATTAGATGCTGTTTATGGGGACCCTTCGCCATCAGTGACAACAGTCAGATATTGGTTCAACGAATTTAAACGTGGTCGAACATCCGTTTTTGATGAGGTTCGCCCGGGACGCCCATCAAATCTGGTTACCGAGGAAACGATTGAAAAAATCCACGACATTATTCTCGCTGATCGTCGTACGCAACTACGGGAATTAGCAGAGGCCATAAGTGTGTCGACGGATACGGTAATTAATATTATACATGATAAATAGGCTATGAAAAAGTTGTCGGCCGATGGGTGCCGCAATTGCTCGCTGGTGGACAACAAGCAGTGCAGCTTTCAGCTTCGAAGCTGTGTTTAGAGCAATTTAACCCAAATTCGAAGGATTTTTTGCGTCGAGTTGCCACCGTCGATTCATCATTATACATCCAAAACCAAGCAACAATCAAAACAATGGGTTGCTTTCGATGAGTCTGCTCCAAAGAAGGCCAAGACGGTCTCATCTGCCGGAAAAGTTATGACGACGATTTTTTGGATACTCATTGACGTCTTAGAAAAAGGAAGAACGATCACTGAACTAGTGAGTTATTAGACTGTTTCGACCAGAAATTGAAAGAAACACCGCCCCATTTCAAGAAGAAGAAAGCGCTGTTTTACCACGACAATGCTCCAGCACATTCATCCGGAGTTGTCGCCGCCAAACTGCATGAATTGCGTTATGAATTGCTGCCGCACCCCCATATTCGCCTGATCTGATTCCTTGCGATTTCTTCTTGTTCCCAAACGTGAAAAAATGGCTCGCAGGAACAAAATTCAGCTCAAATGAGGAAGTCATCGCCCAGACAGAAGCGTATTTTGGGGAGTTGGACAATTCCTGTTTTTTTGGAAGGGTTGAAAAAATGGCAAGGACGTTGAGAAAAAATGGGACTTTGTTAAAAAATTAAAAAAATGTCTTTGTAGAAAATTGCGTCTTCAATCCTAACACGGGTACTTATTGAACCATCCTCGTATATCATCTAAAAAATAAATATGAAAAAAGTAACCTGCTCTTCTTCATGTCAGCCATAGTGCCGAAATGCGAAAAAATTTAAAACTCTGCTGTGTAAATGAAGAAGGTTGTTAAAAATTGTTTTTAGCACTGGAATCTAAAACGAGTTCAACGTAATAGAATTGTTAGTACGGACAGCACTTACCCCTTACTAAAAATTGCAGTCTAATAAGAAACATCTAGCTCAGTCAACTGTAATGCATTATGATTGGTTTTCGCTCATTTTTGTCAAGCATTTCCAAACCAGTACAATAAAGAAACAAAAAATATTCCTACCTAACTATCTAATCTCAGCATAAACCATACCCGTTCAACTGATTTCTTTTGACGTCAATCGCCACTTTGTTAGTCTCAAGATTTGTCTTGTGGCATTTAGAAGGCGCTCCAGAGAGCTTACAGCGATTTTCAACGCAACGTCTGACTGATATGCACGAATAAACCTCTGTAAGCCGCTTTTTAAACGTCTTGTCCGCAAAAATGTATTCTAAATATACCAAAATGAACTTGTCAAATAGAAGTTTTAGCGAATCTAACTTTTAATGAGTCTCAAGTGATCTCGGGAGTGTTATAAAAATCAAATCTGCTGTGGACTTTTTTTGTGTTAATAATGGCTCAAAACCCTACCCCTTCAGATATAATACAAAAGCCTAGCTACGGAATTGCTAAAAACCCAGTCTGTGGTGTGTAATACTATATGTCAATATATTAAATGCAATTACAGACAGTAATAAAATTTCGTTTATTTATATTCCTTTATTTATATTGTAATATTAATAGCTAGAATATCTGAAACATATTTTGTCCAGCCCCCATTGTATACTCTTCCACTGTAGCATTATGAACCTATGTTGTCGATTTCATTGTGATCTGGTTTTCTACTACTTGTTTATCCGTTGTGTATGCAACACATAATTTATGTACCAACAGAGCTGTATAAAAAGTTGCCTATTGTATAATACAATTGAATTGAAATTTGGGTTAATCTTTAGGTTAATGATTCCTTTGCATGTGGGACTCTTATCTTGAATATTTTGTATATGCAAAAATAATGCGTTGGAGTTACTTATTTACATGTAGGTTGTTTTTTATAGTATCGGAAATCGACTTGTAAAGTCTTGCTGTTGTAAGAACAATAATTATAAGGGGGTATAGCTCAGTGGTAGAGCATTCGACTGCAGATCGAGAGGTCCCCGGTTCAAACCCGGGTGCCCCCTTCTTTTTTTTTTTCAAAATTATGCAGTATTAATTAACATAATTATCATTTATATTTTTACATTTCTTCTCATTATAAGACAGATAGGATATGATGAGCTTACATTTAAAATTCAATTTTCTTGATCTCTGCGGTTGTCTTGAGTATAGTCCTTTTTAGGTTTAATTAAAAAATTTTAAGTTTTATAAAACTCGGATGAGGACGAATTCGAATCTGAATTCGTTTTTCTTGTTTTTTTTTGGTTATGGAATTATAAAATACTTCTTTAAATCGGAAACTTTAAATGGTATCACCCCCTTAATTCTTTAGTACTAAATTTTATCAAATATTTTACTGCAACATAGTATGCTACACCATGGCTAGGCGGCGACAAAAATCTGAGACATTGAAGGAAGTGAGCAACGGAGAGCTGGTGCAAAAGCTGTAAAATTATAGGAGTTTTAGGATAATTTTGAACGCTACGAAGGTGGTTCAATAGGTACCCGTGTTTGAAGACAAATGGCGTTGCTAAGGCAAGTTGATCGTATACTGTCATCTGATAGATGACACCAAAAAAAATTTGGGTTAGTTTGCATTTGGCAGTCATTTTAGTAAGTAGTGTAACGTGTTTGTCGGTAAGATGGAAAAATATGCAGTATTGTTCAGTGATTCGCTTTTTGCTATTGGATAGGAAAACGTGTGAGGAGATGAAAGCGAAATTGGTTGCGTTTATGGGGACCCTTCGCCATCAATGACAACAGTTAGATATTGGTTCAACGTATTTAAACGTGGTCGAACATTCGTTTTTGATGAGGATCGCCCGGGACGCCCATCAAATCTGGTTACCGAGGAAACGATTGAAAAAGTCCACGACATTATTCTCGCTGATCGTCAAACGAAAGTGCGCGAATTAGCAGAGGCTATAAGTTTATCGACGGGTACGGCAATTAATACTGTACTTGATAAGTTGCCTATGAAAAAGTTTTCTGCCCGATAGGTGCCGCGATGGCTCACAGTGGACAACAAGCGGGTGTGGCTTTCAACTTGGAAGCTGTGTGTGGAGAAATTTAAGCGAAATCCGAAGGTCTTTTTGCGTCAAGTTGTCACCGTCGATGAGACTTGGATTGATCATTATACACCCGAAACTAAGCAACAATCAAGACAATGGGTTGCTTCCGGTGAATCAGCTCCAGAGAAGGCGAAGACGGTCCTGTCGGCCGAAAAAATTATGGCGACGATTTTTTCGGATGCAAGGGGCATCTTACTCATTGAGTTAGAAAAAGGAAGAACGATCACTGGACTAGTGAGTTATTGGACCGCTTCAACAAAAAAATTGAAGGAAACATTTAGCGAAGAAGAAAGGGATGTTTCACCACGGCAATGCTCCAGCACATTCATCCAGAGTTGTCACTGCCAAACTGCATGAATTGCGTTATAAATTGTTGCCGCATGCGTGATTCCTTCTTGTTTCCCAACATGAAGAAATGACTCGCAAGAAAAAATTCAGCTCAAATGAGGAGATCATCGCCCAGACAGAAGCGTATTTTGGGGAGTTGGACAATTCCTATTTTTTGGAGGGGTTAAAAAAATGGCAAGGACGTTGGGAAAAGGGTATTTTCCTAAAATGGGACTATGTTTAAAAATAAAAGAAATGTTTTTGAAAAATTGGCGTCTTCAATCCTAACACGGGTACTTATTGAACCACCCTCGTATATCATCTTAAAAATAGATTGTGGCGTGTTAATTTCGCCCGCACATTGAGGCGCTATTTTTGTAGCCCCCCCTTTCTATACTTTTTTTATAATTTCTGAGAATGGGTTGAGTGGGTACTAATATTAAAAGAACTAAAGAAATTAAACATACACTAGCTCAGTTTTTCTTGGTAGAGTAATTTGGGTAAGAAATAATTTTTGTACGTCTTTTGGGAATAGTTTCTATAGTTGTTTAAAATTTTTGGTTGTACAAATTTTGGGCACCATTCATTTTAAAATAAGAAGGATCTAACTTCAGCTAAAACAATGAAAAAACACTAACGGGTTAAGTAGTTGTTAAGGAAAATTTTGATATGGTACGAGGCTGGTTTGAAAAGTCCGTGCAAAAATAAAAACTACTTATGTGTTTGGGGTAAACCTTTTTTATTTTTCGACATAGTCTCCTTTTAGGCTTATACACTTCGTCCAACGATGTTCTAGTTTGTTGATCCCTTCCGAATAATAGGATTTGTCCAAGTCTGCAAAATATCCATTAGTGTCTGCAATCACCTCCTCGTTTGAATAAAATCTTTGTCCCGCCAGCCATTTCTTCAAATTGGGGAACAAATAGTAGTCCGAGGGAGCCAAGTCTGGAGAATAGGGGGGATGTGAAACGAGTTGGAATCCTATTTCCATTAATTTTGCGACCACAACTGCTGAGGTGTGTGCTGGTGCGTTGTCGTGATGGAAAAGGACTTTCTTGTGGGCCAATCGCGGGCGTTTTTCTTGCAGCTCGGTTTTCAAACGGTCCAATAACGATGAATAATATTCACCTGTAATAGTTTTACCCTTTTCCAGATAGTCGATGAGGATTATTCCTTGCGAATCCCAAAAGACAGTCGCCATAACCTTTCCGGCCGAAGGAACGGTCTTCGCCTTTTTTGGTGCAGATTCCCCCTTGGTAACCCATTGCTTAGATTGTTGTTTGGTCTTAGGAGTATAGTAATGTATCCATGTTTCATCCACAGTGACGAAACGACGCTTAAAGTCCTCCGAATTCTTCTGGAACAGCTGCAAACCATCCTTGCAACACTTCACACGATTCCGTTTTTGGTCAAGCGTGAGCAATCGCGGCACCCATCTTGCGGATAGCTTTCTCATGTCCAAATGTTTATGCAAAATATTATGTACCCGTTCAGTCGAGATGCCCACAGCACTAGCAATCTCACGCACCTTAACTCTTCTGTCATCCATCACCATATCATGGATTTGATCAATGATTTCTGGAGTCGTAACCTCCACAGGCCGTCCAGAACGTTCAGCGTCACTTGTGCCCATATGGCCAGCCCGAAAATTTTGAAACCACTTATAAACTGTTCTAATCGAAGGTGCAGAGTCACCATAATGTTTATCAAGCTTCTCTTTAGTCTCCTGAGGCGTTTTGCCTTTCATAAAGTAATGTTTAATCACCACACGAAATTCTTTTTCGTCCATTTCTTGAAAATCACTCGACTTCCTTGATTCACACGAATGCCAAACACAAAGAAATAGACCAATATGGCTGAAACTTGGTGTGCGTTCATTCAAGAGATGCTACTAACTAAACATGACCTCGATACGCGCCGGTGGTGCCATCTCTCGGACTTTGCACGGACTTTTCAAACCAGCCTCGTACAACCCTTTTGTCCTGAAAAGTAAAATAGGTAGTACAGTGAAACACTAGCCTTAAACAAGAAAAAAAAAAGGTTTATTAATGACTAAATTAAAAGTTCTAACTTTGCGGTTCTGTTATTATCCTGTATTACAAAAAAACCTTAGTCTAATAGGTAGTATTGCTAGATCGAGTCCTTAAATCAGGATTTTTTAATTAAAACTTTGCTACACCCGGTGTTGAAGGTTCGTGGGGTTCACTTCACGAGTTATCAGTTCTATACGATGTGAAACGCACTTATCAGCGAGAAAATGGGTCTACGGATGGATATTCTGATGTCTTACGGTTTTCCTACGAGCTTTTAGGCCTGTCCTGGTGGAATGTTCAAAATACAGATGTCTCTCCCTTGGTTACTTCAGTTCCCTTTGGGCTACTAAACTTTTCTTTGGCCCCTAAAGGTCTGGGAATAAACAGGATATTTCAAAGAAACCGTTTTCACACTACTCCATCACTAATATATCAGTACGGCTATTTCATAGTGAAAGCCTACTGGGCGGCTTTCTAAAAAAAGAAGCCCTTACTTTGGCCGAGAAAAAAGAGCCAAGATCCATGCCATCCGGACCCTTAAATATCATTCTCCCTTCCGTATAAATCACGTCTTCAAGATGGCTACTTCCCGGATACAAACATCTAGCCAATCGACGCATTAGAAACGAATTTAATATACCCAGCAGACAACCCACACTGCACACTGTAATACAAACGGCTCAAAAATTCGAGTTAACTACACTGATTAAAAGTTAGTAAACACTGCGATAAATATAAAATTGGAAAAAAAAATGTAAATTATAAGGAGAAAAACAGTAACATAACATGATCTTAAAATCTAGGAAAAAATGAATGTTACAAGATATGAAAAAATTAAACTGCTCTTCTTCATTTCAACCATAGTGCCGAAATGTGAAAGAATTTAAAACTCTGCTATGTAAATGAAAAAGGTTGTTAAAAAAAAACTTTAACACTGAAACCTGAAACGAGTTCAACATAATAGAATTGTTAGTACAGACAGCACTTACTCCTTACTAAAATTGCAATCTAATAAGAAACATCATTAATTATTCCAGCTAAGTCGAGTGTGATTGGTTTTCGCTCATTTTTTCTCAAACATTTCCAAACCAGTATTCCTACCCAACTATCTAATCTCAGCATAAACCACACTCTGTTTGTCTCAAGATTTTTCTTGTGGCATTTAGAAGGCGCTCCATTCTGCTTACAGAGATTTTAAACGCTACGCCTGACTAATATGCACGAATAAACCTCTGTAAGCTGCTTTTTAAAGTCTTGTCCGCGAAAATATGTGATCTCAAGAAGGTTATTATACACCTGGTACAAGTATGAAATGCGGATTTTTTTTCTAAAAAAAATGTTAAATTCGGAAGAATGATAAAAAGTGCTTTATTCAAAGAATGCTCCATCGCTTGTTATACATTTTTCCCATCTTTCGGGCAATTTGTGAATACCACGCCAGTAAAAATCTTCCCCTTTTGCTGCAAACCATTCATCGAGCCATTTTTTCACATCTTCGTACGAACCAAAGCGCTGCTCAGCAAGTGCGTGACCCATCGATGCAAACAAGTGGTAATCGGAAGGAGCCAATTCTGGTCAGTAAGCCGCATGAGGTAGAACTTCCCAGCTGAGTGCTTCCAACGTGTCGCGAACTGGTTTTGCCGTATGTGATGGAGCATTGTCATGAAGAAAAATGACTTTGTGTTGCCTCTTTTTCAACTCATGTGGTACCCATCTACCGGTCTTCTGAATCTTCCCCATCTCTCGCAGCCGATTGGAAGCTTGTTGACTAACGCTCAATTGCTCGGCGAGTTGTTTTTGTGTTTGCGAATCATCTTCATCCAACAATGCTTGTAATTCCACATCTTCGTACTTTTTTGTCGGTTTTCCACGTTCCTTGTCTGCAACATGGAAGTCACCACTCTTGAAACTCCGAAACCATCGTTCACATTTATCTTGCGATGTAGCATGTTCACAATAGCTTCTCGAAGTAATCGGTATAATTCAACAGCAGTTTTCTTCAAATGAAAACAAAAAATTAATGTTGTCCGCGAATGCTCTTTGTTCGGTATAAATTTCGAAATATTGAACACAACAACACAACACTATGCACACACTTTTCCAATTTGTCACTCGTGCGCGTCTGACACTTGTTGATAGCCCAACAAAATGCCACAGTGTCAAATCTTTATAGCACAAGCTGCATTGGTACACCATCTGTTGTCTGAAATCCGCATTTCATACTTGTACACTGGTAAAAATCAACTCTGCCGAGGGCTTTTTTGTGTTAATAATGTCTCAAAACCGTACGCCATCAGATATAATACAAAAGCCTAGCTACGGAATCGCTAAAAACCCAGTCTGTGGTGTGTAATACTATATGTCAATATATTAAATGCAAATACAGACAATAATAAGATTTCGTTTATTTATATTCGTTTATTTATATTGTAATATGTAGCTAGAATATCTGAAGCATATTTTTGTCCAACCCCCTCTCCCACTGTAGCATTATGAACCTAAGTTGTCGATTTCATTGTGATCTGGTTTTCTACTGCTTGTTTATCCGTTGTGTATGCAACACATAATTTATGCACCAATACAGCTGTATAAAAAGTTGCCTACTGTATAGTACAAATGAATTGAAATTTGGGTTAATCTTTAGGTTAATAATTCCTTTGCATGTGGGACTCTTATCTTGAATATTTTGTATATGCAAAAACAATGTGTTGGAGTTACTTGCTGTTGTAAGAATAATAAGGGGGTATAGCACAGTGGTAGGGCATTCGACTGCAGTTCGAGAGGTCCCCGGTTCAAACCCGGGTGCCCCCTTCTTTTTTTCGAAATTATGTTAGTATTAATTAAAATAATATTGTCATTTATATTTTTACATTTCTTCTGATTAGAGACAAACAGGATATGAGGAGCCTACATTTAAATTTCAATTGTCTTGATCTCTGTCGTTGTCTAGTCCTTTTTAGGTTTTTTGAAACTCGGATGAGGACGAATTCGAATCTGAATTCCGTTTTTCTTGTTTTTTTTTTTTGGTTATGGAATTATAAAATATTTCTTTAAATCGGAAACTTTAAGTGATAGCACCCCCTTAATTCTTTAGTACTAAATTTTGTCAAAAATTTTACTGCAACATAGTACGCTACACTATGAGTAGGCGGCGACAAAAATATGAGATTACTAGCAGTATAGTGAATGAAACTTGTCACTTTAAGAAGTATAATATCCTTAGCGTAGAGGTAATTGTCGGGTTCAAAGAGAATAAGATTCCTTTTTCGGTCGGCAAAACAGCCTTTCCAATTCTTGAGAGATGAAACAACAACGTACCCTACGTGAGGCGCCATTATCGAAACTAAAGTGTCCTAGCTGTAGGTGACTGACTAACTCTTATTATCACACAACTCAAACGGCATTCTGATCATGAAAACGGATACCTGTATAAAGAGTTTTCATTTAATACTTATCGTGGATAAAGAGAAAAAGTGATTATTCGTTTTATTTCTTGTATAGTGGTTGGGCTTATTGCCTTATTGCATCATTCTGTTTGTCCCAGTCGTAATATTTTGAGTCATCGTTGACGAGGCCATTTTGTTGTTTTGTCGTTTTCCCCGATACTGCTTTATTTATTTTTAGAACCGCCGTAAACTTGTTTTTTTGTGTGTATGTCTGTGTGTGCAAAGGGTTGCCGCTGCTCCGAATAAATAAGATACGCCTACTCGCTGCAGTTGACAATAAATGATATTGTCATATAGATATTTATGCCCATACAGGTTATACCGGTCCTGTTTGATAGTGTCATCACTTGGGGAGAAGATATTTTTCGGGGATTTTTATGTTAAAGAATTCTCAATTCTGAAAAATCCTTAAATTTGGAGATGTGTCATTCATCACACAAATATGCCCTACGAGATTTTTGCATTTTTTTATGTTTCAGGGAACCAAGATCACGAAAAACATAGTTTCCAATTTCGGTCGATGTGTATGTCAGTGGATAAGATAACTCTGGAACGAATTAAAATATCATTTTCGAATTTAAGACACATATAATGCTTGAGTTAGAAAAGGAACTATAGTTGATGGAAGGGGTAGATATGGTGAAATTTTGTGTACTTTCGGTAATACTATGAGAGTTTTTCCTGGTTTAGTATGATATATGAACAAATTTTTATTTATAGACAACTGTTTAGAGCAGGGGTGCTCAAACGGTCGATCGCGATCGACAAGTCGATCGCTAGTGCTTTTTGAGTCGATCTCGAGAAAAAAATTCCGATATAGAACTATTCACAGATTTTGTTTTAAGTAACTAAAACAAAATGTAATGAATAAACTACTAAAATTTATTCGATCCACAATTAGGCCAGAATAACCCCCTCATCACTTTCTTTTATCGTAATAACCCCCTGCTAGCGGCAAAAGGCGGCTTTATTACAGGAACGCGCGGTACTTGTCAAAGAAAAGCCGTGTTTTTGATTCCCGCCGATTTTTCTAGAAACTTCGGGCGGCGTGTTTGACGGGAATATTCGAGACTTCGTTCGCGCCGATATAAATGTTGCACCTGCAGGAATAGGAGTCAGTCTGACTTGTAACTTGAAGGCGATACATCGATACAAAGTTTATTAATAAATAGTCCAAAATGAGTGCGGCGAAGAAAAGTAAAACTTATCATTTTAATAACGATTGATAGGAAGAATTTTTCTTTTGTATGGTAAAGGATAAGTGCATTTGTCTCATTTGCCGTGCGTCAGTTGTAATACCTAAGCGTGGGAACTTAGAGAGGCATCATAAAACGGTTCATAAAAACTATGAAAAGGATTTTCCGTCACAGAGTGAATTAAGAAAACGAAAAGTACGTGATTTGATAACTTGTTTGAAAAAAGAAAAAACCATGTTCACAAGACCAGCCAAACAATCAAAAGCTGCAACGATCGCGTCATTTAAAATATCTCATATATTGGCGAAACACAAGAAACCATTTGATGATGGATTTGTTGTGAAGGAAGCATTTATTGAAGCGGATGGGACTTTATTTGGAGATTTTAAAAATAAAACAGAGATTATGTCTGCTATTAGAGAACTTCAGTTATCTCGTCTGACTGTCCCAAGGCGTGTTGAAGTCATGGGTCAGGACATGGCAGATAAACTAAAACATGATATCATGGAATGTACTTACTTTTCTTTACAGTTCGACGAATTCACCGATATGACAGACACTGCCCAGCTGTGTATTTTTATTCGAATGGTATTCAATAACATGTCGGCTAAGGAAGAGTTTTTGACAATGATTCCTCTGAAAGGAAAGACCCGTGGCGAAGATATATATGACGTTTTCTTCAATTTTGTAAACAAACTACAAGCTACCAATATATAAACTAGAGTGCATTACAACCGATGGAGCACCAGCAATGACTGGAAACAAAAACGGTTTTGTGGCATTGTGTCGAGCTAATGATGATTTCCCTTCATTTTTCTCCTTCCATTGCATTATACATCAACAAGTTTTGTGTTCAAAAGTTCTAAACATGGAGGAGATTATGGGCATTGCAATAAAAGTTGTGAATTCTATCCGTGCACGTAGCTTGCAACGACGGCTCTTTAAATTGGTTGGAAGATAGTGAGTCAGCTGAACACACTGATTTAGTTCTTCACACGGACGTCAGGTGGTTGAGTCGCGGAAAATTCCAAGAAAGGTTTCAAGAATTATTGCCCGAAATAACAGCTTTTCTGGACGAAAGAGATGATGACACTCAGATGCTGAAAAACGGAAAATGGCTGACTGATTTGGCATTTTTGACAGACATCACAATGCATTTAAACACCATTAATTTGGAGCTTCAATGTAAAGGAAAAACTATTATTGAGATGATTAGCACAATAAACGCATTCAAAAGTAAATTGCAACTTATGATAGATCAACTGAAAAGAAAGGATCTGAAAAATTTTCCGTCTTTGAAAGCAAGGATTCCTCAGTTGAATTATGATATTTATGAGGCAGAATTATCAAATATTTTGGGCCAATTCGAAATACGTTTTTATGATTTCAGTAAATTGGCAAATATCGCTTCATTTATGAGTTATCCTTTTTCGTGTAAAAAAATTGAGGAATTAGCTACTGAAATAGCAAGAACATGGACTCATGTTTTGTTGAAAATGAGTTAGTGCAGATTATATCAGATATACATCTCAAAGCCACAGCATCTGATACAAAATTCTGGTGTTTAATATCTGAAGATAAATATCCGGATCTAACGCAAATCGCCCTTCAACTGACGGCAATGTTTGGGTCAACTTACTTGTGCGAGTCTGCATTTTCTGAAATGAAGATAATTAAGTCAAAATATCGCGACGAACATATGTCATCATGCTTGCGATTAGCACTCGGTAATTACATATTATCTTATGAAAAGTATGCTGAGGACATGCAATGCCACGCTTCAACATCCAAAGTCTCTTTTTAGTTAAATTTAGACACTAGAACTCGTTTGTTTTGTAAGAACCAATAAACTCGCAATTTTGAATAATTATGAGTTTTTTCATTGACATTTTAGAGCAGACCTACACTTACCTTGACTAAAAAAATGCATATTGTACGGAAAACTAATATCTATGCCTCGATACACCCTACCTAGACGACAGTCCTGCATCACCCTTATTTGCAGCCTCTCAGAGCCGATCGATCGTAGTCTAACAATATTGAGGTAGATCGCCAGCAGTTCAAGTTTGAGCACCCCTGGTTTAGAGGGTTAAAAGGGTTGGGAAGGAGTTAGAAGTGTTGCCTCAAGTATTTGATGTTATACGTCTTGGGGTTTTTTTGAAACTACAAAAATAACAGGTAGAGGGTGATGCCAGAATCTCAGTTGTCAATATCTCAGGAGCTCTTTCTCTGCTCAACTTTTTCAATTTCTTTGCTTAACGAAAGTATTACGTTCGTGTAAAAACCACCTTCCCAGATCTTTCTTTCAGGGTTCCTAAGTCGTGAAAAATATATTCCTTAATTACCGTCGGTCTGTCGATCTGTTTGTTGGTACGATAACTTTCGAATGAAATAAGATATCAATTTTTAATTTGGTACACATGTAACACTTGATGGGGGAATGCAATCTATATTTTTCAGCAATATGGCTTAAGTAGAACGAGGTCAATAATTTTTAAAATTTTTTACATTACTATGAAAATTTTTGATTGAGTTATTTGTAGTTAAAAAAACATGGAGTTAAAAGTGTGCAGGAGGAGGTTAAAGGGGCTGCTTCGTTCATATCATATAGAATCCATAGAAATTTACAGACATTCAAAGGACCATACTACATACATACATTTACTGAATAGTCAATCACACGTAGCAAATTCCATCCTGTACCAACTGTTTTAGTACATAATAGACCCACATCTGTTCATATAAACATAAATATCAAAAATCTGTTTTAGTCTTAGTTAAGCGTTGAACAATGTAGTTGTACTACGAAATCGCGATAACGCAATTGTTTTTTTTTTATGGGTCTAGCACACGTGCTGCAGGGAAGTCCCTAAAGCGCTACAGGAGCGGCACGTGTGTGGAAAAAAGCGATTCACGTTGTTCTTGAATCGCTGTAAATTGTACTCGGTGGGAAACACAGTCCTGTGTAAGCCATTCCAAAGGGATGATGTTCTCCATATACAAGACTGCTTGAAAAGCGTTGTACGAGGATTAACAAGCTGAACCTCATACGGATGTGAAGTATCAGCGCGACGTGTACTTCTAACATACACCGCTCTGGAAGGAATTAATCGGGCTACATCCTTCGAACACTCCATGAAAATACTTGTAGAATAGACTCAAGTCGCCAACCGTTCTTCGATGTTCCAGCGAATCAAGGCTGCCGGTCAGTTCTGGGTTTCCAATCAGACGAACAGCCCTTCTCTGAACAGAATCCAACAAATGCAGTGTATTTTTGGGAGCGGAGCCCCAAACATGGGAGCAGTATTCCATAGTTGGTCGAATTTGAGCTTTGTAAAGGATTAACAGTTGTTGTGGAGTGTAAAGCTTTCTGGTTCGAAGTAAACTGTGTAAAGTTTTAATGGTAACGTGATTCCTGGTTCGACATAATATTCCCAACTTTTGAGAAGCTCTCCTTGCTATGCCTGCAACATGTTCATGCCAGGACCTATTTGTTCCCAAATTAACGCCTAGGGGAATGGAGTGCCCCGACATAACTATGTCGAGTTCAGAAACGTTAACTTTTTTAGAAAAAACTGCCGCCTGGGTTTTTGTAGCGTTAAATTCCACTTGGTTACTGTCACCCCAAGATAGGATTTCTTCCAGGTCTTTGTTAAGTTGAATGACTTCCTGCTGTCTGCGGGCATTCGCCTGAGCAGCCGATGTCCGAGCGTTCAAAGTGAATGAAGAGATAAGCGTACTGTCATCTGCAAAAATGTAGATTGGATTCCCGGTCTTTTCCAGCAGATCGTTAATGTAAATTAGAAAGAGAGTAGGAGACAGTATGGAGCCTTGGGGCACACCGGCGTTAACAGTAAAGGTGTTAGAAAGTAATCCGTCGTCTGCGACTCGTAAAGAACGCTTTTTTGAGGAGACATGAGAGCCACAAACAGATCTTTTCAGACATACCATAAAAGCGTAGCTTAAGCCAACAGTCGTGCCAAACACGGTCGAATGCTTTGGATATGTCAAGAGCAACCGCTCGAGTGTTCAATTACGTTGTTCCAAACATGTGTTAGATAAGTCCAAAGATCTCCTGTTGATCTATGTTTACGAAAGCCATATTGGTGATCGATAATAATGTTGAATCCTTCAAGGTATTTTAGAAGATGCTGATTGACAGCCTTTTCCATGACTTTCGACATTATTGAAAGCTGTGCGACTGTCGGTAGTTGTTTGGCAAGGTCTTCTTGCCTTTTTTAGGTATCAGCTGATCTGTGTGATCAGAAAGGAAATATTCCCTTTCTGTAGGATAGGTTGAAAAGTCTACAGAAAACTGACGTTAGTTCCCTTGCACAGTTTTTGAGAACTATGGCAGGTATTCCGTCAGCGCGAGAAGCTTTTTTGGTGTCTAGCTTCATTAGCAACGCAATTGTAAAATCTTTACAAATATATTTAGTGACAGTTAGCAAAGTAATTAAGTAATTTTATTGGCAAGAAAAAAGTGTTGTTGCACCAAGATAATGTACCAGCTCACAAGTTGATAAAATCGATGGTGAAATCGGACCAATTGGACTACAAGTTACTTCCCCATGCGCCGTATTCACCAGATTTATCCCTCAACGATTGTTACTCATTTCCAAAGAGGAAAAGGCGAATCAAGGGGAAGAGATTTGACCCAAATGAAAAAGTCGAATGGGAAATTGAGGCTTATTTTAAAGAGCCCGACAAATCGTAATATATTAAAGATATCCAAATGTTGGAAGATCGCTGGAATAAGTGTATCGCTCTTGAAAAGGCTCATGGAAAAGGCTATCAATCAGCATCTTCTAAAATATCTTTAAGGATTCAACATTATCAGTGATCACCAGTATGGCTTTCGTAAACATAGATCAACAGGAGATCTTTGGACTTATCTAACACATGTTTGGAACAACGTAATTGAACACTCGAGCGGTTGCTCTTGACATATCCAAAGCATTCGACCGTGTTTGGCACGACTGTTGGCTTAAGCTACGCTTTTATGGTATGTCTGAAAAGATCTGTTTGTGGCTCTCATGTCTCCTCAAAAAAGCGTTCTTTACGAGTCGCAGACGACGGATTACTTTCTAACACCTTTACTGTTAACGCCGGTGTGCCCCAAGGCTCCATACTGTCTCCTACTCTCTTTCTAATTTACATTAACGATCTGCTGGAAAAGACCGGGAATCCAATCTACAGTTAGAAGATCTCCTGTTGATCTTTGCTTATGAAAGCCATATTGATGGTCGCTAATAAGATTCAATCCTTATAGATATTTTAGAAGATTCCTTTTCCATAATTTTCGATATTACTCAAACAGTATTGGTAGGTAGTTGCTTGCCTTTTTTAGGTATTGGCTGAACTATAGCGCATTTCCAGCAGGAAGAAAATATTCCCTTTTTGTAGGAGAGTTTGTTCGCCCGCATATTTTTTGAGTATTATGGCAGGTATTCCGTCAGCATTATGTAACACATGTTTGGAACAACGCAATTGAACACTTTGGAGAATCTCGAGCGGTTGCTCTTGACATATCCAAGGCATTTAACCGCGTTTGGCACGATGGACTGTTGGCTAAGCTACGCTCTTATGTTTCCTCAGAGAGCATTCTTTACGAGTGGCAGTCGACGGCTTTCTCTCTAACACCTTCAACACACAACGCCGGTCTGCCCCAAGGGTCCATACTGTCTCCTACTCTCTTTCTCGTTTACATTAACGATCTGCTGGAAAAGACTGGGAATCCAACTACAGCTTGCAGATAACAGTACGCTTATCTCTTCATTCACTTTGAACGCTCGGGCATCGGCTACTCAGACGGGTGTCCGCGGACAGCAGGAAGTCATTCGACTTGACGAGGACCCGGAAGAAATTCTATCTTGGGGTAACAGTAACCAAGTGGAATTCAACGCTACAAAAACCCAGGCGGCAGTTTTTTTCTAAGAAGGTTAACGTTGCTGACCCCGACATAGTTATGTTGGGGCACTCCATTCCTCTAACATCGTCACTCAATTTGTTGGGCGTTAATTTGAGAGCAAATATGTCCTGGCATGAACATGTTGCAAGCATAGCAAGGAGAACTTCTCAAAAGTTGGGAATATTATTTCGGACCAGGAACCTTTACACTCCACAACTGTTCAATTCTTTACAAAGCTCAAATTCGACCAACTATGGAATACTGCTCCCATGTTTGGGGCTCCGCTCCAAAACATACACTGCATTTGTTGGATTCTGTTTAGAGAAGGGTTGTTCATCTGAGACCCGGAACTGACCGGCGGCCTTGATTCGCTGGAACATCGAACAACGGTTGGCGACTTGAGCCTATTCTACAAGTATTTTCATGGAAACTGTTCGAAAGATGAAACCCGCTTAATTCTTTCCAGAGCGGTGCATGTTAAAAATTCACGTCGCGCTAATACTGCACATCCGTATGAGGTTCAGCTTATTACTCCTCGTATAAAGCTTTTCAAGCGGTCTTTTATATGGAGAACATTATCCCTTTGAAATGATTTGCCTAGAACTGTTTCCCACCGAGTACAATTTACAGCGATTCAAGCACAACGTGAATCGCTTTTTTTTTTTTTTCCGCACACATGTCGTTCCTGTAGCGCTTTAGGGACTTCCCCGCAGCATGTGTGCTAGACCTATAAAAAAAAATCGCTCTTGAAGGAAACTATATTGAAGAATAAAAACTAGTTTTGGTAAAAACAGTGTCTTTTCTTCAAAGTCTCGAGATTTTTCACCGCATAGATATAAATATTTTAAAATACTTTATATCAAAATGTAGTATCTGTTACAAAGTTCATATTTTCTAACTTAGCCTCTTTGGCTTCCATTTTGATGAAATCTTAAGAGTGATGAAAGGAAATCAAAATAATCTTGCAAATAATGTCGTTATTTGTAAAGTTTTTTCGTGCAGTAGTTTCAAACTAATCAGAAGGAACGAACTTTGATTTAATTTGCTCAGCAAGAAGTAGAAATTCACTTTATGAAGAAGCGTGCAATTTTTCTATTTATTAAACTGGATAGAATAAATAACAATTTTCTTTCTCTGATAATAATAAAGGTATGTCACGTATTACACATCTTATACCTTATTCCCCTTTTTTAGCATTTGTCGTAGATCGTATATTTGCATATTATGTATGCATTTCTGCATTTTTATAAACTTGCAGTTGCGTGGGCAACCAACACTAACACGTTCCGTTGCGTCGCTAGAAACTTCTTTCTCTAGTCAAGACGGCAGAATTGTCTGGCGAGGATTTTCTTACAAGTAAATTTTACGTAAAAGCTGTATTTTGAGAGATTTTATAACCTGCATGTGCGTTTTCATTAGATTATGGAAATTCCATTTACGGTGGACTTGTTATTTTAGTTCAAACTTTATTTACCAAAAAAAAAAAGACTTCCGGATTGGAAGATGTATACGAACTGGATTAACGTTGATATTTTAAGTTGAATTAAAGAGATTTATCAACACTTCGTCTACGATTGCAATGGACAACATGAGCCTGGAGAGACTCTCTTTATCCTACCACCAGACCATTTCTCACTGTACCCATAACCAATATCTCTATAAACATCAGTAGGATGGGTGTGGATTCTGAACAATTCACTGATTTTCATTTACAGAAATTTTAAATCGAAACAGGCGCTTTGATTTTGCTTACACAGTCGATATATCCAAATTTTTAGTGTTCCGTACGGAACACTTATAAGATGACTTCCGTATCTGTCTGTCTGTCCGTCTGTCTGTCTGTTACACCCGATTTTCTCCGAAACTATTTGTCATAGAAAGTTGAAATTTGATAATACTATAGGAATTGATGGCCTCATCAGAGCCGTGTAGTTTTGAAACTTAAATTTTGACTTAAGGGGTTAGTTTTGGGGGGTGAAATTGGAAGTTAAAAAAATTTTTTTTTACTAGGTCATCGAGTGTGGTGTCAAATGAAAGCTTGTGAAAACACGAGTAAAAAATATATATAACGTAATACTTGCGCGCACTTTTCTTTGTATTATTTTTAAAAAATGGCGGAAAATCGCTGTCCCCCTCCCTTATCTCGAAAAATACTGATCAAAAAATTTTGAAAAAATTCTGGAATATTCTCTACTGGGTGTAGATTGAACGAAAATTATCACGAGTGCATTACCTTTAATAGTTTATCTGGTACATAAAAAAAACAAAAATTTCAAGGTCATCAGTTTTCAGTAAAGATTGGAAACAAACTTTGTTGAAAACTCATTTGGGGTGTGTTTTGGTGTTTTGTGAAGTCACTGATCATTTTATACCTCCGTAATAATTTTTCTTATTTTAAAAGCAATCAACGTACTGAACACTAATTGCGCAAGTTCAACTTGCACTTGGCCGGTTATTTTTCTTTTTTATGGGCGTAGCACACGTGCTGCAGGGAAATCCGTAAAGCGCTACAGGAGCGACGCGTGTGCCGAAAAAGCGATTCACGTTGGTCTTCAGTCGCAACTCGAAGTTGTACTCGGTGGATAACAGTCTAGAGGGATGATGTTCTCCATATTGTAGCTTGAAAAGTGTTGTACGAAAAGTATAAGCATGCACCGCTCTGGGAGGAGTTAAGCAGGCTACAACAATCGAACACTTTCCCTGAAAATACTTGTATAAAATACTCAAGTAGCCAACCATTCTTCGATGTCCCAATGTATTAAAGTTTCTGGTGAGTTTTGGGTCTCCAGTCAGGCGAACAGCTCTCTTGTGAATAGAATCCAACAAATGCAGTGGATGTTTGGGAGCAGGAACTTGAGCTTTATACAGAATGATCAGTTGTTGTGGAATATAAAGCTTTCTAATTCGAAATAGTGTTACCAGTTTTTGACAAACTTTCTTTGCTACGCATACGACATATTCATCAGAAACTTGAGTCGCGATCCTGGAGGAATGGAGTGTCCCGACATAACTATGTCGGGTTCCGTAACGTTAGCTTTTTTAGAAAAATTGCCGCCCGAGTTTTTGTAGCGTTAAATTTTAGTTGATTACTATCACCCCGAGATACGAGGGCCGCCTTTTAAATGTTTACAAACTACCACTAGATGGCTCTATTGAGGTGTGACATTACCACTGATGTAAAATTTAACATTTGTTATTGTTAAAACAGTGGTAGCTGAAAAATTGGCCAAGTATTTTGTTTACAGTGAACGTTAAAAAAAAACAATTTTGTGAACAAATGGAAATTTCACGTGAATGTTTTCGTTGGATGATTTTTTACGATTTTAGTAAAGGCCTAACTCAACAACAATGCCTTGAATCGCTTCGTTCAACTTTTGGTAATGAACCACACAATTGATTTGCAGGCATAGGCATATGAAGACTGCCGTACATTCGATTTTGCAGAAACATTTAGCTGTGAAAAAGATCTATTCCCGATGGATTCCGTATAATTTGAGTGAAACTCAAAAACAGGCTCGTGTTAATTGGTGTCAGGAAATGCTCAAAAAATTCGACCTAGGACATGCAAAATCCGTATACAACATTGTAACAGGAGATGAAACTTGGATATATTCGTACGACGAGGAAACTAAGCAATAATCAACTGTTTGGGTATTCCAAGATGAACCGAATCCAACAGAAGTGATACATTCGTGAAGTACTCCCAAGAAAATATTCGCTTGTTTTTTTGGTTATACTAGACATGTTGCAACCATTGCTTTAGAGCAGGGGTGCTCAAACGGTCGATCGCGAGTGCTTTTTGAGTCGATCTCGAGAAAAAAATTCCGATATAGAACTATTCACAGATTTTGTTTTAGGTACCTAAAACAAAATGTAATGAATAAACTACTAAAATTTATTCGATCCACAATTAGGCCAGAATAACCCCCTCATCACTTTCTTTTATCGTAATAACCCCCTGCTAGCGGCAAAAGGCGGCTTTATCAAAGGAACGCGCGGTACTTGTCAAAGAAAAGCCGCGTTTTTGATTCCCACTGATTTTTCTAGAAACTTCGGGCGGCGTGTTTGACGAGAACATTCGAGACTTCGTTCGTGCCGATATAAATGTTGCGCCTGCAGGAAAAGGAGTCAGTCTGAGTTGTAACTTGAAGGCGATACATCGATACAAAGTTTATTAATGAATAGTCCAAAATAAGTGCGGCGAAGAAAAGTAAAACTTATCATTTTAATAACGATTGGGAGGAAGAATTTTTCTTTTGTATGGTAAAGGATAAGTGCATTTGTCTCATTTGCCGTGCGTCAGTTGCAATACCTAAGCGTGGGAACTTACGAGAGGCATCATAAAACGGTTCATAAAAACTATGAAAAGGATTTTCCGTCACAGAGTGAATTAAGAAAACGAAAAGTACGTGATTTGATAACTTGTTTGAAAAAAGAACAAACCATGTTCACAAGACCAGCCAAACAATCAAAAGCTGCAACGATCGCGTCATTTAAAATATTTCATATATTGGCGAAACACAAGAAACCATTTGATGATGGATTGGTTGTGAAGGAAGCATTTATTGAAGCGGGTGAGACTTTATTTGGAGATTTCAAAAATAAAACAGAGATTATGTCTGTTATTAGAGAACTTCAGTTATCTCGTCCGACTGTCACAAGGCGTGTTGAAGTCATG
The DNA here is from genome assembly GCA_019049505.1 of Pachyrhynchus sulphureomaculatus. Lineage (NCBI taxonomy): Eukaryota > Metazoa > Arthropoda > Insecta > Coleoptera > Curculionidae > Pachyrhynchus > Pachyrhynchus sulphureomaculatus. The sequence continues at coordinate 38,666,812 of CM032448.1, forward strand.
AGTCAGGACATGGCAGATAAACTAAAACATGATATCATGGAATGTACATACTTTTCTTTACAGTTCGACGAATCCACCGATATGACAGACACTGCCCAGCTGTGTATTTTTATTCGAATGGTATTCAATGACATGTCGGCTAAGGAAGACTTTTTGACAATGATTCCTCTGAAAGGAAAGACCCGTGGCGAAGATATATATGACGTTTTCTCCAATTTTGTAACAAACTACAAGCTACCAATATATAAACTAGTGTGCATTACAACCGCTGGAGCACCAGCAATGACTGGAAACGAAACGGTTTTGTGGCATTGTGTCGAGCTAATGATGATTTCCCTTCATTTTTCTCCTTCCATTGCATTATACATCAACAAGTTTTGTATTCAAAAGTTCTAAACATGGAGGAGATTATGGGCATTGCAATAAAAATTGTGAATTCTATCCGTGCACGTAGCTTGCAACGACGGCTCTTTAAATTGCAGTTGGAAGATAGTGAGTCAGCTGATTTAGTTCTTCACACGGACGTCAGGTGGTTGACTCGCGGAAAATTCCTAGAAAGGTTTCAAGAATTATTGCCCGAAATAACAGCTTTTCTGGACGAAAGAGGTGATGACACTCAGATGCTGAAAAACGGAAAATGGCTGACTGATTTGGCATTTTTGACAGACATCACAATGCATTTAAACACCATTAATTTGGAGCTTCAAGGTAAAGGAAAAACTATTATTGAGATGATTAGCGCAATAAACGCATTCAAAAGTAAATTGCAACTTATGATAGATCAACTGAAAAGAAAGGATCTGAAAAATTTTCCGTCTTTGAAAGCAAGGATTCCTCAGTTGAATTATGATATTTATGAGGTAGAATTATCAAATATTTTGGGCCAATTCGAAATACGTTTTTATGATTTCAGTAAATTGGCAAATATCGCATCATTTATGAGTTATCCTTTTTCGTGTAAAAACATTGAGGAATTAGCTACTGAAATAGCAGTCAGTTTAACATGGACTCATGTTCTGTTGAAAATGAGTTAGTGCAGATTATATCAGATATACATCTCAAAGCCACAGCATCTGATACAAAATTCTGGTGTTTTATATCTGAAGATAAATATCCGAATCTAAGGCAAATCGCCCTTCAACTGACGGCAATGTTTGGGTCAACTTAATTGTGCGAGTCTGCATTTTCTGAAATGAAGATAATTAAGTCAAAATATCGCAATCGACTAACTGACAAACATATGTCATCATGCTTGCGATTAGCACTCGGTAATTACGTACCATCTTATGAAAAGTATGCTGAGGACATGCAGTGCCACGCTTCAACGTCCAAAGTCACTCTTTAGTTAAGTTTAGACACTAGAACTCGTTTGTTTTGTAAGAACCAATAAACTCGCAATTTTGAATAATCATGAGTTTTTTCATTGACATTTTAGAGCAGACCTACCCTTACCTTGACATATTGTGCGGAAAACTAATATCTATGCCACGATACACCCTACCTAGACGACAAGCCTGCATCACACTTACTTGCAGCCTCTCAGAGTCGATCGATCGTAGTCTAATGATATTGAGGTAGATCGCCAGCAGTTCAAGTTTGAGCATCCCTGCTTTAGAGGATCGAAGAACAATTAATGCTGAATGATATGAATCATCGATGAAATCAGGAAAAACAACCGAAAACGTCACATCATTCTTCATCATGACAATACCAGCTCTCCTGATTTATCGCCTAGCGACTTCTTTTTGTTCCCGAATGTCAAAAAAATGCTGAGAAGCGATTTTTATCACCGCAAGAAGCTGTTGAATCCTTCCAAAACCATGTTTTTGAGGTACCAACTTCAGAGTGGAAAAAATGTTTCGAGAATTGGTTCGAACCCATGCAAAAGTATATAAATCTTACAGGCGAATATTTTGAAAAACGATAAAACGAGTTGTACCAAAGATGTTGTTTCTTTCATTGTTTTTGTAAAAACTTAAAAGGTAACCCTCTTATAATTTCTTTCAGATCTTTAATAAGTTAAACTACTTCCTGCTGTCGGCGGATATTTGCATGAATAGCCAATGTTCGGACATTTAAAGTGAATGACCAAACACTGTACCGTCTTCTGCAATGCCGTAGATGGAATTTCTTGACCTTTTCATAAGAGCGGTAATATAAATGAGAAATAGTGAGATAGAGCCTTGAGACACATCAGCGTTGATAGGGAAGGTATTAGAAAGAAATCCGTCGACTGCCACTCGTAAAGAACGCTCTCTGAGGAAACCCGAGAGCCATTAACAAAACCTTTCAGACATACTATAAGAGCGTAACTTAGCCAACAATCCGTTATGCCAAACACGGTCGAACGCATTAGATATATCATTGCAACATCTCGAGATTCTCCAAAATGTTTAATTGTTACACACACAACATGTGTTATATAAGTTAAAAGATCTCTTGTTGATCTTTGCTTATAAAAGCCATATTGATGATCGCTTATAAAGGGTGTCTCAAAATGACTTGACATTTTAATTCATTAATAAAACGTATTATTTATTTGAAAAGTACGAATATTTTTATTTTAATATAAGGTACAAACATGGAAATTATGTGTGTAACACAATATCCGATAAATAGCCGCCTGTTTGCAAACATTCACTCTTTTGACGAAATTTTCAATAACATTTTGGCATAATTGCTGACTAATTTCATTATTGGTGCATCTAATTTCTTCCTTAAGCTCCGAAATGGTCTGTGGATCATTGGCATATACGAGTAGTTTCCCTTTCAGAAAACCCCAGAGAAAAAAGTCTAATGGCGTCAGATCGCACGATCTTGGTGGCCAATTCACATCGCCGCGGTGAGAGATAACACGACCATGAAACTTCGTCTGCCATAACTGCATTATTTTGCCCGTAGTGTGGCAGGTTACGCCATCTTGTTGAAAGAATATATCTTCCAAGTTTATGCTGTTCAATTCATTCCATAAAAAGTTGGTTTTCATGTTACGATAACGAACACCACTCCTCCAACCCAAAATCCGCACCAAACAGTGACTCGTGGTGGATGCATGAGAAGCTGTTGGATCACTTGTGGATTTTCGGTCTCCCAAATTCGACAGTTTTATTTATTTACGTAGCCACTAAGTTGAAAATGCGCATCATCGCTGAAGATGATTTTCTTCGAAAAATCACCATCGATTTGTTGATGCCCCAATATCCATGGTCTGCTGGCTGCAGTTCTTTTGTCAATTGGATCTTGTAAGCATGCAAATGCAGATCTTTCGTCAAAATTCGCTGCACAGAGCATCTTGAAATTTTCAATTGCTAAGCACAATGGCGAACCGAGGTGGAAGGACTTTTGTCAACACTCGCACTCACTACGGCTATGTTTTCATTCGATCGGCCGGTATGAGGACGGCCACTTCTTTTCGCGGTCAGAATTGGACCATTAAACTCAAATTTTTTCATGAACTACACCACAGTGTTGTGAGATGGTACCTTATGATACCAAAAGACGTGTGGACTTTTCCAACCGTCCTGCAAAATTTCACCATTTTTGTAGTGAATTTACACAATTTCTATGCCTTGCTCGATCGTATAATTCTCCATGACTAAACTTCAGTACTTCCTGATCCCAGTTGTCAAAGATTAGTACTCTATGTTCGCCACAAAAAAAATGGCGGGCAATTAAAAATGTCAGATCATTTTGAGACACCCTTTATTATCAAATCTTTCTAGCGATTTTCATAGACTTTTCCTTAACTTTTTGATATTATTGAAAGCAGTGCAACTGGTTGGTAGTTTTTTTGGCAAGTTCTTCTTGCTTTTTTTTGGGTATCAACTGAACTGTAGCGCATTTCCAACAAGGAGGAGTTATTCCCTTTCTGTACGATAGATTGAAAAGTCTATAGAAACTCAAGTTAGTTCGCTTGCGCATTTTTTGAGTACTCTGGCAGGTTTTTTAATCCGCTGTCTGAAGACAATATCAGGCATTCTTGACTAGAGTATGGGAATGGTGGGTGGTGTTTTTCCTTGAAAATCGACAGTAGAATGTGAAGCAGAGAATTCAGCCAACAAATTCGCTTCCTCAAAAGGTGTTGTTGCGATAGGATTATCTGGCCATGTGAGTGGTGGTATATTGGATTTGGTAAAATTTTGACTAATGGTGACTGACCAAAAGGACCTGGAATTGTTGGGACAGATAAGAAGTTCGTTTTTAATTCGTTGATAGTGTGCCTCCTTGGTTTCGTCGATATTGTCTTTGCATCTGTTTCAGACACGAACAAAAATGTTACGACTTATGACGTTAGGATTTTCACGCCATTGTCGGTAGGCAAGATGTTTAGAAGCAACAATCTCTTTGCATTTTTGATCGAACCAAGGCTTGTCCTTGTAGTTTGTTCCAAAGAAAACAGATTTTTATAAACATTTCCAATTTGTAAGGAAATTGTATCTTTCGGTGATTTCAAGTATTTCACAATTTTCTTAAAAGGGTTGAAAAACTTGAGAATATTAAGTCTTTTAGCTGATTTGTAGATGATGTAGGGCAATACCATATTACTTGGATTTTTTGTTACTGTTTTGACCCGGAGTTTTGTTTTTAAAGTATTTAAAAAATATCTACTATCTTCAATATAGTATCCATTGCTTTAAGTCCAGAACTTTAGTCAATTTCTTTGTTCCTTATGAGGAGGAATGTTTATCAAATATTGATTGAGCTCTAAATCTAATAAGCTAAAGACAGATAGATTTTTGGGAAGCTTAATGGTGTCAGTTTGCATTCAGATATCGATTTGTTTAAGTTTGTTTTCGGTTCCAGTATATTTAGAATGGAAAAGTACCATTAAGTTTCATCGTAAATCTTATATGTTTAGATATCGTTGATTGGGGTGATCCAACAAAGCATTTAAGTATTCTTTACTATTGTCCAAATATCTATGTGTCGGTCACATATCCACAACCAAAATTTTGATTTCAGGGGAGTGGAAACGAATGCATAGTGGCTAGCCCGTTGCTACTCCGGAAATGTGTTCATAAAATGTTTCTTGGAATGTGAAATATTTATTTTTTTTTATGGGTCTAGCACACGTACTACAGGGAAGTCCCTAAAGCGCTACAGTAGCGACACGTGTGCGGAGAAAGCGATTCACGTTGTTCTTAAATCGCTGTAAATTGTACTCGGTGGGAAACACAGTCCTGGGCAAATTATTCCAAAGGGATGATGTTCTCCATATAAATGACTGCTTAAAAAGCGTTGTACGAGGAGTAACAAGCTGAACCTCATACGGATGTAAAGTATTATCGTGACGTGTACTTTTAACATGCACCGCTCTGGGAGGAATTAAACGGGCCACATCCTTCGAACACTTTCCATGAAAATACTTGTAGAATAGGCTCAAGTCGCCAACCGTTCTTCGATGTTCCAGCGAATCAAGGCCACCTGTCAGTTCCGGGTCTCCAATCAGACGAACAGCTCTTCTCTGAATAGAATTCAACAAATGCAGTGTATGTTTGGGAGCGGAGCCCCAAACATGGGAGCAGTATTCCATAATTGGTCGAATTTGAGCTTTGTAAAGAATTAACAGTTGTTGTGAATTGTAAAGCTTTCTGGATCGAAATAATATTCCCAACTTCTGAGAAGCTCTTCTTGCTATGCCTGCAACATGTTCACGCCAGGACATATTTGCTCCCAAATTAACGCCCAACAAATTGAGTGACGATGTTAGAGGAATGGAGTGTCCCGACATAACTATGTCGGGTTCAGCAACGTTAACTTTTTTAGAAAAAACTGCCACCTGGGTTTTTGTAGCGTTAAATTCCACTTGGTTACTGTCACCCCAAGATAGAATTTCTTCCAGGTCTTTGTTAAGTTGAATGACTTCCTGCTGTCTGCGGATATTCGTCTGAGTAGCCGATGTCCGAGCGTTCAAAGTGAATGAAGAGATAAGTGTACTGTCATCTGCAAAGCTGTAGATTGGATTCTCGGTCTTTTCCAGCAGATCGTTAATATAAATGAGAAAGAGAGTAGGAGACAGTATGGAGCCTTGGGGTACACCGGCGTTGATAGTGAAGGTGTTAGAAAGAAATCCGTCGACTGCCACTCGCAAAGAACGCTCTCTGAGGAAACATGAGAGCCACAAACAGAACTTTTCAGTCATACCATAAGAACGTAGCTTAGCCAACAGGCCATCGTGCCAAACACGGTCGAATGCCTTGGAAATGTCAATAGCAACCGCTCGAGATTCTCCAAAGTGTTCAATTGCGTTGTTCCAAACATGTGTTACATAATGCTGACGGAATACCTGCCATAATACTCAAAAAATATGCGGGCGAACAAACTCTCCTACAAAAAGGGAATATTTTCTTCCTGCTGGAAATGCGCTATAGTTCAGCCAATACCTAAAAAAGGCAAGCAACTACCTACCAATACTGTTTGAGTAATATCGAAAATTATGGAAAAGGAATCTTCTAAAATATCTATAAGGATTGAATCTTATTAGCGACCATCAATATGGCTTTCATAAGCAAAGATCAACAGGAGATCTTCTAACTTACGTAACACATGTTTAGAACAACGCAATTGAACACTTTTGGAGAACTAGCAGTTGCACTTGTTATATCCAAGGCAGTGTTTGGCAGATGAATTGTTGGCTAAGTTACGCTCTTATGGTATGTCTGAAAAGTTTTGTTTATTGCTCTCGTGTTTCTTCAGGGAGCGTTCTTTACGAGCAGCAGACGACGGATCTCTTTTTAATACCTTCACTATCAATGCCGGTGTGTCTCCTACTATCTTTTTCATTTGCATTAACGATCTGCTGGAAAGGACCAAGAATCCAATTTACAGCTTTGCAGATGACAGTACGCTTATCTCTTCATTCACATTTAACGTTCCAGCATCGGCTACTCATGCAAATACCCGCAGGCAGCAGGAAGTCGTTCAACTTAACAAAGACCTGGAAGAAACCCTATCTTAGGGCGACAGTATCCAAGTAGAATTTAATGCTACAAAAAATCCAGGCGACAGTTTTTTTAAAAAAAAGTTAACGTTGCTGAACTCCACAGAGTTATGTAGGGACGTTACATTCCTCTAGCAACGTTACTTAATTTACTAGGCGTTAATTTGGGAGGAAATATCTCTTGGCACGAACATGTTGCACGCATAGCAAAGAGAGCTTCTCAAAAGCTGGAAATATTATTTCCAACTAGAAAGCTTTAGACTCCACAACTGTTAATTCTGTATAAAGCTCAAATTCGACCAACGATGCTCCCACGTTTGAGGCTCTGATTCCAGACATACACCTCATTTAATGCATTCTGTTCAGCATAGAGCTGTTCGTCCGACTGGACACCCAAAACTCACTAGCAACCTTGATTCCTTAGAACATCGAAGAACGGTTGACGATTTAAGTCTATTCTACAAGTATTTTCATGGAAAGTGATTAAGGGATATAGTCCGCTTAATTACTACCCGAGTGGTGCATTTATAGTCATACACGTGGCACTAATACTTCATACCCATATGAGGTTCAGCTTGTCACTCCTCGTACAAACCTTTTCAAGCAGTCTTGTTTATGGAGAACCTCATCCCTGGTGATCGGAGTCCATTTCTTCAAAAGTTAGACTATATGCATAAATTAGCTTTGTAATTCATCTCTTGATTTTGGTGTTTAGGTCACCTTAAATAATCTACTCCGGACTAATTTAGCAACCTAATCTCGAAGAGTAAAGTTCCTCGAAGATGTCCCATGCAATCATATTTGAAACATCTGCAAATCACTCAATTTGACACAGTTTAATCCTAAGAACTATAAATTCTTAGTACTACGCAGTTTTTGCTACAACTCCATATTACCTGTATGTTTACTAAAATTTTGATCAATAAACTACATATTAATTTTATTCTTTCAGAGTATCCTCACGACCACCCATACAATCTTCGAATCCAAATCAACGACAACAGCAGCCTCCATCATCAATTTTCGGCTCATTAAAGAGACTTAAAGGAGGCGTAGCTATATCAACGTCTAAAAAAGAAAGCAAAGACGATAACAAAAATAAAAGTAATAATAACCCAAAGCAACAGAACGATAACTCTTCAGGTGGACGTGAAGAAATTCAAATAAATAGTGTTGAGCACACTGTTGATGCGAATGCTAACATTGAAAGTGTTGATGGTGTTGTCGTTACCAGCTACAAGTCGATAAATTCGCAGGTTACTGTAAGGAAAAGAGGCAAAGAAAATGTAGAGCGACGGAACAGTAAGGGTGATACGAAAGAAAGAGTCGTGTTGAGAGGAGTTGTTACTGCTGGTAGAGTACCGGAGGAACTGAAAAAGGAAAGGGTAAGTATGCAAAACAAACCGGTTTGCAAAACTATTTAGATATTTTTATTTATTATATTTAGTACAGGAAATGAAGCTCAAAAAATGGCAAAACCTCGCAATTTTTTGGTCCAGCATCCATTTGTACAAAAATTTGGGATTAGGCTCATTTCACCCTCTAGTTCATTTTCTATATCGTGCCTTTGTACGCTTTTTGTTTTTTAAGGATGAGAACTACCCCTAATTGTAAAAAATTATAAAATAACATTTTAAACCTTAATATGGGTAAAATTTGGTTTGGATTAGTTAAATAAGGATTGTTTTATGCTTTAGGATACAATTTCATAATGTTTCAACCCTTAAAAATCAAGCCTTGTTAGAGCTTAATATAAAAAAATTATTTATCCTAAAAAAATGATTTCGTCTTGCATCGATTTGCATAAAAATTTGGGATTAGGCTCATCTCACCCTCTACTTCATATTCTATATCATGCTCATGGGCGTTGATTATTTTTAGGGGTGAAAACTACAAATCGACATAAAAGAATTTACATACGAGGCTGGTTTGAAAAGTCCGTGCAAAGTCTGAGAGATGGCACCACCGGCGCGTATCAAGGTCATGTTTAGTTAGTAGCATCTCTTGAATGAAAGCCCACCAAGTTTCAGCCATATTGGTCTATTTCTTTGTGTTTGGCATTCGTGTGAATCAAGGAAGTCGAGTGATTTTCAAGAAATGGACGAAAAAGAATTTCGTGTGGTGATTAAACATTACTTTATGAAAGGCAAAACGCCTCAGGAGACTAAAGAGAAGCTTGATAAACATTATGGTGACTCTGCACCTTCGATTAGAACAGTTTATAAGTGGTTTCAAAATTTTCGGACTGGCCATATGGGCACAAGTGACGCTGAACGTTCTGGACGGTCTGTGGAGGTTACGACTCCAGAAATCATTGATCAAATCTATGATATGGTGATGGATGACAGAAGAGTTAAGGTGCGTGAGATTGCTAGTGCTGTGGGCATCTCGACTGAACGGGTACATAATATTTTGCATAAACATTTGGACATGAGAAAGCTATCCGCAAGATGGGTGCCGCGATTGCTCACGCTTGACCAAAAACGGAATCGTGTGAAGTGTTACAAGGATGGTTTGCAGCTGTTCCAGAAGAATCCGGATGACTTTAAGCGTCGTTTCGTCACTGTGGATGAAACATGGATACATTACTATACTCCTGAGACCAAACAACAATCTAAACAATGGGTTACCAAGGGGGAATCTGCACCAAAAAAGGCGAAGACCGTTCCTTCGACCGGAAAGGTTATGGCGATTGTGTTTTGGGATTCGCAAAGGATAATCCTCATCGACTATCTGGAAAAGGGTAAAACTATTACAGGTGAATATTATTCATCGTTATTGGACCGTTTGAAAACCGAGCTACAAGAAAAACGCCCGCGATTGGCCCACAAGAAAGTCCTTTTCCATCACGACGACGCACCAGCACACACCTCAGCAGTTGTGGTCGCAAAATTAATGGAAATAGGATTCCACGTTTCACATCCCCCCTATTCTCCAGACTTGGCTTCCTCGGACTACTATTTGTTCCCCAATTTGAAGAAATGGCTGGCGGGACAAAGATTTTATTCAAACGAGGAGGTGATTGCAGACACTAATGGATATTTTGCAGACTTGGACAAATCCTATTATTCGGAAGGGATCAACAAACTAGAACATCGTTGGACGAAGTGTATAAGCCTAAAAGGAGACTATGTCGAAAAATAAAAAAGGTTTACCCCAAACACATAAGTATTTTTTATTTTTGCACGGACTTTTCAAACCAGCCTCGTAAAACAAAACAGTACCTCTCAATAGGCCGTTCATTTAACACGTAGGCACTGAAAAGTTTTTCGTCTAGCTACTTAAAACAAATATTTGTTTCAAAATTCGACTTTATTCATCAATATAGTCTCCTTTAAGAGCGATATAATCGGTCCAACGCTTTTCTAACATTTCTGTACCTTTCTTGTAGAAGGATTTGTCTTCAAAATAGGCCTCAGTTTCGGCGATAACTTCTTCATTGGAGCCAAATCTTTTTCCCGCGAGCATTTTTTTGAGTTCTGCGAATAGATAATAGTCGCTAGGAGCCAAATCTGGAGAATACGGCGGATGAGAAGGCAATTCGAACTTCAATTCATGCAATTTTGCGATCATAACAATTGACTTGTGAGACGGTGCATTATCTTGATTAAAGAGCACTTTTTTCTTGATGATTTTTCCCTTCTCAGTATAGTCGATGAAAGTTATTTCATGTGCATCCCAAAATACAGAGGCCAAAACCTTCCCAACTGACTGTTGTGCCTTTGGCCGCTTCGAGCGGCTTTCACTGGCTGCTGTCCACTCAGCTGACTGCTGGTTTGATTCCGATGTGTAGTGGTGGATCCATGTTTCATCCATTGTCACATATCGCATGAAAAAATCCCACGTTATTGTTTTTGGTCCACTGTAAGCAAACGCGGTACCCATTTCGAACAGAGATTTCTCATGCCAAGATTTTCACGCAAAATATGACCAACACGTTCTTTTAATATATTTAGGGTGTCGGCTATCTCACGCAATTTCACTTTACGGTCATCCTAAACAATTTTCTGGATTTTTTTGATGTTTTCCGGTGTAACCACCTCATTTGGGAGTCCAGAGCGTTCAGCAGCATCATCATCAAAAGACAGTGTTTGGTGCCCTATTATTCTTCATACTTCATAGAGCGTTACTTATTTCGAGTATATCTTCCGAACCCAGGTTAATTATTTTACCGGGTTCTTTGTTTGTGCTTGTTGTCTGAATTTGGGAGCTGTATAATGTTGTATAAAATTCTTCGATGGTTGTTAGTATTTCTTGCCAGTCTCTAATTTCTCTGTTATTTTCCTTAATCATCAGGATTTCACGCTTCTCATTTTGTTGTCGGAGACATTTCATGTTTTTATTATTTTCAGTTACTTCTTCTAAAGGGTGGGCCATCTATCGGTTTAAATTTGAACCGCCGGTTATTTCGAATCTGGCAATACTTATGTCATTCTATTCTGTCACAAAATTCAGTATATTATCTCCACTGATTGAAAAGAATCGGTTTACGCTTGAGCAACGTTGGGATTTATTGGAAATTTATTTCCAAAACAAAGACAATTGGTCGGAAATTGCACGAAAATGTCATACAAAATTTGGTCGCAGAGAAGGACCAACAGTGCCCGGTATACGCAAGTTTATTGCTAAAGTTTGTGAAACTGGTTTCATTGTTGATGCGCCAAGACGTGAGCGTGCTCGTACAGTGCGTACACCCGAAAATATCGAAGCTGTGGACGGCGCAACCATTACGGTCAATGGAGACACCTATCGCACCATGATAACCGATTTTTTTGTGCCCGCTCTTCATGGTATTGATGTGAACGATGTTTGGTTTCAACAGGATGGTGCAACTTGCCACACATCTCATGCCACAATCGATTTATTGCGTCAAACGTTTGATGGCCGTTTAATTAGCCGAAATGGTGATGTCAATTGTCCGCCAAGAAGCTGCGATTTGACACCGTTGGACTATTTTCTGTGGGGCACCGTTAAAGACAAGTGTTATGCCGACAAACCAGAGACAATTGAGCATTTGAAGGCCAATATTCGTGATGCCATTGCCGAGATACGACCCCATACACTCGAAAAAGTGCTCGAAAATTGGTCCGATAGAATGGGGTACTGTGAGGCCAGCCGCGGCAGCCATATGAATGAAATAATATTCCATCTCTAACCGGAACAATTGTACTTCACAACAAAAAAATAAATTTGGCAAAATTTCAAACCGTTTTTGTTTTATTGCATTTTTAAATTTAAACTTTTAAATGGCCCACCCTATATTAATCTTTCATAGTTCCTTTCTAGGTTTTTTTTCATATCATCTTTCGTGTGTCTTTTCTGACTGTTCTGTATTCTTGCGTGCCATATTTACCCTGCTTGTATAAGGTCCTTCTCTCTTCTATTTTCTGTTTCGTTTCTTTTGTTAACTTGTCCAATCTTAATTTTGTATTTCTGGCAATCTTAAAAGCCGTTTCTATTATCGAAGTTGTTAGATGTTTTGATAGCTCGTTTAGGTCTTTTTTAATATGTTGAATATCACCTATTGCCTTGCTCAGTTCTTCTGTGTACTTTTCCCTGTTTTTTGTTTCGAGTTTATTAATGTCAAGTGGACTTTTTCGTTTTGAGTTAGATTTTATTCTCTTCTCTTTTCCTGTTATTATAATTATTACTTTTATGAGACGATGGTCACTTCCGGTGTTAAAGGAGTTGACTGCTGTGACGTCTTTTACAATTGATTTTGAGGAACACAAGATATAGCCTATTTCATTTCTAGTTCTTGCGTCGGGACTGATCCACGTCCATTTTCTTTGCATTTTTTTGTTAAAGTAGGTGTTCATGGCATATAGTCTTTGATTTTCAAAGAAGGTTTTTCTGTATTCTAAATAAGTGACTAAAAAAACATTAAAAGGTTATAAGCCTCATTAAAATAAGTCGCTTTGCCAAATATGGTACAGGCTAAATAAAAGCATTGTGAAATTAATTAAAATTAAGGTTCTTAAAAAAAAGCTGTTAATAATTAATTAAAAGAGTAGACAAAGTATGACATTCATAACATCGTTTCAATGAATACAGTGAGAACTGGCAGAAAATACTGGATAGAATTCCATCCCTGTCTTATGCAAAAAAAATAAATTCTCGGCTTTAGGTGCTACGCCGCACGGAGGGACGAAGTCCTACTGTGCAACTCAAAATTCCGGCTGCCTTTCAATTTTTAAGATATTGCACTAATTTTTTTTTAAAGTACTCGTCACACCCGACTTTCTCCGAAACTATTTAACATAGAAAGTTGAAATTTGATACTAATATCGGAATTGATGGCCTCATCAGAGCCGTGTAGTTTTGAAAGTTAAATTTTGACTTAAGGGGTTAGTTTTGAGGGGTGAAATTGGAAGTGAAAAAAAATATTTTTTACTAGGTCATCGAGTGTGGTGTCAAATGAAAGCTTGTGAAAACACGAGTAAAATATATATATATAATGTAATACTTGCGCACACTTTTCTTTGTATTATTTTTAAAAAATCGCGAAAAAATCGCTGTCCCCCTACCTTATCTCGAAAAGTACTGATCAAAAAATTTTGAAAAGATTCTGAAATATTCTCCACAGGGTATAGATTGAACGAAAATTATCACGAGTGCATTATATATATATATATATATATATATATATATATATATATATATATATATATATATATATATATATATATATATATATATATATATATATATATATATATATATATATATATATATATATATCAATCGGTTTTATAACGTCTTCCGTCTTCCGATGCCTAATGGCCACTCCTCCCGGTTTCTCCATCCCTCCTCCTCCAAATCTCTCTCTAGTACTTCCTTGTTGATTCCTGCTCTCCAGCTTTGGCGTGGTCTTCCTCGCTTTCTTTTTCCATGAAGGTTCCAATTTAAAATCTTTTTAGGCAGTCGGTCTTGTGACATTCTCTGTACATGTCCGTACCATACCAACTGTTGGGTTCTGATTTCGTCCACTATATCGTGCTTTATTTCCAAAGCTCGCCTTATCGTGTCATTTGGTATGCGGTCTTTTCTGGATTTTCTGGCTGCTCGTCTCCAGAATTCCATTTCTGTAGCTTTTAGTATTTTTTCTGTTCTTTCCTTTAATGGCCACACCTGGGAGCTGTAAGTTATTATACTTTTCACTATTGAGTTGTAAATTCTCTTCTTATTTTTAATGGTTATGTTTTTGTCCCATAGTATACTATTAAGCATTGCAATCGCTTTTCTTCCTTGGATATTCCTCTTGAATATTGCTTCTTCCAGTGTTCCGTCCCTAGATATTCTCGTTCCCAAATACTTATAACTGGCACAGTGTTTGACGGTGTGTCCTGTGGCCAGTTTCAAGTCCTGCTGTTGTCCTCCGACGCACATGTACTCGGTCTTTTTAATATTGACTTCTAGGCCCCATTTTTCATATTCATCCATAAGTTTTCGTGTCATGTATTCCATATCATCGATGTCCTGAGCGACTACTACCTGGTCATCTGCGAATGATAGCGTGTACAATGTAGTATCGTCATCCAGTGGTAATCCCATACTGCTGCATTTCCTTTTCCAGTTCTTCAGTGCACTCTCCAAATAGATTTTAAATAGCGTTGGGGATATACAGCAGCCCTGTTTGAGACCCTTTGTGACCGGGAACCCTGTTGTTATACCATATTTGGTTTTCACACTACTTCTTGTGTCTTGGTATAAGGATTTTACGGCTTTAATTATTTCGGTGCTTACATTACTCTGTTGTAGTGTTTCCCACAATCTCATTAGGGGCACGCTGTCGTAGGCCTTTTTTAGATCAACAAATAAGACTTCCTGATCAAATGCGGTTTTCTTTTCTAGGATTTGTGGCAGTGAGAAGAGATGGTCTATTGTGGATCTTCCTGCTCTAAAGCCTGCCTGTTTTTCAGCTTCTACGTCCGCGTATTCCGTTTCTATTCTATTTTTAAGTATTTCTCCGTATATTCTGCTAATAGATCCTGTAACCGTTATTCCCCTATAGTTATCGCAATTATTTTTGTCTCCTTTCTTATGAATTGTTGATATGTATGATATTTTCCATTCCTCGGGTACTTCTGATGTGTTAATGCATCTTTGGAATAAGTTCCTCAAAGCGCTAAATAGCTTTTCAGTTCCGTATTTTACTATCTCTCCTGGGATGTTTCCTGGTCCTGGAGCTCTACCATTTTTTAGCCTTTTACATACTTCTTTAACTTCTGATATTGTTATCCTTATTGGGGATCCTCGTATAACTATATTTGGGTTTCCATGTTGGGTACTTTTGAACTCTGGTCTATCTTCTGTTAGCATATTTGTAAAATATTGGTTCCATTTTTCTGGTGTTATTGGTGAGAAGATTTCTCTTTTCCGTTCTGCTCTCATATTTTTAAGAAGTCTCCAGCTTTCTGTGCTTTTTTTTCCTCCTATGTAAGTGTTGAGTCTTGAGCATGTCTTTTCCCATTGGTTGTTCTTTTTGTCACTAATCATTTTGCGTACTCTAGCTTGGGATTCTTTGTATTTTACTTTGTCGTTTGTGCTCTTTGAACTTAAGTATTTGTGATAGCTTTTCCGTTTTTCTTCAATTTCGTATTTAATTTCTTCATCCCACCAATATGGTTTTTTGCTGTTTTTCCCTTTTCTCTTGGTACCCTAATGCTTCCAGTGCGGCTGCGTGTAGGCATTCCTTTATATACTTATATTCTTCTTCTATATTAACAAATCCCGTCCGTTGTATCTTTTGGTCCAGTCTACTCTTGTATAGATTTCTGATACTTTCATTTTGTAAGCTGTCTGTATTATATCTTATTGTTGTTTCACTTGTTGTGTGCTGTGTACTTGTATCTTCCAGTTTGCTTTCCCGTGTTGTTCGTGAGATTATCTTTCCTTTCACGAGGTAGTTGTCGCTGCCACATGAAGGCCCTCTTTGAACTCTTACATCTAAGAAGTTTAATTTAGATCTCTGACGTATTATCATATAGTCGATAATACTTTTTAAATCTCTTGTTGTTTGTCTCCACGTATATTTATGAATATCCCTATGCTGGTAGTGTCTGTTTAATATTGTAAGGTTGTTTTGTTCACATATCTCTATAATTCTTCTTCCGTTGTCGTTAGTAACTTCTTCGCCATATTTTCCTACCACTTTATCGTGTTCTTTTCCTTCCTATTCTTCCATTTAGATCACCCAAAAGTAATATCTCTCTTCATGTTCCAATTTTGCGTATTTCCTCATTTAGTTGTTCAAAAAATGAATCCCCCCCCCAGTAAGGTTGTGTTATTACCTAGTATTTTGAGATTCATCTTTATGATTCTTTCACTAATCGGTTCCCAGGTGGTTATGAATTTCCTCAGTTTTCTGTGTATTAGTATGGATACGCCTTGTTTTGCTCTATCTTCTTTGGGCCCTCCACTATAAAAGTGATCGTAATGCCCCCAACTTTCGGAGCCTTTTCCTTTCTTCTTTGTTTCCGTCAGTACTGCAATTTCGACTCGAAGATTTTCTAATTCATTTACAACTTCATTTACTTTCCTGGAGAGACCTTGTATCTTCCATGTACCACATATCGTTGTCCTTCTTCTTTGCTGTTTTCGTCTTCGTATATCCGTTCGATTCCGAGGCTTTGGATTAGGTTTTTTAGCAGAGGCTTTTTTTACATAGGGTAGGGAGCTGGCCTACCGCTACAACCCTCCTCCTTTGTCCGGGCTTGGGACCGGCAATGACAAGTGCATTACCTTTAATAATTTATCTGATATATAAAAAAAACAAAAATTTCAAGGTCATCAGTTTTCAGTAAAGATTGGAAACAAACTTTGTTGAAAACTCATTTGGGGTGTGTTTTGTGAAGTCACTCATCAAAAGCAATTAACATACGGAACACTAATTGTGCAAGTTCAACTTGCACTTGACCGGTTATTTTTTTTAAAATAATACTCTTTTGGGCGATGAACTTTTTACTGTGCACATTAAAATGTCAATAATGTGCTTATGGTAATATGTGTGTGAAAACCACTTGTCACAATTTCTTACGCAGAACCCACAAAAGTTCCACAGTGACGGGATTATGGCCGAAGGTCATCGGACAAAATGGCACATATTTGATTTATTAAAGTTCTTTCAAAATAAAAAAAATAATTGTCTCAGTTTTGACTTTAAAAGGCTCAATATTTTTTCGACAACCTAATAGTAAACTTTCATGTGCAAAAGATTACGGACAAAAGTTTTTACGCTTTATATTTTAAAGACAGCAATTTTCTCAATTACGGAGAAATACTCTTACTTACTTATAATAACAATAACTGATAAAAGACATCAACAGAACTGTAACCTATTAATTACAAAGATTTTATTTATTTTACGGATAAACGTTTTGATTTTTATAGTATTCTTTATTTCCTTAGAGTCACAGAATGGGGACATGAGATTCTAACTTAACGTTTAGTTTATTTAATATGTTGGAGAATAAATATCGTGATTTATTAAGTACGCATTGTGAAACAGTGTGCTTATAATACAAGTCTTTATATGTGTAGTGTATATAATGCTTCTTGCTTCATTGGACAAAGAGTTTATTTTATTTAAATAATTTATTCTTCTTCTTCTTCTTCTTCTTCTTTATATTAGGTATTCTTGCCTGTTTTTCTTTAATGTATCGTCGCTATAGGTCGTCGTTCCATCTTTTTCATGGGCGTCCTATACTCCTTCGGCCGGCCCACCAGTGATTTTTCTCGAGCTATTTTCACTAATCGTCGTTCGGACATTCTATTTATGTGTTGATTCTATTCTTTTTTTCTGTTTCTTATCCACGTGTTAATGTCCTCTACTTCACATATGTGCTTTATGTTGTCATTTGTTTCTCTATCCCAAAATGTTCTTCCTGCAACTCTTCTTAATGTTTTCGTTTCACTTGTTTGTAAGTATCTCTGAGTTTTGCATGTTTCTGGTCTAGTATCTGCTCTGTAGGTCATAACTGGTCTAACTACAGATTTATATATACGAGATTTTACTTCTGTTCTCAAGTATTTATTTTTTCAAATAGTGTCATTCAAGCATCCTGCTATTCTATTGGCTTTTACTGTTTGTTCTTGTATTTCTTCTTCTATGTTATTATTATATGATAATTTAATTCTTAAATATTTAATTCTCATCACCTGCTCTATGATCTGATTATCGATTCCCAGCTTGCACCTAATTGGTTCTTTGGAGATAACTACTGATTTGGTTTTTTCAGCCGATATTTTCATATTAAATTTCTTTGCTGTCGTATTAAACGGATGTAATAATCTCTGCAAGTCATCTTCATTCTCAGCAACTAGGACAGTATCGTCGGCGTAAGAATATTTGTGTCTCTTTACTGCCCATTTTGTAGCCCTTTTTTGTTTTTACCTGTTTAATTATTTCATCTAATATAATGTTAAACAGTAGGGGACTCAGTGAGTCTTCTTGTCTAATACCAGTTGTTACCTCTATGGATTCAGTTAACTCTGAATTTACTCTCGCTTCTATTTTATTTCTTTTGTAAATTAGTTTATTATATGCAGTGGAATATTCTTGTCATAAAGTGTGTGCACTACGTCTTGCAGCTGTACTTTATCAAATGCTTTTACCAAATCTATAAAGCATGATTACAAATGCTGCGTCGTTACAAGATCTTTCGCTCCTGAATCCTTGTTGTTCTTCGGAAAGCTGTATAAGTGGAGTTATTTTATTGGTAACAATTTTTGTCGTCAGTTTTAGTGTTGTGCACAAGAGGTTAATTCCTCGATAATTATTCGGTTCGGTGTAAAAAGTGGTACCTTTATGCTTGTTCTCCATTCTTGTGGTATTCGCAATCCCTGTATTATTTTGTTTGAACTTTGTTAATTCTTTAGTCAGTTCCACTCCTCCGTACTTTAATAGTTCATTTTGTATTTCGTCCTTACCAGCTGATTTTCGATTTTTTAATTTTTTGCGAGCTTCTTCCACCTGTTTATCATTTATTTCTGATGCTTCGTTGATTACTATTTCTGGTGTTTCAATTTTCTGGAGTATTATACAATTGCTTTATATATTTATCCATGTATCTTTTTCGATATACCTTACTTCTATTAATTCTTTCATTCCTATCGCTGGCCACGTATCATGCTCCAAATCTCCTTTTGCATACCATAAAAGTTATGTTGCATTTCTTTAGAGAATTTTTCTTCTTTTTTCTCACTAGTACGTTTGTTTCATTGCGGACTGTCTTATATTCTTCATATGTTTCTCTGGTTTTTCTTGATCAATATTTAAGATAGGCTTTTGTTTTTTTCTTGGCATTTTAATTTCACTTCCTCGCAGAACCAAGGTGGATTATTCGGTCTTCTTGATGTTCTGTTTATTTTACGTTCCCCGAGTGCTTTCTTTACTGCGTTTATAATCTTATCCTTGATCTTTCCCCGACTGTCTTCTATATGTTCTTCCTCTACCACTGGGTTTTTATTTATTTCGTTCTCCAATCTTGTCTGGTAGAGATTTTTTATTTATTCGTTTTGTAGGCTTTCTACCTTTGTTTTTGTTTCACAAACTGTTAGGCTTGTTTTTTGAGGTATTTTTATTGTCATTCTGATTTTTCCCAATACAAGATTGTGACCACTTCTTACATCTGCAGAACATACTCATCTTATGTCTAATATTTGTTACAATGTATCTAAATAATTTCAAACAAAAAAAGACGGTCGAGTGCGAGTTGGACTTGCGCAATTAGTGTTCAGTACGTTGATTGCTTTTAAAATAAAAAATTTTATTACGAAGATATAAAATGATCAATGACTTTATAAAACCCCACACCCCAAATGAGCTTTTAACAAAGTTTGTCTTCGATTTTTGTTGAAAACTGATGTCCTTGAAATTTTTGTTTTTTTATATACCAGATAAATTATTAAAGCTAATGCGCTTATGATAATTTTTGTTCAATCTACACCCTCTGAAGAATATTCTAGAATTTTTTCAAAATTTTTTGATCGTTACTTTTCGAGATAAGGGGAGAGACAACAATTTTTGGCTTTATAAAAATAATTCAAAGAAAAGTATGCGTAAATATTACATTATTTTGATGTTTTCACAAGTTTTCTTTTGACACCCCAATAGATGACCTGGTAAATTTTTTTTCACTTCTGATTTGACCACCAAAAACTAACCCTTTAAGTGAAAATTTTACTTTCAAATCCACAGAGGTCTGATAGGGCCATCAATTCCTATATTAGTGCCAAATTTCAACTTTCTATGACAACACAATTGTGAAGGCAGGCCTCACTTACGCCTGGCCTACATGGGGCTAGCTCTCAAAGACAAGGAAAGCACAAGTCCAGGCAGTGCATAACAAGGCCCTGAGGATGATCACAGGAGCCCCTTGGTTCATGCGAAATAACGAATTACACAGAGACCTCGGTGTGCCAACCATAAAGACAGACATGAGGAAAACTCAAATGAAGCTCCTTGCCAAGGCGTCCCAGCATCACAATCCAATGATCAGGGACGCCATCCTAACCCTCTCCCATGCCGGCAACGAATTCCCGAGACCATCAGACCCTCTCTCGGACGAAGGGGATGGCACTCCCAACTCATAATTTTCCCCCAATCTACACTTTATGGAGTATATTCCAGAATTTTTTCAAAATTTTTTGATCAGTATTTTTCGGGATAAGAAGGGGACAGCGATTTTTTGCAATTTTTTTTAAATAATACAAAGAAAACTGTGCGCAAGTAGTAGATCATATATATTTTTGAACTCGTATTTTCACAAGCTTTCATTTGACACCCCACTCGATGACCTGGTAGTTTTTTTTTTTCACTTCCGGTTTCACCCCCCAAAACTATATATATATATATATATATATATATATATATATATATATATATATATATATATATATATTACTCACACAAGCTTTCATTTGTCACCACACTCGATGAGTAAAAAATTTTTTTTCTGATTTCACCTCCCAAAACTAACCCCTTAAGTCAAAATTTAAATTTCAAAACGACACGGCTCTGATCGGCCATCAATTCCTATATTTGTGCCAAATTTCGACTTTCTATGTCAAATAGTTTCGGAGAAAATCTGGTGTGACAGACGAACAGTGTGATTCCATAAGTGATTCCATAAGTGAAAATAAAAATGTTATAATTTTTAAATGTACAAAACGTGGCTCCAACCCTCACGAAATATTCCGTCACCCAGGTTTGTTATTAGTGATGACTACTTCCGCACGATCAGTGATTATCATCAGAACTCATTTGTTTCGCGAGATCAAACGAACCCAGCCACTAGTCGGTGTGAGTTGTGACACGATTATATTTAAAACATCCAGTACACTATTCACCTAAAAAAGTGCTCAGACATAGTGGTTACC
Organism: Pachyrhynchus sulphureomaculatus; assembly: GCA_019049505.1. Taxonomy (NCBI): domain Eukaryota; kingdom Metazoa; phylum Arthropoda; class Insecta; order Coleoptera; family Curculionidae; genus Pachyrhynchus; species Pachyrhynchus sulphureomaculatus. The sequence continues at coordinate 38,688,134 of CM032448.1, forward strand.
GTTTTTAATAGTACTGGACCTATAGATAACAAAAAAAAAATACGATTATCACATATAAATCCAAAGTGTCTCATCTTATTCACTATTTTTCTTTTCTACATTCCAGAAAAATTCTTTTAGTACTAAACTTAGTTTTTCATGAGCCAAATATGATAAGTATGATAACAAAAAAATTTGTTACTTGTAAAATTTGACAGATTACAAAGCCAGCTAGGAATTTTTTAAATGGTACCCTCTACTCAGGAGCACACGATTAAATAGGATTTTTGAGTCCGTTTATAAAAATATATAATACTTGATAATTATTCTTCACATTTCACGTTTCATTTATTGACAACTAGCTAGTCTATAACTATTTTCAATGATAAGGTAGAGAACATGATAACAGTTTAGATCTTAAGATATATACATGGCAGGGACCTAATTATCTTAGCCTAGGTGAGGGTTTATATAACTATATTGAGAGTACTTAAGGTATTTCAAGAACATAAAGTTAAAATTAAACTTAATATTAATTAAGGTTAACTTAAGTTAATCCGGACGCAGGAGGTCGCTGGGTCTTGGCAGACGGCGGCGAGCATGGCGTGGAGAGGAGTGATAAGCGGTCCTGACTGTGGGGTTGGGGTGGTGGTTGGCTTTATCGAAGTTTGGTCTAGGCGTTGCTGATTAATTAACGGATTGTGTGCATCTGAAGGTCTCGGTGGGTGTTGTGGACGAACAATGGGGCTTTGGATGATGAGGAGGGCCTTGTTTTGGATGGTCTGGAGGGTGGATCTGCGAGGTGAAAGGTTAACCCAAATTATCGAAGTAAATGTATTAAAAATTAACGTGTTAAAATACTTCAACTAAAGACAGTAATTTAGATTGGAAAATATAAATCCTTATTAAATTAACTGCGTTCTTTGTATTGTACATTTAACGAAGATAAAAACTGTCTTTAAGTTGTAACATTTGAATGTATAGTTTAGATTTTACAAGGGTATTTCTGAACTCTCGCCGACACAAACTGATTTTAAAAACAGAGGCTCATGTAATATTGCTAGGTAATTTAAATCCACCAAAATTATAATGTTCTGCGGAAAATCCCATCTATCAAATCAAATCTATATTTTTGGATCCACTTTGTATTATGTGCGCATGCGCAGGGGTGAGACTGTTGCCAACTCCGCGTAAAGAGGTAGTTTTTCGACTGTCTAGGGTATTGTTAATGTGTAATGGAGTTAGGTTAGATGTCAAAAGGGCGTTATAAAACAGTGTTACCAACTATGTGAAGTAGTATTTTTTCGGCTGAAGATGTTCATCGTCGTCTGGGTGTGTTTGTGTGGTGTTGGTTGTAGGTCAAACGGGCGATAATGAAAATAGCGATGAGAAGTTGGTTGAGAAAAAGGTTCCTTTTATGGTGATGGGTATGCTAGATTCGGTTAAAAATACTTTATTATGACGGAGGTTTATTGTTTTCTTGTTATTTTTTAGTGTTTAACGGGGGTAGGTTAGATATGGAAAAGGCTTGAATAAAGTAAGTAGTTTTTTTTTTGACAGTAAGTTGGGCAAAAAGGCATTAGAGAAGGTACTGGTTGTTTTTTGATAAAAAAGTTGTTAAAAAGACATTAGAAGAGATGTGTGCATGTGGAGATGTGAAAAGGACATAAATGAAGTTAGTATTGTTTTTTTATATATAAAGTTGATGAAAGAGGCCTAATATGAGGTGTTATTTATTAAAGCAGGTTGTCAAAAAGGTCCAAAATGGGTTGTTTTTCATTAAAAAGTACTTGAGAAAGGCCTTATATGTGGGTAGAAGAGGGGAAGACCATCAGATCAAAAAGTCCTTATGTGTTTTTTTTCGTTTAGAAGATGTTATATGGGGTTAGAAGAGAGTTGGCTTAAGGTAGAAAAGGGTAAGCCAAAAAGACCGTAATGACCTGACCAAAAATACATTGAAGGGTAGGCTAAAAATATTTCTTTATGACGTTTTGTTTGATATTAAGTACAATACATAGTATCAAATAAAGTCCCCCGCTGCGTCTGTCTGCCTATTTGTCGATTTTCCTAGTAACTACAGAATAGATTTTATTCTGGTGTTCACTAATGTTTCACGAAGACTCTTTGTTCTGGTACCCTAAGAAGAGACACTTAATATGGTGTATAAAGAATTATTTTAAACTAAAAATATTTTAGATATGTTATTTTTGTCTACACGAAATTATAATGAAGAATTGAACTGTAGCATAACAACAACTCCCTTGCGAAGCCAGGACAGGTCGTGTATATATATATATATATATATATATATATATATATATATATATATATATATATATATATATATACAGGGTGCGGCGCCAAAATCCGGACAAAATTCAATTTGAATTTTCCGCCGTTCTATATCACTTCGAGAGGTCGCGATTGGCGTCCAAATAGCTTGACGCATGTACTAAACATTCATAATCTCGAAATAGTCGCAATGTTGAAACCAAGTGCGGAGTATAATCGAAGAGCCGCAATTATCGAAAGTGTTCGCGCTGGGCGCTCAGTGACAGAAATCATTCGATTCTTCGGGTACCCAAGATCGACTGTGTATGATGTTGTCGCGAAATATAACGAGTCAGAGAACTTCAACGAAGGTTTTGCAACACTGGCAAGGAAAACTCACTCGAAGGAGCGCGTTGTCAGGACGCCCGAAATCATTCAACGGGCCCAAGAGCTGATTTTTGAGGATCCAGGGCAGTCGATCCAAAAATTGTCGTCGGTTGTCGGTGTCAGTGAAAAAACTATGCATCGAATCGTCGAGGAGGACCTCCTCTACAAATCTTACACGATTAACGTGAGACAGATGCTTTCCGAAGCTGCCAGGACAAGGCGAGTACGCTGTAACTTGCTTTTGTGTTTTTTACGAAACAATGCTGCCGGACACCTCAGATTTTATTCTAACGAAAAAATTTTTACTGTCAATGCGAAAACCAATCGAAGGAATAATCACTGGCTCTCCCATGATCCTAAAGATGTTCTCATTGTTTCCAGAACGAAATTTCTGGCGAATGTTCACGTGCTAAGCGTTGTGTCCAGTGAGGGTGATGTCATGCCACCGCATTTCTTTAACATAGGGAAAAATATCACAAAAGAAGTTTATTTGCATGTTCTGATAAATGTGGTGAAGCCGTGGATGGAAACTGTATCGTCTGGAAAGCTGTATGTTTTTCAGCAGGACGGTGCGCCCGCACACACAAGTCATTTGGTGCAAAATTGGTTGTCGGACAACGTCAACATGTTTTGGTCCTCCCAACAGCCCAGATTTAAATCCTTTGGACTTCTATGTATGGAGCGTGGTTGAAAGGGTCACTAACCAGTTCAGACATTCAAACGTCGCATCATTGAGGGCCGCTATTGAAATGACATTCGCCAATATGGTTCGTGACTCATTAAAACGGGCCTGCAACCGCTTCAGAGCGATAATGGAGACGATCATTCAAGCAGAAGGGACTTATATTGAGTAAATGTATTATTTATGACCTAACGAACAATTTTGTAAAAAAAATAATTATAAACTTCTCCATTTTTGCAATAAAAATTATGTTTCAAAAAACGTTCAATTTGTCCGGATTTTGGTGCCTCACCCTGTATATATATATTATATATATATATATATATATATATATATATATATATATATATATATATATATATACATATATATATACATATACATATATAGAATAAAATGTTTATTGTTTTTTAGGTTAAGTCATCGGCGCTATCCCTGAGCAACGTCCTTCGCGTGCAGTCGAAGCCGACCCAAAGTCAGCAACCCAAACCAAAGAGGCCGGTAACCCTAGCCATACCCAGTAATGTTACAGTAAGAAGGTAAGTACAAGATAATTTTAAAATATGTATACAGGGTGTTATAAAAATGGTTTAGTATATTGAGACGGATGAATCGTATTAGCGATAGGCATGTAAGAAAGGTTGTGATAAATGGCGTTTCTCGGGAGGAAATAAACTAAACTGAAAAAAAAACACAAAATTTTAAAGCAAGACTGACTGACCCAAATTAGGGTAAAAGAGCTTATCGGCCACTTTAAGCAATACGTACATGCTGTAAACAAAACTTAACAGCTCTGACAGTTGACTTAATGGTACGCTTGTGCTACTTCAATATTTTCCGTTACGTGACACCAATGCCGTCATAGTAAGGGGGTAATTCGCAGTGAGATTGTAAAACTTTCAACTGTGTTCAAGCGTGTCAATAAGGTAGTAATTTTGTCTCATCGTGATCACGTGAGGTACCCATTTTAATGTATTAAACTATTTTTGTAAAATTCTTTTTAAATTATTTTAAAGCGTTTTTCATTTTGTGAGTTTCGACATCAAGATGTTCAGGTAATAACAGATATTTGTTTGGATGGTTACTGGCTTAATAATCTTTTTTAAAATCGAGCCGCTTAAATTGTAAGTAGTTATTGGACAATCTATAGCCTACTTAAGTTACTTTCGATCACTTAAGTTACTATTAGTAGCTTGAGGTGACATGTAATACTAACTTTGAAGACTTAATAATATATGGGATTAGACCTAATAAAATTAGAATGACGTCATGACTTTTCCCCTAAAAACGTCACATCTTCGGGGATCTTGCGAATAATAGGTGTCTCATAAAAAATGTAATATTAAAATATTTATTAATAAATGAAAAATGTCATTGTACAGGGTGAGTCAATGATAGAGTAAAGTTCATTATCTCATTGGTTTGGGGAATGACGAAAAAATGTTAAATACAATAGTTTTGGGGAATGTTAAGGTGCACAGCTTAAAATTATTTTTGAGTATACAGGGTACTTCAAAAAAGTCTGGCCGATATAACATTTTTAAATTCTGCGTAAAATTTCAAAACTTTTTTATTAATAATGTTATATACCTAAACCTAGTAGTTTTTCCAATATTTCAATTTTTTTTTTTAAAAAATACTAGGTTTCAGTTTTGTAAAAAATTGCCAGTAGCGCCATTGTTTCTGAAGGTGGAATACTCATAATTGATACGAGCGTTCTATAGAGATGAAAAAAAAAGATATATGTAAAGAAATTTGAGTTAGATGGTACAGGGTGTTCAAAATAAATTTATGCATTTCGACTATTTTAAATTGAAAGATCTCAAAATTTTTTAAATGGCACACCCTGTATATTATTATTTTTTCTGATAGATTTTGCAAAATCCTCCAACTTTTATGAGTATGTCATATATCTATTTCTGATAGTTTTCGATTTATTTTGATTTTTTCAATTTTTACCCTTGTTTTTAATACTCTTACGCTATTGTGAAAACATAAACGAATAGTTAATAATAATTTTAATATAGTTTAACTAATCTAATGATTAATTATTATGACGTAGTAAATGTTCAAAAATATGCCCGCCTACTTGAATACACATATTTAGTCATTTTACTATATTTCCTTTACTTTCCTTAGCATAAAGGACATTATTGTCCTGCACGCATTCCGTATCCTATTTTCCATATCGGCTGGTGTTGTAGGGGGATTCACATAAACACGATCTTTAATGTAGCCCCACAAAAATTATTTTATCATATAATAATAGTCTGTGGAACGTCTCCGGAGATGCCTGGTATAGTCGTAGGGGAGACGTTGGGATGGAAGTCTGGAAGTTGGCACAGAGCCATAATGTCGCAATAACCTAAGCTATTAATAGCAGCTTGTTTTTTAACCTAGCTCTGAGGTGAGCAAAAACCTGAGAATTTTTCTAATTTGAAGAAATATTATTTTGATAATGATTAAGAAAACAGTCCCACCCTCCGGAGGGGGCGAGGGTAAGTGAAGGTGGTAGGGGAGGATCTCCCCTTTACGAACCACCATACATTTTGCGGCGATCACTGCCCGTAAAAAAGATGGACCCCATAAACATTGTGTATTTGGAGTAAAAGTATGTATCTTTTTCAGTTTATATAAGATATGTTAGCGAGTTATTTATTGCAATATATTTGAAGTCAAAACTTGGTGAATTATTCATTCACAGGGATTTCTATGCGCTAGCATGCTGCATGGAGTGAGGTACATACGTGTACATTACGGTAAACGGAGCAACGGTATATTTAAAGTGTCTGGGCAACTTAGTTAAAATGATCACTAAGAAGAATCGACAGAGATTAGATGCACGTACGAAGTATCAGCACTGACGGGTACCTGGTTCAGGTTAGTTCAAGTTAGTTTAGGTTAGTTCAGGTTAGTTCGAGTTAGTTTGGGTTAGTTAAAGTTAGTTCAGATTAGTACAGGTTACTTCGGGTTAGTTCAAGCTACTTTAGGTTCTACCCCTGTGTAGAGAATATCGACCTTGACCACCTCCACCCACTCCATACCTCCTTTGTGAGTGGCGTGTGTTTTAATCATTACCGTAAGGATAATTTTTACAACAAACAATGTTTAAGGGGGTGCATCGTTTTTATAGAGGGTGACGCTCCATAATATGTGGTGATAGAGGGGACATCCTCCTCTACACCTTCACCTACTCTCCCATCCCTTCCAGGGGTAGGCCTGTTTTCCTGACCATTACCAATATCTTAAATATAAAACACATGTGTTTTAAAGCAGCATTATTCATATCAACTTATTGTTTATAGTTATCGCGAAACATTGTATGTTCTACGTTCCACGTCCTATCTCAACTTAATACCTTTTATGCTAAACGACTATACCACTACACGAACACCAACACCTTCGGATTTGTAATATACGATCCCGTCTGTATCTCCTGTTCAACTAAAAATATACATCATTGTCAGATTGGGCAGAATTACTCAATATTTTGAGTTTTTATCCTTTTTTCAACACAAAGAAATCTGTAAACTGATTTACCCAGTACTTCTCTTTCAAAAATATAATTCAGAGAATGGAAGAGATAGATAACACTCCTACCCTTGCGAAAGGGGTACGTTGTAATTTCCGCCATTTTTAAATAGGCTGAAAAGCGCCAATTTTGATGACATAACCTTAAATTAGATTGGAAATTTTATTTGACTATTTTAAACCTAGTAATTATTACGCTCGGAATTACCCTAAGGGACCCAGTAAGGAGTGAGGACATCAGAGCCAAGACTAGGGTCACCGATGTGATCGAGAGAGCAGCAAGACTAAAATGGCAGTGGGTGGGACACATAGCTCGAGGTCCTAATGACAAATGGTCAAAGCGGCTTCTGTGTTGGTGTCCAAGAATATCTGCATGGAGCGCAGGGCGTCCCCAGCTCCGCAACCACCATCAAGTACCTGGGAATCCAGTATGACAAACACCTCATCTGGAAAGACCAGGTCTGTGCTGCCTCAAGGAAAGCCAAGCAACTACTGGGCAAGCTGTACCCAATCATCAGCCGGTCCAGTAAGTTGCAACCAAAAACCAAGCTGCTAATATATAAAACCATCGTGAGGGCAGGACTCACACACGCCTGCCCCACTTGGTCTAAACTCACCAAGACACGCAGAGCTCAACTTCAGGCAGTACAAAACAAGGCCCTGAGGATGATCACGGGAGCCCCATGGTTCGTCCGAAACCGTCAATTGCATAGAGACCTCGGTGTGCCAACAATCAACGCACCCATGAGGTCCACCAACATCAAGTTCTTCGCAAAGACGCTACAACACCCAAACGCCACCATAAGGAGCGCATTCCACGTGCCCGCCAACGCCCGCCATCACTATCCAAGACCCTCTGACCCCATATCCGACGAAGACGATGGCCCTCCCCCACCCCCATGAAGATTGTAACCTAGATTAAGTTTAGAATTAAGTTCTAGATTAGTTTAGAATTAAGCTCTAGTTAAGTTAGATTAGTCAACCAATGTATTTAAATTCCAATGTCCTAGGTTAAGTTAATTAGGATTACTGTATAGAACCTAGGGTAAGTAGTATAGGAATATAATCTATCATAAATGTAAGTAAGAGGCATAGCCTAACTTAAATTCAATAAAGACAATGACAACCCCAGCTCCGATGGCGGGATGATATAAGACAGCAAACGGGTGCATCGTGGATGCAACTCGCTCAGGACCGCAGACCTCGGAAAGGGATGGAGGAGGCCTACGTTCAGGAGTAGACGGCGACGGGCTGAAGCAAAAGAAAAATTATTATTATTGTTAAAAGCTTTTGCGGCATTGATACAACTCAAGATCGTCTGAAAAACTTATTACCTCAAATTTGCGAAATAGTCGACCATTTTGTACGCAGTTTTTTTAATTTTTTAAAAACGTCCGTTCTACTCTAGGTAGCTATATCGTATGGTGGCTATATGTTTTAAAATTATGATACCTTAATATCTTAAATTGAATTCTTTTTTAGGAATATATTTTTCTCTTACCGATATTCTTAAAAATGTTACATGTAATAACCTACACAACATAGATTTGGCAAAACAAAAAGAAACACTTTATACGTGACTATCTTAAAAGGTTGCGGCCTAATGAAAGAATTTTTTTTTTGGCGTGAAATATGTTTTATTTTTCAATATAATCTACTGAAATTTCAGTACGTTTATTCCAATAATTCAATACCATCATTAAGGTATGAATAGTTTCGTCATTTGATGTAAAATGCTTTCCAGTCGGGAATTTTTTCAGGTTTGGAAACAAATAATAGTCAAAGAGAGCCAAATCAGGTGAATACGCGCAATTCGTACTTTCATTCGTTGAATTTTGCCATCATCAAAAGGCTTGTGTGACATTGTATTGATGAAAAATGATTCTTTTCTTCTTTAAAGTAGCTCTTTTCTCACATATTATTATAACCTTTTGCATCCAACAACAAAAGGTTAAAATAATATCCAGAGTTAATTGAAGATAACTGAAAATAATGGAGCAAAAAAACACTTTCGTAATCCCAAAAAACTATTGCCATAAATTTCCGTACTGGTGGAACCGTCTTTGCCTTCTTTGGTGTACTTTCACCGGCATCAATCCATTGTTTCGACTGTTCTTTTCGCTCTGGTCCATAGTGGTGGATCTAAGTTTCATCAACAGTTATGAAACAATGCTTGAAATCCATTTTATTTTACTTAAAACAATCCAAACACGCTTGAGAAATAGGCATTCGAATGCGTTTTTGGTTGTCAGCAAATGCGGAACCCATCTTGCACGAGCTTTTTCATATGTAATTCTTCATGCAAAATATTTCCAATTCGTTCTTTTGAGATGCCTATGGCCTCAGCTGTTTCACATACTTTCACTGTTCAATCATATAACACCATATCATGGACTTATTGAATGATTTGTGGTATTGTAGCAGTTTTTTACGACCTACGCGTGGATCATCTTCGAGGCTTCTACGACCAGATTTTAAAAAAAAAAAACATTTTTTCACAGTGGAAAGTGAAGGTGATGCATCCTTATATACTTCTAACAATTTCAGATTAATTTCTGTTCGTGCTAAACCATCTAAAACAAAGAATTTTATCATTGCACGATATTTCATTTTTTACAAAAGTCAATGACACGTCAATCTTAAGCAGCTGCTATTATTCGACTGAATTGGCAGATCGTAATAAAATTTTACATGTGTTTATATAAGGGATAGAGCTTTCCAATACAGTTATGGTTTCACAATTTCTAACGCCATCTATGTGCCAGGCCGAAAACTTCTTAGACAGCCTGGGTAAATCATAAAAACTAAAGTAAGTATAGAAAACATACCGCCAAAAATTTAAGGTCATTACTATCAGGGTTCTGTTTGGATAAACGTATTATCGGCAATACCCGCATCCATAACGAAGTTGTAGATGATGCCAGACGCTATCCGACTTTTAAGACAATACACCCAAAGACAAGATAATGCTAATATAAAATTCTTCTTTTAGCTGCCCTTCACGGTCCTCTTCTGTACATAGGCCTCTCCCAAGACCTTCCATAGTTCCTTGTTCTGAGCAACTTGGCGCCAATTTTTTCCAACTTTCTGTTTAATGTCGTCTAGCCAACGTTTTTAATTGGGCTATACGTAGGCTGAAAAGTGTTTGGTCTGACATATAGATGTCGCCCTTTTCAAAATGATGATATGATTTTTAGGAAGTACCAACCTTAAAACGAAACGTGTCAAAATTTCAGGAGATTTCGACGATTAGTTTACAAGTTATAGTAGTTTTAGTGACGCTACTTTTGATATTTTCAAAACAATGGAAACAATCGAATTTCGTGTTTTTTGATGGGAAAAAATACCGTTCAAGCAAAGTGTTACGGAGGCTATACCTCTGGAAAATCACTCATCATTTACTGGTATCCTGAATTTAAACGCGGTCGTACAGATACAAATGATGCTACGAGGCTGGTTTGAAAAGTCCGTGCAAAGTCCGAGAGATGGCACCACCGAGGTCATGTTTAGTTAGTAGCATCTCTTGAATGAACGCACACCAAGTTTCAGCCATATTGGTCTATTTCTTTGTGTTTGGCATTCGTGTGAATCAAGGAAGTCGAGTGATTTTCAAGAAATGGACGAAAAAGAATTTCGTGTGGTGATTAAACATTACTTTATGAAAGGCAAAACGCCTCAGGAGACTAAAGAGAAGCTTGATAAACATTATGGTGACTCTGCACCTTCGATTAGAACAGTTTATAAGTGGTTCTGGACGGACGCAAGGGATAATCCTCATCGACTATCTGGAAAAGGGTAAAACTATTACAGGTGAATATTATTCATCGTTATTGGACCGTTTGAAAACCGAGCTGCAAGAAAAAACGCCCGCGATTGGCCCACAAGAAAGTCCTTTTCCATCACGACAACGCACCAGCACACACCTCAGCAGTTGTGGTTGCAAAATTAATGGAAATAGGATTCCAACTCGTTTCACATCCCCCTATTCTCCAGACTTGGCTCCCTCGGACTACTATTTGTTCCCCAATTTGAAGAAATGGCTGGCGGGACAAAGATTTTATTCAAACGAGGAGGTGATTGCAGACACTAATGGATATTTTGCAGACTTGGACAAATCCTATTATTCGGAAGGGATCAACAAACTAGAACATCGTTGGACGAAGTGTATAAGCCTAAAAGGAGACTATGTTGAAAAATAAAAAAGGTTTACCCCAAACACATAAGTAGTTTTTATTTTTGCACGGACTTTTCAAACCAGCCTCGTAAACACTCCGGACGCTCAAATGAGGTGGTTACACGGGAAAACATAAAAAAAATCCACAAAGTTGCTCTGGATGACGGTAAAGTGAAATTCCATGAGATAGCTGATACCCTAATGATATCAAAAGAACGTGTTGGTCATGTTTTGCATGAACATTAGGGCATGAGAAAGCTCTGCTCGAAATGGGTACCGCGTTTGCTCACAGTGAACCAAAAATAACAACGTGTTGATGATCCTGAACACTGTTTGGACTTGTTTAAGCGCAATAAAAAGGATTTTTTCATGTGATACGTGACAATAGATGAAACATGGATCCACCACTACATACCGGAATCAAATCGACAGTTAGCTAAGTGGACAGCAGCCGGTGAAAGTCGTCCGAAGCGACCAAAGACACAACAGTCGGCTAGGAAGGTTTTGGCCTCTGTATTTTGAGATACGCGTGGAATAATTTTCATCGACTATGCTGAGAAGGGAAAAACCATCAATACGAATATTATATGAAGTTACTGGTGCGTTTGAAGGCAGAAATCGTAAAGAAATGGCACCAAGTGAACAAGAAAAAAGTGCTCTTTCATTAAAACAATGCACCGTGTCGGAAGTCAATGGTTACGATGGCAAAATTGCATAAATTGAAGTCGAATTGTTCCTCATCCGCCGTATTCTCCAGATTTGGCCCCCCGCGACTATTATCTATTCGCAGATCGCCAATGAAGAAGTTATCGCCGAAGCTGAGGCCTATTTTAAAGGCAAAGACAAATCCTTCTACAAGAAAGGTATAGAAATGTTAGAAAAGCGTTGAACAGATTGTATCGCTCTTGAAGGAGACTACGTGTTATTATGTCTTCGAATTTTGTTCTTTGTCTTATATCTGTGAGAGTTATTCCTAAGATCATCCGTGCTGTGGCTCTTTATATTACTCTAAATCTTTATGTGCTGATTGATTCGTTAGAGTTGTGGTTTCCATTCCATGCGCCATCATCGGAAGTATACAGGTATTAAATACTTTCCTTTTTGAACTGATTGGAATACTGCCGTTTTTAATTATATATTTCAATTTTTCCGTTGCTGCCCATGTTAGTCAAACACGTCTGTTGATCTCGGCGGTTTGATTTTCTACCTAGTTTGATGGTATGTCCTAAGTATAAACATATTCCTCTACTTTTTCTATAACCTGATCACCCATATGCACTTCTCCATCATCTGATGTCATGAATTTAATTTTTCCCAGGTTCATGGAGAGACCAATTTTTGCCTATTCCCTTTGAAGTTCTTTAAGCATAACTTCCAGCTCATTTATGTCGTGGCTGATCAGCACGATGTCGTCCGCAAAACGAAGATGATTCAGTGTATGTAAAATTAGTCGCTTATTATTATTGATCTGAAGTTGAGCTGTCATGTCCGGTATACCACAATTAAGGTTAGCACTTCATCATGTTCCTTCTCGAATTTCCTCCATTCGCTGACACTTTTAAAGTAAATACTCAATTTGACTTTCTCACACTAATGAATTACTTAATCTAAATAATATAACTCTATATTTTAAGTAACTAATACTTCACGGTACGATAATCATAAAATAAATTGAATTGTGAAAGGACTTCGGGGATATTTAGAACTGAAACTAAACATTTCTCTCTGCCCGCTGTTTCTATTAAAATTAAAAATAAGGAAAATAATTTAATTCTCAGGTTCCTTGACACTAAAACCTTAAAAAGGTCGCGTTATACGTCATTTTCAGACATAAGTGAGGAAACCACTCAAACGTACCGTTAACCTCTTATATGTTTAATTGTAGATGCATGAAATTATTGATTGTCTCAAGCCAAAAACCAGGAAAAAATCTAATTGTAATCTCTCTCTTACGAGGGCTACCTTTTAAGGTTATACAAAAACAATGAAAGAAAAAAAAATTTAATCGTTTCATTGTTTCTCAAAATATTCACCTTTAAAATTTATACGCTTTTGCATGCGTTCGATCCAATTCTCGAAACATTTTTTCCACTTTGAAGGTGGTACCTCAAAAACATGATTTTGGAAGGATTCAACAATTTCTTGAGAACAAATAACACAAGCCAGCAAAAAAAATATTTGTAAAAACTTTTTAAACCAATACATTTAAGTGTTATGTATTTTTGGGTGCTGAAACCGTATCTGGTATCAGTTTTTTTGTATCACCTACAGTTCTCTCACAATATGACATCGATTAAATTTCGAAACCAAATCCTCTTTCTGCTTGAAAAACTGAGCAAACTGTTGATCTCTTGTTCTATAGTGGTAAATAGATGTTCCAGATTCCTAATAAATATTTTTCTTTCAGCCTAGAACCAAGCAATTCTGCTTTTTCTTTAGTCGAGCCCAAATCTCTCACTAAATCATTTAACTCAGCTTAAACGGAAAGAAATAAAACACTTATTATGTATTATTACCACTATATAGTGGTAATAATACATAATAAGTGTTTTATTTCTTTCCGTTAAAATGATAAATTACCACATAGTAACGGCCACGACGATCAACTATTTAACTCAGCTTGTGTAAACAACTGTGGTTTTAAATTTTCTAGAGAACATTGAAACTCATCATCATCCGGTCGACTTTCATTAAATTCGATTTTCTTGCTCTCTCCATACCATGGGTACTGCAAATCTAAAAGCTTTCTTTTCTTTCTTATACCATTTCCTAAGATCCTCGACACAAACATAACATACTTTGTGAGTAGCCCAACATTTTTCTTGATTACCGATTTCTACACCAAAATATGCAAAGTATACTTTTTTTACAAAGTCAGTAAGGTTTCTTTGATGTTTTTTAACTAGAAACTCACCACATATATAACAAAAAGGGTTGGTAGAGTTTTTATAACCACGATTAGCCATACTTTGAGTGAGAATTAAAGTACATGGGTTAAACACTGCAATGCGAGGTTATATTAACTGGAAGAAAACAAACAGCTGTAACATTTATCGGAACTGCCAACCTAATAACATTTGATTTTACTGCCAACCTTATAAAATTCTGATTTTATTGCCAACCTAATAACATTCGCGTGGTAAAAAATAAACTTTTCACATTTTGAATATTAAAATGTGAAAAATTGGTGGGTGATACGACTTTTTTATTATTATTTTCGGACTTAGCACACCAAAAAACATAGAAATCAGGTAAAATTATTAAAAAAGTTTTTTCATCGTTGGCCTGTGTAATCAATTCCGCTCGTTTTCGGTTGTTTTTCCTGCTTTCATCGATGACTTCTAGCAAACAAATTGTTGTGTATCATACGGCATTAACTCTTCTCCGATCCTTTAAAGCAATGGTTACAATATGTCCAGTATAACGAAAGAAACAAGCGATCATTTTCTTGGAAGCGCTTTGGAACACCCAAACAGTTGTTTGTTGCGTAGTTTCCGGCTCGTACGAATATATCCAAGTTTCGTCTGCTGTTAAAATCTTGTATACGGATTCGGTCAAATTTTTTGAGCATTTCCTTGCACCACTTGACACGAGCCTGTTTTTGAGTTTCGGTCAAATTATGCGGAATCTATCGGGAGCAGATCTTTTTACAGCTAAATGTTCATGCAAAGTCGAATGTACTGCAGTCTTCGATATGCCTCAGGTTGCCTCTATCTCACGACAAGTCACATGCCGATCCTCTTCAATCATGTTGCTCACAGCATCGATGTTGTTTGGAATAACAACCGATTTTGCTCACCTTCACAAAATTCATCGCTGACGGAAGCATCACCATGACGTCTTTTCTGTTGGTTACTCATTACTAAAAGTTTAACGAAGCGATTTAAGGCATTGTTATTGAGTTAGGCCTTTAATAAAATCATAAAAAATCATCCAACGAAAACCTTCAAGTGAGATTTCCATTAGTTTTTTAAACAATAACAAACAAATGTCAAATTTTACAACAACGGTAATGTCACTTCCCAATAGCGCCATCTAGTGGTCATTTGTAAAAATTTAAAAGGCGGTCTTCGTATAATCTTTATAATTCTGTAGAAAACGGCACAAATTTTAACCACCTCTACCCCCTTCATTCCCTTCGTCTTAAGTCAAAAGCTATAGATTTTTTTTTTGACGAAGGGTCAAAAAATCATTCATTCACGCCAGTTTAGGTAAATTAAGGTCAGATAATACCCTGCCAGTAACGTCATTTTTCAGTTGTTACTACATAGAGCTTAAATGACCTAACCTAAAGCGATTCTAATGAATCTAGTTTTACTGTCTTGACTGTGCAAGTGAAACATATACGTTCCAAAAATGAAGTAAATAATGAAGAAATATCATGATTTTCAGATTTCTCGACTCCAAGAACCTCGAAATAGATACTTAACATGCTAAATTCGAAACAACCCTCTTCAACCACCTCTCCAACCTTTTAACTGTGTTTATCATAGCAAAAACTTATTAAATTCTCATAATACTTATCTATTCAGAAATTAAAGGAAATACATTTTTAAAAATACGCGCGAGGTTGCTGTTAATTAGAGTATTTGTTTTTAGGTTGGTTAAACTGTTATTAACATCTGACAAAAATTTTCATATTCGATATTCGGTTAGAAATAAAAGCGAGTTTTGGTGTTGGCGATTTTTAAAAAGAGTACAGTTATTGATTTGAATTTGCATTAAATATTCTCTCAAAAGCAAAATTTCTTGTACAGATACGTTAAAAATGTTAGAAAAATGTTACGTAGATGAATGCTTACAGCAAGATGCAGAGTTTTCAAGTGGTACAGAGTGGAGAAGCAGTGGAAGACGAACCGCGTTCTGGAAGGCCATGCCCCGCAACCACAGAAGAACACCTCAACTAAAATCAAAGGTCTTGCTTTCAGCAGTTAGAGATTTTATAGATCTTTTGAATTCCTCTACTGCAAAAACCCTGAAAAATTCAAAACATTAACTTTTTTGTAACAAATTTAGCTCTGTTGGAACAAGTCAACCAGCAACGCGTTTGAAACTCAAATCTTCACGTAAAATGCTCTGAACCGATCTAAATGATGGTGAAGTCTCCTCTGCTATCTTATAAATAATCAGTTTCTTGTTTTCTTTTCATTGTTTTAATTTTGTCGACGTTTTCATCAGTTTTCGATGTTGATGCTCTTCCAGGTCTTGGGTCATCTTTTACTCATTCACGACCATTTTCAAAACATGAATACCACTCATTTATTATTGTTTTCGGTAAAGCACAGTCACCAAACACGTTTGTGACATTTTCAGTATATCAGAACGCACATAGGGGTATTTCAGCGTTTTATGCGGCTAAAATTATTTTTTTTGTTTTTCGATATTTTAAATTGGGTTTTATTTCTAAATATAGTGAAAGTTTTTTGGAGTGCTTATTTTGAACAAAAATACTATATAATAAATTTAAAAAAAAACAGTATATTGAGAAAAAACGTGTTAAACAAAAATTACAAAAATAATTATTCACGCCAAAGAATCCCACGTCTCTTCGTCCGCGCCCACGCTCCAATCCTCGGCTTCCTCTGCAGATTCCTCCGCGGATTTCTTTTTTTCTTCGGAACTTTCATCGTTAATATTGGGTTGAGCAGGAACAAGCATTTGTATTGCTTCTTTACTAATTGACATAGATCTTTTTTCTGTTTTGATCTGAGCTGAACAATAATCTGATGACATCTAAATTGCATTCTTCTCTTGAGAACTAGCAAAATTTTGCCGATACAGGCGAAAGTACTTGTTTCGCGCCTCTGCTGCTTCTTCAGACAGTAAGCCAATGGGCAAAAGTGCCTTTTCCATTACTGTTGCATCGTGAATTAATATTCTGTGCATCATAGGAGTCATGGGATGCCAGGGATACAACTTCACATAAATTTTGGCAGTCTCATATCTATAGTTTGCAAATTTTTTCAAGTCGACTTTAACCACTCGATATTACTTCCAAAATCACTTTCAAGCGATTTATGAGGTTGAAGTCGACACTGGTAATTTCAGCTTCTATAAACATTGAGAGGGCCATATGACTGTTTTTCATGCTGCTTTGACATTTTGAATGCTTTCTGGTATGCTTGGGCTGTCTGGAAAGAGTTATTTATGTCTTTTAGAATACTGGATGCAATTCTCTCTTCAGAACTTTGAAGAAGGGGTGTTTGAGCAGCACGCATTATTACTTCTTTATCTACAGTACTGCGACTTCCTCTGCTTTTCTACGTTTGCTCCTCTTACTTGATTCTCCAAATGACTTTGTTGATCGACTAGAAGAACGGCGTTTTACCCTAGGTATTTCAAATGTCCCTTGTAACCATTCGTCATTCTTTTTAAGAAAAACTTCTGCTTTTTTATGCGCTCCTGTCCACTTTTTCTTGTGTCTTAAAATAGGAACATGATATATCTGAAACAACACCTAATCCCCTCTCTCATCCTTGTGACCCGTTATATGTTTTACTGTAAATATTTATGAATAAAATTTATGTATTATCTCACTAAAGAAACAGGAAAAATTACCACGTTACTATTAAAATTTTACACAGTTTACTTGGAATCACAACAACTGTTAATTCTTTACAAAGCTCAAATTCGACCAACTGTGGAATACTGCTCTCATGTTTGGGGCTCCGCTCCCAAACATACACTACATTTGTTGAATTCTGTTCAGAGAAGAGCTGTTCGTCTGGTTGGAAACCCGGAACTGACCGGCGGCCTTGATTCGCTGGAACATCGAACATCTGTTTTACAAGTATTTTCATGGAAAGTGTTCGAAGGATGCAGCCCGCTTAATTCCTCCTAGAGTGGTGCTTGTTAGAAATACACGTCGCGCTAATACTTCACATCCGTACGAGGTTCAGCCTGTTACTCCGCGTACAATGCTTTTCAAGCAGTCTTTTATATTGAGAACATCATCCCTTTGGGACAATTTGCCCAGGGCTGCGTCTCCCATCGAATAAAATTTACAGCGATTCAAGAACAAGTGAATCGCTTTTTCCGCACACATGCCGCTCCTGGAACGCTTTAGGGACTTCTCAGTAGCACGTGTGCTAGACCTATAAAAAAAAACAATTTATGGACACGCACCCCTTCCATCTCCTTCACCTGAAGCAATATCGCCCAAAAACTATACGTTTGATTCATCGTAAGGTATTATAGCCGTACCAAGTTTGACATTGATATCTCATTTCGCTCGAGAGTTATCGTGCCAACTGACCCACAGATCGACACACAGATAGACAGACAGACCGATGGAAATAAGTAAAATATGTTTTCCGTGGTCTAGAAACCCTAAAATATGAAGAGCTGAGTTTTTCACGAATACCATGCTTTCCTTTACCAAGGGAAGTCATAACTGAATTCAGGCATTACAGCTTGATATTTTAAATAATCGGTACTATCACAAAAAAAAGATAATAATTTGCTCAGTATTCCCCTGCAAGCACATACTTTTACAGTTAGTACTGATTTTAACTTTCCTACACTAAAAAATATTTTAATTTAGGTTTTTTTCTGTTAATACTGGAAGTAAAGAAATAAAAACACAATTTTCAGGTTTCTCGACTCCAAGAAGCTTGAAGAGAACATATAACACGACATATTTAAAACAACCCCTCTAATCCCTACTCACATTCCTTTAACACCGTATATATGTGATTATCAATAATTAGGCTCAAAATTTATTTATTATCTCAACCAAAAATTAGAAAAAATCCTCCTAATACTATTGAAACTACACAAAATACCTCATTTAAATCGAGAGTTATCATGCGATCAGACCGATAGACATACCGACGAAAACGGGAGACCAGCCTGAACTAACCTTAGCAAGGGAAGTATAAACAACAGGACTAATTGATATTTTACAATGTACCATTGCCTCGGTGGATATTATTACATCTTACTGCTAAAGTTTGATACTAAATTTTTATCAGTTGGTATTACAAAATCTGGCGTAGAAAGAGACCATGGACAGCCTTAACAGAAAATAAATAAAATAGCCTTAACAGAAAATAAAAAAATTGCATGTTAATAAATTATGAACTTCTGGTTTGAAAAGAAAATTCTGAACGGTATTAGGGTTTGATTTACAATATTTTACGTCTGTTAACATCGAAACCTGTTTTTTACTGGCAACATCGCAATTTAAAAAACCTTGCAACGGTTACCGACATCAATGCCGGTCACATTCGTTTAGAATCGATTTACACCTAAACATCATTTATTTTAATTTATAACCAGTCAAGTTAAAGCATACGAAAATATTCATTTCTACTCTTCAATAGTCTAATTTAACCAAACGAATAAGCCGTATTCAACTAGATATCAAGATTAAATACAGCATAGTTGTCAAGTTTATTCGATTTTCGTCATGTGAGAGACCACAAAGAGACTGTCTTTATCCTCGTATGTCGTTGATTTATACATTTGCTCCACATTGTCGCTTTCTATTATACCGAATATTCTTAAATTCGGATCAGGAACAAAATAGACCCTCCAATAATTGCTGGAACTTCACCTTAAAATTCACTAGAAAATAGCCAAAATTACAGAGATCAAAATATCAGAATTTCGATACACCTTTGAAAATAACAATGATAAAATAATAATAATAATAAATTTGATCACTACACACAAAACAAATACAAACACTTAAGAAATTCTTTCACATCAAGCAAACCAGCCTTCCCAGAGCAACAGTGAAAGCAGACAAAAACTACACACCTCTCTACTTATCCCGGGCAGACCACCCAGCAGACACACACAGTCACACCAAATTACAACAGGAAAAGATGAAAACGTGGTCAGAAAAAACACAGATACCACATAGAACAAGACCTAAATAAAAAAACAGTCATACAAGTGGTTACAGGATGGGCAGCTATTGCCTGAAACAGAAGGCTTCTTACTTGCCGTCCAGGATAAAGTCATATTAACCAGAAACTGCAAAAAGCATATCATCAAAGACCCAACTGTTACAGAGGACAGATGCAAGAAATGCCACCAGCATAAAGAAACGATCGAACGCATAACAAGCGGATGTAAAATATTAGCCAGAACCGAATACACAGCCAGATAAGCTCTACTGGGATATCAGTATCCATACAGATAAAACAGGCCCCGCCAATAGACCCGATATTACTTTTCAATACAAAAAAGGAAAAGTCACCTGCCTAGTTGACAGGCTATGGAAACAAGAAAAAATCATCATTGTCCTCCTCATCATATCAGCCACAGGCCTTACACCAAAAACATTCCCACCACACTTAGAAGAATTAGGACTCAGACCAAGACACAAACCTACACAAAAACATTCAGAAGTCAGTGATTTTGAAAACATGTAACATTGTCAGATCATTCCTTAATATACAATGGTAATAGCGTTTGTGCTGACTTCGCTTAGGCCCGTCAGCCAAACATGGAACCACATTGACTAAATGTGAGAAAGAAGTTATGATAATAATAAATTTTATTAATTCCATATTGTATCATGGTTGATATACTGACTTGGCAGGCATTAAACGCAATGCATATAGCTAAGAATCAGAATCATATGCATTTACTTTCAGCCTGCCCGTTTCAAGCTGTATCATCGTACAATACAACTTAACCAATTTTGTCTTTTTAACCAGAAAAGATTTACAATCCATGAAACTTGATATAACACAACACAAGAGATTTTTGGAATGAAGATGTAAAGAGCGAATTCCCTTGATTCTCACAGGTTGCTCGGACAGTTAAAGTTGATCAACGATCACTTATTGAGGGACGTGAGGCGTGATCATCGCTATGATTTTACATTGCCAGGAGGTTTTGGGTCGGATCCACTGGATTTTTCATCTTGGATTTTTCTTATTATTCTCAGACAATAATAACAAATAAAAAGGTTTGAAAGTTCGTACTCCTTTGCGGGATTTATTGCATTAATAACTGATTTTTAGGAAAAATAGTCCCTTTTTTTATTTCTTTACTACTTTTTAACCAATACATTACAGCTTAGTTGGGAATGTGTAATCTTTGGCACAATGATACTACTCAGTATATATCACCACTACACCAAACACTTTATTTTTGCACTCATGAGTGCAAAAATAAAGTGTTTGGTGTAGTGGTGATATATACTGAGTAATACATTACAGGTTCAATGTAAAACTACTGAAAACAGACGAAGTCCATATTTCAGCAGTCTACCCACTGTTCTTTTATTTGTTGGTAAGGTCTAGTACATTCTGTTCTCTTGTATGTCGATCCTAGCCCGACTGATGAGCCGTGATATGGCGAAACGCGTGTCTCGCGATGGATTGGCAAATAAGAGAACAGGGGGTAAACTGCTGAAATATGGGCTTTATCTGTTTTTAGTAGTTTTACATTGAATTACATATTCCTGAGGGGGATCCCTCGAATTCCTCGGCGTCTGCGTTGAAGTGTTGACTCTATCAACCACTCTATTGGCTTGTGGCCGCTGTCTGAGCCTACGATGGAATATGAGGAGTGCGTACTTGTTACAATTAGTTGTGTCTTACCATTACGTTCAATACATTACAATATTTCCGTATCAGATTACAAATAAGGAAAACTTAAAATCAATTTGGAAGTATTTGAACAAATATCCCTTTATGTGCCAAGTCCTATCTTTCAACCATTTTTTACAGCGAACATCTGGCAACGCCGGTTCTCGTAAACTCCGCAAGGTGGTTGCATGTTGTTTTGTATGTCGCGGTGAGAAACGAGAAACCAGTAAACTTTTATAATTCAGTTTGTTGACAGACTGGTTCGTCGAGAGAGATAATCGACTTTTTATCAGACGAAATTCAAACGATTACTGTGCGAAAGAAACGCGTCATATTAAAAGCAATTTCGTTTCCAGCTCAAAATAGTCGAAATGGCTGAACTTGAAATATGAACGCCGTCGTCCGTTTGTTTTTTTGTTTTAAGTTCGTCGCGGTTTGCTCGATGGCGGTTTTTAGTACGGTTGTTTTAGGTTAGTTTGCAACGTCGCGTGTGGTTGCTAAGAAGTGCAGCGGAGTCGTTAGTTATTCCAAGGATTCGGTTTGTTGTTTTTTAGAAGTTATGACTTTTTAGTGTTCATTTGATTAGGTTTGGAACTACCGATCGTTAATTCATTAAGTTTTATTCAGGTTTGATTAGATAATACGTTATATATCTAAAGTAAAATTTACTAAGGAATATGATCTCAAAAGGTGAATTTCGGAGGTGAAAGTGGAAACAGTAAAAGAGAAGCTGTATTTTATAATTTAAATTGGCAGTTTTCTCCTGCAAAGCAGCTCGCTTTTTAATTTTGTGTTTTTTTTTAATTAATGCCTTTGTTGAAAAATAGAACAGGATCTACAAGTGTGACCCTCTGCTGTTATGTAGTGTCGAAATGTAGACCTTAGACCTAAATAATTAAGATTGTCCAAAGAGTTAAAGTGTTGCTAACTTGCCTATATATATATATATATATATATATATATATATATATATATATATATATATATATATATATATATATATATATATACATACATACACATACATACACCACTGTCAGAAAGTATTTGCCCATCTAGTTATCCCAAGACAACAAAACCCCGGATATATTTTTTTAATTTTGATGAATTATTATTTTGACATTATTTACAGTCTAGAAAATCAGAAAAATATTCATGATTTTCCAGGATTTTTCCCGTCTATGTGACCTCCTTTGTTTTTAATTACCTCTTTACAGAGTTTCGGCATTCTGTCCAGTAGTTTTTCTTCGGTTATTTTAACCCATTCTGCTTGTAAAAATTCCCACAACTGATTTTCTGATGATGGTTTGAGTTTTCGAACACACCAGTCCAAATGGTCCCACAGCACTTCCAGGACGTCATCGGATTTCCATTGGTCCAAAAGTTCTCCAATTTGTTTAACAGAATATTTAGGGTCGTTGTCATGCTGAAAAATAAATTTCCTCCGAAAAATATCTCTTCCAGAAAGCATTTGAGTTGGCAAAATTTCTTGATACTGTTCTTTTCGCATGATTCTTTCTATCCTAAAGATTTTTCCAACTCTACCATTGCCAAAACAACTCCAAACCATTACTGAACCTCCACCATGTTTTACGGTAGGCAACTGACAGGCTTCCAATATCCTCTCTCCAGCTGACCGCCGCACGTAAACTCGTCGATTTGAACCGAAAATTTCGAATTTAGATTCGTCGCTCCAAAGGACGGAATTCCATTGTTCTGATGTCCAATTTTCATGTTCTCGGGCCCATTCTAATCGTTTACGTTTATTCACTTGCCTAAGAAGTGGTTTCCTCACTGCAACTCTCCCGTGTACTCCACCTTCTGCTAACCTGTTCTTACGGTTAAGCCATGAGCTGTGATTTCTGGTGCGGTTAGACGGCGATTACGTCTGCTGGACATTGTTTTAGCTCTGTCTTCAGCGGGAATCGTTTTTTCGAGGACTTCCTGAACGTTTTTAGCTGAGAATACCATGTCCCGCAGAAATTTTTTTTACTATGTAGTTTACTGTTGGTATCCGCATATATATCACTCGCGATTTGTCGACTCGAGTGACCATTTTGATGTCTCGCAATTATCAGAGCCCGATTTTCAACGGAAACTTCTTTCGTTTTTGGCATTTTCACAAAACAATTGAGCCTATATCAATGTGAAAGTACTGTTTGCGCATGGTTAATTTCCAAAAGGGCAATGATATTTATAGCATAGTTTTTTATCATAAAATGTCACTAGGAATTTCTATAATCAGTTGTTACTTCAACTGGAATTCTCAGAAATCGCCTCAAAATGATTATTGTGCAGAACTTGGAAATTTGTTCTAATTGGTTTTCAATTTGTAATTTCACCAAAAAGGCTTGTCTAAACAATTTTATGATGGACACTTGTTAAGAACAATTAAATTTACCTAATATAATAAAAGGGTTTAATTAGGTATTAAATTTTGGCAGTTACATTGAAATTTCTAGGTGGGCAAATAGTTTCTGACGGTAGTGTATATATATATATATATATATATATATATATATATATATATATATATATATATATATATATATATATATAAATATATATATGTCTGTGGCGAAGGGGTAACATGTTCCCCCACTCTTTTGGACGTCGAAATTACGGACTTTTTTATGGAGGATTCTGTTGTGTAACAGATGTGATGATCGATTTTTCAGTTGAGCACTGAGTTCTTGTTTGTAAAAAGCCTCTTCTCTCCACCGGTCATCGATTTTTAGTTTACTGTGTTAGTAGGGATCTAGGCATTTAGAGTTCCAGTGCAAAAGGGTATTTTTCACCATGGGATTTCACTCCCCCTTGGCGCATGACGCCCCCTTTTTATCGAAGTTAGTAGACCATTTAGAAATTACACGTATACACTTCATAATTAAATTTATATTATTGTGGTTATTTAAGTTGGTTTACGTTCCATTAATCATCTTGGTTAACCGATTATTCTTTAAAAAAAAAGTGGTAAATAAAAGTTAAGTAAATATATTTTTTTAGTCACTCTACAGATACATCCCTTTTTTTACTATTTGTATTAAGATTGGGAATGATTAAAAAATATAATTTCTTAACTCTAAGTACCCCGGAAAGGCACACCCTTTTCTGACCCATTTAATACTTCATCTGTTTAACTGTCAATAATTTTACTTAAGGAAATTGTCTCAACTTGGACTTGAAGAAATTCTCATAATACTATTGAAATTCTACTCTCACGCCCTTCTTATGAAGCAATATCACTAAAAAATCAGACGTTTCGTTTTTACCTTATTCGAGATATATTGTGTCATCAGACATACAGACTGAGGGAAATGAGAAACTATGTTTTTCACGTTCTAGGGTTTCTGAAGTGTGCAAAAATTCAAAAATTTCGTAGGGTAATTTTCTGACTAATACAATACTTTACTTTAGCAAAAGAAATAAAAATACTATTTTTTTTTGCCTGAAAAAACTACTGAGATGAACCAAGATTTTTCGTTCGTTATAAAAATTCGTCGGTATAACCGGTTATTTTCGCTCGAGACCTAAGTTAAAATAGATTTTTTATGTATTATAATTAAACGGTTAGGTTAATTTTATTTCCCCATAACAAACCAGTTTTATTTTCCTTTAATATGTAAACATATACACTACTGCTTATGGAAGTATGGACACCAAATAAAAAAATGAATTTACACACTTTAATATAAGAGAACCATTTATTACATAATAAATTAACATGTAGGCTGAAAAGTTTTTGGTCTAGCTACTTGAAACACATTTTTTTTTTACAAAATTCGACTTTATTCATCAATATAGTCTCCTTCAAGGGCGATACAATCAGTCCAACGCTTTTCTAACATTTTTTATGCCTTTTTTGTAGAAGGATTTGTCTTTGCCTTCAAAATAGGCCTCAGTTTCGGCGACAACTTCTTCATTGGAGCCAAATATCTTTCCCGCGGGCATTTTTTTGAAGTCTGCGAACAGATAATAGTCGCTGGGGGCCAAATCTGGAGAATACGGTGGATGAGGTAGCAATTCGAACTTCAATTCATGCAATTTTGCCATCATAACTATTAACTTGTGACACGGTGCATTGTCTTGATAAAAGAACACTTTTTTTCTTGTTCCTTTGGGCCGTTTGTTTGTGATTTCTGCCTTAAAACGCCCCAATAACTGTATATAATATTGGCTATTGTTGGTTTTCCCTTCTCAGCATAGTCGATGAAGATTATTCCATGCACATCCCAAAATAGAGAGGCCAAAACTTTCCCGGCCGACTGTTATGTCTTTGTTCGCTTTGGGCGGCTTTCACCAGCTGGTGTCCACTCAGCTGACTGCCGATTTGTTTCCGGTGTGTAGTGGTGGATTCATGTTTCATCCATTGTCACATATCGTATAAAAAATCCTTTTTATTGCGCTTAAACAGGTCCAAACAACGCTCAGAATCATCAACACGTTTTTGTTTTTTATAGTCCACTGTGAACAAACACGTTACCTATTTCGAACAGAGCTTTCTCATGCCCAAATGTTCATGCAAAATATGACCAACACGTTCTTTTGATATCTTTAGGGTGTCAGCTATCTCGCGCAATTTCTTTTTACGATCGTCCAAAACGGATTTTTTTTATGTTTTCCCGTGTAACCACCTCATTAGGGCGTTTAGCATCATTTGTATCTGTACGACCGCGTTTAAATTCAGCATACTAGTAAATGATGAGTGATTTTCCAGGGGTAGAGTCCCCGTAACACTCATCGAGCCATAGCTTTGTTTGAACGGTATTTTTTCCATTGTTTTGAAAATATTAAAAGAAGCGTCACTAAAACTACTGTAACTTGGAAAGTAATCGTCGAAATGTCATAAAATTTTAACACATATCGTTTGAAGGTTGGTACTTCCTAAAAATCATATGGATTTTTTGAAAGTGGCGACATCTATGTGTCAGACCAAACATTTTTCAGCCTACGTGTTATTATGTAAACAACAAACAAAAATCATCATTAACATGGTCAAAAATTAACTTTAATATTAAATAGTACTTTCATCAATAAAACCGCTCTTAGCATTTAATACCGCTTTTACTGTTTTCGCCATTCTTTTGCCAATTTTTTTTAACTTATCGATTGGTCACCCCAAGCATCTTGAAGAAGACTCCAAAAATAATTTTTGGACGTGGGACGCTCCTTTCTAATTGTACTGTCCAGCTCATGCCATAGCAACTCAATGGGGTTGAGGTCTGGACTCTGTAATGGCCATTACAGAGTTTTGAGCAGTTTTTTTTTGTTATTGGTTTCCTAAATAGTCCTTACAAGGTTTTGAAGTACAGCCTTGGCCAAAAAATATTAGGCACCCTACAATTTACTTTATTTCTTGTGTTTCAGGGTAAAAAATTAAATTCGTATGTTTTGTAAAATCGTATATTGAGGTAAAATTATGAAATAAATTAATATTTGGTGTGTCCGCCCTTAGCTTTAATTGCAGCAGCAATTCTTTGGGGCATGCTGCGTACAAGCCTAGTACATTCAGTTGTACTTATGGCATCCCACTCATCCATCAAAGCGCTTTTGATGTTATGCTATGCTCCCGTATCTTGCGCTTCAGAATACCCCAAAGATGCTCGATAGGGTTTAGATCTGAAGACTGCGCCGGCCAATCCAACAAGACAATGTTATTGTCTCTAAACCAGCGCATCGTAGCTGCTGATTTATGACAAGGGGCATTATCCTGCTGGAATTTGATGGCGTCTAAATTAGTGTCGCCAAAAATGCGCGTTAGCGAGCATCAGTACAGTTTCTAGTACATTTATGTACTTTTGTCCCCCACCTCAACCAAATAGAAGCACCCCCACACTAAAACAGACCCAACCTCATACTTGACAGTCTTGTATCATTTTTTTCAGTCTTAGACCGACGCACGAAGATTTTCCGTCTATGGCTGAAAATTTGCAATTCCGATTCGCCGATCCATAATATATTTTTCCACAATTCTGTTGTCCAGGAACGATGGTTTTTCACCCACTGAACCTCTTTGGCCTTACTGCCACACCGTAATAACGGTTTTTTGGTAGCGATACGACCATGAAAATTACCCTCCTGAAGACACCGCTTTGTTGCACTGACTTCCTAACAATTTCTGGGGCAGTGAATTTTCTATTTCGCTGACTCATCAGTCTGAGGAACTGATCTTCTGCATTGGATGTTACTTGTTATGGTCCAGGCCAATGGCGATCCCTAAGATTTCCTGTCTCTCTAGCGTTGTAATATAAGACTCACGTCAAAGCACAAAGCTTTAATTTTTTCGCGATGTTAGGCACTGACAGCCTTTCTTGCTGTAAAATGGGAATGGTTGAACGAGTTTGTATGGAGAGATACTTACCACGGGCCATTAAATATGAAAATTCAAAACGAGACTAGACGTGAAAAACAATGCGAGTAGAACAAGCTCTGATGAAAAACCTCGGAAGTCGGAGCTCCGTACGGCGGACAGTTTCCTTTTTTTTAGGATAAACAAACATATAAAACAAGATTCGAAGTGTTGAGTGACAGTTCAAGGCCGCAACAAATCCTTAAAAAAAAAATCTACAAGTGATTATTTTCATTCAAAACAATATTGCCTTAGGAAAATGGTTAAGAGTTAAACAAAACAAAATTGAATACGCAAAGAATAGTTATTTATTCACTGTATAACTGGATTTTAACAACTGTCATGAGCGGTAGTGTATATTAATATTCTTGTAAATCAGAAGATAACAAAGAAAAATGTCAAGTTAATAAGACGAAATGTCAACATAATATTGTGAAATCTTGACTTGGCGGTATATTGAAAAAGTCACAATCATAGAGATATTAGAATAGAGAAGATAAAGTATATAACCTGCTGTAAGTGAAAGCGTATAGTCGGTAAAAAGAGAAGGAAATAATATGAGACAATTCTGTCTCTTACTTTGCGCTTGAGCACTGAATTCCGGCGCCGAGTAAGAGACAGAATGACTCTCATATTATTTATTTCTCTTTCTATGAGCACTACGCTTTTTGCAAGAACTTAGCTCCTCTATTCTAATATCTCTATGGTTAAAACAACTGAGATATTAAAATAGAGGAGAGAAAGTATACCATATAGCCTGCTGTAAGTGAAAATGCACAGAAATACTGCTAAGATTGTTTTTTAGAATCGTCATTTTAAAACAAACTATGACGAGAATCAGTTGAATTAATTGATTAAATACAAAATGACTGTATCTCGATTTGAGTTGTAAAAACCATAGCTTTTATCAATTCAGCAAAACTGTAGTGAAAACCATTGTTGTTCTAAAATATGAAATTTTAAAAATTCAAAAGTTAAATAAGAATACCAAAGAGGGAACTTATAAATAAAATATGAAAATAGTAAATTAACCAAATAAGAAACGGCATATGGTGAACAGTTATTTTATTTTTGTATAGATGATTTTATAAGGTTGTCTAATAACGGTTCTACGAGGACGTATTGACAAGTTTCTGGCCTAGCATTGAAAGAACAAATAAATCTCAAAATTATAAAATAAATTTAGGCCTTTCCACACAAATTCTTCGTCTTGCTTTGCAAACCAGTCTTCGACATTACTTCTGCATTTGAATGAAGTTTTTTTTTGTTTAAATGTTTTTTTTTTTTTTTTCGAATTTTGGGAATAGGTAATAGTTCGAGGGAGCTAAATCATTGAAATACGGGGATCAATCAGTTCAAAGCCCAGTTCGTTTATTTTTGGTAAAACTAACATCGACATGTGAGCAGGAGCATTGCCTCTCAAAAACAGCACACCTTTAGACACCATTCCTCGACATTTTTCCATAATTTTTTAGCGAAATTTAGTTAATACTGAAGAATAATATTCTTCAGTCACTGTTTTGTCTGTTCCAAGTAATCTGTAAGAAGCGTCCCAAAAAAGTGAAAGTAAGCACTTTTTCTGCTGATTTCTGTAATTGTAACTTCTCGGGTCGAAATGACCCAGCTTGTTTCTACTTCTTCAGTTGTACTTTGTCTCTTGATCATCTTGATGGGCCTACGATTTATCTGTAAGTACGAGGGCCGCCTTTTATTTTACAAACGAGCACTAGATTACGCTATTGGGATGTGGCAGCTCAGAAATTAGCAAAGTAGTTTCGTTACAGTGAGCTCTGTGAACAAATAAAAATTTCACGTGAAGATTTTCGTTCGATAATTTTTTACGATTTTAGTAAGGCCTAACTCAACAACAGTGCCTGTAATGAATCACTATCAGAAGAGACTGTTTACAATTGGTTTGAAAAATTTCGTCATGGCCGTGCTTCCGTCAGCGATGAATTTCATGAAAGTCGACCAAAATCGGTTGTTGTTCCAAAAAACATCGATGCTGTGCGCAACATGATTAAAGAGGATCGGTATGTGACTTACCGTAAAATAGAGGCATCCTTAGATATATCGACGACTGCAGTAGATTCAATTTTACATGAACATCTACTGTGAGAAATATCTGTTCCGATGGATTCCGCATAATGTGACAGAAATTTAAAAACAGGCTCTTGTCAATTGGTGTAAGGAAATGCTCAAGAAGTACGACCGAGGACATGTAAAATCCATACACAATATCATAACAGGGGACGAAACTTGGATATATTCGTACGAGCCCGAAACTAAGCAACAAACAACTGTTTGGGTGTTCCAAAATGAACCGAATCCAACAAAAGTGGTTCGTTCGCGAAGCACTTCCAAGAAAATGATCGCTTGTTTCTTTGGTTATACTGGACATGTTGCAAGCATTGTTTTAGAGCAGAGGTTCCCAAACTTTTTTTTCTCGTAGACCACTTTCAAAATTTTACTGGTTTCGGTGGACCCCCTACTGCTACATTTCTACCATATTCCCAAAAGTCGTCAAAAAATGTGAAGATTAGATGGAATTTTGCGTCGTGGCTGAGTTCCAACCCTAAATTCGGAGTGGTAAAAATAAAAAGAAAAATAATTTATTTTCTTGTGTTCTATTTATTAAAATAATATGATTACAGACTTAATAGAATTAAAATTAAACATTATTAACAATTAAAAAAAAATAGCCATAATTTTAATGGGAGGGATGTACTTGATGGATTGACAACAAATTATCAATATTTGGCTTCAGTTTTGTAAGGAATAACCGCAAATCTCCCCGTTCTGTGATGTTCAATCTGCTCCTTTTTTTTGTTAATAGGTTTGTAACGACACTAAAACTTTTTTCGACAAGGCATGACGAGGGAAACGCTATCAAATGTTTTCTCGCAATTTCCCACAGCCCAGGATATTTTTCGGGTATTTCTGCCTGCAGCCAAAATGTTTGATAGCCTTTTTTAAATTTCACCTTTAGCTCCTCATTGGTGCTAAGCTCGAATAGCTCCTCTTGTAATACCACATTCGCCACTTCCGTTTCATCAAATGGATTTATGATCCATGGTGGTATTTCCATCCTTATCTTCAAATCTATTTTTGAAGTCATCATGCAGGGCATTTAAATGTCGAACGTATGTCTGAATATCCTCATCAAGACATTCTGCCTGTGACAAGTTTGGAAACTGGGAGAATTCGCGCCGACTAATATTTTGCTTCATAAATTTTAATTTTCCAAGAAAAGCCGAAATTACACCCTTTGTTTTTATTAAATTTAGGCTGTCCCCTTGTAACTGCAAGTTAGTCAATAAATTTTTTGAGCAAATCAAATACGCGATGTCTGCTTTCAATCTGATCAGGTTTTCTTTTAAATCTGGATCTTTACTTCCCAGAAACTCTAAAACTGATTCAAAAAGTAAGTAAAATCTTGTTAAACATGCATCTTTCGACAACCAGCATACTTCAGTATGTAAGAGCAATCGTTGGAAGTCTTCATCATTTTCGTCGCACAATTGTGCGAATAAACGGATATTCAACGCATTGCTTCTTATTTTGTTAACTTCTTTAATCACAAATTGAAGCGATTGGTGCAATCTATCACTCAAATTTTTCGCTACCAGGAGTTGTCGGTGGATGACACAGTGAATTGCAGTTACTCCTGGTATAATTCTTTTAAGATGGCTTATAAACCCACGATATCGCCCGAAGATGGCAGGAGCTCCATCTGCTGCCACCGAAATAATGTTTGTAAATGGAATCACTCAGGACATTAGATATTGATTCGCCTTTAGTGTCCGTTTCCAAAGTTTTCGCGAATAGCAGCTTTTCATGGATTTCTTCGTCCATGACAAATCGAACATATGCCAATAATAGTGCTTCATTACCAGGTAAAGTTGACTCGTCCAGTTGAATAGAAAAATGAGTTGTTTGCAGATAATTACACAAGAAGCTTTCAATATCAGAGCTCATTTCATCAATAAATCTTTGTACAATATTGTTACTCAAAGGAATTCTTTTGAGTACGTCAAATGGAGGTTTGTGCAGAACAGTTTTTAAAACCTCTTCAACAGCGGGTAAAATTAACTGTTCTCCGATGGTGTGCGGTTTTCCAGATTTCGCTATAAGCAATGAGATATTGTAAGATGCCCGCAAGCCATCATCGTTACTTTGAGACGTTGAAGCGAACATACTGTGCACGGTGGGTCTCTTTTCATATTTTTTCTTCAATGTTTGAAAATATTTTAAATCTTTATCTATTTTATCAGGATGACACCTTCTTAGATGATCTTCGAGCTTCGATGGTTTCATAGAGTCATTGCTCAAAACTTTGTTGCATAAAAGGCATATGGGCAATCGTTTGTCTGCCTTTGATGGAAGAAAAGCAAATTTCAAATAATAAACACTGTACTGTCGACATTTCTTCTTAGATTCAGCCATGTTTCGTATCAGTTACCTACCTGTAAAGAAAAAAATGTTTGTTTTAGTAATCATAAGGCGACTTTAACAGGATATTGCTATTTTAACAGAATAAAATAGGATTAATTAATTATTGCAATGAAAAAAACCAAAATGCCGGCGGCAAAACTGATTTTAATTATTAAAAGCAATAAACTGCTAAGACCCATATAGAAGTTTTCACAAAACGGCTGAACCTATTTTAATGTAATATAAAATATTTTTTGATTAATTATATTTTGATACATTTCTGTAAATTCGAGAGAAAATACTTTTAAAGAATATTTTGACATCAAAACTCCGCGATTTTAATGATTTATTTATTACATTGATGTACGTTACGAGTGGATATTAAGACACGTACAATTTATGAAAATATTTTTAGTCATTTAGCATTAGCAACTACGAGGGCACTGAAATATGTACAAACATGCAGGTCAGTCGGGTAAATAAATAATTTTATAATAAAAAATACTAAAAGTTCAATCTTTCTCGGCTTTCTGTTCTTTTATAAAAGTATCGAATAATGGTCCTGTTCAGTATTTAATTTTTATTACGTACCTACTATACGCAAACATAACAATATTATTACAGTATCAAATAAAAGTATGAATAAAAAATAGGCAGGTACTTACTTTTTCCGGCACTGGCAAACACTGACATCGATTCACTCACACTTTTCTGTTCAAAATTCCAGAAACAAATGAGTAACGTTTGTCTTTGGCATTCGTATTTATATTGGTGAAGAATCAAACAAGTTCATGCAAGATTGCAAGCACAGCACAAGTCGTATTTCGTCCCTTTGCACGTCTGAACGGGTTGCATTGCGGGCGGGCGGGCAGCGCTTTGCAAGTCTCGACGCGCGTTGTACTGAATATCGAATATGCAAGTTTTTTCAAGTAACAGTCGCTGACCTTCTTAAAATACACTACTCAAAAAAATTAAGGGAGGTTTTAAAACAAGGAAATTAATGCTAAATAAACAGGCTATCTGATCCATATGCCAAGCCAACATTTTTGTTCTTTACTATCGAAACCAGATAAATTTTCGTGGACCCCCCACTTACAACTTGTGAACTCCCATTTTTTTTTCACGCCAACGTAGACCCCCGTCGAGTGTCCCGTGGACCCCTGGGGGTCCACCTGAACCACTTTGGGAATCACTGGTTTAGAGGATCGAACAACAGTTAATGCTGTATAGTATACAACAATTTGTTTGCCAGAAATTATCGATGAAATCAGGAAAAACAACCGAAAACGTCACATCATTCTTCATCATGACAGTGCCAGCTCTCACTCAGCACGTCAAACAATTGATTATTTGACGGAGAAAAACATTGAATTATGTCTTATTGCCCCTGTTCACCTTACTTATCGCCTAAGGACTTATTTTTGTTCCCGTATGTCAAAAAAAAATCCGTGGGCAGCAATTTTCATCACCTCAACTGTTGAATCCTTCCAAAACCATGTTTGACTTCAGAGTGGAAAAAATGTTTCGAGAATTGGTTCGAACGCCTGCAAAAAAGTACAAATCTTAAATGCGGATATTTTGAGAAACAATAAAATGATTTATACCAAATTTTTTTTTTCTTTCGTTTTTGTAAAAACTTAAAAGGTAGCCCTCATATCATTCCAAAAAATGAGATGAATCCTCTTCAAAATGGCTAAAAATCAACTTGAATGTTTTGCCTCTCTGTCGTTTTGGATTGGCGTTCAGACATTTAGGGATCCATTTAGCTGATAATTTTCTCATACCCAAATCAGAATGGATAATATGAAAAACACGTTTTTATGAAATGTGAGTCTGCTCTACGTTTCAGCCCATTTCGCCAATTCCTTAAAATCATTTCAAGTGCAGCTTCAACATTCTCTGGGGAAGACACAAAAATGGGTCTTTTAGCACGGTGTTCATCACTGATATCAGTTCTTCCTCTCACCCAATTTTTGATAATGGCTTAGGAAGGTCATTGCGTCTTCATTGTATTAAGCGTAAATTTCTTTAGGGGCTGCCCTTTGAAAAAGGGCTACTTCATCACCGATCTCTATTTGATTTTACTAAATTCGCAATATTTTTCAGAAAATCACTAAAACTCGCATAATAAAATCTGGACCACCACATTTTGTATACCTATTTACTAAATGTCACACTACGAGTCATAGCACCCGCATTTGTTTTCGACAATGGAAAGTGGTCTAGGCTAACTAGTTACCAATACTGGTATATCTTAATATTACGTGTGATTATTCTCGTAATGATTCTCGTTGTTAAATCCTGATCTGAGAATTGCAATCATTGTTTCTGTTTTTGTTATAATATAGATATTTTAACTATTCTTTTAAAGATGCTTTTGTTTCTGTGTAATGAACACAAATGTACCAAAAACAAAAAAAAAACATTTTGGCCCTCAATTTGAGATAATTTTGCAATTCTAGAAACATCGATTCTCTCGAAGATAAAAATGTATTACAGTTCTTTTCTAAAATGTGAATGCACTTTATAAATATTCACACGCACTCATTTCTGTTAATTCGAGTATTTGTTTTTGCTGTTTTCGGTCGGGTTTCGGTTATGCACGAGGGCTACCTTTTAAGTTTTTACAAAAGCAATGAAAGAATGAAAATTTTTTTGGTAGAAATCGTTTTATTGGTTCTCAAAATAGTCGCCTTTAAGATTTATACACATTTGCATGCGCTCGAACTAATTCTCAAAACATTTTTTCCACTCTTAAGTTGGTACCTCAAAAACATGGTTTTGGAAGGATTCAGCAGCTTCTTGAGGTGATAAAAATCGCTCTCAATTCATTTTTTTTTGACATTCGAGAACAAAAAGAAGTCGTTAGGCGATAAATCAGGTGAATACGGACAGTGAGACATTAAATCGATGTTTTTCTCCGGCAAATAATCAATTGTTTGACGTGTGGGGATTAAACACTATTTTTTGATGGGAAAAAATACCGTTCAAGCAAAGCAATGGCTTGATAAGTATTACGGGGACTCTGCCCCTGGAAAATCACTCATCATTTACTGGTATACTGAATTTAAACGCGGTCGTACAGATACAAATGATGCGAACACTCTGGACGCCCAAATAAGGTCGTTACACCGGAAAACATCAAAAAATCCTCAATATTATTTTGGATGACCGTAAAGTGAAATTGCTTGAGATAGCTGACACCCTAAAGGTATCAAAAGAACGTGTTGGTTATATTTTGCATAAACATTTGGGCATGAGAAAGCTCTGTTCGAAATGGGTACCGCGTTTGCTCACAGTGGACCAAAAACAACAACGTGTTGATGATTCTGAGCGCTGTTTGGACCTGTTTAAGCGCAATAAAAAGAATTTTTTCACGCGATATGTGACAATGGATGAAATATGAATCCTCCACTACACACCGGAATCAAATCGGCAGTCAGCTGAGTGGACAGCAGCCAGTGCAAGCTGCCCGAAGCGACCAAATACACAACAGTCGGCTAGGAAGGTTTTGCCCTCTGTATTTTGGGATGGGCATGGAATAATTTTCACCTACTGTGCTGAGAAGGGAAAAACCATCAATAGCGAATATTATATAAAGTTATTAGTGCGTTTGAAGACAGAAATCGCTAGGAAACAGCCCCAAATGAACAAGAAAAAAGTGCTCTTTCATCAAGATAATGCACCGTGTCACAAATCAATGGTTACGATGGCAAAATTGCATAAATTGAAGTTCGAATTGCTTTCTCATCCACCATATTCTCCAGATTTGGCCCCTAACGACTATTATTTATTCGCAGACCTCAAAAAATGCTCGCGGGAAAGATATTTGGCTCCAATGAAGAAGTTATCACCGAAACTGAGGTCTATTTTGAAGGCAAAGACAGATCCTTTCTACAAGAAAAGTATGGAAATGTTAGAAAAGCGTTGGACTGATTATATCGCTCTTGAAGGAGACTATATTGATGAATAAAGTCGAATTTTGCAAAAAAATTTGCTTTAAGTAGCTAGACCAAAAACTTTTCAGCCTACGTGTTATGTTTTAAAAGGTTTAACTCCAACGGACATTCCAAAAGAGTGAAATGGCACATTAAATAATTCTTCCCTTTCATTTTCGACGATCAAAAAATGGGCTGCTGAATTTAAACGTGGTCGTACATCCATTTAAGATGATAAACGCTCAGGACGCCCGAAAACCTCTACGACCGACGAGACGACGACAAAAATTGACATTAGCGTACTGAAAGTTCGCAAGCTCACTGGCATTTAGGTAAGCCGTGTCCACAACATTTGACACCATAATGGGCATGAGAAGACGTTCCGCTTGTTGGCTGCTGCGTTTGTTAGCAATCGACCAAAACCACATTTCAATGAACATTACCCAAAAATGTATAGACTTGTTTAAACATAATTTCAGTGAACTTCTTAGATATATCATAATAGTAGATCAAACATGAATCCATCATTACACCCCAAAGATGAAGGAACAATCGAAACAGTGAGTGTGAGCAGGTGAAAGTGCGCCCAAAAAAGGAAAAACGTTTCCATCTGCAGGAAAAATCAGGGCTATGGATTTTTGGGATTCTCATGGTGTTGTGCTCATAGACTATCTGAAGAAAAGTAGAACCACCACCGGCCAGTATTATGCGTCACAACTGGACCAATTAAAGAATGCTATTCAGGCGAAGTGTCCACATCTCACAAGAAAGATACTACTTTCTCATCACGATAATGTGCCTTCATACACGTTTTGGATTGCTGGTGCAAAATTACATACCCTTGACTTCAGAGTGCTTCCACCTCTACCGTATTCACCAGATTTGGCCCCCAGCAATTACTTCTTGTTTCCAAACCGGAAAAAAATGACTGGCTGGACGAAGTTTCACTTTGAATGATGAAGTTAAAGCTGAGAGGAACGCTTATTTGGTAGAGTCGAATAAATCTTATTATAATGAGGGTACTAAAAAGTTAGAATATCGTCAAGAACTTTTGAAATGACTCTCGTATACCTCTGATTTCGTCGCCTTTACTGCCTTCTGTGTATCTACCACCAAAACTTGATATATCTATGCCGAGATATTTTATCTTAATTTCTAATATTAATTTTTCGTCAACCACGAATTTACAACCTAATAATGGTCCAGACACAGTAAACATAAAACACAGTAGCGACGCCCGAGGAAATTTTTATCACGCATGCGTCCCCTATCATACCAACAACGTGGCTGCCAGCCGGTCCGCGGATTGTGTTTAGATCTGGGTTTCAAGGAGAATCTTTTTATAACTTGCTCTGAAAATCATTATTAATAATTTTCCAATAAGTAAAATGATTATATTAGTTTTAACTAACGATAAAATAGAGCAAAACGTTTGTTCACTTCATTTTTAAGTTCAGAAGAAAGACGATCTCATCTCAAAATGATAATTATAATTATTTTCAATCTCTCCAGACTACTGGGATTCGCTGTAATATAAGGAGCATAATTGGTAACGTTATACGTGCGAAGCTGAAGGTGGCAAGAGATATATTCTCAAAATGAACATCCCCCCTCTAATAGTTGAGAAATATAAATTCAACAGTGAAATCTTTAAATGAATAACGTGTAAAAAGCGTTAAAGCCAAATGTACTTTTTCCTTGTATTGTTTTGCCTTTTTCCCTGTTTTTTTTTTGTATATTATCTGTTTAATAAGAACTTGATAAAAAATGTTCTCGTTTTTTTCTTCCTTTCAATCGGCAAAATTCATTTTTATTCTACAGAATAGGAATATTTTAAAAACTCGCGGGTATCATACCAGCATTATGGCGACAGGTCATGTGATCATTACAAACTCGAACCTCTTGAGATCAAAGGTGCAGAGTAGGTCTGCCGCTACTGTGTGTTATGTTTACTGTGGTTTAGATGTTATCATGTTGTTTGCTGTTTTATTTAATTGGTAAAGTTACCTTTAAAGATCGTACGAAGTCTCTGCTATTAGCACGGAGCCTTCAATCAAATTTACTATTTTTATTTCCCCGTCTCCCATTTTTTTTTTTGTGTTCTATGGTGGTGGTGGATACCAAATAGCCAGTTTTTTACTTTATTTTTTTGCAAATCTATTATGGACGAACGGATTCGAACCGCCGACCACCGGATCAACAGTAGGTTTCATTACCTACTACGCCAATGGTCCCGCCGTCTCCCATTTCATAACCTAGTAATTTACGAACTTGTCTAATTATTTCATCCAGAATTACATTTAAAAAACAGTGTGCTCAAGAAGTCTTTTTGGGAGATTTTTCTTTCTACCGATATTTATTCTGTAAGTTCCCTAATTATTCTATCCACAATATTGTGTTTTAAGTAAACATTTTTTGTGATTTCTATGATGTGCGCTACATGTTTTTCGCAAAGTAGATGTACTACGTCTTCTAATTGTCCTCCGACGATTGTTTTTTTCTAAATCAATGAAAAGTAAAAACGCTGGTCTGTTTCATTGTACTGATTTGTCGATAAAATTCTGTCGCTCCTCTGCCAGTGAGACGTGCTCGTAGATTTTATTCATTCTTATCTTTACTGTAGTTTGAGAGTTGTAAATAAAGACAAATATTTTATCTTGCTGTGAAAATTCAATATTTTTTGAATGGCTTTGTTTGTTCTTCGCGACTACTTGTGACTCTATACATGTCGCACCCTTCTGCGTGTTATTTATCTATAAGGGTGGTCGTTTGGATCTTCAAGAAGTCACTTGTTTGCGTAAATCCGTTCTTTAAATACGAAAGTTTAGAAAGGGTTTAATTTTTTTAACCAAATTTTTTTCAGAAAATTTTTATAACAAGCTTCTTAATAAAACTGAATTTAAATAATAATGTTAATAATAAAAAGTCTTCTGCAATGATCCTTTGCAGGCACCAGTAGAAGCTCCTAATTATTTTCTAATAAAAGGTACCCTATCGGAAATGTACAATTTGAATTACGCGCCAATCTGTTGTGGATGTTTTCCCGCTACAAAACTACAACATTCGTTGTCTATTCTTGTTGCAGTTATTAGTCGTGGAATGCTACATCAGAGAGCAATGCGTTATAATTGTGAAAAAAGACATTATAAATGTGATAAAAATTATCCGAATACCGTTCACGAAGTTCATGCAACTTTTGGTAAACTTCCAATCAGACGACAATATTATGATTAATTAATAATTTTGGGGTGACTAGGTTGACTTTGAAGAATATCGTAGCAGTAAAGAAAAGTACCGCTAATAATCCGGGGACATCGATTCGACTCCGTACGCTAGAGCTGCACATATTGAAAAGTTCTCTGCAGCGACGGCGGCCCGTGGCTCCGTGGCATAGTATTTGCTTGCGGTACAGAAGGTCTAGGTTCGAATCCTGGCAGGTCGGTTACTTATTTATTAATTTATTTGAGTATATTTGGCCTGACGACGTACATAGGTAGTAATAGCATGCAGAAATGCAATAACGTCTGTGGCAGCACTACTGCGTTGTCTAAAAGATGCTGTGAAATACAAAGATGTATGTTTCGGCACTTGGAAAACGTTGACGGGTATTGCGACTTCCTCGCCGATATCCTTAGGATATGAAAAAGGGTAAAATCCCTACTCAGGCGGGGAGGTGAATGATTAAAAAAAAATAAAAAACCGGTCAAGTGCAAGTTGAACTGTTACGAAGATATAAAATGATCAGTGACTTCACAGAACACACCCCAATTGAGTTTTCAACAAAGTTTGTTTCCGATCGTTACTGAAAACTGATACTGATACTAGATAAATTATTAAAGGTAATGCACTCGTGATAATTTTCGTTCAATCTACACCTCATGGAGAATATTCCAGAATTTTTTAAAAATTTTTGGAGCAGTACTTTTCGAGATAGAGGGGGGACAGCGATTTTTCGCGATTTTTTCAAAATAATACAAAGAAAAGTGTGCGCATGTAAGACATTATATATATTTTTGAACTCGTGTTTTTACAAACTTTTTGACACCCCACTCGATCACCTAGTAAATTTTTTTTTTTTCACTTCCGATTTACCCCCTAAAACTAACCCTTTAAGTCAAAATTTAACTTGCAAAACTACACGGCTCTGATGAGGCCATCAATTTCTACATTAGTACCAAATTTCAACTTTCTACGTCAAATAATTTCGGAGAAAATCGGGTTTGACAGACAGACACCGAAGTGATCTTATAAGTGTTCCGTGCGGAACACTAAAAAACGAGTTAAATACATTATTTCTATTGAGAGCGGCTACATAGTTGGTCCAACGACATTCCAATTTTTTTTAAACCGTTAGAAAAGTAACAGAAAAGTAACTTTTTTAACAGTTACAACATACTGATCCCTGATCGAGACGGGGAGTTCGCCAGTCTTCTTGATCTGTTTTTAACCACCAATCCGGAGATTTACACAGTCAGCGTAAATCCGCCATTAGGTTCTTCCGACCATAAACTATTATCGACATCGAGTATCCTACCTATCGAGTATCCTACCTATCAGTGACAGAGAGGCGCCTAAACCGCGTAAGATTTGGCACTACAAATCTGCTAAATGGGAAGATCTCATGGAATATTTTCGAACTTTTCCTTGGTTAGACGTTTGTTTTCGATCCGATGACCCATCTGACTGCGCCAAGGAGGTTTCCGATGTTATTTTGGCCGGTATGGAGGCTTACATCCCTTTTTCGAACAAATGCCCTTCCAACGGCAAGCCTTGGTTCGACCGAAAATGCTAAGAAGCTGTTGCTTCTAAACATCTTGCATACCGACATTGGCGTGAAAATCCTAACACCATAAATCGAAACACCTTTGTTCGTGCCAGGAACAGATGCAAAGAAATTATCGACGACACCAAGGAGGCACACAATCAACGGATTAGAAACAAACTTCTCGCTTGTCCCAACAATTCCAGGTCCTTTTGGTCAGTCGCTAAGGCAGTTAGTCAAAATTTCACCAAATCCACCATACCAGCACTCACACGGCCAGATAATTCTATTGCAACGACACCTGTTGAGAAAGCGAACTTGTTGGCTGAACTCTTTGCCTCACATTCTACTGTCGATTTCCAAGGAAAAACACCACCTAACATTCCCATAGTGCAGTCAAGGATGCCCGATATTGTCTTCAGGCAGCGTATCATAATACGTATTTTGATGAAGCTAGACACCAAAAAGGCTTCTGCCGCTGACGGAATAACTGCCATAGTTCTCAAAAACTGTGCGAGGGAACTAACACCAGTTTTCTGTAGACTTTTCAACTTATCTTACAGAAAGGGAATATTTCCTTCCTGCTGGAAATGTGCCACAATTCAGCCGATACCTAAAAAAGGCAAGAAGACCTTGCCAAATAACTACCGACCAATCGCACTGCTTTCAATCATATCGAAAGTCATGGAAAAGGCTATCAATCAGCATCTTCTAAAATATCTTGAAGGATTCAACATTATTAACGATCACCAATATGGCTTTCGTAAAAATAGGTCCACAGGAGATCTCCTGACTTATGTAACACATGTTTGGAACAACGCAATTGAACACTTTGGAGAATCTCGAGCGGTTGCTCTTGACATATCCAAGGCATTCGACCGGGTTTGGCACGATGGGCTGTTGGCTAAGCTACGTTCTTATGGTATGTCTGAAAAGTTCTGTTTGTGGCTCTCATGTTTCCTCAGAGAGCGTTCTTTGCGAGTGGCAGTCGACGGATTTCTTTCTAACACCTTCACTATCAACGCCGGTGTACCCCAAGGCTCCATACTGTCTCCTACTCTCTTCCTCATTTATATTAACGATCTGCTGGAAAAGACCCAGAATCCAATCTACAGCTTTGCACATGACAGTACACTTATCTCTTCATTCACTGTGAACGCTCGGACATCGGCTACTCAGACGAATATCCGCAGACAGCAGGAAGTCATTCAACTTAACAAAGACCTGGAAGAAATTCTATCTTGGGGTGACAGTAACCAAGTGGAATTTAACGCTACAAAAACCCAGGCGGCAGTTTTTTCTAAAAAAGTTAACGTTGCTGAACCCGACATAGTTATGTCGGGACACTCCATTCCTCTAACATCGTCACTCAATTTGTTGGGCGTTAATTTGGGAGCAAATATGTCCTGGCATGAACATGTTGCAGGCATAGCAAGAAGAGCTTCTCAGAAGTTGGGAATATTATTTCGAACCAGAAAGCTTTACACTTCACAACAACTGTTAATTCTTTACAAAGCTCAAATTCGACCAACTATGGAATACTGCTCCCATGTTTGGGGCTCCGCTCCCAAACATACACTGCATTTGTTGGATTCTATTCAGAGAAGAGCTGTTCGTCTGATTGGAGACCCGAAACTGACAGGTGGCCTGGAACATCGAAGAACGGTTGGCGACTTGAGCCTGTTCTATAAGAATTTTCATGGAAAGTGTTCAGAGGATGTGGCCCGTTTAATTCCTCCCAGAGCGGTGCATGTTAGAAGTACACGTCACGCTAATACTTCACATCCGTATGAGGTTCAGCTTGTTACTCCTCGTACAACGTTTTTCAAG
This sequence comes from Pachyrhynchus sulphureomaculatus, assembly GCA_019049505.1. NCBI lineage: Eukaryota > Metazoa > Arthropoda > Insecta > Coleoptera > Curculionidae > Pachyrhynchus > Pachyrhynchus sulphureomaculatus. The sequence goes on from CM032448.1 coordinate 38,731,021, forward strand.
CAATCATTTATATGGAGAACATCATCCCTTTGGAATAATTTGCCCAGGACTGTGTTTCCCACCGAGTACAATTTACAGCGATTTAAGAACAACGTGAATCGCTTTCTCCGCACACGTGTCGCTCCTGTAGCGCTTTAGGGACTTCCCTGTAGCACGTGGGCTAGACCCATAAAAAAAAAAACTGTCTGATAGGTGCAACGACAGCTTCATGAGACGTAAATATCGGTCCATCGAGCCGAATTTTAAAGTTTGGAAAGATGGAGAACTCGAACCTAAATACGAAAAATAAAGCGGTTAAAGAATTAATTCTTGTGCAATATCTTGGTGGGGCAGCACTTTCTTCCGCGCCAATCTTGTTTCAGCTGTACTTTTTTCTGTCTCCAATGGGTTTAATAATAAGTTCCTCTTATTGTATTTCCCTTCTCCAAGTGATTAACCTGGATGATGCCTTGTGAATTCCGGACAACAATGGTCTTAACCTTTACAGCCGACAAAGCGGTCTTCGCCTTCTTCAGCATGCTTTGCTTTTTATCAACTGTATATTAATGTAGCCATGTTTGACACTTGCCATCTGTGAGGTTACCGCGCAATTAATGGCGCCATCTCGTAGAAATTTACCTAAATTATCAAATGACTCTCGAAAAATTCCATTGACACAGAAAGTCCAACTAGCAATCTCTCAGTTGAGTTGCGTCCCGAAAGTATACGAAAACAACTAATCGGCCAAGAAATATTCAGTGAGAAGGTGCACTTTGAGCACGATCGCTTCGTTAATAAAGAAAACTTCCGAATTTGGGGCACTTAGAATCGAATTCGTCTTTTGGACATGTAGTTCTAGTGGGATGGCGGTGACACTGCCCGAGGAACAATTGATTTGTTGTGTAATAATGTCCTAGTTGTGTCATTTCTCGAAAAGCCATCAGTTGACCAATAAGATTATGTGGTTCGACGCTGTGTGAATTATTTTGTGGAATTTTGTTGAATTCCAAGTTTATGTTAACGAGCCGTAAACAATGTCGGAGGTTAAAGTCAAGATACAACGCATGATTAATAAGATTGAGCTGAATCTGAATCCGAGGTAAATTTAATCGCAACATTAAGTTAAAAATAAAAACAAAAAACTGTAAAATGCAATTTACAATCCTGCACGTATTCAACAAAACTGTGAGATTCTTAATTATTTCAGTTTTAATTATAACAAGAATATTCTTATTTACAATAGTAACTTCAAATTATTGTAATTTTTTTGAATTCTGAGAACTCCTTCAAGACACTTATGGAAAAAGGAAGCCGGTCAAATGATTAAAACTTTCTTAATATTTGGTTCTTGACCTTCTCAACAACAGGGATTCCCCTGGAACAATAAAAAACAATTCAATTTCTAAATATCACTTGCGAGTCCATCAATATTTTTATATATAGTCATGCGTTTTAATAATTAAATGGCAAGTATTTAATTGTTTTTGGTACTCCCGAGACAATTTCTTGTAATTAGAAAAACTACTTTAATTGTGATTAAAGAATCGCCACCCAGGCTATCCAAGATTAGTTCTAAACCTCATCTGTGAACTTTGATAGCCCCTAGTAGAAAAAAATAGCCTGTTTGATGCTACGTAAGTCAGTATAGCATCCTTCTACTGAAAAAATTCAAGTGAAGATTTCCTTCGGGACTTTTTTTGTTTCAGTTGTGTCGGCAAGAGAGTTATCGAAAGGCAAAGGTCGCGAAAATCAGTTTTTTCTCAAATATCTCGTGAACTATTAGTTTAACGTGAGTTTTGATTATTATGAGATTTGTTCATTATCAAAATCTACATAAAAAAGGTTCTATATAAAATTTACGTGGGTCTAATAGTTTTCGAGATATGAGGCTGAGAAATTTTGGGCCGATACTCTAGTATACGTTTACTTATCGTGGTGTATACAGACAATACGACGCATTTATGTGTAGAAAAGTCGTTTAATACACCCACTCATAATTCTTCCTCTCTGAGGTGTCCTTGAAGTGGACCCTTCTTCATAATGATAGTAACAACCTTGAGTTGCAACTGTCTAAAATCTCATTGTAATCTCTTGGGTCGATGTATACCTCAAAATAGTTGACGAAGCATTTTGTCCCTTTTAAAACTCGGTTTAACGCTACGTATCGTAGAGTTCGGACGTTTTATTCATATCGAAACATTCTATAATTCTATTATATTGGCTGATAACACTTGTTTCATTTATAATGAAACGTTGTTGAGTGGCGCGATCGTGACTATTGTTCACGGTTCAAAATCAATTAGAAATGCTAGTGTTGAAAGGAATGATGAATATATCATTTATTTGCAAAGCGTAGATACAGAAATACGACACATTTAATTTGCATAAGAAAATGAAAGAAGCTGCTGGAGTAAGGTTACAAAGGCAACCACAAGTAATAGAGAAAAAAAAGGTAAACTACTACTCAACATACAAGAAAGATTAGATGAATGGGAAGAATATATAGGGGAAATGTATAGTGTCACAACTAGACAATATAATACAAATAAGCTTAATACAACAGACTCCCCCATAAATAAAGACGAAATATTAGCAGGAAATCAACTTAAAAACAAAAAGGCAGTAGGAGTTGATAATATACCTACAGAAATCATTAAAATATTTCTTGAAAAACATATGGACATTATACAGGACCTCTTCAACAGCGTATACAACACAGGTGATGTACCTCATGATTGGTTCATATCAATTTTTATACCATTGGCAAAAAAGAATAACCCTAGAAAGTGCGAGGACTACCGAAATATAAGTCGACGACAAGAACGACATCTTGAAACTTGTACTTAAAATAATCCATCAAAACTATACAAAAAACTAGATGAACGTACTGGACAAACATAGTTCGGCTTTAGGAACGGACTAGGAATGAGGGATACACTATTCTCCATCTGCGGTCTGATTGAAAGATGTAGGGATGTCAATCCTTATGTTTATTTATGCTTCATAGATTTCCAAAAAGTCTTTGATATGGTGAACCATGGGAAAATGATGGAAATACTACAATCGTGTAACATTGATGACCAAGACTTGAGAATCGCATGTCCAAAGAAATAAAAATAAAGAAAGGCGTACGTCAAGGTTGTATTTTGTCACCCCTGTTATTCAATATCTATTCGGAGGAAATCTTCAATAAACACTTTCTGATAAAAAAGATGGAATTACAATTAATGGTGTGTATGTAAATAACATTCGCTACGCTGATGATACTGTCATTCTAGGGGACAGTAAAGAAAGCTTACAAAGACTCATGAATGTAATTGTTAATGCATGTGAGGAGTATGGAATAAAACTGAGTACGAGCAAAACAAAAACAATGGTCGTCAGTAAGAATCCTAATACAAACGTAAATATTAAAGTACATCAACAAACACTTGAAAGGGGAACAAAGATAACGTACTTAGGAAGCGTAATTAGTGAATATTGGTACCATTCTATTAAAATACGCTTAAGAATCAAAAAAGCACGAAGCTCCTTTAATAAAATGCGCAGCATATTCTGTAACTGCCAACTAAACTTGAAAACAAGAACAAGAGTGCTAAGATGCTACGTGTTCTCGGTCATGTTATACGGTATAGAAGCTACAACAATCACAGAGACAACACAACAAAGAATGGAGTCATTTGTAATCTGGTGCTATCGCCGAATGTTGCGTGTTCTTTAGACAGCGCATACCACAAACGTGGAAATACTTGATCGGATGGGAGAAGAACGAGAGTTGATTCCAGCTGTTAAAGAAAGAAAAAGCACTTTGGCCATATCATGAGAAGCCAAGAGTATGAGCTCCTGCAACTTATAATTGAAGGAAAAATAATCGGTAGGCGAGGACCAGGAAGGCGCTGCAACTCTTGGTTGAAAAACTTACGACAGTGGACAAACATGACATCTATTATACCGTTTAGCGCGGATGAAATCAAATGGGCAAATGTGATCGCCAACGTTCTTAGAAGATAAAGCACACTAAGAAGAAGAGGAGAAGAAATACAGTGACTGTGCATGTTGAGTGTCGTAAAAACTATACGAAGAAATTCAACATTGAATCATATAAGAAATGTCGTATGAGTGGTTCTCCTTCCACGTCTCAATACTCTCCTCGTAAGCATAGATCAACCTCATTTGACTTTGTTACGTTGTGTATTTTTTGTGGTGAACTAGCCAGTGAGTAAGTAAAGCAGAAAAAGAATAAAAAAAATATCGACGAAGTATCCGACATGTAAGTACGTGATCATTCAAGAATACTGTACTACTCAGTATATATCACCACTACACCAAACACTTTATTTTTGCACTCGACGCGCGTTTCGCTAACCATGTTAGCTTCATCAGGAGCGATGATTGACTAAAGCTAAACTACAAATCTACCCTATTCATACTTAGCCTAACCCTTGAATTACTCAGGCGGAACTAATAACATAGGCAAGGCCATCAGTTCCGGTCAAGTAACCAGTAGAGAGGACTATAAGGAATAGGCCCTCTGTCTTTATTTAAACTACTTTTACATTTTATGATTTCCATACTTTCGTATGCGTTCAACAATCTCCTATCAGTTACATTTTTTATTAATCTTAGATTATCTAATGTTACAGTATGATCTGCTTCAAGAGCATGTTCGGCAACGCTAGACTTTTCTGTTCTATTGTATTTTAAGTGTGCTAAGAGTTCTTTAAATCTTATTTATTATTACAACTAATTTCATAAATTCCACTTTTCTCACAATTAGGAATCTTATCTTTGGGATTTCCTAAGATATTCCTCAGATTGTCTGATGACTTATAGACTAAGGACTAAATACCTTATTGAGTCCCTTGCTATATTTCGGATTATATGGTATGGAGACATACTTGGTGTTATTTTCTTCGCGTGTAAAAAAGGTGGAATTCTGAATATTAAACCTAAACTTATGTCTATTTATTAGCTTATTTACTAAGTCATCGTCATAACCATTAACTCTAGTTATATTTCTAATACGATTCCTTTCTTTATTAAAGTTTACTCTATTCAGAGGGAAAGTGACCAAACGATGAACTAAAAAATGTAATGAGGCTAATTTATGTTGTTTGCAATGAAATGAATCATTAGGAATATATCTATCTGTTACTGTGTCCTTCCTATAGCTATCAAATTCTAATCTATTATTATTTTTAATAATTAAAATATCTAGAAAAGGCAATTGTCCTTTGTTCTCAATTTCGTAAGTGAATTTAATGGAATCATACCGGCTATTTAATTTAGAAACAAAATCATCAATATTTGCTTTCTTTGTATCAAAAATCGCGAAAATATTATCCACGTACCTATACCATACCCTAATAAGGTAGGCCTCACCTTAGTCTATAAGTCATCAGACAATCTGAGGAATATCTTAGGAAATCCCAAAGATAAGATTCCTAATTGTGAGAAAAGTGGAATTTATGAAATTAGTTGTAATGATTGTGACAAAAAGTATGTTGGGCAAACTAAAAGGTCAATTAAAATGAGATTTAAAGAACACTTAGCACACTTAAAATACAATAGAACAGAAAAGTCTAGCGTTGCCGAACATGCTCTTGAAGCTGATCATACTGTAACATTAGATAATCTAAGATTAATAAAAAATGTAACTGATAGGAGATTGTTGAACGCATACGAAAGTATGGAAATCATAAAATGTAAAAGTAGTTTAAATAAAGACAGAGGGCCTATTCCTTATAGTCCTCTCTACTGGTTACTTGACCGGAACTGATGGCCTTGCCTATGTTATTAGTTCCGCCTGAGTAATTCAAGGGTTAGGCTAAGTATAAATAGGGTAGATTTGTAGTTTAGCTTTAGTCAATCATCGCTCCTGATGAAGCTAACATGGTTAGCGAAACGCGCGTCGAGTACAAAAATAAAGTGTTTGGTGTAGTGGTGATATATACTGAGTAGTATCATTATGCCAAAGATTCCACATTCCCAATTTAGTCAAAAATACGGTAATACGAGCAGCAGATGCGCGCAACGACCGTTATAGGAGAGAGCTCTAAAGAATCGTAACAACTTTGAATTCGACTTATAGAGTTGCTGCTGATGCTATCTACCATAATATATGTTTTGATCATTTTATTTTTCCAACTTTTGATCGGAATAAAGGTCGTCCAGCAGACGAGGATATTTCCGATGCAATGAATGAAGTTTTTTATTATATAGAAAATAATAATGATTGTCAATTCACTCTAGGAGAGGTAAAAGATATACTTAAAAGTCATGTTTCAGCCGATAAAACAATAATATCTAAATTCATTGAACGATATGGTCATGATATCATCATTACTCCCAAATCGAAATTGATGACAAATATTTGCTTTCGCAATACTCAGGTAAATGCTTTATGCACGTCGTGGTATGACAATAGGAAAAAAAATTCCAAAGAACGACTTCGGATTATTGAGACCCGCCTTGCATTCTATCTCAAAGGGGGTGCAGAAACGAGTGCGTCGCGATGCCCAAGTTTTCTCAGCCTCATATCTCGAAAACTATTAGTCCCACGTAAATTTTGTATAGGACATTTTTTATGCAGATTTCCTGATGAACAAATTTTATACTAACCAAAATTCGCGTAAAATTAATAGTCTACGAGATATTTGAGAAAAACTGATTTTCGCGACCTTTGGACTTCGATAACTTTTTTTGCCGACACGATTTCGCAATGGACTTTTGACACAATATTTCTGATACCGAAACAAACAAAGAAAATCCTGAAGGAAAATCTTCACTTGAATTTTCTCAGAAGATTGGTCATATTTTGTATAAAGTGGCTGGACAATAATTATTTTTTAACGCTAAGAGTTTCCAAAATCGAAATACACGAAAACACCAATATGAGATACACTGTATAAAATGAATAAAACATTTTAATAACGAATTAGACAATTGAAAGATTAGATTACGACAGAAAACATCATAATGCCATTATCAGAAACAATTGAAATGCCACTTAATATTTATTAAATAAATATATGCTTTATGGAGCCCACAGATGGACGCAAAAGAACAACAATGCCATGTTTATGTAGATTTAAAGTCATGACCTACGCTAAACTTGATTACCTACTCAATTACGGACTAGATTAAGGTGATACCTAGAGTAATACTTAAATAGGGGAGAGAAGGGCTGTTGTGGACAAAAAGAAGTAAACCAGTAATTAAGGGGGAGGTCTGTGTAAAAAAAAATTTTTGGCAATTTTTTTTTTCATAAAAAGTTAGTTTAACATCTGAAGAATGTCCTTACCAAGTTTTAAATCCAAATTCGAACTCTAAATGCACCTATCGTATCATGAAAGAGACCGTCTCGGACCGGTTCAGTCGCTTCATGTTTTGAGCGTTTCATTTGTTTATAATGTTGACTCGAAAAATTGATAAAAATGAACCCAGTTATCGTCCAAGTCGCCAAGTTACTCAGGTAATAAGTCCAAGGATATGCAATATACTGAACAAGAAGAAGTTGCATCGGCTAAAAAATTTACCAAAAACTTTAAACGTGTTTTTCTCAAAACGTAAAATTTCGCGCGTTGTGCAATGTAGCTCAAAAAGTAATTGACGGATACACTTGAAATTTTATTCAGATATTCATTAACCTATTGTCCATTGAATGAATGTACAATAATTATAAAAAGTTAATTATAAAACATTATTTTTTGACAATTGTTTATAAAAAAGGGTTAATTTTCTAAATTGTCGCATATTCGCAATTTTTAATTTTTTTTTGTAAATCTAAATTCATTCAAAGTATAATCATTCTCTAATGATTTTTTTTTGATTTGCTTTATAGCGACCTGGGCGTTACATAGCACAAATTCAAGGAGTCAACTTTGAGCAGCTGCTGCTCTGCCATTTTGAATATTTTTAAGAAGTTGAGGCTCTATTTTTGAAGCCAAAAAGTTATTCTTTTTTATGTAATTTTTTTCATTTTTTGTATAAATATTATAGTTTCTCAATAAATGATTCATAAAAAAAAAACGGTGGTTTACACAGGTCTCCCCCCCTTAACAGTAGTTGACAAAAATTTGTTTTAAATTCTAGCCATACAACAAAAAAATTACAGTTTATTAAAAACAACAACATATTCTTATTTTCAAAGTAAAATTTTAAAAAATGTCACAAAAAAAAGAACTGGCAAAGTAATTTACCCAGTGCACTCGCAAATACGCAGTTTCAAAATGAGCTGGTAGCTGGACTTTCTCACACTATATAGTATATTATATGATAGATACTTTATGCTGAGATTTTAATAAAAAAAAAATCCGGCTAAGTGCAAGTCGTCGAAAAATCCAGAGAATTCAATTTAAATTTATTCGTTTTGTGGATTACTCGAAGGCATTTGACACTGTAAAGTGGAGCGCTACCTCGGAAGTTTTAGCACAGATAGGGACATCCTATCACTTAATTTGGCGTCTTCATAATCTATATGAACAAAATACAGCCACCATCCGGGTGAATAATACTTTGTCGCAATACTCGAAGCGGGGGTTCGTTAGGGATGCATCGTGTCACCTATATTGTTCAATATATATATATATAGTGAATACATCATGAGAGAGGCGTTCTAAGATAAATAGTCTACGATATGCCGACGACACCATAATCTTGGCGGCCTCGAAAGAAGAACTCCATTACATCATAGATAGACTTAACCTCGTCAGCAACAAATACGAGCTACAGTTGAAGAAAACCAAGACGAAGGTGATATCATTAACAGAGTCCGAAACAATCAGCCTTACGTTAGAAATATTGCAGGGTATGAAACAGTCAGTCACTTCAGTTACCTCGGTTCAGTAATAACAAAGAACGGCGGATGTGAGAATGAAATATGCAGACGTCTTGCTTGCTATGGTCAGAACAGCGACCGTCAAGCTAACAAAAATATGGAGAGACAGTCACTTGACGCAGAATACCAAATTACGACTTATCAACACACTATTATTCCCAACTGCTACATACGCAGCCGAAACCTGGGCCATTAAAAAAATGACAAGAAACGAATCAACGCATTTGAAATGTGGATATACAGAGGGATGCTCCAGATATTCTCTACAACGCACCGCACAAATGCTTCCATCCTAGATGAGCTCAACATCAAAATAAGACTGACTACTATAGTCAATAGAAACATACTGAGATACTTTGGTCACATAGCCAGAGGGAGGATCAAAGAGAGCGGTTAATTGTGGAAGGTAATGTCGAGGGCAAAAGACCGAGAGGACGGCCTCCCACATGGTAGTCGGACCATATTAAAACAACGGGCCACACATTTCCGGAAGCATCACATCGAGCCCAAAACCGAGAAACGGGGGCTAAAATAGTGGTACAAATACCATGATATCACCACGTCCTTACGTAGGATGACGGATAAAAAGAGGAGAAGATTAAATGCTTTTAAAATAAAAAAAAAATTGTTACAGAGGTATAAAATGATCAGTGACATCACAAAACACACCGTAAATGATTTTTCAGCAAAGTTTGGTTCCGGTCTTCATTTAAAACTGAAAATTTGTTTTTTTATATCGAAAAATTTGTTTTTTTATATACAAGATAAATTATCAAAGGTTACGCACTTTTCAAAACTACACGGCTCTGATTGGGCCATGAATTCCTATATTTGTGCCAAATTTCGACTTTCTATCTCAAATAGTTTCGGAGAAAATCGAGTGTAAACGGAACACTAAAAATGACCTATAACAACCATCTACCAATGTTCAAACTATTTTTACATATTATAATTTCATTACTTTCATCTACAGCTAATAATCTCTTACCAGATATATTTTTAATCAATTTTAAGTTATCTAATATTACTACATATATCACTATATTCAAAGGCATGTTTAGCAACGTTTTGAATTTTTTGATCTACCATACCCAAAAAGGGCTCAATGCTCTTTAAATCTTGGTTAAATTGACCCTATCTTTTTCCTATATATTTCCCTTTTGTCATTCTCGCAGATTTATTTTATTTAAGGGCCTATAAACTAACGTGAGGCCTACCCTATTCATTATCTTATTGGTTCCCCTGTCGTATTTTAGTTTATATGGAATTTCCATATATTTAGTCTTATTTTGCTGGCGTATATTATATATTTTTAACCTAAGCTTAAAATCTATTTGTGAACTTGTTTATTAAGTAGCTATTGGTTGTAGCTATATGCCTAATATGAACCCTTTCCTTTTCGATTCTTACTTCATTTAAAGAGAAAGTGACTAAACGATGAACTAAGTAGTACAATGCGGCATATTTGTGTTGTTTACTCGAATATCCTCTCTGTTATGGTTCTCATCTCAAGTTCTAATTTATTATTAATTTTAATAGCTAAAATACCAAAATATGCTAATTGCTCTTTGTTCTCAATTTTACAAGTAAATTTAGTGGAATCATCTACGGTATTTAAATTAGAATTAAATTTATTTAAATGTGCTTTTTTAGTGTTCCGTACAGAGTACTTAGGTGATCACTTCGGTGTCTGTCCGTCTGTCTGTCCGTCCTTCTGTTACACCCGTTTTTCATACCCGATTTTCTCCGCAACTATTTGACATAAAGTTGAATTTTGGCACAAATATAAAAATTAATGGCCCGATCAGAGCCGTGTACTTTTGAAAGTTAAATTTTGGCTTAAGAGGTTAGTTTTGGGGGGTGAAATGAGAAGTGAAAGAATTTTTTTTTTACCATATAATCGAGTGGAAGATGTCAAATGAAAGCTTGTGAAAATACGAGTTCAAAAATATATATACTTTCGGGCACTTTTCTATGTGTTATTATACAAAAATTGTCAGAAATCGATGCCCTCCCTTATCTCACAAAGTAGTGATCAAAGAATATTGAAAAAAAATCTGGAATATTCTCCATAAAGTGTAGATTGAGCGAACATTATCACGAGTGCATTACGTTTGCTAATTTATCTAGTATAAAAAAAAACTATGAAAACCATGGTGGAGGTAATTGTAACCGAATGGCGAGTCACTCTTGTAACGAGATATAATTTTATTTTAAAAGCAATCACCGTACGGAACACTAATTACGCCAGTCCGATTTGAACTGGGCCGGTTTTTTTTTCATCTAATGTCGCGGATGCATCACAGACATACCTATATCACACCCTGAACTAATATTTTTGACTGACCTCGGCCTTAGGATTAAATTGGTCATGAAGAATAATAACCAGTTTCGAATTGCTGTGGCTTCTGTTTGGACTGAAAATTGATTAAATATCGAAAATATTCCGTCTCATACAAAATTTGGCTTAAATTAAGTATTCTAGAACATCTTTTTTCCTCGACGCAATTTATTCTGAGCAACTCGGGGAGGTAATGCAAGAGTTGTGGTATTCCGAATCTAGGGAACAAAAAACTAATGTCTAAGAAAATTAACATTTCATTGCAGAAAAAAGATATTGTTTCATAAAGGTGAGTTTTCAAACTAAGCTTGTGGAATAACAATCTTAAAATAGCCTAGTTTTTCACATTAAGTTTAGTTAACACGCGCGTCGAGCACAAAAATAAATTGTGTACTGAGGTGGGGACAACTGTTGCCTAAAATTCTATAAACCAAAGTCCAAAAACTTCTCAAAGCAGTCTCAACCATACTTAAAAATGAGATGAATATTCCAATTGGTTAAAATAGCCCCTCTTTAAAACCACCAAGTTCGCTTTTTCATTTAAGTTTTTCACAATGTTTTTTTTAGATTCTGGATCAATTATTTTAAAATAATTGATTCTACTTAACCCATCAACCATATGTTAATAATTGTATCATTAGAAAGGTAAACAAACTGCTTTAGTTACCATTTAAAATGATATTAAGTGGGTAGCTTAAATTAAAACTAACATTACTTCCGATATAAGTGGTTTTAATAACATAACACTCAATCACAGTACCCTCGTTCCGTCGAGAGGTTAGGTAGAACAGCTTTTGACCTGTATAAAATTCGAAATATCAGTTATTATTACTGATTAAGATGATGGGACTTTACAAAGCGCGCGAAATTTCAAAATTCTATTTACTTTTTGATCAGTCGCTACTAAATTAAAGCCACAATGTTAATAATAATAATAAAAAAACAGAATTTGTGCCAATATTAATAATAAATAAATTAATAAACTGTCATTCATATATATATATATATATATATATATATATATATATATATATATATATATATATATATATATATTAGTCGCGGTTCCGCGCGTGGATTTGATTCACTATTATCGTCACTGCTTATTCCTTATGTTACCTAACGTAATAAAATAGATCCTATAACCTGGCCAGAGAACATATATATTTTGTAAAAAAAACACGTAAATCGAATAAGTGGTTCTTTAGTGCTAAGCGCATTAACGGACAAACAGACAGAGAGACGTTTTATATATATTATAGATTTTTTTTGATAAATATTAACTTAAGAACTAAAAAAAAACACGTAAATCGGATAAGTGGATCTCGAATGATAAGCACACTAACGGACAGACAGAGAGACGTTGCGTTTTATATATATTATATAGATTATTATTATTATTATATAACCTGGCCAGAGAACAGATGTATGAATTAAAAAAAAAAAAAAACACGGAAGTCAGATAAGTGGTTCTGGAGTGATAACCGCACTAACAGACAGACATAGATATTATATTCTTTGTTACATGATACTGTTCCATATTTAACGGTTTAGGCAGTGTATTTCAAGAGAGTGCGCTAGCGGCAAACTTTTTTTCCGACTTGATTCAATATTATCGCCACTGCTTATTTCTTATATTACCTAACGTAATAAAATATATCTTATAACCTGGCCAGGAAACACGTATGTTTAAAAAAAACACGTAAATCGGATAAGTGGTTCTCGAATGATAAGCGCATTTAACGGGCGGACAGACAGACAGAGAAACGTTGCATTTTATATATATTATAGAAGATTATAGATAACCTGCCCAGAGAACAAATGTATTAATTAAAAAAAAAAAACACATAAATCGGATAAGTGATTCTCAAGGCATAAGCACACTAACGGACAGACAGACAGACGTTGCATTTTATATATATTTTTGCTACATGATATTGTTCCATATTTAATGGTTTAGGCAGTGTATTGCAAGAGAACGCGCTAGCTGCAAACTTTTTTCCGACTTGATTCACTGTTATCGTCACTGCTTATTCCTTATGTTACCTAACGTAATAAAATATGTCCTATAACCTGATGAGAGAACATATGTTTGTTTTAGCAGGTAAATCAGATAAGTAGTTCTTGAGTGATAAGATCACTAACAGACAGACAGACAGATAGACAAATAGAGAGACGTTGCATTTTATATATATTATAGATATAGCTGTTCTTTGCTATATGATATTGTTCCATATTTAATGGTTTAGGCAGTGTATTGCAAGAGAACGCACTAGCGGCAAACTTTTTTCCGACTTAATTCACTATGAGCGTCACTGCTTATTCGTTATGTTACCTAACGTAATAAAATATAGCCTATAACCTGGCCAAAGAACATATGTATGTTTAAAAAAAAGCACGTAAATCGGATAAGTGGTTCTCCAGTGATAAGCGCACTAACGGACAGACAGACAGAGAGACGTTGCATTTTTTATATATATATATATATATATATATATATATATATATATATATATATATATATATATATATATATTATAGATAACCTGGCCAGTGAACATATGTATGTTTTGAAAAAAAGCACTAAATCAGATAAGTGGTTCTCCAGTGATAAGCGCAATAACGGACAGACAGAGACGTTGCATTTTATATATTATAGAAGATTATAGATAACCTGGCCAGAGAACAAATGTATGAATTAAAAAAAAAAAAACATTTAAATCGGATAAGTGGTTCTCGAGTGATAAGCATACTAACGGACAGACAGAGAGACGTTGCATATTATATATAATATAGATATTCTTTGCTACATGATATTGTTCCATATTTAATGGTTTAGGCAGTGTGTTGCAAGAGAACACGCTTGCGGCAAACTTTTTTCGGACTTGATTCACCATTATCGCCACTGCCTATTTCTTATGTTACCTAACGTAATAAAATATAGCCTATAACCTGGCCAGAGAACATATTTATGTTTTAAAAAAAAGCACGTAAATCGGATAAGCGCACTAACGGATAGACAGACAGACAGAGAGACGTTGCATTTTATATATATATATTTATATATATATATATATATATATATATATATATATATGTATATATATATATATATATATATATATATATATATATATATATATATATATATATATATATATATATATATAATAAATACTATTTCTCTCACATTCATGAAGGAAGCTGCATTGTTGTTCCATCCATTATTAATGTGAATAGCGTGTCGTGTTCCCGTCAAAACTGTGAGGGTATCAAATTTCCAAAAACGTTTCCCATGAAATATGTCTTAGTCACTGGATAGTGTTTCTCTTTATTTGAGAATTCGGTTTGAAT
>CM032448.1:38750533-38950533 GCA_019049505.1 Pachyrhynchus sulphureomaculatus
ACCGATGGATTTTTTTTTTTCTTGTAGGTATCTTTCAAAACTAGAGTTTTCAGTAAGAATCCTTTCTCCCTAGAACAATTAAACGAAAATATCCGAAATGATAACGATTACGGTAACGACGTGCCGAGTAATTAGTAATTTTAAAACCGCTCGCTTAGAAGAGTTTCGGGAACGTAATGGGTCGTAGTTAAAAAGGTCTAGTTTGATGTACAATCAATGTTTATTTCATTTTTCAATTTATTTTGTTGCTATAAATATTTTAAAATAAAACTATTTTCTGAGACTTCTTGTATAAGTTTAATGATACAAAATGTCGTCGTAATACCACAATTCCCACATGTTTATTAAACATAATTCCCGATTAATCCATACGAATTCTTTGGAAAAGTGTTATATTTAAACGATGCATACGGGTATGCATATCTTTAAAGTGCAAACATGTGTTTGGCACCGACTTCACTTCGGTATGCTTACTTTCACTTTACTAATGTCAATATTTACTGGAAAAATGTTTATTCTTTTTATTATTATTCTCTTAAAGTATACTATTTTCAATTTATATAGGCTTTTTAGGCACACTAATAAAATGCTAGTATGCAAGTAAGCAGATGTTCGTTTTGTCTACTTTCACAATTTTATCGCCGATAATAGTAATAAATAACCTATACAGTGAGACCTCCGTTATCCGGGGTAATTACGGGGCGGAGGTCCACGGATAATCGAAAACCCCGGATAAACGAATCACAATTTTTTATTGATGTAATTTACTAGGTAGGGACGTTAATTAAGAACAACGGGCTAGAAAATATAATTAATTTTCAATATGTTTACAAATGTTCATCTATAATAATATATATAAAATGCAACGTCTCTCTGTCTGTCTGTCCGTTAGTGCGCTTATCACTGGAGAACCACTTATCCGATTTACGTACTTTTTTTTAAAACATACATATGTTCTCTGGCTAGGTTATAGGCTATATTTTATTACGATAAGTAGCATAAGGAATGAGCAGTGACAATAATAGTGAACGAAGTCGGAAAAAAGTTTGCCGCTAACGCGTTCCCTTGCAATACACAGCCTAAACCATTAAATATGGAACAATATTATGTAGCAGAGAATATCTATACTCTATAATATGTTATATATAAAATGTGTGTCTGTCTGTCCATTAGTGCGTTTATCACGCGAGAACCACTTATCTGATTTACGTTTTTTTTTTAAATTCTTATATATACGTGTATATATACATATATATATATATATATATATATATATATATATATATATATATATATATATATATATATATATATATTCTTTGGCCAGTTTATATAATAATAATTATAATCTATATAATCTATAATATATATAAGACGCAACGTCTCTCTGTCTGTCTCTGTCCGTTAGTGCGCTAATCCCTCGAGAACTACTTAGCTGATTTACGTGATTTTTTAAATTCATACATACGTTCTCGGACCAGGTTATAGATATATGTTTTATTATATATATAATATATATAAAATGCAACGTATCTCTGTCTGTCTGTCCGTTAGTGCGCTTATCACTGGAGAACCACTTATCCGATTTAGGTGTTTTTTTTTTAAAACATACATATGTTCTCTGGCCAGGTTATAGGCTATATTTTATTACGATAGGTAGCATAAGGAATGAGCAGTGACGATAATAGTGAATGAAGTCGGAAAAAAGTTTGCCGCTAGCGCGTTCTCTTGCAATACACAGCCTGAATCATTAAATATGGAACAATATTATGTAGCAAAGAATATCTGTAATCTATAATATATAAAATGTAATGTCTCTCGGTCTGTCTGTCTGTCCATTAGTGCGTTTATCACGCGAGAGCCACTTATTCGATTTACGTGTCTTTTTAAATTCCTACATATATTCTTTGGCCAGGTTATATAATAATAATAATCTATATCTATAATATATATAAAATGCAACGTATCCCTGTATGTCTGTTTGTCTGTCTGACCGTTAGTACGCTTATCACTGGAGAACCACTTATCCGATTTACGTGCTTTTTTGTTTTAAACATACATATGTTCTCTGGTCAGGTTATAGGATATATTTTATTGCGTTAGGTACCATAACGAATAAGCAGTGACGATAATAGTGAATCAAGTTGGAAAAAAGGTTACCGTTAGCGCGTTCTCTTGCAATACACTGCCTAAACCATTAAATATGGAACAATATCATGTTGCAAAGAATATAATATATATAATATGCAACGTCTCTCTGTCTGTCTGTCTGTCCGTTAGTGCGCTTATCACTTAAGAACCACTTATCCTATTTACGTGTTTTTATAAATTTATACATATGTTCTATATAATTCGATATAAGCCTAGATAATGGGAGATAAGGTGAGATAATGGGAGATAAGTATAAATAATGGGAGATAAGGAGTAATAATGGGAGATAAGCAGAGATAAGTCTAGGTAATGGAAGTTATGGTGAGATAATGGGAGATAAGGAGAAATAATGGGAGATAAGGAGGAATATTGCGAGATAAGTCGAGATAAGCCTAGATAATGGGAGATAAGGTGAGATAATGGGAGATAAGGAGAAATAATGGGAGATGAGCAGAGATAAGCCTAGATAATGGAAATTATGTAGAGATAATGGGCGATAAGAAGAAATAATGCGAGATAAGGGGAAATAATGGGAGATATTTTATTATGTTATGTAATATAAGGAATAAGCAGTGACGATAGTAGTGAATCAAGTCCACGCGAGCGGAGCCGCGGGCACGGCTAGTAATATATATGTATTAAATTTTTATTTAGAGAAAAAAATCGGAAATTTTACTTTGTTAAGGCCCTTTTACACGGTCATATCAGTTCTCAGTTCAGTTTCAGTGGAACCGTCCGTTTTTCTTGTGTGAAATAGTCCTTTGACACGGTCATATCAGTTCTCAGTTCCGTCTAAGTTTCAGTTTTCGTTTCATTTCAGTTCGGAAGGAGGTTTGTTTTTACACCGTCCGTTCAGTTCTCAGTCCGAGTTATCTTTCAAAGTGTTATGTGTGTTTCGCGTTCAAACACGTGTTGTCATACTGTCCCAAAGTGTACATGTATAAAATTGCTCATGTATGAAGACTGTCTCACTGCAATAGCCTTAGCTGTGGCGTTGAAGAAACGGTGGAAGAAAATAACCCCATACCGTCAGGTGTCAGTCTCCGTTTCAGTTCTGTTTTCAGTTTTTCCTTTTTACACATAGGAAAAACGGACAGTTCGACTGAAACTGAACTGAGAACTGATATGACCGTGTAATGGTCCTTTTGCACGGTCATATCAGTCCTCAGTTCAGTTTCTGTCGAACTGTCCGTTTTTCCTATGTGTAAAAGGGAAAAACTGAAACGGAGACTGACACCTGTCGGTACGAGGTTCGTTTCTTCCACCGTTTCTTCAACGCCACAGCTAAAGCTACTGCAGTGAGACAGTCTTCATACATGAGCTATTTTACACATGTACACTTTGGGACAGTGTGACAACACGTGTTTGAACGCGAAACACACATAACACTTGGAAAGTGTAACTCGGACTGAGAACTGAACGGACGGTGTAAAAACAAACCTCCTTCCGAACCGAAATGAAACGAAAACTGAAACAGAGACGGAATTGAGAACTGATATGACCGTGTAAAAGGACCATTAAAAGACCATAAAAAGGAAAAAGTGAAAGCAGAACTGAAACGGAGACTGAGACCTGACGGGATGGGGTAGACCTATTTGTTTCATTTCAGTTCTTAGAATTCCTATCTGTAAACAAACGCGTCATGCCTCGGTCCGTTCCCTCACGTCAGTTCTTTGGAAACTCTGGCTCAGTGTACATATGAATTGCAATTGTCGCTATGTCCAAGAAGGATAACGAGTTTGTTGTAGAATTCATTGAAATTTATAAAATATCTTCGTGTTTGTGGAACAACAGGACCCAAACTATCACAATGTAAACGTTAGGAAGGCTGCCTACACTCTCTTTTTGGCTAAATATCAAGAATGCGACGAAAAGGCAACAAAGGCGATGGTAAAATCCAAAATTATTCGCCTACGCTCAACTTATAACAAAGTTAAATATAGTGAAAGTAGTGGAGTAGGAAATGGAGAAGTATACAAACCATCGCTATAGTATTATGACCTCCTATCGTTCGTCAGCGACCAATAGCCGATTCTAAGAAGTGTCATTACTATGGGGAGTAATAGCCTCCCTCATGTTGGTATCCTGCTTTTGTACGAGGCTGGTTTGAAAAAGCCGGGCAAAGTCCGAGAGATGGCACCACCGGCGCGTATCGAGGTCATGTTTAGTTAGTAGCATCTCCTGAATGAACGCACACCAAGTTTCAGCCATATTGGTCTATTTCTTTGTGTTTGGCATTCGTGTGAATCAAGGAAGTCGAGTGATTTTCAAGAAATGGACGAAAAAGAATTTCGTGTGGTGATTAAACATTACTTTATGAAAGGCAAAACGCCTCAGCAGACTAAAGAGAAGCTTGATAAACATTATGGTGACTCTGCACCTTCGATTAGAACAGTTTATAAGTGGTTTCAAAATTTTCGGACTGGCCATATGGGCACAAGTGACGCTGAACGTTCTGGACGGCCTGTGGAGGTTACGACTCCAGAAATCATTGGTCAAATCCATGATATGGTGATGGATGACAGAAGAGTTAAGGTGCGTGAGATTGCTAGTGCTGTGGGCATCTCGACTGAACGGGTACATAATATTTTGCATAAACATTTGGACATGAGAAAGCTATCCGCAAGATGGGTGCCGCGATTGCTCACGCTTGACCAAAAACGGATTCGTGTGAAGTGTTGCAAGGATGGTTTGCAGCTGTTCCAGAAGAATCCGGAGGACTTTAAGCGTCGTTTCGTCACTGTGGATGAAACATGGATACATTGCTATACTCCTGAGACCAAACAACAATCTAAACAATGGGTTACCAAGGGGGAATCTGCACCAAAAAAGGCGAAGACCGTTCCTTCGGCCGGAAAGGTTATGGCGACTGTCTTTTGGGATTCGCAAGGGATAATCCTCATCGACTATCTGGAAAAGGGTAAAACTATTACAGGTGAATATTATTCATCGTTATTGGACCGTTTGAAAACCGAGCTGCAAGAAAAACGCCCGCGATTGGCCCACAAGAAAGTCCTTTTCCATCACGACAACGCACCAGCACACACCTCAGCAGTTGTGGTCGCAAAATTAATGGAAATAGGATTCCAACTCGTTTCACATCCCCCCCTATTCTCCAGACTTGGCTCCCTCGGACTACTATTTGTTCCCCAATTTGAAGAAATGGCTGGCGGGACAAAGATTTTATTCAAACGAGGAGGTGATTGCAGACACTAATGGATATTTTGCAGACTTGGACAAATCCTATTATTCGGAAGGGATCAACAAACTAGAACATCGTTGGACGAAGTGTATAAGCCTAAAAGGAGACTATGTCGAAAAATAAAAAAGGTTTACCCCAAACACATAAGTAGTTTTTATTTTTGCACGGACTTTTCAAACCAGCCTCGTATAATAGGTGTCATAAAGCGTAATAACAGGAGGTACATATCCTCATTCATCCGTAAATAGTTTAATCAGTCAGAGGGTTCTAAGTGAAGTTATTTCATTAAATTTACATGCAACACTAAATTCCACGGTACCAAGCTTTACTCCATCGGCTTCTTTTCTTCAGCGCCACAGCTAAGGTTGCTGCAATGAGACAGTCTTCATCCATGAGCTATTTTACCCATGTACACTTTTGAACAGTATGACACTGAACGCGCGACACACGTACACTTTGAAAACGTAACTCGGACTGAGAACTGAAACGGAACTGGGAACTGATATGACCGTGTAAAATGCCCTTTATTCATTATAAATAGATTTCTTTTCTAATATTTGTTATCATGGCCCGTAATGCGATGATTCTGCTATAATCGGCATTCTCGTGTTCAAAATAATTTAACAGAAGTTTTATCGCCTCCAACGCTTGGTTGTGTTTAATTTTCTTCGTTTCCAAACCATTAAAGGAATATTCGTTGTTATCGCTCTCGTTTCCATGGTCAATCTGGGAAGAGGTCGATGGTCCGTCTTTTTTATTTCGGTTTCTGTTAGTTTTTTGAAACCCTCTTCGTTCATGTCATTTTCCAGCCAATTTATCATATCATCCCTGTCAACATGGATGAAATCCGGGAGAGCTTTAACGATGTCGAGATATGAATCAGTTTCAATATGTTCTTACATGTAGTTTTGCTGGATTAAATCTTCTTGTTCTAATATTTTTGTCTATGAAAGTTGTAGGGGATAAATTTATCCAGCGTCTTTTATTGTCCACTTCTTTAGGATTTCTTTTATTAACTCGGTGCTACTATTTTCGCCGAGTAGAAATCGAAAGAACATTTTTTTGTACCTTCGTTTTAAACTTGATATTACCCCTTGAACCATCGGCTGGATTAGTGACGTTACGTTCACTGGAAGATAATGAACGAAAATTTGTCCATCTTCGGTGACCAAGATTGATTCAGCTGGATCGGTCGGAGCATTATCGAGCAATAAAACACCTCTAAGGGGTAGATCTTTCTCTTTTAAGTGTTGACGTACTGAAGGTACAAATTTGCTTGATTCATCCAAGCTTTTGGATGATTATAATAATCGCAAGGAAGACTTCTAATTTCAGTTTCTTCAAACGATTGAGGTTTTTTTGCCTTCTCTATAACAATTAATTTTAACTTGTGTTCTCCTGAAGCATTAGAACAAGTCATAATTGTGAGTCTTTCTTTGCTGGATTTGTGACCAGGAGCAGATTTTTCGGACCGAGCTGCTAAGGTTTTTGAATTTTCCAAAACAATCCTGATTCATCCACATTATAAATTTAATCGGGTGTTAAATTAAATTTTGTAACCAAAAAGTTATAATTTTTGGTTACTAAATTTTTGGTTGTTTTAGGATGGAGAGCAAAGCACAACTGAGTAAATAATTTTCTTCAGCAGACAAACAGCCGAGTGGGTGTTTCATAGAAACGACTTTAATATTACCGTTCTTGGAATATGAATTGAACTGTGGTAGTTTCCCGAAACATCTCATTCTTCCGATACCAGCTTGCCGTGTTTTTTGCATTCTTTGTTTTATTTTTTTTTTAAATAAAAATAATACATACATATTTTTAAATACATAATAATAATATATAAATAAGTGTTAATATTAATCTAAATATGTAATATTAATATTATTCATTTTTTAATAAAAATAATACATAATTAAGGCGAAATGGTGTCAAAAAGATCATATTAACAAAAAAAATCGACCACTCGGGACCCCGGTTGATTGGATACCCGGATAATAGAACCCCGGATAACAGAGGTCCCACTGTGCTTGGAGCTTAATTCGCAATGATATTCACCTTACACGGGGCATTTTCTATTATTTTTTACTAAGTTATGCAGGGTATCTCGTAGATGACAGTCGGTCAAGTGAGAACGTGTAAAATAAATTCCTTTTTTTTATGTTATTGTTGGCACCCCTGCAAACAATGCTTTTTGGGAAAAGATTCATTTCTAACTTTATTTATCGTTAAATAGTGCATCATCGAACATGAGTGATCCATACGCTTCGTACTTTGAGGCTGTGTTCCTATGTAATCATCCAAATGATCCGAAAAATGACGCTTACAGCGGCTGCTAAATATATGGGCAAGTCGAGGACATTCGTTAGCAAGTGGGTGAAATAATACTCTTAGTTAAAAAGTGTTGTGTAAGGTGGATGTTTTACAATTATCTAACTTATACGGCCAAGAAATTTCTGTGTCAGATTTTCATCACGAATATATCTTGGACCGGCCAAATCTTTAGTGGATTATATTTCTTGTTAAAATTTATTAAATTCAATCATTGCCATATAAGAATCACTATATACAGCCAATTTTCAGCAAACAAACATTGTATGATGACATGTAGATTTTCTGCCACAAACACCATTTTCTAACGCAGTAACAATACTTAGAAAGAGGCAAATAAATATTTTTGGCACACCCACTCTTAGTACTTAAATAATGAGTATTAACAACTGAATTTCGCTGTCATGGTGGAGAAGTCACAGCTGTTCAATCCATAAGTGTTTCTACGAGAATTTTATGATAAGTACCTGGCCTTGACAAGAAAAAAACATTTTTATGTATAAAATTTATTTTATTTTTCAACATTTTTCTATCTTTCGTATCCCATCTACAAAAATACGATTTCTCTAACCCGTCAAAATAGGCGTTTGTTTTAACATTCACCTCATCGTTTGAGCCAATTTTTTTCCGCCAAGCCATTTTTTCATATTCGGAAATGGGAAATAATCGCTAGAGGCTAAATCTGGCGAATATGGTCGATGCGGAAGCAATTCGTATCCTAACTCATGGAATTTTGCCATGGCGATGAGACAAGTGTGCACGCGTGCATTGTTTTGATGAAAGAAAGTTTTTTTTCTTCGCCAAATTCGGACGTTTTTCTTTTACAGCATGGTTGAAGCGATCCAATAAGTTGACATAATACTCTTCATTAATCGTTTTTGCCCGTTTCAAGGTAATCGACGTGAATTATGCCGCGTACATCCTAAAATACTGTGGCCATGACTTTGTGAACCGATAAAGTCGCCTTGGCCTTCTTTGACGCTGTTTCGTCACGGGAAACTCACTGTTTGGAGTGTTCTTTGGTCTCTGGTGTGCTGTGATGAATCCATGTTTCGTCAACAGTTATGAATCAACGCTAAAAATCATTCCGATTACGCTTTAACATCGCCAAACATTCTTTTCAAGTTGTAACAGGTGCGTGTTTATTCTCATTTGCGGCACCCATCTTGCAAAAAGCTTTCTCATATCCAAATGAGTTGGTAAAATATTATGCACCCGTTCAATTGACATGCCCATAGTCTCGGCAATCTCACTCACTTTCACTCTCCGCTCATTTATCAGTATATCGTGGATTGTTTTAATTATTTCTGATGTGGTGACCTCATTTGGAGACCTGGACGTTCTTCATCAAAAATGCTTGTACGGCCGAGTTTGAATTCAGCTGTTTAATATTTAATGGTCAATAACGAAGGTGCAGAGTCCACATAAACTTCGCTGAGTTCCGCTTTTATCTCATCATTCGTTTTCTTTTTCAAAAACAAATATTTTGTCACTACTCGACATTCAATTTTTTCGTTGTAAAATTACAAAAGTTGTTCCATTTTAATGGCTGCCACTCACAAACTACACTACGCCACGACTTGAAAATTCGACAGGATTCTTGTGAAATGTGATGTTTACGAAAAATATAATTTTTTAAATAGTAGTAGCGCCATCTCTGGCCAAGGTCAGGTACTTATCATACAACCCTCGTATTATCTCTATGCTCTCCATTACTCTGGTTGCACACTTGTGATCTTTTGGCTCTATGTCCCTATTGCGACTTTCCTCTAGGGAATTATTTCTTTTTGTGGACATAAACTAATATATCCTAAAAATCTATTTTGACTAAATTCACCAACAAACACCGCATACAGTGGCTCCTTGAGGATCTTATCACTCGAGGCTTCTCTATACCCTAAATCCGTTAATTTTGTTTATTAACAAGGCCATCGAGTTCACAATGTACTCCATAACAAAAAATGATTTTCTGCAGAGACATTTTCCAAATCTCCAGCTGTTGTACATGGTGTCGAATTGATATTCCCGAACTTTCAGCGACACTTGTATTTACTGCTGCGTTATTTTCCATTGTCTGGACTAGCCGAATACGTAGACGAAGTTTTTAATCCAAAGCTGGTCTAGTTTCTTCAGATTTGTTGCACTATATTTACCAAAAATTACTTGAACTTTACCAATTACCTTCGTATTATTTTCACCATATTTATAATGCATTTTCCCAATTATAATGCAGTGTTCTTTAGGTTAGTAATCCTGGATGACTCTACTTTAGAAGACAATAATCTCATAAAAAATAGACATAATAGTTCGTGGCAGTTTTCCTCCCGACGATAGTAAGAATAACTACCAATGTTACCTAACAGCTGTTGCATTTCTGCTTGGTGGTTGCGAAATAGCTTACTGTGACGCATTGTTTGTCTATTTAGCGCTTTTAAATAAATTATAGTAATTATTTATCCACACCTGCAGTTACATTGTGCCGTGGATAATATTACAGGTTGGAATTGCAAAAAAAAATAGTATTCTTAGTTTATACGCTTGAAATCCATGCATGGCTTTACGATAATACTCTGTTATTCGATTTACAGTTCATGTGAAAACGCACCTTAACTTTATTAATCTAAGTATACCTTATATAGTAATGATAATAATAAAAAAATATTTGTGCCAATAAAAATAAGTAAACAAACAAAACAAATGGATATATGTGTATATATATATATATATATATATATATATATATATATATATATATATATATATATATATATATATATGCTTATTTGATCATTGGGAATCGGTCTGGACTGTAAATAAAACTATTTTCTTCTTGAATACTCGATATTTCGTTATCGTTTGATAACTTCTTCAGGAGTAAGAAAACGCGAGTTAGTCCTCGAAATCATAACTCAACTTCTCGATTTTTCTACACAAACTTTGAGATGTTGAGTTTTGATTTCGAGGACTAACTCGCATTTTCGTACTCCTGAAGGAGTTATCAAACGATAACGAAATATTGAGTATTAAAGAAGAAAAGCGTTTTACTTATATTATATATTACAAGCACGTAGTAATTGACGTACGGTCGATAACAGATTACCAAATTTTATATATATATATATATATATATATATATATATATATATATATATATATATATATATATATATATATATATATGTAGATATATACAGCCTTGGCCAAAAGTATTAGGCATCCTACAATTTACTTCATTTCTTGTGTTTCAGGGTAAAAAATTAAATTCGTATGTTTTGTAAAATCGTTTATTGAGGTAAAATTATGAAATAAATTAATATTTGATGTGACCGCCCTTAGCTTTAATTACAGCAGCAATTCTTTGGGGCATGCTGCGTACAAACCTAGTACATTCAGTTGTACTTATGGCATCTCACTCATCCATCAAAGCGCTTTTTAGCGCTGCTTTTGATGTTATGCTATGCTCCCGTATCTTGCGCTTCAGAATACCCCAAAGATGCTCGATAGGGCTTAGATCTGGAGACTACGCCGGCCAATCCAACAAGACAATGTTATTGTCTCTAAACCAACGCATCATAGCCACTGATTTATGACAAGGTGCATTATTTTGCTGGAATTTGATGTCTTCTAAATTAGTGTCTCTAAAAATGCTCGTTAGCGAAGGCATCAGTACAGTTTCTAGTACATTTATGTACTTTTGGTTGTTCATGCGGCCTTCACAAACGAACATTTCGCCGACACCTTCAGCAGCCATGCAGCCCCAGATTTTAATGCTGCCTCCTCCGTGTTTTACAGTAGGCACCACGCAATCTGGATGGTATTCTTCGGCGACACGCCGCCTCATGAGTGTCACACCTTACGTTCCGAATAGCTGTAAGAATAGAAAAAATATTCAATTAAAAAATTAGTTATTATTTTGACTAAAACGAATTAAATCAAAAGTAATTGTATGTAGTTATTTGTTAAAATAAATCATATAAAAACTTACCTCAAAGTTGGATTCGTCGGACCATACAACATTAGACCAATCCTCTTCGCTAAAATGTTGGTGCTACAGAGCCCACTCTAAGCATCTTTTCCTATTGGCCTCTGAAAGCCAAGGCTTCTTTCTAGCTTTGCACCCTCTTAATCCAGCTTCTGTCAGTGTTCTCCTTGCCGTTCGAGAACTAATCGGCATCCCAATCTCTTCCGACAGAGTTGCAGCGAGGTCAGATGATGTTTTTTTTCAATTTTTAATAGACTCTTAGATGAGTTTTTTGTCCTGTCGCTCATTGGTCTTACGTTTTTTGCCCGTTCTCATTTTGTTGGCATGGGAGCCAGTCTCCACAAACCTTTTAATAGCACATTGCACTGCGCACCAAGAACATTTCAATAACTTGGCTATTTCTAATTGGGACTTGCCTTGTTCATGTAGGATTTGAATTTTAATTCGTTTTTCGATACCAAGCTCACTTTTCTTAGGCATTTCTCAAATATAAGAATGTCCAGTTCACGAATAAAACATGCACGGAAGCTTCTTGACACTAGAAGTAGTAAAAAGAGACTGATAAAACATTACAAATATTTTTCAAAAAACCTCATTATCGCAATTTTGTGGGCCAGGTGTTTTATGGACCTGTAAAAGATATAGTTTATTGTTTAAGTTAGCTTTTGACAGCGCCGCCTATAATATTGTTAAAACAGTTAGTCTTTTTTTTTAATATTTCATGAGTTTCACGCGTTTATTAGGGGTGCCTAATACTTTTGGCCAAGGCTGTATATATGTATATATATATATATATATATATATATATATATATATATATATATATATATATATATATATATATATATATATACAGTAATACCCCGCTTTACGCGAGGGATACGTTCCGAAAAAAATCGCGTTAACTGAAATTCGCGTATATCGAGGTTTATGATTAAACATAGTCAAAATTTAATACAAAAAAATACAAATCATTTTAATCAATCACTTTAATTCTAAGAACACTTTATGCAATACATACTCTTATTTTTTACGGAAAAATACATCTATTGTCTTTTGGGTAACGTTTTGTTTACGTTCTTGTAAAATACGTTCATAACACCCAACACTGTTTTTAATTGTTTGACACACGGTCAAGACACGGTCATCATTATTGTCTATACTCTGCAATATGTCCAAACCTGAATAAATTTTTGAAAGTGCATTTTGTATTTCCCCTGAAGATAAAACTTTCTCTTCTACTTGTTCTTCCTCATCGTAGATAGGATTATTCTGTAACTCGATCAGATCTTCATTGCTAATAGGATCGTCGTGCGTTGCTACAAGTTCTACGAGATCTTCTACCGTGACATCTTCAAGTTCAGACCCCTCAATCATTGCAGCAATGTCTTCAAGCACTTGTCTCTGCATCTGGACAATTCTTCTAGGTGCTTCCACTACATCTGGCCAAAGATTACGCCACACCCCATTCATACAACTCATTTTAACTTCCTTCCAAGCCTCTTCTATGTTGTGAATAGACTTCATAATGTTGTATGACTTCCACCACTCTCGCATAGACTGTCTTCCTTCCCCGTCAGTTTCATGAATTAGTTGGCTAAAAGTGCGGCGATGGTAATAAGCTTTGAAGTTTGCTATTGCTCCCTGGTCCATAGGTTGTAATATTGACGTAGTGTTTGGTGGAAGGAACTTTACGTACACTTTTAAGTCTCTGGGCGTATCAAGTGAGGTTGGATGTCCTGGGGCATTGTCTAAGAGTAATATAACTTTAGGTTCAAGCCCATTTCTGTCACAGTATGATTTGACTGATGGGCAAAAACTATTAGAATACCATTCTTGAAAAATTTCCCGTGTAACCCACGCCTTTCTGTTTGATCGCCACACAACTGGTAGACTTGTCTTGTCTGTGCCTCGCATTGCACGGGGTGTTTCTGAATGGTACACTAGTAAAGGTTTCAGTTTGAAATCACCAGTGGCATTACCACCCAGCAGAAGTGTTAGTCGATCTTTCGCAGCTTTGAAACCACTGGCTTGACGTTCTTCCTTAGAAATGAATGTTCGAGATGGCATTTTTTTCCAGTAAAGTGCGGTCTCATCAACATTGAAGATGAGACAAGCAGGAATTTTCTCTCGTCTAACGAAGTCTTGAAACTTGTCTGGAAACTCAGCTGCAGCTTGAATGTCCGCGCTGGCCGCCTCGCCTGTTATGTGGATATTGTGAAGATTAGAACGCTGCTTGAACCGATGGAACCAGCCTCTGCTGGCAGCAAAAGTCGGAGTGGCACTCCCTTCTCCTTCTTTTGTTTTCAGCATCTCATACAAAGATTTTGCTTTTGTGCATATGAGATCTTGACTTAGTGGTGTGTTCTTCTTATTCAAATCTTCGATCCAGACTGACAGTAATTTCTCCATTCTTTCTAAGATAGATGATCTCGAACGAGAAAGTTTTGTTGCACCTATAGGTGTTGAACCTTCGCTGGAGATTTTAATTTTTTCCCGATTTTTATAAATCGTTCTCACAGTCGATTCTGAGAGTCCAAAATCTCTCTCAACAATTGTTGCTTTGCCTCCATTTTCCATTCTTCTTAACACTTTCATCTTCAATTCCAAAGTGACGCTTTTACGCTCTTTTTTCTTTACAGGCGGCATTTTTAACGTAGGGTTAAATTATGTATGTATGTATCTCCAATAAATATTAAAACAAAACTGCCAGCCGACCGAACTAACATTACGGAACAAATGAACACACGAAACGAACGAGGAAATCCCCATAGAACAAAGTCGAAGGACAGGGAATTCCCAATTCTTCAAAGAGAATATTCAGAGAAAGCGGGGATCCCCCCGCGACCATAGAGAAGTTAATGACTACATGAGCGCGAAATTTGAAATTCGCGTTATAGTGAAACCGCGCGTAACGGGGTCGCGCTAAGCGGGGTATTACTGTATATATATATAATATATATATATATATATATATATATATATATATATATATATATATATATATATATATATATATATATATATATATATATATATATATATATATATATAAATATATATATATATATATATATATTATATATATATATATATATATAAATATATATATATATATATATATATATATATATATATATATATATATATATATACATTACATATACACATACATATATATTAGGGTGGCAAGCCAACATTTTTTTTTGATTTTCTTTGGTCTTATCCCCGCAAAAAGTTGAATGCTATGAAAAAATGAAGCCCCTAAATTTTTAGAAAAAAATTAATACTTAGAGGTCACATCCATCGATTGAAAATATATTTTTTCTTCTCAATCGTTTTTTCCCCTTCAGCAGCCCCCTGTTAGACCTCTGATTTGAATTTAAGGATTATGAAGGTGTTTCCTTGTACATTTTTTGATGCTGAATCCATTCCCGAGGGGACGGCGCAAAAGGGTGCAATAGTAAGTTGAGTTTATTGTTTCGCCTTTCGGAAAGTAGTCCACCATAATAATACCTTTAGCGTCCCAAAAAACTGACGTTGTCACTTTTGCAGCCGACAGAATTGCCTTCGCGTTCTTTGGGGTCGGTTCACCAGATTTTTTCCACTGCTTGGATTGTTTTGACTATACTGAGTATAGTGGTGAACCCAGATTTCGTCCATTGTCCCAAACCTGTTAAGAAAATCTTGCAGATCAGCCTCAAACATCTCCAAACAGTCGCGAGAAATCGTGAGTCGAATTCGTTTTTATTTAACTGAAAGCAATCTGGGGTCTCAACTAGCGGAAACCTTAGAAAATCCGAGTTCGTTGGCAGTAATGTTTTGTGTTCATTCATACGAGATGCCTATAGTGACTGCAATATTCCTGATAGTTAATCTACGGTCTTTCAATATGAGATCACACACTTTGCCGATGTTTTCTTCAGTCGTAGACGTCGGGGGCTGGCCGGAGCGAGGGTCATCTTCGATACTCTCTCGTCCACGTTTAAATTCTGCAACCCATTTTTTCACAGCGGTATATGACGGAGCAGATTCCCCTAGTGCAGGGGTCGTCAACCTATGGCACGCGTGCCATCTCTGGCACGCCGAGCAATTTTGAGTGGCACGTGTACCTATTCAAAGTTTACACATTAATTCTGTAATCTGTGACATGTTTCGAAATTAAGTAAATAATCGAATATAGTATTACTTTAACGATACAAACAAAAACGATATATTATATAGGTCACTAGGTATTATTACCAAAAACTACAAAATATATATTTTGTAATTTATAATTTTACTGAATGCATTGGTTTGGCTTTAATTTCGGCAATTATTAAAGACGGCAAGCCTTAAAATATAAGCCTAGGCAAAACACAAATAAACGTCCTCAATTCAGATCAAAAGAGCCGCTATAAGGCGGTTTTTGTTTGACTTGACTTTAATCGTTCCGACGCGCGCCGCAACTCTTTTTATATTGCCGAACTTTAGTTTTTGTTAGATTTAACTTCTAGGCGGCCCTTTGATTGCAATGGGCGCGTTGTAGATAATAATTTTTGTTCTAAGAAATTTAATAAACGTAATTATTGGAATTTTCTGGAAACATTATTTTTCTATATATAGCAAGCGGCTACACGTTTGGATCATTTAGTATAGAAGTAACATCCGTTCCAGTCAATAGTCGTCGAAAAGTTTAAAAATTAAAATTACGTTGCGTTATGGCCGCGAAGAAACAGAAGGTAGACGTTCGATCATTTCAAACTTCATGGACAACAGATTACGGTTTTGTACAGCAAAACGATCGGGCCATTTGTGTCCTATGTCGGGAAAGCGTAGTTTTCCGGACATCTAGTGTTCAACGACATTTCCAGATAAAACATGAATCGTCATTTAAAGATAACGCTGATAAAAGGGAGGCAATACAAAGAGCAAGTAAACAATACGAGAAACAGTCAACATTCTTTAGCAAAGTTTTCCAAGGAAAAAATCAGGTAACTGAATGCAGTTTCAAAATTGCACAATCGTTGGCACAAAAGGGTAGGCCGGAGAATTTATAAAGCAAACGTTTTTGAGTACTGGCGAGATTTTATTCGACGACTTGCCCAATAAGGATACAATATAGGCCAGGATTAGGGATATACCGGCATCAGCGCGGACCATCGAGAGACGAATTACCGAAATGACACAAAATGTCCAAGAACATCAGAAAGACGCTATCAAACGGAGTTTTGTATTTAGTGTAGCGTTGGATGAAAGTGTCGATATTAATGACATTGCCCGTCTGGCAATCGTTGCGCGATACTTCGATGATGGCAGTGTGTATGAAGAGCTGATTTGTCTGCTCCCATTGCAGGGAACTACAAGAGGAGAGGATATTTTTTCAGAATTTGTTGAATATTTTGAAAAGCGGATATGACTAATTTAAAAAAGGAGTTTATCGAGAGGGGTCAGGATTTTGATAAACATAGTCCTATGTTCGCTTTTTTAATCAAACCAGATTTAATGGATTTTTCCAGCAGTTGCTTTGACATATCTCTTTTCTCATGGATGGACATTAATGATTTTGATCTTCAATACATTGAATTTAAAAGCTCCGAGTTATGGAACACGAAATTTGTAGAATTAAGAAGGGTATTAGAAGGTGACTGCCAGAACCATTCAAACGAGATACTCAGTTGTTGGATGAGTTTACCAAAGAAATTTATTTGTCTTAAGAAAGTAGCGTTTGCCATGCTTACAGCTTTCGGATCATCCTATATCTGTGAACAACTTTTTTCCCATATGAGAGTGATTTTAAACCCATACCGAAGCAGGCTGACAACAGACAACTCGGAAGCATGTGTGACACTGAAAATAACCAGACATGAACCGGATATAAGAAAACTCTCTAAAGAACTTCAAGCACAGGGTTCACACTAGGTCCTAGGACTAGTATAATAAAATTATTTGTCAAATGTTAAAATTTTTTTGTAATTAAACCCTCTAAAAGCAATATTTTAAGTTAATTTAAGTTAATTTTAGTTGTAGAAAGTACCTATGTCGGCACGCAAAATGTCATGGATGAAAACTGGCACCCCTTAGTTAAAAGGTTGCCGATCCCTGCCCTAGTGTTGTTTTCATATCATCGTGGATCTCCTTTGGTGCTAATCTTTTTTTAAACAGGTACTTGATGACCGCACATTGTTCAATTTTTTCCATTTTTCCAAAACGCTTCACTCGATCTCACTAAACTCGTTCTAACCTAAAAACCACACCTTCTTGGTCGGTTAAACCCGAGTTATACTATGTCTTTCGAGAACTATTTTATATGCAAAATCTTCTCTCTTTGCAATTGACTGCTCAAGACTGTAATTCAAGACCAACGTAAATTGCAACTCTACGTACACTCCACCCTTGCAGCCATTTCAAAATTTTACTGTACCGCGTGTGCTTATTGTGCCCATAAACAATATCCTTTTATTACTTATCTCATTAAAAATGTCTGTAATTATTAAAATTTTATAATACCCAGTATTGCATCCTACGTTTATTATATTTAATTAATCACAAATGTCTACTGTTATTGACCAGACCGGGCTTTATATGGTTTCACTACTGGCGCGACTACTATAGACATACAACCAAAAACAAATATAAATTAAGCACTTAACAGATTTCTAAGAAGTTGAGCTTGACCGGCACTCGAATTCTCCGACCTTGTCTTGTAAAAGCAAATCATTTTATTTTTAAATACGTATTTGTTATGTATTTACATTTGATTAATTCCTGTCTTCTTTGAAGTCCTTTATAACTAACTATTTGCTTTCTATTTGCCTTTTTTTATGTATTTTAGTATTTGCTCAGTAAATACTGGTTGTCTATATACCGTGGAAATGTCACGGGAAGTTCATCATATGGGAAAATTTCTATTACGAAAGTTAGTCGAAATTATAGTTTCTCCGTCAACCTTTCCTAAGCACACAAAATTTTGGCGGATAATTAAAATTTTTAATTTTTACTACTTTTTTAAGATTTCAAAAATTTTTGAAAAACAGAAAATTTTATCACTTCGAGGAAACTATTTTTAGTTTATCACCCCATCTCACTACAGGGTGGCCCAAAATTACCGAAGGGGGTTGAGTTCATTATAACTTTTTATTTAAGACATAATTATAATTTTTTTTTTAAAATACAGTATATTAATGGAGAATATTTTTAATTTAATTATGAAAAATTATATCTCGCAAGTGGCCATTTTCTGCTTCGCATATTCGTGCTCTTTCCAAAACATTTTCCATAACCTTTCGCAAAACTTCAGGTGTTATGTTGTTGATTTCGTCGCGTATATTGTTTTTTAATTGCTGGATGGTTCTAGACTTATTAATATAAACTTTTCCTTTCAAATAACCCCAAAGGAAAAAGTCTGGAGCGGTTAAATCCGGTGAACGCAGAGGCCAATTAAAATCACTTGTACGCGAAATAATTCGTGCACCAAAGATGTCGCGTAAAAGAGCCATTGTCTCCCTCGCAGGTGCGCTGTGGCTCCATCCTGTTGGAACCATACTTGCGGATGGTTTTCCACGGCTGGCCTTAAAAAAATTTTCCAACATTGTCCGACATCGAACACCAGTGATGAAAACGGCGACACCGTGTTCATTTTCAAAAAAATATGGGCCAATTATCCTTTCCGACGAAACACCGCACCAAACAGTATACTTAAGTGGGTGTAATTGTCGCTGTTGAACTACTCTTAGATTTTCCGTAGCCCATATCCTGCAGTTTTGCCTATTAACGAACCCATTTAATTGGAAATGGGCTTCATTGCTCATAATTAAATTATGAATAAAATCATGATTTTCTTCTGCTTTTTGCCGGAAATAAATTGCATAATCAAATCGTTGCTGGTAATCTGTCGGTTTCAATTCTTGGACAAGCTGAATTTTGTATGGAAACATTCTTATTGTATGCAAAATTCTCTGCAGCGACCCTCGTGAGAGGCCAACTTGTGTCGAACGTCTCCTGGTTGATGTTTCTCCATCTTCCCGAATACTCTCCTGTACCCGTTCAATATTGTCATCCGTGTGCACCGTTCGTCGTCTGCCGGCACCAGGAAGGTTTCTTACTGCCCCTTGTTGTCGAAAATTTGCAACCAGACGGATTATTGTTGACTCTGAGGGTCCAACCCGCACATTAAAATAACGATGATATGCACGCTGAGTCAAAACAATGGACCGTAGATTTGAGAAATAAAGTTCGATTTGGGCACGTTGTTCAATTGTATACTGTTCCATTTTAAATTCCCCAAGTCTTCTTTACAAAATACTGAAAAGAAATAAAAAACAAAATTATAATAAAAGTCATAGGGAATTCAAACCCTTTCGGTAATTTTGGGCCACCCTGTATTACTTATTTAAACCTGAATATTGCTTATAAAGATGTTTTCTTCCATAAATTCAAGAAATAATCAAAATTAGTGTAATCTATCTTTTATTATTACTAAATAAAGACGCCCAAATTTAATATTCGTTTATTTAATTTTCTTGAGAATCTATCAATATTATTCACAATACATATTCATCTAATGTACAAGATACTCGTACATAGTAGGACTTGATAACACCATACCCTTATCCTCGTAATAAATAAATAGTGTCACAGTCAGGACAAAATAATAATTATTGATCCCTTAATTTGTATTAAATATTAAAATTAGGGCGTTCTTATAAATATAACTTTTTAAAATTTTAACAAATAAGCACATTTTTGGAGATTTTTTAAATATAAATTCTGGCACTTAATAGAAGTCATACCATCGAGTAAGTCATTTTTCATCTTTACTGAAGAAACAAGGTCATGTAATTTCGAAGCTTAACTAAAACTCATTATAAATAATGTTACCGTATCATAAGAACTTTTTGGGGAGTATTATACAAGGGTGAATTAAAAAATCTCGTAAACAACAAGGTAAAGTTAATCCCAAGATATAAGATCCTGCCTTTTTGCTTTTTCAATGGGGTAATAAACGACCCTATTACGGTTTTGTGCATATTGGCCAGGTATTACGATAAACGTATTTTTATTTTACCTGCTTTATCTATCGCCGCAGGTGCAAGTACCTGCAATCATATTGGATCTATTTTTACCTATATATTTACTACCTGGCAACCCGGTTTGGAGCCCTTTAAATATTTGATAATATAGGCCTGGTGACCACAGGTCCCCATTAAGATTCGAAAGACACTTTTTATTATTTTTAGTTTTACTTACAACTCACAACGTAAGGGTTCTATTTTAATTATGTGGCTTCCGTGGGGAAAATTGCTATCGCAAGAGAAAACGTTTATTACTTGACGCTAAACAAATAGTGAAAAATGTTTACGACAGTTTGGTAAAAAGAAATTTGAATAATCAAGGTGCTTTGCAAGAAACTAGTGAACTAACAAAAACCCCAATTTCTACGATTAAGAATATTGTAAGAAAACCACCACTCAGGACCAGGAAAAAACGGAAAGATTTTCAAAAGCATCATGTAGACGATTGTGAAAAAATATGACGTTTTTTTCACAATCGTCACAAATATATTCTATGTATGAAGAGCAATTGGTGCCGACACCAGACAAAATACAATTAAGACTGGTGCAGGACTGGACCAGTATACATTGTGGTCCGTTAACCTTTCACAGAATTCTCTTAAGAATGGGATTCATGTTCCGAAAAATCAACAAAAGGCAAGTAGTGATGGAGTCACAAAGATTATGAATCTTGCGATATACTTATTTACAAGAAATTAAAAAAGTATCGATCAGATAATTGGCCAATAATTTATCTTAACGAAACAGGGTTCGATACCCATGACACTGTGAAAAAAGGGTGGGTTGACAGCAGTACAAAATGTCAGACTAACGCACCTTCAAATAAAGGTAAACGAATAACCATTTTGCATGCTGGATCTGAAAAGGGCTGGGTTTTCAAATTGTCTACCATTATCTGCAAAAAACATAAGATTCTAGTTTGTGCTATCACGAAGACACGACCGCAGAACTTTTTGAACATTGATTTCAAAATTCCCTTTTGCCAAATGTTCCCGAACAGAGTGTTATAGTTATGGACAATGCAAGTTATCATAGTCGCCTACTAAATAAGGTTCCTAATGCAGCCAACTCCAAATCGGAAATACAGGAATATATGTTAGAAAATGACATTTATTTTGACTTTAGTTATAAAAGAGTGATCTTTTGGAAGTTTTGAAAGACTATAAATTGAAAAAGAAAATGTTTGTGATAGTATGGCTGAGAAAATGGGACACACTGTTTTGCGGCTTCCTCCGTATTACTGTGTGTTTAATCCAATTGAACATATTTGGCTTCAAGTTAAATCAAAAATAAGGGCACAAAATGTTTCTCCTACTTTAAGCGTGTCAGTGGTTGAAAAAGTAAATAATATATACACTGATAATTACCTCAGCTGATGACAGTGATAGTGAAACCGAATTAGGCTTAAGTTAAAATATATTTTTATTTATACAATATGTCCCCTCTTGTAAACCCCATTCATTCAAACTGTATATTTGTACTTCTTATCCATTTCTTTTTACATGCATCTATAAATAAACATCTCCAAAAACACTTATAATTTTATTTATTTGCATTAATGAATAAAACTCTTGAGTCCATTTCTGCATCCTATCATAAACAAAAGGTCAGAATTTTTATATTGCCCACTTAAAACGCAAAAATCAGGATCTTATATTTTGGGACAGGCTATAAATAACATTTTTTTGCGAAAACAAAAATTGATTTCTCAGCATAATCTCCATTGCGTGAGAGAACTGTGCATTATACTCATTTGCAGCACAGATAACCTATTCATTCGACGAAAATTTAAAAAATAAAAAAAGTTACTTGGGGTCAAATTTCGGTGTGCGGGCAGGCGTATTATCCTGCTGAAAGAGCACATTTTTGCTTGCTAATCTTGGTCGCTTTTACTTCAACTCACTATGCAAATCGGTCAATAACGTTGCGTAATAAGGGAAAATCACTATTTTACCCTTTTCCAAACAGTCAGTCATGATGGTACCTTGCAAGTTCAAAAAAACAATTGCCATTACTCTTCCCGTTGATAACTATTTTCACTTTTTTCGGTGAACTTTTACCTCCGCCAACCCACTGTTTTGTCCGCCGTTTTGTCTCTGCTGTGTAACGTTTCGTTTGCAGTCCAGATCGACACTAGAAGTCCTTCGGATTATGCTACAACTTTTCCGAACACGATTCTTTAATGTCCTTCTTCGTGCGTTTTTGGTCTGGAGTCAACAAACGCAGCACCCACCGTGCACCCGGCTTTTTCATTTTTAGAAATTTATGCAGGATATTATATACCCGTTCATATGAGAAGAAAACTTATTTTAGATTATATTTGGCGAGGTGGCTTTACATAAATACTATAATTAGGTAAAAATAATACAACATAAAATACGCTCTACCGAGTACTTCCATAAATACTATTACAATGAAAACATTGCCCAAACATTTAATTTCTGCGAAAACTGAAACAAATGGAATTAATTCATATTAACAAAATTAATTTAACATTTACTCCAGTTATCCCCCTCTTGCGATTAGGTCATTCGTCTATGGCAGCACGCACTTGATCTAATGGAAAATTGTCCACCGCTTTTGCTAAAACTCGTTTTAAATAGTCGAGATTGATATGTCTGTTATAGCAAACCATACCCTTTAAGAGGGACCATAGTTTATAATCTAAAGCATTTACAGTCCCTGGCCAAATTATTAGACGCACTGCAAGATTTCATGTAAAATATTAATTACCGAGTGATATTGTACCGTTTTATTATTTTAAATTGATTTGTTTTTTATTTTTATATTATCCAATCAATTACCTATTTATTTGACATAAATAAAACAGCATTAATTTAGAAAAGCATAAGTTTATTAGGTTTTAAAGAAAAGTGAAATTAATGTTAGTAAAAGTCAATATTTAGTTGAGCCACCTTTAGCCGCTATCAAAGCTTTAATTCTGCGCGGCATGCTATCAATGCAAGATTGTACTGTCTCCTGCATTTGAGGATGATGATTCCACACATGAATAATCTTTTCTAGGAGCTGGGTTTTGTTGGTAATCACATCTTTAGCCACTTCTCTTTTCATCAGCTCCCACACATTTTCAATGGGGTTCATATCAGGGCCAATCCAACAGAGGGATATTTTTTTCTGCCAAAAAAGCTTTAACAGACCGAGCAGTGTGGCAGGGAGCTCCATCTTGCATGAAAGTGAATGGTTCCCCATTTGGAAACCATTCTCTGAGCTGCGGAATCAACCGATTTTGTAATACTTCTTTGTACTGATCTTGCCTCATTATTCCTTTGACGACGTACAGACGTCCAGTGCCCTTGCCGCTGATGACTGACCAAATCATCACTTTGGTGGGATGTTTAACCGTCGGGACGACACAATCAGGATGAAACTTTTCTCCATGACGACGACGCACATACTGAGCTTTATTCTGCAAAATTTCGAATGTGCTTTCGTCACTGAAGCAGACCTGTCAAAAATAGGAAAAATATATAAACTTCCATGTTTATTTGCTTTATTTAA
Organism: Pachyrhynchus sulphureomaculatus; assembly: GCA_019049505.1. Classification (NCBI taxonomy): domain Eukaryota; kingdom Metazoa; phylum Arthropoda; class Insecta; order Coleoptera; family Curculionidae; genus Pachyrhynchus; species Pachyrhynchus sulphureomaculatus. The sequence goes on from CM032448.1 coordinate 38,774,772, forward strand.
CTGAAAATGATAATAATGTATCAATTATTGATTAAATTGCTGTATCTTACCGATCTCCAGAAGTCCACATCTTTGTCTTGCCATTGTTTGGCCCACTTCAGGCGCTTTGCTTTCATTGCAGCTGTTAACTTGGGCTTCCTGGCGGGGCGACAGGCCTTAAAATCTAATTCTTTCAATTTTCTTCGAACAGTGCGCTCAGAAGCATTTACGCTAGCATCCTGGAGTGTGTATTACCTTTGTGGTAGCAAATCTGTTTTCTACACACAAATTTTCTTCAAACATCTCTCTGACCGTGGAGTGAAAATTGGTTTTCTACCGCATCTTTTCTTTGTTTTCGGGCTTAATTCCTTCCCTGACTCAATTTTCTTTTTTATGCGTCGTACACTAGCTTCAGAAACCTCCAATCTTCGTGATATTTCTCGGTTTGTAAATGTTTTCGCAATCACAAGGGCCTTCACTTCAGCTTTTTTACGTGGTGAAAGATCGCCTTTTCTACCCATAATGAAAATAGTCCAGTTACTTTTTTAAAACACTGCATACAAAATAAACTAATAACTGAGTCTTATAAAACTGTTAAACAAACAATCACAGTCCATAAAGCCACAGAAACACGTCCGTACCTGACTCGATTCCGATCGCGACTGATACAGGTTTGTACTTGTTTACGTTCATGTATCACTTTGTCAACACAGTGTTGCCATATGTTAAAAATAAATACAAATATGTAGTCTACAACAATTCTTTTAAATAAAAATCAATAATATTGTAGTTTAAATATACCATTATTGCATAAAAACTCTTAAGAAACATAAAATTACTAAAAAAAATACAGTGCGTCTAATAATTTGGCCAGGGACTGTAGATCAGGAATTGCTGAAAGCCAATCTTCTGTAGTAATAAATGAAGGCACAGTTCGTTGCTTGTGTTGTTTTAGCTTTATGTCCTGGTGCAGCATCCTGCTGGGAAACACAATGTTTTTTTTTGAAAAAAGTATTGTTTAGGGGTTTCACAACGTTTTCTAAAATAGTTTCTTGATATATCTTAGCCGAAGTTATCACAAATTTTTCACAAAAATGAATACTGGTAAAAGCTGACTCCCCACCAAACCATAACTGATGCTGGATGATGACCCATCTGAACTTTTGGAACAGGTTCAGACGCTTCCTTAAAAGGTCTGGCATAAATCCTATCATTTTGCTTATTGAAAGATTGGTCCACAGTGAAAATTTTTTCGTCGGAAATTTTTTTTTCTATGCTTGTCATTAGCATATTCCTTCAACAAAGCTTTAGATTTTTGCCACCGTTTTCGCGCTAAATCTACGTCAGCAAATGACCAGTGTGTCTCTTATAAGCCCCAAGTCTTAGGTCTTCTTTAATAATACGAGACAGAATTTTTCGATATTTTCACCTTACGATATAAAATTTTGTGTTTGCGAACAGGATTTCGGTCAATTCGCGCTATTACAGCTTTAACAGCTTGTGGCGTTCGAATTGTCCTTGGTCTTCCTGAACGTTGCCTGTCTTTTATGTCTCTCGTCTCAGAAAATTATATTATTTCCCAGTAAACAAACATACAACTTGTTTTAAGGTCTTAAAAATGTCGCTTACTTAAATAAAGCCATAACAGCAATCCTATTTTCTCGATCACCCCACTGCATTGTTTAAAGTATTCAGATTGTAAATATGTTTACACACAATAACTGTATTAACAGCTGAGTAACATAACCTATAAATAATTTCACCAAAAAAGAGTTCATGTCGATCGAGGGCGTACGTGTAACAGTATTTATGGGAGTACTAGGTATATGTATATAGTGACGTGTAAACCACTTTTATTTTCGTAAATTAAACACTCTGTACAGAGTCAACGATAGAGTAAAGTTCATTATCTCTCTGTTTTGGGAATGACGAAAAAATGTTAGATACAATAGTTTAAAATTATTTTTGAATACACAGGGTTCTTCAAAAAATTTCTTTTTAAATTCTGCGTAAAATTTTATAACTTTTTTAATAATGTTATATACCTAAACCTAGTAGTTTTTCTAATATTTCAATTTTTTTAAAAAAATACTAGTTTCCAGTTTTGTAAGAAATTGCCAGTAGCGCCATTGTTTCTGAAGGTGGAATACTCATAATTGGTACGAGCGTTCTATAAAGATGCAAAAAAAGATATAAGTAAAGAAATTTGAGTTAGATGCTACCAGGTGTTCAAAATAAATTTATACATTTCGACTATTTTAAAATAAAAAAAATGTCAAATTTTTTAAATGGTACACCCTGTATATTATTATTTTTTCTGATAGATTTTACAAAACCCTCCAACTTTTATTAAGTATGTCATATACTATTTCTAATAGTTTTCGATTTATTTGGAATATTTCAATTTTTACCGTCGTTTTTAATACATTAAAACATAAACAAATAGTTAATAATAATTTTAATATAGTTTAACTTATCTAATGATTATTATTATGAAGTAATAAATGTTCAAAAATATGCCCGTCTACTTAAATACACACGTTTAGTCGTTTTACTATATTTTCCTTCACTTTCCTTAGCATAAAGGGCGTTATTGTCCTGTACGCATCCCGTATCCTATTTTCCATATCTATTGATGTTGTAGGGGGATTCACATAAACACGATGTTTAATGTAGCCCCACAAAAAGAAGTCTAAAGGTGTTAAGTCACATGATCGAGCTGAATGAATCCATCCCTACCGATCCATTTTTGTGGGTAACGATCGTTTAAAAATTCACGAACTTACCGGTGGTAATGAGCAGGATTTCCGTCTTGTTGAATCCACATTTGTTCCCTGTCAAAGTTATCAAGTTCTTCAAGAAGCTGGGGTAATTCGTTTTGCAAAAAATTTAAGATATCTAGGACCGTTAAGCGGTTCGCGGGAAAAATATGGACCAACAATTCGAAAATTTAATATTCCACACCATACATTAAGTGACCAATGGTTTTGGTTTTGAACTTCCCGGACCCAAAATGGATTAACTGTTGAATAATAATGCATGTTATGGCTGTAGTTTCATCAGAAAACATTATTTTGGATAAAAAAATTTGGATCGGCCTCTATTGCTCCGTTCATGGTGGTACAAAAGTTTACTCGTCGTTCAAAATCACGGTCTTGAAGTTCTTGTCGTAGTTCCTTATGAAAGGGTTGATCCTTGTATTTTCTCGTAGTGCGTTTAGCCGTAGATTGGGATGTGTCAGATAAGTTAGCTAGTTGACGACTGCTGACATGGGAATTTTTTGTAACATGAAGTAAAATCTTCATTTTTTTTCCTTATTGGTAGCATTTTTGTTTACTACTTTCCGTTTCGTATTCTCAACGCTACCACTACCATCAAACCGTTGCATTAAGCACTGAAAAGATTTTCTAGATGGTATACATCTTCGCTCCGTAAAGCCTTACTGCCAAAAGACAATTTTTTCCCGCCTCGCCCAGTATATAAACCATATCAATTAATTCATTTTTAGGAAAATCCATCACTATTACCTATATATGTTACTTACTACAACAAATTAAATATTTTTATTTGCTTAATAGACATGTCAAAATTTGACAATGCCTACATTTTTGTTTTGTCTTGGCAACTATGATGTTATAGCGTAAGTTTATTAAAAACAAGGGTAAAAATTGAAAAATTCAAAGTAAATCTATCAGAAAAAATAATAATATACAGGGTGTGCCATTTAAAAAATTTGAGATTTTTCAGTTTAAAATAGTCGAAATGCATAAATTTATTTTGAACACCCTGTAGCATCTAACTCAAATTTCTTTACATATATCTTTGTTTTCATCTCTATAGATCGCTCGTACCGATTATGAGTATTCCAGCTTTAGAAACAATGGCGCTACTGACAATTTTTTTAAAAAAACTGAAAACTAGTATTTAAAAAAAAAAAGAAATATTAGAAAAGCTACTAGGTATATAACAGGGCTGTCAAGGTCATGCACAGTTCGAGCCAATTTCGGAGGTAACACCTCCCGCTGCCCCCACAACTGCTAGACGTTAAGCGGCCGAGCCGCCGATCGAGGCTCTGCCGCTTACCAAACACAATGCGCTTCTCCTATGCGCGAACGGCGGCAGCAGCAGTGGTGGGGGCAGCGGGAGGCGTTACTTCCGAAATTGACTCGAACTGTGCAGCCCTGGTATGTAACATTATTAATAAAAAAGTGATCAAATTTTGCGCAGAATTTAAAAATAAATTAGAAAATAGGATGTTTCATTTTAAAAAACATAAGAAGTACCCTGTATACTCAAAAATAATTTTAAACTGTGCACCTTAACATTCCCTAAAACTATTGTATTTAACATTTTTTCGTCATTCCCGAAACAAATGAGACAATGAACTTTACTCTATCGTTGACTCACCCTGTACATTTACTATTTAACTAATAGACCTATTTAAGTATTATAAAGTTTTATAGGTCTTATAGGTCTTTTTTTAAAAATAAATCAAAATTCCATAAAATATAGATAATTGTAGATAAATTAATTTCAGCCTACTATATAAAATGCGCTAATAGTAAGGTTTTGTTCAATTTAGGGAGTTTCCTTCCTTCCTCCCAACGAAGAAAAAAGTAAAAATTCTATCTTCCTGCCTGGCCTGCTTGTGTCGGTCAGCAGAGACCTTCATCCGAACTAACTTAAGCTAACTTGAAAAAATAAATTTAAGTTCGGTACATCCAAGTACAAATTATTTTTAAATTAATAAGTACTAAAATTGAACAAGGTCCATATTTCCAACAAAGTCCATTTATTGTTTATACTTGATCGGGGATTAACCACTCATCGTGATGCTGCCTAGATGTTGTTTTGGTAATTGCGACTAGAAGGAAAAGATCATTAATGAGGGACGGTCACTCACTTCGTTTTTCATCGTACACGTTTGTACGGCCATTTTTAGATCCTATTCCCATTTTCTTACCATTGCATCGCTCTGTCATACACTTCACTAATCTATCATTGAATTTCGGCCTCTTCCACGTATCTTGCATTTAAGAAATAAAATTCAGCGCGTATTTCACAATCTGCGGGATTTTCATTGGTCTGAGGCATTTTAAACACTCACAGACGTAAACCTCGGATGTTTGCTTCGGTAATAGCGTCTGTGGCTAACCAACAGATGCAGGTACTCAGTGTGCATACGCGGAACAGCGACCGGAACGTTACAGTAGCCATATTTCAAAACGGTACTTGCATAAAAAAAACTAGCCAGGGTTGCAATTTATTCTGCTTATCCTCACCGCATTTATTATAATTTTAAATGGATGATTGTTATATCGGGACGCGGGTTTATGGATGACATGGTTTACCTCCTTCTGGTTTCCGGACTGGCCTGGTTAAAATTATGAATATTAAATTTTGTACGCTAATATCTGGTGACGGTTTAAGCTAATACGGACAAATTATGATATTTTTAAAATCCGAATTAAACATGTATCATTTTATTAAAACATATAGAAGTGGTGCCATTAAAAAATATATATGTTTTCCTGGTGTTTCCAGTCGTCTTTTGGCAGTTTTCTTTTAGAATTTCTAGAGTTCATATAATTTAATAATATGTTGTAAAAGATAAAAGAGAGCTAAAAAGAAGTTCAGAGGAAATATCACTCCGGATAAATATGAGAAAAACAAAAATAATGAAGAGATCCTCCCTACAACATAACGATCCCGTAGTGCTAATTCGATATGGGAGAGAAGAAGTAAAATAGTACTTAAGCCTGGTACAAAATTTAAAAAGAAACAAAAAATGCAAACGACGGAATGGAAACAATTGAGAGAAAAAATCCAAAAAGGTCCACACTAAGATGGTAAAATAACATGAGGAAATTGCCAAAGAAAGGGTGGACGAACGTACTTACTATAGGACAGACACTTGGAGGAAAATGGGGCATGCATATGTCAACTCTTGAATAATGGATGATAGAAAGAGTTTTTAAAAATATTTGCATTTAAATTTTTTTTTGGTCTCTATCAGTTGTCACTGAATATAGTAGTTTAAGCATAATGGAAAACCTTAGTTATCTTAAAGAAACATTAACTGTACATTTTCAAATTAAAAAGAACTGTTAATTTACGCACCACCAGTGGGCCAGTACAAGTTTAAAAATAATTATTTTCTACATGAATGATATTAACAATGTAATAAAAGATGTCTTAGCCTAGATTTTAAAAGGCCAATCGAATTTTAAACTGCTCCGTGAAGTGTTTTATAGTAATTATCGACATTGCAGACGTGAAATTCTTCTTCTTTACAAGTTCCGATTTCTATCACGGCTATAATAGAAAGGCGTCGATGTGTGGATTCCGACAAAACGTGTATAACCTACCTTTGACAGTGGCGTTTGACAGTGGCGTAGCTGATGATTTTATATAATGTTGAGTAGACAGATATAAACTAGGGAAATTCAAGACGCGTCAAAAGTGTTATTTGTCTTTATTGCGTCCGACTCGACAAGCATTTCCCTTTATTGTATTCAATTCATGTTATGTGGTTAAAAATAACGACTCAACAAACCACAAGGTTCATCTGTATCCTCTATCGACCACCAAGTGATACTAACTTTAGAACACTTTTCGCTTCTGTTGCAGACACCATTGATCATTTACAAATGAACTATCCAAATGCCGAAATTGCCATCCTGGGCGACTTTAATGTCCACAACATCAACTGGCTTAAATATTCAAATTCTACCGACGAACAAGGTTGTGAAGCTGAATCATTCTCAATCAATTGTGCTCAGCTTATTGATGAACCAACGCGGATCCCTGATCGAGACGGGGAGTTCGCCAGTCTTCTTGATCTGTTTTTAACCACCAATCCGGAGATTTACACGGTCACCGTAAATCCGCCGTTAGGTTCTTCCGACCATAAACTGCTTTCGACATCGAGTATCCTACCAACCAGTGATAGAGAGGCGCCCAAACTGCGCAACATTTGGCACTACAGATCTGCTAAATGGGAAGATCTCATGGAATATTTTCCTCCCTTGGTTGTTTTCGATCTGACGACCCATCTGACTGCGCCAGGGAGGTTTCCGATGTTATTTTGGCTGGTATGGAAGCTTACTTTTTCGAAAAAATGCCCTTCCAACGGCAAGCCTTGGTTTGACCGAAAATGCGAAGAAACTGTTGCTTCTAAACATCTTGCCTACCAACAGTGGCGTGTAAATCCTAACACCATAAATCGTTCGTGCCCGGAACAGATGCAAAGAAATTATCCACCAAACCAAGGAGGCACACAATCAAACAAACTTCTCGCTTGTCCCAACAATTCCAGGTCCTTTTGGTTAGTCGCTAAAGCAGTTAGTCAAAATTTCACCAAATCCACCATACCACCACTCACACGGCTATTGCAACGACACCTGTTGAAAAAGCGAACTTGTTGGCTGAACTCTTTGCTTCACATTCTACTGTCGATTTCCCAGGAAAAACACTACCTACTATTCCCATAGAGCAGTCAAGGATGCCCGATATTGTCTTCAGACAGCGTATCATTAAACGTATTTTAATGAAGCTAGACACCAAAAAAGCTTCTGGCGCTGACGGAATACCTGCCATAGTTCTCAAAAACTGTGCGAAGGAACTAACACCAGTTTTCTGTAGACTTCAACTTATGCTGCACAAAGGGAATATTTTCATCCTGTTGGAAATGTGCCACAGTTCAGCCGATACCTAAAAAAGGCACTTCAGGAGATCTTCTGACTTATGTAACACGTGTTTGGAACAACGCAGTTGAACACTTTGGAGAATCTCGAGCGGTTGCTCTTGATATATCCAAGGCATTCGACCGTGTTTGGCACGATGGACTGTTGGTTACGCTACGCTCTTATGATATGTCTGAAAAGTTCTGTTTGTGGCGCTCATGTTTCCTCAGAGAGCGATCCTTACGAGTGGCAGTCGACGGATTTCTTTCTAACACCTTCACCATCAACGCCGGTGTGCCCCAAGGCTCCATACTGTCTCCTACTCTCTTTCTCATTTACATTAATGATCTGCTGGAAAAGACCGAAAACCCAATCTACAGTTTTGCAGATGACAGTACGCTTATCTCTTCATTCACTTTGAACGCTCGAACATCGGCTACTCGACGAATATCTGCAGACAGCGGGAAGTCATTCAACTTAACAAAGACCTGGAAGAAACTCTATCTTGGGGTGACAGTAACCAAGTGGAATTTAACGCTACAAAAATCCAGGCGGCAGTTTTTTCTAAAAAAGTTAACGTTGCTGAACCCGACATAGTTATGGCGGGACACTCCATTCCTCTAACATCTTCACTCAATTTATTGGGCGTTAATTTGGGAGCAAATATGTCCTGTCATGAACATGTCGCAGGCATAGCAAGGAGAGCTTGTCAAAATTGGAAATATTATTTTGAACCATAATGCAACACCACCAACCACAACAAGTGGTAATTCTCTACAAAGCCCAAATTCGACCAACTATGGAATACTGCCACCATTTTTGGGGCTTCTCTCTCAAACATACGTTGCATTCGTGGGATTCTATTCAGAGAAGAGCTGTTCGTCTAATTGGAGACTCGAAACTGACCGGCAGCCTTGATTCGCTGGAACATCGAAGAACGGTTGGCGACTTGAGCCTATTCTTCAAGTAGTTTCATGGAAAGTGTTTGAAGGATATAGCCCGCTTAATTCCTCCCAGAGCGGTGTATGTTAGAGATACACGTCGCGCTAATACTTCACATCTGTATGAGGTTCAGCTTGTTACCCCGCGTACAACGCTTTTCAAGCAGTCTTTTATATTGAGAACATCATCCCTTTGGAATAATTTGCCCAGGACTGTGTTTCCCACCGAGTACAATTTACAGTGATTCAAGAACACCGTGATTCGCTTTTTCCGCACACGTGTTGCTCATGTAGCGCTTTAGGGACTTCCCTGCAGCACGTGTGCTAGACCCACAAAAAAAAGATGTAGTGAATATTTCCTAACGATTCGCCACCCACGAAAAAATCCTTTAATACCTGTTAAAACTGGCCTTGATAGTAGGTAATACTATACATAGTTAATTATTATTTATTAATGTTACCACTCCACTGCGTTCCTTCAATAACTAAAAATAATTAAGAAAGTAATCAGCTCTCCAGAGAGTACGAGGGAGTACTTTTAAGTTTTTACAAAAACAATGAAAGAAAAAACAGTGTTGGTTACAAATCCTTTTATTGTTTCTCAAAATGTTCGCCTTTAAGATTTATACACTTTTGCATGCGTTCGAACCAATTCTCCAAATATTTTTTCTACTCTGAAGTTGAGACCTCAAAAACATGGTTTTCGAATGATTCAACAGCTTCTTGAAGTAAAATCTCTGCCAACACATTTTTTGACATTTAGGAACAAAAGAAGTCGTTAGCCGATAAATCAGGTGAATACGGGCAATAAGACTTTAATTTGATGTTTTTCTCCGTCAACGTGTTGTGTAAGAGCTGGCAATGTGATGATGAAGAATGATGCGACGTTTTCGGTTGTTTTTCCTGATTTCGTCGATGACTTCTGGCAAACAAATTGTTGTATGCCATTTAGCATGAACTGTTCTTCGATCCTCTAAAGTAATGGTTGCAACATGTCCAGTATAATCAAAGAAACAAGTGATCATTTCCTTCTCGAACAAATCACTTTTGTTCCAAGATGAACTGAATTCAGTTCATCTTGGAACAACCAAACAGTTGATTGTTGCTTAGTTTCCGGCTCGTACGAATATATCCAAGTTTCGTCGCCTGTTACGATGTTTTATACGGATTTTGCATGTCCTCGGTCGAATTTTTTGAGTATTTCCACACCCATTGACACGAGCCTGTTTTTGAGTTTCGATCAAATTATGCAGAATCCATCGAATATATTACAGTCTTCGATATGCTTGAAGATGTCTCTTTCTCACGGTCAGTCACATGCCGATCCTTTTCAACCATGTTGCACACAGCATCGAGGTTTTTGGAACAGCAACCGATTTTGGTCGACTTTCACGAAATTTATCGCTGACGGAAGCATGACCATGACGAAATTCTGCAAACTAATTGTAAACCGTCTTTTCTGATAGTGATTCATTAACAAAAGTTGAACGAAGCCATTCGAGACATTGTTGTTGCGTTAGGCCTAAACTAAAATCGTAAAAAATCATCCAATGAAAACCTTCACGTGAAATTTCCATTTGATCACATAAACGCTCACTGTAAACAAACTACTCGGCCAATTTCTGGACTGCCACTGTTTTAGCAATCAAAAATGTCAACAACAATGGTACATCTCAATAGCGCTGTCTAGTGGTCGTTTGTAAGTCTGACCTTTCAATCAGCATAGTCTACAGAAACGTAAAAAGTAATGTCAAGTAGTCAAAACAAGTCTCAGGGTAGCCCAGCTCCTAAACTTTGATGAAGCAGGCTAGATGCTAGATGCGGCTTTGGTCGCTTTTTAAGCAGAAAAGGTGGAGCAAGATAAGAAAATTGAACAGGAGTGGTAAAATCTCAAAAGTGTAGAAACGGAAGGAAATGTATGAGAGTAATAAAAAACTTATGAACCTCCTTCAACAATACTAAACTAAAGACAAGACCCAGACCAAGAAAGAAACTGAATCATCAAATAAAATGAAGAACCAAATAGGAGCCTGGATCCATGGACCAACAGTTGAGACATCAATTAAACCAACATAGACCTGCTCTTGGTAGCCGAAATAGCTCTAGGTTCAACGCATAAACAAGCATATCAAAGTTACCATAGCGGCGATTGGCTAGGAAGACAGCGTGTGCTGTACGTGCTGTAAGTTCTCCAGGTTGCTATTGTATTAATCTACACAGCTGTCGGTTACCCCCTTAACTCGGTAATTAATATTTATTTATTATTGAATGATATATCTTTATAAGGATTCGCTTCGGCTGTTATTGATATACAACTTCGCGAAGTATGACATTTCAACGCTGCATCTCCGTAAGTGAGTTCACGGACAGAGTCTGAATCCAAGCAAGGAATAAATAAATAACCGGTCAAGTGCAAGTTGAACTTGCGCAATTAGTACTCCATACGTTGATTGCTTTTAAAATAAAAAATTTTGTTACGGAGGTATAAAATGATCAGTGACTTCACAAAACACCCCAAATGAGTTTTCAACAACATTTGTTTCCAAACTGATGCCCTTGAATTTATTTTTTTTTATATACCAGATGGATTATTAAAGGTAATGCCCTCTTGATAATTTTCGTTTAATCTACACCCCGTGAAGAATATTCTAGAATTTTTTCAAACTTTTTCGATCAGTACTTTTCGTGATAAGGGGGGCAGCGATTTTTTGCGATTTTTTAAAAATAATACAAAGAAAAGTGGGCGCAAGTATTACATTATATATATACTTTTTTACTCGTGTTTTCACAAGCTTTCACTTGACACCACACTCGATGACCTAGTAAATTTTTTTTTTCACTTCCGATTTCACCCCTCAAAGCTAACTCATTAAGTCAAACTTTAACTTTTAAAACTACACGGCCCTGATGAGGCCATCAATTCCTATATTATTACCAAATTTCAACTTTCTACGACAAATAGTTTCGGAGAAAATCGGGTGTTATAGACAGACAGACAGACACCGACGGCATCTTATAAGTGTTCCATACGAAATACTAAAAAGAGAAAATGAGGGTAAAGGTTGATTTCATTGCCGGCCGGTTAGCGTAAAATTCTTTCCACATACTTTATAATGGTCTAGGATAGGAAGTATTGATCTGCGAAGGTGACATTACTGGACGTAACTATGCGCGAAGAGAAGTTCTTAAAAATAATTATATATAATAAAATTTGTCTATTATTGGTTAAAGATTCTTTAAATTAAAATTAAAATATATATATTATGCTTTGGAGTTAAATGAACAATACTACAATAATACCTATGTTATATTTTGAAGTTAAGTAAACAATATAATCCACGTATTTTTTGTAGTATCATCCATATTTTTTGACCTTAAGCTGTTTTACAGCTATTTTTCTAACCATAATAATTGTAATATAATGACGTTAACTTTTACGATACACAGTGATAATTAATTTTCCAGGCTTGTGCAGTTAACAACAAATGAAACAATCTGGGCAACCCCCAAAAACAGACAGGGTGACCCCCGGTCGGGAACCAACGATTTAAAGTGTATAGAACAAATTTTGCGCAAATACATATTTTGTCTAGATTTTTCAAAATCGTTCAAGTTGTTTCCCTGGTGATGTTTAAAGCTTCTTCCATAATTTTTAATGATGCATTTCGATCATCCCCTACAAATTCACAAACTCTGTTGTTCGAATTGATATTGCCTTCATGTGAATTTAGAGTCTTCCAGTTGTCCTCTTCGATCCAGAAAACGATTATTCTATTCAAAACTTATGTTCCTGATTAGCAATCATTGTCACTCTTTCTTCATAATTTTAAATGCTTCTATGAGCCAGGTTTTAAGAGAAGTTTGTTCTTTGTTCGTGATATAATCTCTACAATGCCACTTTTAGACAATTAAATCATATACCATATATAAGTCATCTGTCAATATTTCGTGCGGAAATTTAAAGTAAAGTTTTGGAAAGGAAATAATTTAAAATGCTATCTTAAACTTGTATGTTTATGATATGCAGCACCAGTCCGAAAAATTAATTGTGATACTCTATATGCCAAAATTTATTGTTAGAGACTTTACGGACCAGGAATCTGCCTCCGTAAAGATTTAATCTTGACTTGACATATACAAAAGAAAGAAAAAACTAGACTTTAATTATTGTGGACTATTTCACCCATATTTTTTTAACCAATGAAATCGCAGTATTTATTTGTATGTTTGTAGACAATGTATTGTCAAAAGAAAATTATATGTTTCGCGTCTTTGTATGTACAGTATTTTTTTATATTTTTGCACTCTATCTATAAGCTCCTCTGAAGAAGATACTAAAAACCTCTATGAACGTCTCCATTGCGAAGGAGCATGTTCGTTCACGACGACGTTCGAACCTTCAAACTCGACTTCAGACCTATGCCTCTTATGCCTTCCGGGAGGCGATGTCTTTCATGGTCTTAGCGGTCCCCCACAAACTGCGTACTCGGCAGTTTTTCCATCGCTGCCGGCACTCAGTCGTCGGCAACCAACTTCAGGTATCAGCCCCACTTATGGGGGGAGGACAGTACTTTTATCCTCAGGCTTTCTTCCTTCCACCAAAATCTGCATTTTTCTACAGCGTGCCGATTTTTTAAGAGTTTGCCGATGTCGATCTCTCCTAGCAAAAGCAATTACTCTGTAATCCCCCAAATGGATAATATAACGTTCTTTGGATTATTATTAGTTTGAGATATTTGCTCTAATTGGTCTTGTTTGCTTTAAGAAATTTTTCGATTGACAAAATTTTTCTGCGCCAGTTTTCAATCGTTTAAAAGAATCGACCGTTTTCGTTACGTTCATAAGTAAATCGCAGAAGCTAATGTGTGTGAAGTAAATTTCCTTAAGTTCAGGATTAACCCAAAAATAGAGTTTTTTTACGTATTCAACTTCTATATTTTAACTGTTCAAAGCATACATGTAATACATTGAGTTCCGCTGCAATCTCACGTGTTGTTCTATCACAATTTGCACCGATTATTCCTTTGATTTGGTCGTTAACAACTGTAACTGGACGATTAGAGCGTTGTTCATCTTTGAATGAGAAGTTACCAGAACGAAAATAAACAAACCAATTTTGACACTGCCAATCTTTTAAGGCTCCTTCGCATACATCTCATAACTTCGTGTAAGGTTGCGATCTACTTTTTACTTTGTGGGAGTGATAAAACGAAATATGACAAAACAATCTCCCGTCGCTTCTCCATTTTTTAACCAATTCCAAACCAAAAACACACAACCGATTGATGCAGCTTCTTTACTAAAATGCTATCAAACAACAATATAGGTTCGACAATTCGAATACATCAATATACGTAAAAATTTAACTAACGCCAGCTATCAGTGCAACCCGCAACTTCTTAGTTGCCAAACCAATATTTTGGCAAGTGTCCCATTGATAATTCCCACTTAATTCATTCCCGAGCTGTGAATGCTAGAAATAATCGTCGAGCTAATACAACACATCCTTGCTAGGTTCGGCTTGTCATTCTTTTTACCAGTCACTTCGACTCTTTTATATGGGAAATATCAGCCCTTTAAAATAAACAGTCTGGGGCTCTGTGGTCCACCGGGTTAAACTAACACCAATTCAAGACCAAAGTCAACAGCTAATCCTAAAAAGCATATGTACTATTTAAGATTTTTCCTAAAACGTCTGTGTTAGTTGTTTCCAACCTTTTTTAATCGCGACACTTTTTAGATTTTTTAAAAATGTTCGCGACCCCCCTTTTCCCATCCGTCATATTGGATCAGTAAAACAAAAAATAAAGGGTTTGAAAAAATATATTTTAGGACTTAACATTGATATTACACATTGTGGCTTCTCTATGCCGTTATTAATAACAGTTGAAAATCCAAATTTTAAATAGTTCTCCAAATATTTTCTTTTTTTCTCCATGACGTTGATATCTGGAAAATAAAATACTTCAAAATAATTGAAAAAAATGTTTAAAAATTTTGAATTCACATTATTTAATGTTTTTTGCGTACCAAAACGGTAAATAATAGACGAGTCTCTTTCTAGGCGTGCCTATTGAAAATGAATTGTGACGGGCTATCCTAGTATTGTACCGTTTTTCCGATCAAACAAGACACTTTTTTTTCATGGGTCTAGCACACGTGCTACAGGGAACTCCCTAAAGCGCTACAGGAGCGACACGTGTGCGGAAAAAGCGATTCACCTTGTTCTTGAATCGCTGTAGATTGTACTCGGTGGGAAACACAGTCCTGGGCAAAGGGATGATGTTCTCCATATAAATGACTGCTTGAAAAGCGTTGTACGAGGAGTAACAAGCTGAACCTCATACGAATGTGAAGAATTAGCGCGACGTGTACTTCTAACATGCACCGCTCTGGGAGGAATTAAGCGAACACTTTCCATTGTAGAATAGGCTCAAGTCGCCAACCGTTCTTCGATGTCCCAGCGAATCAAGGCCAACGGTCAGTTCCGGGTCTCCAATCAGACGAACAGCTCTTCTCTGAATAGAATCCAACAAATGCAGTGGATGTTTGGGAGCGGAACTCCAAACATGGGAGCAGTATTCCATAGTTGGTCGAATTTGAGCTTTGTAAAGAATTAACAGTTGTTGTGCAGTGTAAAGCATTCTGGTTCGAAATAATATTCCCGACTTTTGAGAAGCTCTCCTTGCTATGCCTGCAACATGTTCATGCCAGGACATATTTGCTCCCAAATTAACGCCCAACAAATTGAGTGACGATGTTAGAGGAATGGAGTGCCCCGACATAACTATGTCGGGTTCAGCAACGTTAACTTTTTTAGAAAAAACTGCCGCCTGGGTTTTTGTAGCGTTAAATTCCACTTGGTTACTGTCACCCCAAGATAGAATTTTTTCCAGGTCTTTGTTAAGTTGAATGACTTCCTGCTGTCTGCGGATATTCGTCTGAGTAGCCGATGTCCGAGCGTTCAAAGTGAATGAAGAGATAAGTGTACTGTCATCTGCAAAGCTGTAGATTGGATTCTCGGTCTTTTCCAGCAGATCGTTCATGTAAATGCGAAAGAGAGTAGGAGACAGTATGGAGCCTTGGGGTACACCGGCGTTGATAGTGAATATGTTAGAAAGAAATCCGTCGACTGTCACTCGTAAAGAACGCTCTCTGAGGAAACATGAGAGCCCCAAACAGAACTTTTCCGACATACCATAAGAACGTAGCTTAGCCAAAAGCCCATCGTGCCAAACACGGTCGAATGCCTTGGATATGTCAAGTGCAACTGCTCGAGATTCTCCAAAGTGTTCAATTGCATTGTTCCAAACATGTGTTACATAAGTCAAAAGATCTCCTGTTGATCTATTTTTACGAAAGCCATATTGGTGATCGCTAATAATGTTGAATCCTTCAAGATATTTTAGAAGATGCTGATTGATAGCCTTCTCTATGACTTTCGATATTATTGAAAGCAGTGCGATTGGTCGGTAGTTATTAGGCAAGATCTTCTTCCCTTTTTTAGGTATCGGCTGAACTGTAGCACATTTCCAGCAGGAAGGAAATATTCCCTTTCTGTAGGATAGGTTGAAAAGTCTACAGAAAACTGGTGTTAGTTCCCTCGCATAGTTTTTAAGAACTATGGCAGGTATTCCGTCACGCCAGAAGCCTTTTTGGTGTCTAGCTTCATCAGAATACGCTTTATGATACGCTGTCTGAATACAAAATCGGGCATCGGGTGGTGTTTTTCCTTGGAAATCGACAGTAGAATGTGAAGCAAAGAGTTCAGCCAACAAGTTCGCTTTCTCAACAGGTGTCGTTGCAATAGAATTATCTGGCCGTGTGAGTGGTGGTATGGTGGATTTGGTGAAATTTTGACTAACTGCCTTAGCGACCGACCAAAAGGACTTTGAATTGTCGGGACAAGCGAGAAGTTTGTTTCTAATCCGTTGATTGTGTACCTCCTTGGTTTCGTCGATAATTTCTTTGCATCTGTTCCTGGCACGAACAAATGTGTTACGATTTATGGTGTTAGGATTTTCACGCCATTGTCGGTATGCAAGATGTTTAGAAGCAACAGCTTCTTTGCATTTTCGGTCAAACCAAGGCTTGCCGTTGGAAGGGCATTTCTTCGAAAAAGGGATGTAAGCCTCCATACCGGCCAAAATAACATCGAAAACCTCCCTGGCGCAGTCAGATGGGTCGTCGGATCGAAAACCAAGGGAAAGTTCGAAAATATTCCACGAGATCTTCCCATTTAGCAGACTTGTAGTGCCAAATCTTGTACGGTTTAGGCGCCTCTCTGTCATTGATTGGTAGAATACTCGATGTCGAAAGTAGTTTATGGTCGGAAGAACCTAACGGCGGATTTACGCTGACCGTGTAAATCTCCGGATTGGTGGTTAAAAAGAGATCAAGAAGACTGGCAAACTCTCCGTCTCGATCAGGGATCCGTGTTGGTTCGTCAATAAGCTGAGTTAAGCCACAACTGATTGAAAATGATTCGGCTTCACGACCTTGTTCGTCGGTAGTATTTGAATATTTAAACCAGCCACTAACAACGAACTATTCATATACAAACGACAGAAAGAATACTGTAACGATTTAACACTGGGTAACAAGTTTACTGAACGCGAAAATTTATCTGTACACTTATATTTATATCTGAAAGTTTAAACTCGCGGCTGAATAACTGAAAATTGCTCCCTACGGCTCTACTCGTTGCTTATATATCAATTGGGGGTACTTTTCCGATTATTCTCAGCTGGGCGGAACGTCAAGCTGTCCAGCTCGAAACTTCTTTCTTTTACACGTTTCTTCGAGAGGCAACGGAGTGTCACGATCGCTGCGGTCTACCTGGCTAGCTTGCCCCAGTCGAATTTCGCTAGGCATAAGTAGAGGTACGTGCGCCGACCGTCCACTGATTACGTCGCATATCTCGTGTGTTGCCGAGCATAAATAAATTATTAACATTTTAACACCTACCTTTATATTTTAAAATTTAATTTTGGCTTTTAAAATTGATAACCGGCGACCCCCCAAAAAACCAAGACGTGGTCTATGCCGTGCCCATATAAAAAATAAGTTTTATCTCATAAATATATACGCCACTGACATGTCGTGTTCTTATTTTTCTCAGTTAATTACAACTAAAGAAAGGTCAACTAATTACTTATTGACTTGCATACCTTATTTGGCAAGAATTTTTGTTGCTATAAAAATGAACATACGACATTACTACAGACTCAGCATTTACGAGTATTTTATACGCATTTTTTACTATTTCAGTGATTTTTCTATGCACTTCTACACGTTTGTTCCTTTTCTTTAATTTGTTTTTTACTTACGAGGCTGGTTCGGAAAGTCCGTGCAAAGTCCGAGAGATGGCACCACCGGCGCGTATCGAGGTCATGTTTAGTTAGTAGCATCTCTTGAATGAACGCACACCAAGTTTCAGCCATATTGGTCTATTTCTTTGTGTTTAACATTCGTGTGAATCAAGGAAGTCGAGTGATTTTCAAGAAATGGACGAAAAAGAATTTCGTGTGGTGATTAAACATTACTTTATGAAAGGCAAAACGCCTCAGGAGACTAAAGAGAAGCTTGACAAACATTATGGTGACTCTGCACCTTCGATTAGAACAGTTTATAAGTGGTTTCAAAATTTTCGGGCTGGCCATATGGGCACAAGTGACGCTGAACGTTCTGGACGGCCTGTGGAGGTTACGAGTCCAGAAATCATTGATCAAATCCATGATATGGTGATGGATGACAGAAAAGTTAAGGTGCATGAGATTGCTAGTGCTGTGGGCATCTCGACTGAACGGGTACATAATATTTTGCATAAACATTTGGACATGAGAAAGCTATCCGCAAGATGGGTGCCGCGATTGCTCACGCTTGACCAAAAACGGAATCGTGTGAAGTGTTGCAAGGATGGTTTGCAGCTGTTTCAGAAGAATCCGGAGGACTTTAAGCGTCGTTTCGTCACTGTGGATGAAACATGGATACATTACTATACTCCTGAGACCAAACAACAATCTAAACAATGGGTTACCAAGGGGGAATCTGCACCAAAAAAGGCGAAGACCGTTCCTTCGGCCGGAAAGGTTATGGCGACTGTCTTTTGGGATTCACAAGGGATAATCCTCATCGACTATCTGGAAAAGGGTAAAACTATTACAGGTGAATATTATTCATCGTTATTGGACCGTTTGAAAACCGAGCTGCAAGAAAAACGCCCGCGATTGGCCCACAAGAAAGTTCTTTTCCATCACGACAACGCACCAGCACACACCTTAACAGTTGTGGTCGCAAAATTAATGGAAATAGGATTCCAACTCGTTTCACATCCCCCCTATTCTCCAGACTTGGCTCCCTCGGACTACTATTTGTTCCCCAATTTGAAGAAATGGCTGGCGGGACAAAGATTTTATTCAAACGAGGAGGTGATTGCAGACACTAATGGATATTTTGCAGACTTGGACAAATCCTATTATTCGGAAGGGATCAACAAACTAGAACATCGTTGGACGAAGTGTGTAAGCCTAAAAGGAGACTATGTCGAAAAAATAAAAAAGGTTTACCCCAAACACATAAGTAGTTTTTATTTTTGCACGGACTTTTCAAACCAGCCTCGTATAAACAGATATAAAGAAAGCATCTCCAGCTAGATAAAATACCGTCAAATTGGAGAAATTGTAGCAATGCAATGAAGTAGGCATGTATTTAAGTCAAAGTATAACTAATTGAAAGAAGCTTTAGGCACAACTTAAACCATTCTTATAAAATTTGTATAAGAAACTATCGGGACTGTTAATATAGGATGCCTCAAAATTTACGCAAAATTTGAATTTGGCGCCATTTGCATGGTAAAGTGTTGCCAACAAAACAAAAAACACGTGACAGCTGACAGTTCATCACGCACAACGAAGAGAGTTCGTTGAATAGATTATGGGACAAGTGGATACTGATTTTTCGAAGAAAATCATTTTCAGCGATGAGGCTCATTTCTATCTTGATGGCTTCGTTAATCGACAAAATTGTCGCATTTGGGATTCAAACAATCCACACGTGACTGTTGCGAAACAAATGCATCCACAACGTGTCACTGTTTGGTGCGGATTTCGGGCTGGAAGCATCATCAGACCATTCTTCTTCGAAAATGCGGTTGGCCAGGCAATAACAGTTAATGGTGATCATTATCGCGATATGTAATCCAGTTTTTTGTGTCTAAATTGCAAAATATGAATATGGACGACATGTGATTTCAGCAAGACGGTGCCACATACCATACAGCCCGAAAAACAATTCAATTACTGCATAAGTCATTTCCTGGTCGCGTAATATCCTGTTTTGGTGATCAGAATTGGCCGCCCAGATCATGTAATTTAACGCCATTGGACTTTTTTCTTTGGAGTTTTTAAAGTCTGAGGTCTATGCCAACAAGCCCACGACCACCCACGACTTGAAGGAGGAAATTAAGCGCTGTGTCAAAGAAATTCAGCCACATTTATGCAAAACGGTCATGGAAAATTTCGACAAAAAAATACACACATAACCCTATACTGTATACTTTATGAATCAATAAAAAATTACAATTTTTAATTAAAAACCTGTGTTTCCCATCAAAATTACTTCTGGCGTGAATTTTGGGATACCCTTCAGTTATTTACGTGTCAAGTTCGATAAGTGGTATATGGAAGTCCAAGAATTTCAGGACAATGCGGTTGAGTCCTGTTCTGTATAATACTAATATATATAAGATGGAGAACAAGTAGTAGTACTATTATGAGTGGGAATGATTATAGCCAAGCAAACAGACCCGAGAGATCTTGTTTGCCAACCTCAATTAACGTCTTGGTAATGTCTACCAAACGGGATCTACGGTTTAACGTGGGAGCCGAACTACTTGTTCAGCAGATGATATTCTCTTAACCCAATATTGTTACGGTCCTGTTCTTTTTACTCTCTGCGAGCTACGAACCTCGCCAGGCTACCAAGCCTTTAATACCTCTATGAACGCCTCCGTAGCATTGCGACGAAACATGTTCGTTGATGAAGGCCTTCAAACCTTACAGCTCGACTTCAGACTTGCACGTCCTACGTCGTCCACCTTCCGATTCAAGTGATCATGTTTCAACAACATGCCGTCAGTTTTTTTGTCGAGGTAGGCTCCCAGTCCTCGACGGCAGGTGTCTACCTGTGGTGCTCCCCACGGGTGGCGAGCACCATAAGGCTTCCACTGTTTTAGGCTTAAGCCAATAATATAACGACAATATAAACTTTAAAAATTATATACATATCTGATGTATTTAGAGCAGCTAAACAATACAATAAGAATATTTAGTTCTCATTAATAAATTCGAAATGTGGCTCTATCGAAGAATATTAAAAATCCCATGGACAACCAGGATCACTAATGAGGAAGTTCTATGAAAGATAGGCCAAGTACGAAAACCTCCTACTTAGGTCATGTACTCAGAAACGATAAATATTCACTATTGCAAACTACGAAGATGGATTGAAAACTTCGCGGCCAAAAAATAATTATAATATTTTTTTCTTTGGTAAAATTTTGTTGCTGTAGAATTTGTGGTCTTTAGGTTAGAACGAGTTTAGTGAGACCAAGTGCAGCGTTTTTGGAAAAATGGAAAAAATTAAGCAACGTTCGGTCATCAAGTACCTGTTTAAAAAAAGATTAACACCAAAGGAGATCCACGATGATATGAAAACAACACTAGGGGAATCTGCTCCGTCATATACCACTGTGGAAAAATAGACTGCAGAATTTAAACGTGGACGAGAGAGCATCAAATATGATCCTCGCTTCGGCCGGCCCACGACGTCTACGACTAAAGAAAACATCGGCCAAGTGTGTAATCTTATATTGAAAGACCGTAGATTAACTATCAGGGAGATTGCAGACACTATAGACATCTCGTATGAACGAATACAAAACATTATTGCCAACGAACTCAGATTTTCTAAGGTTTCCGCTAGGTGGGTTCCCAAATTGCTTTTAGTTGAACAAAAACGAATTCGACTCACGATTTGTGGCGACTGTTTAGAGATGTTTGAGGCTGATCCGCAAGATTTTCTTAACAGGTTTGTGACAATGGACGAAACCTGAGTTCACCACTATACTCCAGAGTCAAAACAACAATCCAAGCAGTGGAAAAAATTCAGGTGACCCGACCCCAAAGAAAGCGAAGGCAATTCTGTCGGCTGGAGAAGTAATGGCGTCAGTTTTTTAGGATGCCAAAGGAATTATTATGGTGCACTACCTTCCGAAAGCGGAACAATAAACTCTACTTACTATTGCACCCTTTTGCGGCGTTTACGTCAAGAAATTAAAGAGAAACGCCCAGGATTACTGAGAAAGAACGTTTTGTTCCATCAGGATAACACACGCGTTCACACGCCTGTTGAGTCTATGGTTCAAATTTGTGATTCGTGTTTCGAATTGCTGCCCCACCCAGCTTATTCTCCTGATTTGGCACCTTCGGACTTTCATCTGTTTCCAAACCTAAAAAAACACCTCGGTGGCCAGTTTTCATCAAATAAAGAAGTCGAGACTGCAGTTAACCAGTATTTTGAAGACCTTGAGGAATCTTTTTTTCAAACAGGTGTGAGAGCTTTGGGAAGCAAGTGCATAGAGCTAGGTGGAGATTACGTCGAAAAATAAAAATATTTTTGTACGTATTTTATTTTGTTTTCTTGACTAGGCTGCGAACTTTTCAATGTATCCTCGTATCATGCAGGAATGAGTTTAAGGTAGAAAGGGTGTCAGAAGAAAGAAAAAGTCTTGGCTGAGGAACATCAGAGAATGGACCGGCATGAATGTAGGGGAGTTGGTTTAGGTTGCGAGAGACAGAGAAACATTTAGAGAAACGGTCGCCAACTTCCAATAGGAGGAGGCATGAGAAGAAGAATTAATAAATGGTTTTCTACTAACTAATCGAGTATTCTGCTTCACACCTCCCACCAGTTTTTACGCAGTTTGAGCTCACATCTTTCTGTTACTCACTATCCAATTTGAGGGACATTCTTGAAGAGATTTAGTTGTTTCTCAATTCTTTCGGCATGATGTGCTATTGCTAAATCTGACAGAAACGCAACTTCTTGAGTATGCTTTCTGACGCACGGCAGTAATCGGTTATGCACACATTCAATGATGGAAATTTCGCCACTAATTGTTCCTGTAATGGTTTACTTCGAAGACCACATTGCCTGCCGGGGACCTTGGTTCCAAATTTTTCTGCAGAAATTTGTTTTACATTATCTGGAGTATTCTACTTACCCGCTAGATTCTTGAATTGTGATATTGGTAGAGTGTTAAAATTGTATTGAAAGTACATCCATTACGCAGGTGAGTTCATCAAGAGAGCATATAGTTGGTTTAGTCGCTTTATAACAATATTTTCTTGTTTAGCAATATCTTTTGGGTTTTTAGTGTTCCGTACGGAACACTTATAAGATCACTTCAGTGTCTGTCCGTCTGTCTGTCCGTCTGTCACACCCGATTTTCTCCGAAACTGTTTGCCATAGAAAGTTGAAATTTGGTAATAATATAGGAATTGATGGTCTCATCAGAGCCATATAGTTTTGAAAGTTAAATTTTGACTTAAGGGGTTAGTTTTGGGGGGTGAAATCGGAAGTGAAAAAAAAAATTTTCTACTAGGTAATCGAGTGTGGTGTCAGATGAAAGCTTGTGAAAACACGAGTAAAATATATATAATATAATACTTGCGCGCACTTTTCTTTGAATTATTTTTAAAAAATCGCGAAAAATCGCTGTCCACCCGCCTTATCTCGAAAAGTACTTATCAAAAAATTTTGCAAAAATTCTAGAATATTCTCCACGGGGTGTAGATTGAACGAAAATTATCACGAGTGCATTACCTTTAATAATTTATCTGGTATATAAAAAAAACAAAAATTTCAAGGTCATCAGATTTCAGTAAAGATTGGAAACAAACTTTGTTGAAAACTCATTTGGGGTGTGTTTTGTGACGTCACTGATAATTTTATACCTCTAACAAAATTTTTTATTTGAAAAGCAATCAACGTACGGAACACTAATTGCGCAAGTTCAACTTGCACTTGACCGGTTATTTACTTTCTACGAGGGGGGATTGAAAATTCTTCTAAAAAACAAGGCAAATATTTTTTTTGCAAAAATAAAAATTTATGAGTTCAATACATTTGGTCCAGCGAGATTCCAATTTTTTTATTCCCTCAGAAAAAAAAAACTGTGTACATCATACTCGTTTACGTCACAGTTAAACTCTTCATTCGACTAAAATTTCAAATTTTTGAGGATAGGGAACAATAAAAGTCACTTAGGACCAAATCTGGGGAAAGGGTGGGTGGGGAACTATTTCAAGGCACAGTTGGTGCACTTTTGCCATTGCAACGGCCGATGTACCAGCAGGCGCATTGTTTTGGTGAAGGAGCACTTTTTTGTGCACTAATCCTGGCGGCTTCTGCTTCAGCTCACTATACAAATGCGCCAATAACGTTGCGTATTAAGAGCCAGTCACTGTTAAACCTTTTCCAAATAGTCAATTTTTGATGATACCCTGTGAGTCCCAAAAAACAGTTGCCATCACTTTTCTCGCCGATAAAGCTATTTTCGCTTTTCTCGGAGCATTTTCGCCTTCCCCAACCCTCTGCGCTGACTGCCGTTTTATCTCTGAGATGTAATGGTGGACCCACATTTCGTGTGCATTCACAGAACGACGTCAGGAGTCCTTCTGATTACGCTACAGCTTTTCAAAACACGATTTTGAAATGTCGTTCTTCTTGCCTTTTTAGAATTTTATATATTCATATGAGATGCCTACTACTCAGCAATCTCACGAAGCTTAATGCGAGGATCTTCTGTCCCAATATCACGAATTTTATTGACCATTTCTTTGGGAGACACCTCAATTAGGCGTACTGAACGTGCAGCATCTGCAGTGGTCGCACAGCCACGTTAGATTCATTAATCCAGTAGTAAATGATCTGGAGTACTGGTGTAGAGTCTCCATGAACTTGCTTCAGTTCAGTTTTTAGCTGAGCCGTCGTCCACTTTTTTAAATAAAAATGTTTTATTATTGTACGATACACCGATCACTTACGATCGCTGCCAATAAACAACTCCACTTTATATCTATTTGAAACTTTGAACACAACTGGTACAAGAATCACGCTTACCAACGGACATGCTACTTAATAAAATTTGACGCCATTTCGTAGAAATTTACCAGATTTATTAATCCACCTTCGTATATGTGTATACTTTTTCCACCATTGACCTGCTGATTTTAGTTTCCAATGCAATATCAACATTGTTCGATACATTTTAGAACTGTTTTCTCCTTTGGACTCTTTGTTATCCACTTCATAGTTTCTCTTTCGTTGTTCGGTTAATTTTAAAATTTGCTATATCTTACGGTTCATACATTCAATTTTATTTCTTTAGCAATAAGAGAAAAGATTTTTGAGATTTCGCATCACAGACTGTAATAATTTTGCCTTTATTTTACTCACGGATTCACAGATAAAAGAATCATGTATAATTTTACGAGACAGTCATTAGAAGCAAACGCGAGCTTTAAATTAGATTACTTAAATGCTGAAACAAAATTTAAATTGGATATTTTATTATTTTAGGTGGACTAGTTTACGGTAATAGTATCTACTATAAAATCATCGGGCGTAATAACAAACAAAAACTGCAAATGCTACATAATAATTGTTTCAGTTGTATACCTGGGTTAAAAAAATAACATCATATATCAGTAACATTCACTTAACATAAGAAAATTCAAATATAGATGCTAGATCCAACTTGTTTTGCAACTAACTAAAAATTTTTGGTCTGACACACAGATGTCACCCTTTTCAAAAAATCCATATGATTTTTAGGAAGTACCAACCTTCAAACGATATGTATCAAAATTTTAAGACAAGACACATAGTGTACAAGTTGAAGTGATTTTAGTGACGCTACTTTTGTTATTTTGAAAACAATGGAAAAAATCGAATTTCGTGTGTTGATTAAACACTGTTTTCTGATGGGAAAAAATACCGTTCAAGCAAAACAACGACTTGATAAGTGTTACGGAGACTCTGCCCCTGGAAAATCATTCATGATTTACTGGTATACTTAATTTAAACGCGGTCGTACAGACACAAATGATGCTGAATGCTCTGGACGCTTAAATGTGGTGATTACATCGGAAAACATAAAAAATCCACAAAATTGTTTTGGATGACCGTAAAGTGAAATTGCGTGAGATAGCTGACACCCTAAAGATATCAAAAGAACGTGTTGGTGCTATTTTGCATGAACATTTGGGCATGAGAAAGCTCTGTTCGAAATGGATACCGCGTTTGCTCACAGTGGATCAAAAACAACAACATATTGATGATTCTGAGCGCTGTTTGGACCTGTTTAACAGCAATAAAAATGATTTTTCATGCGATATGTGACAATGGATAAAACATGAATCCACCACTACACACCGGATTCAAATCAGCAGTCAGCTGAGCGGACAGCAACCGGTGAAAGCCGCCCGAACCGACCAAAGACACAACAGTCGGCTGGGAAGGTTTTGGCCTCTGTATTTTGGAATGAGTATGGAATAATTCTCATCGACTATGCTGAGAAGGGAAAAACCATCAATAGCAAATATTATATAAAGTTATTGGTGCGTTTGAAGGCAGAAATCACAAAGAAACGGCCCCAAATGAACAAGAAAAAAGTTCTCTTTCATCAAGACAATGCACCGTGTCATAAGTCAATGGTTACGATGGCAAAATTGCTTGAATTGAAGTTCAAATTGCTTCCTCATCCACGTATTCGCCAGATTTATCCCCTAGCGGTTATTATCTATTCGTAGACCTCAAAAGAAAGCTCACGGGAAAGAGATTTGGCTCCAATGAAGAAGTTATTGCTGAAATTGAGGCACGTTTTGAAGGCAAAGACAAATCCTTCTACAAGAAAGGTACAGAAATGTTAGAAAAGCTTTGGACTGATTGCATCGCTCTTGAAGGAGACTATGTTGATGAATAATGTCGAATTTTGCAAAAAAATATGTTTTAAGTAGCTAGGCCAAAAACTTTTCAGCCTACGCGCTATATGTGAGATAATTTTAACATAACCTGACTACTTATTTGACAAAAATACGAGAAATCAAAATCCTAATACCTATATACCAAACTGAGAAATAAAAACCGGTCAACCGCAAATTGGACTGCAATTAGTGTCCCGTAGCGTGTTTGCTTTTGAAATAAAAATTATCGTTATAGAGGTATAAAATGATCAGTGACTTCACAAAACACACCCACAAGACAGAAAATTCCTGACGTTTTAAGATCCAATATTTATTTTCATCTTTTTTCTTAGTCAGTAATGTAGAATAATTATAGCATATTAGCTGCCTAATAGCCAATAAATCAATCAACAAATATTTACTACCTATATAGTTGTTTAATTATAAACAAATAATATCAAATTATTTTATCTGAGTACCTATTCGTCGGTCGCCAAATGCTTAAAGCAGTGGCTCTTTGTCCCTTCACCATTCTGGCGATCAAGTATTTTTTTTATATCAGATAAATTATTAAACGTAATGCTCTCGTGATAATCTACACTTTATGGAGAATATTACAAATTTTTTTTAAAAATTTTTGATCAATTCTTTTCGAGATAAGGGGGGACGTCGATTTTTAGCAATTTAGACAAAGAAAAGCGAGTACAACTATATATATTTTTGGACTCGTATTTTCACAAGCTTTCATTTGACACCCCGTGATGTGATAAAAAAAAAATTTTCACTAAGATAAATTATCAAACGTAATGCTCTTCTGATAATTTTCATTCAATCTACAAAGTGGAGACTATTCCAGAATTTTTTCAAAGTTTTTTGATCAATACTGTTCCAGATAGGCTGGGTAGACAGAGGATTTTTCCAGAGAAAATGTGCGGCGAACCCCTTAAGTCAAAATTTAACTTTCAAAACTACACGGCTCTGATTGGGCCATCAGTTCCTATATTTCCGCCAAATTTCAACTTTCTATGTCAAATAGTTTGGGAGAAAATGGGGTGTGACAGACGGACGGACAGATATACATCGAAGTGATCCCATAAGTGTTCCGTACGGAATACTAGTAAAAACCATTTAAATAAAATTGTCTATTAATAATTTATAACATTATACCATCCAATTAAAAATTTTAAGAAACACGTTTTGGTTGTCCATTATATTTAATTAAAATTAGTTCGGAGGTAAAGGAAATACTGAAAAAATATTATGGAAAGATGAATGTTTTTCAGTCATTAAAACTTCTTACATATATTAGAGCATGTCTGAAGGTGTTTCGAAATTTACCAGCTAGAATACAGATAATATAGTGGTGTTTTAAAAGAGTCTTGTCCAATAAGATCCCAAAACTGATCATAGGTGGGATGAAAATGATAACAATAGATAGATCTCGATAATTAGACTTGACACAATTTGGTGGGGTTTCTTAAAAATTTCAGAATCGATTTAAAATATTTTCCAATAAAACTTCTGATTAGATTGAGAGGAGAACGATATTATAATAAGCACATGAAGGAGAAACTGTCAAGATTTTTCAAGATCACTGAAAATCATGCCTAGGCTCAAGTATGACCTTCGATAACCTTGGAAGTCTTCAGTGATGCAGTTCGTGTAATTAAAGCGGACGGAGCTGCAGTACATGCTAGTAACCTAGCAAAGTGTCTTTACTTACTAGGAATACAAATTTAAACAAATATTTAAGATCACCACTTATGTTTATTACTGCTGACATTTGTTTCGACACACTGTGTCTTTTTCTGAAGCACGATGTAAATTAACTAACAAAGTATGTTACAGAATATATAGTTTACCTAATTACAAGTACTAAATTCATTACCAATATTTACCTTAATACCTGGAACAAGTTCAGGTTAGTTCAGGTTAGGTAAAGGAGACCCTCTCCCATCTAATTAATCCTTGAGTAATAGACCTGAGGATTTTTTTCTGATTAATTTCTACCTGTTCTAAACAATTCAGTAATTTTCGTTTCTTTCCGTTATGCAAAATTTTGAAATCGTTATTGAATGTATGATTTTCCTCTGTTAAATGTTTAGCGTAATGAGATTTGTTATTTTTTATTCTAAAGCTTTGTTTATGTTCGTTTATTCTTTTATATAAAAACGCCTGCCTGTTTGTCCTATATACGTTTTATTGCAAGTGCCACAGCATAATTCGTAGACCCCCGATTTATTTTCTTTTTTTGTTTTACTTTTATTATTTTTAATATGTCGAGATAATGTGTTATTTGTACGGAAAGCGATATTTACATGATTTTTTATGGAAAAAATTTGAATTTTATTAGTTAATTTTCCGGTATAAGTGAGTGTATGAAATTTTTCTTTGTTTAGTTGTTTGTACGGGTACACCAGTCCTATTGCTTTTTTAAATTGTTTTTTCTTTAAAATATTATCTACGAAATCGCTCCTGTACCCATTGTTTATACTAATTTGTTTTATACTCGTAATATTTAATTCTTTCTGAAAATTTTCTTCCGTTAATGGTGTATTAGTCTATGGATGAAACTATTATAAGCCGAGATTTTATGTGTGAACGGGTGGTTAGAATTAGCGTGTATAGTTATATCTGAGTATGTTGGTTTATGGAAGTTTTCAAAATCATGTTTATTCATTTTGTTTGATAATTTTAAATCTAGGAAATTAATCGATTTATTTGTTTCTATTTCTGTTGTAAAAGTAATATTATTATCAAGTTGGTTAATATAATCTAGAAATAGTTTTAATTGTCGATCTGTGCCTGTAAAGCAAGTCAATATATCATCTACATACCGGTACCAATAAAAGAAATTTTTAAAAAGATGAGAATTACTGATTTGGTCTTCTAAATGGTCCATGAAAATTTCAGATAAAATTGGACTGAGGGTTTTCCATTATTAAACCTTTCTTATATAAATCTTATCGTTAAATTCGAAATAATTCTGGTCTAAGCACAATGTTAAGATATCTAATATTTCTCGATTAATTATTGGGTTAACATTATTTTTAGTGAATAACTGTACACAAGGTAAAAATATATTAAAAAACGTCTTTTATGTTAATTTTGTATATTCTCAGTTATGATAGAGCAGTATAAGTAACCACAATATTAATTAAAATAAATCATAATTTTAGCATTTTTCTCATTTTTGTTTATAACCAGATCCAATTATTACTGTAAATTGTCCGTAAAGAACAACACAACTTGACCTTGCGCGCTTAGATTTAATTTATGTGAAATATCACTTGTTTTCCTATATTTAGAAATAACTTAATTCATTCAAGAAATTTAATTAATCACAATTTCGAATATTGCGAGTAATGAATGCAAAAAAAATCCAGGGTGATATTGAAATTACTGATAACTATGTCATTGTCAAATGGATTTTCAAAGCACAAATAAATTTGTCGGCTTAGATAGATACAGGATTGATAAGTGGGTTAATTTTATATAGCACTTAGGCCTCTTAAGTACCCGCTGTACACCTGCTTCCTTCTTGAGTTGTAGAAAGCCAACATCCTTGAAAAAGGAAAACAGCCTTCCAGGCTGAAATCTCCTTGAATCATTTCTGACCCAGAATTATTAAAAATCTGAATACGTTTGTCTATCCTTCGTGATTGCCGGACTATACTCTATTTATTTGAAAGTGATAGCAATAGAATAATGCAAATTAGCATCAAGCAGTAGGAAGGGCCCTAAAGTTTTACCCACATTTTACCTGTAATGCAGCAGTTGAACAACTTTATGGGAATACCATCTGGCATCGGTCTAATATTCGCGGTCTCTTATGTTTCAATACAATAGGAAAACGACCCTTTTTTGTTGTTTGTTTTGTTTTCTTCTGGCCAGTGGTGGTGCGCCTAAGCGGATACATATTATTTGCGAATAGTATGAATGAAACGGTTTCATAATGTTTAAACGTTTATTAGAAAAAAATAACGTTTTATAATGAAACATTAATTAAAAAATATACAAATGAAGAAGTCAGACAACAATGAATAAAGTACTACCAATCTTCTACCTTCGACATGCTTGAAAAGCTATCATTTTCAATCATATCACCCTCAATATAAGAACTTTTTTTTGCAAAAACAAAAATTTATTTCTCAACATAATTTTTTATTCTCTCAGAAAAAAAAATGCTTCGAACTGTGCATTACAGTCGTTGGGAGCACACATAACCTCTTCATTCAATGAAAATTTCTCTCACCCAAGCCAATTTTTGAGATTAGGAAACAAAAAAGTCACTTGGTGCCAAATCTGGTAAATAGGGTGGGTGGAGAACTATTTCGAAGTCCAGCTCTTGTACTTTTCCCATTGCAACCGCCGACGTGTGAGCAAGCGCATTGTCCTAGTGAAAAAGTACTTATTTGCGCGCTAATGTTGATCGCTTCTGCTTCAACTCACGATCCAGTAACGTTGCATAATAAGATCTAGTCATTATTTTACCCTTTTCCAAATAGTTAATCGTCATAATACCCTGTGATTCCCAAAAGAGCAATTGCCATCACGTTTCCCGCCGGTAAAAGTGTCTTCGCTTTTTTCGATGCACCTTCTCCTTCGCCAACCCAAGAATCTTACTTAGCAGCTTACCAACAGTCATCCCGCTTAACAAAATTTCCCATCGTTTCGTAAAAATTTAACGAGACTTATCAGTTCACCCTCGTACTGCGTATACAATATTGAATGTTAAATTTTCACTGCGCTATAATCGCAGAATTATTTATTTTGTGAAACTTCAGTGCAATACTTTCTAAGCAACTAAATTTTCAAGGACCTGAATTATGCTCTATATCCCCACTTCCCCGTCCAGCCTATTGAGTTCGCATAATAAGTTAAGTTTGAACCTATTTATAAGAAAATTTGAATAAAATAAGACGCAAAACCAAATCAATAATATTAAAGTATAAAATTGAACAGTAATTACTTTCAACTGTTAAACAATAAAATGAGCCATTAATTTAATTTCCAAGTAGTCAAATTAACGTGGGTAGGAAGGGAAAATCAGATTAGTAATTAAAAATTCTGTGGGCGTTATATTATAACTAGATTTTTGGTTTGTTAACAGACTAGCGGCGCCTCCTATTCAAAAGTGTTTGTTCCGAAAATCGTGATGATCTGAATGTCAAATTAGTTATGAAGTTCGTTCAACTATGAAGAACTTTGTTTTATAGTCTCCATATTGCATGTCGATGAAGTGTATTAAAAACGGTATTTGAAAGAGGTTTAAATAATAATGGTTTATGACTCGGAAGGCGCTCTGAAGCTAACATGAATACCTAATTTTATTCCTATAGTGACATTTATTTTAAATTATCAATTACACAAGTCTGCGAAATAAAAAAATTTTAATGTTTTTTTTTACTGAAGTGTTAATATTCGTAATAGTAGTCTTGAACGTAGTAGAAAACGATATTCGTAAGTTACACAACGTCACATTTAGTAGATTCAGATGACACGGCGTTTGAATGAAAATAGGTGAAAACTACAGATTAAATCAAATAATACTATCAATTACACTAGTCAACACTGAAATTTTTTCCTGAAATTTTATATGTATTATAGAATATACCGGAGGCATTGATTACGGAAAAAATACTGGTTTAATGCTATCAGCTCTACTTTTTTACATATACATAACGGATTCCCATACACCTATAGCCGTCTATCCGTTGCCAAACGCCAAGTTTCTCTATCCGCAGTCATATCGTCTGTCAAACCTCTGGAGTTCATGGCTTGACGTATTCCTTCATTACATGATCTTCTTGTTCTGCCGCGTTTCTGTCCCCCCCCCCATTTTAATAATTTATATGGCCGTCTGGTTTCATCCATTCTCATGAGGTGGCGAGACCATTTGAAACCTCTAATCTCTATCCTGTCTGTTATTGTTTCTTGTGCCTCCATTGTTCTTATTTCTTCGTTATGCACCCTTTCCATTTTTGATACCCCCATACTTCTATTCTATTCCTTCATTACATGATCTTGGTCTGCCGCGTTTTTGTCCCCCCCCCCCCATTTTAATAACTTATATGGCCATCTGGTATCATCCATTCTCATGAGGTGGCCAAACCATTTCAAACCTCTAATCTCTATCCTATCTGTTATTGTTTCTTGTGCCTCCATTGTTCTTATTTCTTCGTTATGCACCCTTTCCATTTTTGATACCCCATACTTCTATTCTATTCCTTCATTACATGATCTTCTTGGTCTGCCGCATTTCTGTTCCCCTCCATTTATATGGCCATCTGGTTTCATCCATTTTCATGAGGTGGCCAAACCATTTCAAACCTCTAATCTCTATCATATCTGTTATTGTTTCTTGTGCCTCCATTGTTCTTATTTCTTCGTTATGCACCCTTTCTATTTTTGATACCCCACACTTCTATTCTATTCCTTCATTACATGATCTTCTTGGTCTGCCGCATTTCTGTTCCCCTCCATTTATATGGCCATCTGGTTTCATCCATTTTCATGAGGTGGCCAAACCATTTCAAACCTCTAATCTCTATCATATCTGTTATTGTTTCTTGTGCCTCCATTGTTCTTATTTCTTCGTTATGCACCCTTTCCATTTTTGATACCCCATACTTCTATTCTATTCCTTCATTACATGATCTTCTTGGTCTGCCGCATTTCTGTTCCCCTCCATTTATATGGCCATCTGGTTTCATCCATTTTCATGAGGTGGCCAAACCATTTCAAACCTCTAATCTCTATCATATCTGTTATTGTTTCTTGTGCCTCCTCCATTATTCTGATTTCTTCGTGATGCACCCTTTCCATTTTTGATACCCCCACACTTCTATTCTATTCCTTCTTTACATGATCTTCTTGGTCTGCCGCGTTTTCTGCCCCCCCCCCCCCCCCATTTTAATAATTTATATGGCCATCTGGTTTCATTCATTCTCATGAGGTGGCCAAACCATTTCAAACCTCTAATGTCTATCCTATCTGTTATTGTTCCTTGTGCCTCCATTGTTCTTATTTCTTTCTTTCCATTTTTGATACCCCCATACTTCTTCCAAGGTAGTCCATTTCGAGAGCATTCATTCTGCGTTTCATTTCTGCACTTAAACTCGAGATCCCGCATCCATATAATGTAATGGATTCTACGATGGAGTTTCCAATGTGTTTTTTTATATTTTTTGAAATATTTTTGCTCCACCATATACTGCTTGCCCATTGTGTTGTCTTCAATTTCCAAAAGATTTGGTTTTTCAGAGCATTTAGATGATGCTCCTTGTATCTCACCAAAGTATAGAAGAGGTCGTTGAGCGGAGGGTAAGTTAGGATATGACCATTTGTTTCGATTTCCAGAATTTTTACCGTTAATATTTACGACATAAAATAGCAGTTGTCATGGTGATTTTGAGGTTCCTGCCAAATCATCGACGTTTTAAATTTGATAACACTTCTTTTTCCATTTGACCATTGCCGCAGACACAATACAGTTCTGGCACACAATATAAGGTACCCATTGCTTGTCTTGATTGCACAATGTTTTTTAGAAGTGGTTAAAATACGTAGTTTTAACGAAGTCCGAGATAGGGTCCCGATATTTTTCAAAGATGTATTCGCCACAAATATAGCAAAAACAATCTGGATTGTGTAAACAACGTCTACATGTCGAAGCCATATCTGAAATTAAAAAAGATAATTAATTATTCTGAGTCGGGTAGATCTTAAAAAACTGCGGTTGTCGTCTAAATATTAAAAAACATGAGCTATCAGAGAAAAACTAATATCGGATTCGAAATCAGAACACTACAATAAGCCCAAAACTGAAAAAAAAATTAGAGGAAAAAATCAAAAAAAAATTATTTGTTGACCAGTGTTACCTAAAATTTTAATTATTCAATTAAAATGAAACACAAACAAATATAAAATATGAATATATATAAAATATTCAATGATATCGCTGTTTTGTTAAGAAAAAGCTTCGTTTCGTTGGTTTCCGCTTATGAACTTTACCTTCATCTCTATGGTTCATCGAACAATAGTCCGCTATCATACTGACGTCCCAATGGCCTTGATATCTCCTTTCCATCTCTTTTATATCTTGATGGAATCGTTCGCCTTGCTCTTCACTGTAGACTCCTAGATTTTTTAGGAAATGATCGA
Organism: Pachyrhynchus sulphureomaculatus; assembly: GCA_019049505.1. NCBI lineage: Eukaryota > Metazoa > Arthropoda > Insecta > Coleoptera > Curculionidae > Pachyrhynchus > Pachyrhynchus sulphureomaculatus. The sequence goes on from CM032448.1 coordinate 38,809,572, forward strand.
TGTGCGAATTCAAAAAGTGACCTTTCAGACCCATATTACGCCCTAAGTTTTTATAGTTTAATATTTCTTGGACAATATTTTTATAATTAGGATCGTTTGTGTTGCCTAAAAATTTGGAAATAACATTTTTAAAAGAATTCCAGGCATTTTTTTCTGAGTTTGTCATGACCTTCTCAAAGTCTGCATCCTCGATTAGTTGCCTGATGTCAGATCCTGTGAATATGCCCTCCTTTAACTTTGCATCAGATAAACTAGGGAAACATGAACAGAGATACTCGAAAATACCTTTTGGTAATGCTTTTATAAACTGTTTGATCAAACCTAGTTTCATGTGAAGTGGTGGAGGCAATACTTTTCGGGATATATCAAGTTCAAATTAATGACACTCTTTACTCCAACTTCCAATTTTTTTCTAGTCGACCAGTCTGATTTTTCCCAGTGTAAATTCTTTGCCCTACTATCCCATTCACAAATATAACATCAGAATTTCGTGTAGCCTTGCTGTTGACTAAGAAGCATGCATATGATTTTTAAATCACCAGAAATTAGCCATTTTATGTATTGTATTTTATTATGTATTTTATATATTATTATTTTTATTATGTACATTTTTTCAGTTAGCGTAAGTTCCTTTAAGAAGACTGAATATGCTATAGGTATTAATGTAAATTTATTGCCAATGTGCAAAAGAACAGCTTTCAAGCTTATTTTTGAAGAATATAAACAGTCTCCAATCTTATGGGTTGTATTCGATGTCAAATTTACGCATTCATAGCAATCACAGCAAAAAAACAAATTTTCCTCTTTCTTGAAATACCTTACGAATTCTTCTTCTCTGCTTCGATACCAATAAAATTTTGTATCAGGATCTAACAAATTGTTTTCCTTTCGACGAGAATCGAGAAGTTCCGGTGCATCTTTTAGTAATGCAAGATCCCTTACCAAGGGATGATGGCTGATTTCGGACGTTTGTGATAAAGGCATATCGGTGCTCCCATTCTTAGTAGAAACAGATATGGGTAATTCAGGCCCATGTGGAATTAGCTTTGTTATAGATGGAACGTCGCGATATACGATTTTGGCGCGGTTTTTAGAATTAGATTTGTTTGTTCCCACCAAACATAGTAATACCAAATGACAATGATTTTGATTTGCCATAAGTCCATTGTCTTAATTGTTCAACACAAAATCGGCATATTTTATGTGGAACTCACTTTTTGTCTTGGTGACCTTACCTAATTCCGAGGTAAGCAAAATAGGCATTTTTCACAAAATCTGTTTTATTTTGCCTTTGTTTGCCTGTATATTGTCCACAAATGTAACTAAATACATCTGGACTATTTTTGCAAAACCGAGAGGCCATAATTATGAATAAAAAAAAAAGACAACCCTAATCTCACACGTGTCACTCTTAATAGCGCGCGCAGACTGCTTGAAAAGTTCTACAGTAACTGTTTTGACTTAGAGAGAGACTTACTATGCGTATGGATAGTGGGGATATCATGTAAACATGAATTTACTTGCTTTAAACCTGATAAAAATATTTAATAATTTTAATAGACTTATTTTAAAAACAATATCTACATATAAATATTCATGACGTGATACGTTAAAACGGAGCTTATATTTGGAATGAACAGATCAAAATCTATATGTTTCATCTAAGAGTACTTATATCTATAGAACTATTGGCGTTATTACGCAAATATTCCTCACGTCTCAACACACACTTTGTACAATACGGTACAAGAAAAAACGGCGCCTGTCGTTGGAATAAGCAGTCATAAAACCTCAAAGACCAAGACCAACTAATAATAATAAGTCTTTGTTAGGAATTATGTTACTTTGACAACGGAGTAGCAGTGACTCAACATTACCCCTTTTTAAAGATAATTTACAAAAATTTCAATTTGTCAGTTACTTAGAAATAAGAATTTAAGCTGGTTTATGTAGTCTTACACTAATTAGGAACCAACCAATGTCACATTTACAATAATAACACGAAAGCTAAAAAAAAGTAGAAGGTAATATCACAGTAAGATATAACACATTGCATCTGTGGTTGGGGAGAGAGAAGAAATATCCATCAAGTTGCCAACAATTACCGCTAGACAGCGCGATGGTTATAGTTCTACCCCACGTTAATAAAAATCAATATTAACTTCTGAAAATGAACAAAGTCCGTATTTCAGCAGTTCATCCACTACTCTCATTTGTCAAATCATCGCAGGACGCTTTTCTCCGTATCACAGCTCATCAGCCAAGCTAGAATTGACAGACAAAAGAACAAAACTCGAAAGTACTTATTGCCGCCCTAGCATAATATCGCAGTAAGATATATAATTTTGTTAAGCGAGCGAATCGCGAGGAGTTGACCCTCACTGCCGAACCTATGCGCACCCATTAAAACTGAGATTACGCAATTATAGAAGCTTGCGATATTAAATTCATTAATTGTTACGTACAATGTCGTGTATCGTAGCTTATTGTGGACCTATAGTACAATTAATCCTAAAAAAAGTTTTTTTTTACACTTTTAGTTGCGAAAATCTCCGGAACCAGACTTGATAGGGCAATTTCATAAACTGGTACGTTTTGTACAAAGAAAAATACTATCGGAATTACCCTATGCGACTCGAAGCCGATAAAAAATAACCCTTTTTTTGTGCTATGGAATTAGGAGCTTTAACAAGCAAGGAATCGTTCCACCATATATGTATACGACTTTGACTTGTAATATACCAGAAAATGAACTTTCCATTTTCTGTTCATAACTCATGATCAATGACCTAAAACCTTAAGATCGAACTTCAGATAGTTATATGTTTTAGTATTCCGTACGAAACCCTTATAAGATCACTTCGGTGTCCGTCTGTCTGTCACACCCGATTTTCTCCGAAACTATTTGACATAGAAAGTTGAAATTTGACACTAACACAAAGTGATGGCCTCATCAGAGCCGTGTAGTTTTGAAAGTTAAATTTTAACTTAAGGGGTTAGTTTTGGGGGGTGAAAGCGAAAGTGAAAAAAAAATTACGAGGTCATCGAGTGAGGTGTCAAATGAAGCTTGTAAAAACACTAGTTTAAAAATATATATAATGTAATACTTACGCACACTTTTCTTTGTATTATTACCAAAAATCGCTGTCCCCCCTTATCTTGAAAAGAACTTATCAAAAAATTTTGAAGAACTTCTGGGATATTCTCCACAGGGTGTGGGTTAAGCGTAAATTACCTTTAATAATTTATCTGATACAAAAAAAAAACCAAAAATTTCAAGGTCATCACTTTTCAGTAAATATCGGAAAAAATTTTTGTTGGAAACTAATTTGGGTCGGGTTTTGTGAAGTCATTGATCATTTTATACCTGCTTAATAAAGATTTTTATTTCAAAAACAATCAACGTACGGAACACTAATTTGCGCAAGTCCGACTTGCACTTGGCCAGTTTTTTAATTTAAAATATCATAAATCGTCCACAAACGTTTTCCTAATTAGTTTTTTGTACAACCTGTATTAAATAAGACGTCTTCTTCAATACAGGAAATCCAAACGAAATATCGAATGATATGTCTGTGTCTATATTATTGTATGTCCATTTACGAAGATTTTTAAAATGTTGATACATGATTGTTTATTTAGTCAAATTAAACAGTTATCTCCCCTAAACAGCACTGTTTTTTAGTAATCACAGTATAGTTAGTAACATAACCTGTCTTATCTAACACTTTGGGCAGGCCCTCGATAGTCGTAAACAAATAAATATTGTTTACACAAATTTTTCAAAGGCTTTCGACAAAGTAATTAATTCTGTTTTGTTGCAATATTACCTCAGATGGGATTCACTAAGAATCTGATAATATTTTTAGAATCATATTTGAGAGTTCGCTTACAATATGTTGAAATCTGTGGTCATAAATCTGTTAAATTTAAAACAACTAACGGTGTTCCTCATGGTAGTAACCTTGCTCTTCTATTATTTTCTATTTTTATCAATGATATAAATAATAATAGTTCTAGTAATGTTTTGCTATTGGCTAAAGATCTAAAAATATTCAAAGAAATTTAGGAGATAAATGATTGTTATTCTATTCCGAGTGATCTGATTGTTTTGGATAATTGTTGTAGTACTAACAAATTAACTTTAAATGTTAACAAACGCTTCACTGTGACATTTACAAATAAATTGAATCCCATTAATTTTAATTATCACCTAGGGGTATATCAATTAAGAGGTGTGATACTTTTAAAGCTACTGGAGTAATTTTTATTATTTATAATTAAACTTTCTTTTTCATTACATATTAATAGTATCAGCTGCAATACAACGAGAATGCTGAAGTTTATACTGAGAAATTCGGGTGATTTTACAAATATGCAAACAGTACAAAGACTCTATTTTAGCTTTGTGAGATTTAAGCTGGAATTTGGTGTAGTTGAATGGAATCTCACTTTTCATAACTATATTACTTAATTGGAGAATATTCAACGAAAGCTTGTCAAATTTCTTGTATTTAAGAGGGATGGGGTATAACCTCCTAGAGGTTATTTAAGGTGTGCAGATCCCTTTAGATTCCTCTGAGATATTATCACAAATAAACTTTCATGTTCCTTCACGAATTATCGGACTTGTTCCGTACGTTCTACTTGCCTACACCTTCTACAGATCTCTTAATCAAAACACCACTATTTCAGTCTGTGGATATCTTTAATAAAACCTGCGATGACATTGATCTGTGTGGACTATGTTCATCTCACTTTACCAACGCCTTAAAAACAGCAGATTATTACACAATCTGTAAATAAATTTGCTCTTACTTTACCAAATAATTGTGTATTTAATTTTATTTTATTAAGTCTATTCTATATACTATGTCATATTGTCTTATAAATAAATGTATTCTGTTAGACAATAAAGATTATTATTATTATCATTATTAAGTAGTTATACAATACGATGTTTGACAACGTAGAAAATTAAATAAGATAAAGAGAAGCGACACGAATAAAGCAATTATGTCAACTTTAAATGATCAATATTATGATGCCTGTGTTTACTTTTCGCCCACGTTTACATTTTGTGTAAATGTAAATTGACCCAAACAAATTGCCATGTTTATTTATGGTTTTTTAAAAGGATTTCTACGTTTTGTTTTACGAAAATAGCTCATTTTGTATATTGATTTTTTTGAATGTATAAATAATAATATGCTGCCCACAAACTTGACAAATATGATAATGGCCTTATCCAAGGTCCGGTTCTTGGTCTATTATTATTACAAATCCTAGTTCCAGTTTATGAGTTGGCAGACCCCCTGGTATGCCTGCAAGTCGAATTATAATTGCATCGAAAATAGTCACGAACTTCTTATTACTTTGTTTGGCATGAAAATTATTTGGGGATATACTGATAAATATCCTTGAAAATTATAATTTACCACGGCACGCTACTTATATACCGAATTATACATGGTGACGATAAACTATTTCGTCATAATGTTATGGGAAAATCGCCAACAAAACTTTCACTTTCTCCAACCTCTCGTTTGGACTGCCCTTTTGTCTCCGGGATGTAATGGTGGATCCATGTTCCGTATGCAGTCCTTCGGATTACGCTGCGACTTCTCCAAACACAAGTTTGAAATGGCCTTCCTATTGCGTTTTTTTACTCTGGAGTCGACCAACGCGGCACCCATCTTTTTCATTTTTAGAACTTCATGCAGGATATTATGTGCCGGTCATATGGGATGCCTACCATCTCAGCGGTCTCACCAAGCTGAATGCGACGATCTTTCATTACGATACCATGAATTTTACCGTCCATTTCTAAAGAATAAACCTCAATGGGGCATCCTCAACGTCTCTGTAGTCTGCATCTGCAGTGCTCGTGCATCCACGATTACTATTTATCCAGTAATAAATGGTCTTGAATGTTGGTGCAGATTCCACATCAACTTCCTTCAGTTACAGTTTTTATCTGAATCGCAATCCACTTTTTTAAATAAAGATGCTTTATCACTTCGTCATACTCATCTTTATCCATTTATACAAGACATGTAACACCGATCAGTTGCGATAGCTGCGCGTTACAACTTTAAACACAACCGTTAGAAGAATCACGCTTACCACCATTCAAGTCGGTTAACAAAATTTCCTTCCATTTCGTAGAAATTTACCAGACTTTACTGCTCCAATATGACCTTTATGTGTTTGATTAAAAGTAATGTCGATCAACTCAAACAGAAACAAAAAAAATTGAAATAATACTAGTTATTTTTTTTGAGATCACTCCTTTAATCTCAACCCAGCCATGCTTACATACTACGCGTATTTCTGTAAAGAGTGGAAACAATGAATAGGAAGCCTGAAAGAGACATATAATCTATAATATATATAAAATGCAACGTCTCTCTGTCTGTCTGTCTGCCTGTCTGCCCGTTAGTGCGCTTATCACTAGAGAACTACTTATCCGATTTACGTACTTTTTTTTAAAACATACATATGTTCTCTGGCCAGGTTATAGGCTATATTTTATTACGATAGGTATCATAAGGAATGAGCAACGACGATAATAGTGAATGAAGTCGGAAAAAAGTTTGCCGCTAGCGCATTCCCTTGCAATACACAGCCTAAACCATTAAATATGGAACAATATCATGTAGCAAAGAATATAATATATATAAAATGCAACGTCTCTCTGTCTGTCTGCCTGTCCGTTAGTGCGCTTATCACTCGAGAACCACTTATCCGATTTACGTGTTTTTTTTTTTTAATTCATACATTTGTTCTCTGGCCAGGTTATCTATAATTTTCTATCTATAATATATATAAAATGCAACGTCTCTCTGTCTGTCTACCAGTCTCTCTGTCTGTTTGTTTGTCTGTATGTCCGTTAGTGCGCTTATCACTGGAGAACCACTTATCCGATTTACGTGCTTTTTTTTAAAACATACATAAGTTCTCTGGGCAGGTTATAGGATATATTTTATTGCGTTAAGTAACATAAAGAATAAGCAGTGACGATAATGGTGAATCAAGTTGGAAAAAAGTTACCGTTAACGCGTTCTCATGCAATACACTGCCTAAACCATTAAATATGGAACAATATCATGTTGCAATGAATATAATATATATATATATATATATATATATATATATATATATATATATATATATATATATATATAATGCAACGTCTCTGTCTGTCTATCTGTCCGTTAGTGCGCTTATCATTTAAGAAACACTTATCCAATTTACGTGTTTTTATAAATTTATACATATGTTCTATATAATTCGATATAATGGGAGATAAGGTGAGATAATGGGAGATAAGTATAAATAATGGGAGATAAGCAGAGATAAGTCTAGATAATGGGAGTTATGGTGAGATAATGGGAGATAAGGAGAAATAATGGGAGATAAGGAGAAATATTGCGAGATAACTCGAGATAAGCCTAGATAATGGGAGATAAGGTGAGATAATGGGAGATAAGGAGAAATAATGGGAGATAAGGAGAAATAATGGGAGTTGAGCAGAGATAAGCCTTGATAATGGAAATTATATAGAGATAATGGGAAATAAGGAGAAATAATGGGAGATAAGGAGTAATAATGGCAGATATTTTATTATGTTAGGTAACATAAGGAATAAGCAGTGACGATAGTAGTGCATCAAATCTACGCGAGCAGAGCCGCGGGCACTGCTAGTATGGCATAATATTAATGGCAGCCCTTTAACCTTATTTTTGTAATCCAATGTGGGGCGCTAAACGACCTTAGCAGTCGATGCGTTCTGACCAATTAAAGCAACAACAACCATTTTTGTTAAACTGACAATATTTAAGCTTAAAGTTTGTTCATTCTCTTAACCCTAAAACGAGAAAAAATTCCCGTAACACTATTCAAATTATACACAATTTATCAACCACCCCTTTCATCCCATGAAGTGATATTGCTCAAAAACTATAGGTTCCTTGTCTATTTGAAATACTATATAGGTACCAAATTTAATATCGTGTCGCATTTTGTTCGTGTATTATACCGACAATATTTACATATATCGTCAGAGAATTTAAGTTATATATTTCGTAATCTAGAGGCTCTGAAACGTGAAAAAAAAACGGAAATCTCGAAGGACTATTTTGTCATGACTCCAATACCTCTCTTAATTTGAGAAATCTGATCCACTTTTATGAGGATTAAACTTTAACTTAACGAGTAATTCGACTATAGAAGTTAACGAACTGGATCCGACATAGTTATGTTAGGGCACTCCATTCCTTTAGCATCGTCACTCAATTTGCTGTCATGTTCGGGACTCTGCTCCCAAACATGCACCGTATTTATTGAATTCGATTCAGAAAAGAGCTGTTCGCCTGATTGGAGACTCAGAACTGATCCAGAACTTTCATTCCTTGAACATCAAAGAACGGTGGGCGACTTGGAGCCTATTATATGGGGTCTTCCATTAAGGACTTGACAACTTTTTTTTTGAAATAAAACGCAACCCATTTGAGACATTTCGAAAATTTTACTATCGGCTTGAAGTACAATCAAAACATTTATGTATGGAATTCGACTTCATTCATATGTCCACCACGGGCACGTTTGCAGCGGTCGATTCGTTGAACCCAATTTTCGATGACTCGGCCACACATTTCGACGGAAACGGCCGCTATCTCTCTTTCAACATTGGCTCTGAGCTCCTCTAACGACCCAGGCTTGTTAGCATAGACCAATGATTTAACGTACCCCCATAAAAAGAAGTCTAGAGGTGTTAAATCACACGATCTAGGCGGCCATTCGACGGGACCATTTCTCGATATAACACGTTCACCGAATTTAGATTGCAGTAAGTCGATTGTTACACCCGCTGTGTGGCTTGTGGCGCCGTCTTGTTGAAACCACATATCATTAATGTCTAGCCCATACAATTGATCAAAGAACTAACGTTGCAACATGCCTCTGTAGCGATCTCCATTGACTGTAACGTGACGGTTATTTTCATCAACGAAAAAGAACGGCCCAATGACACCACCGGCATGAAAACCGCACCAAACAGCAATTTTTTGTGGATGAAGTGATATTTCTTCAAGCACATGAGGGTTTTCACCTGACCAATAACGCATATTCTATTTGTTGACGAAGCCGTTTATCCAAAAATGCGCTTCATCACTAAAGATGATTTTGCGATGAAATTGGTCATCTTCTTCCAACATTTCTAGAGCCCAATTCGAGAACGTACGTCGCTTCATATGATCGAGTGGCTTTAGTTCTTGAGTTAACTTTAACTTATAAGGGTGCAGGCCAAGATCCTTTCGCAAAATTCGCCATAGTGTGGTCTGAGCGATGCCCAATTCTTGAGAACGCCGTGAAATCGACTGTTTTGGTTCGTTTGAGATGGACGCTTGAACGGCAGCAATATTCTGGCCACTTCGACCAACCCGTTGTCTCACTGGCACGGGAACACTAGACTATGAATTGCTTGTCTACTGGGACGAGAATTACGACCAAAAGTGGGGATTAACGCTCTTAAAGTTGCAGTCACCGACTCCAAATTTTGGTAGTAAATTTTAATTATTTGTAAACGTTGTTCGTTCGTGTACTTCACCATGATGAAAATGTTGACTTTACTAAATGTTTTGACGTTGACAGTTCGGTGATTGGCTTAAGGGTGCAGATGTCGCCCTTTCCAAAAAATCCATATGATTTTTAGGAAGTGCCAACCTTCAAGCGATACGTGTCAAAAGAAGGAGGGTTTTCTAGAAGTGTCCCTTCTCTTAACATGTAGGCTGAAAAGTTTTTAGTCTGATACATGGATGTCGCCCTTTGCCAAAAACCCATATGATTCTGAGGAAGTACGCGATACGTGTCAAAATTTCACAGTGGTTTTAGTTACACTACTTTTGATATTTTAAAAACAATGGAAAAAAATCGAATTTCATGTATTTATTAAACACTGTTTTTTGCCGGAAAAAATACCGTTCAAGCAAAGCAATGGCTTGATAAGTGTTACGGGGACTTTGCCCCTGGAAAATTACTTATCATTTACTGGTGTGCTCAATTTAAACGTCGTCGTATAGGTACAAATGATGCTGGTCGCTCTGAACGCCCAAATGAAGTGGTTCCACCGAAAAACATTTAAAAAATCCACAAAATTGTTTTGGATGACCGCAAAGTGAAATTGCGTGAGATAGCCGACACCCTAAAGATATCAAAAGAACATGTTGGTCATATTATACATGAACATTTGGGCATGAGAAAGCTCTGTTCGAAATGGGTACCGCGTTTGCTCGCAATGGACCAAAATCAACAACGTGTTGATGATTCTGAGCGCTGTTTGGACCTGTTTAAGCGCAATAAAAAGAATTTTTTCATGCGATATGTGACAATGGATGAAACATGGATCCACCACTACATATCAGAATCAAATATTCAGTCAGCTGAGTGGACAGCAGCCCGTAAAAGCCGCCCGATGCGACCAAAGACACAACAGTCGGCTGGGAAGGTTTTGGCCTCTGTATTTTGGAATGTGAATGGAATAATTTTCATCGGCAATGCTGAGAAGGGAAAAACCATCAATAGCTAATATTATATAAAGTTATTGGTGCGTTTGATTGCAGAAATTGCGAAGAAACGGCCCCAAATGAACAAGAAAAAAGTGCTCTTTCATCAAGACAGTGCACCGTGTCACAAGTCAATGGTTACGAGGCAAAATTGCATGAATTGAAACTCGAATTGCTTCCTCATCCACCGTATTCTCCAGATTTGGCCCCCAGTGAGTATTATATATTTGCAGACCTCAAAAAAATACTCGTGGGAAAGAGATTTGGCTCCAATGAACAAGTTATCGCCGAAACTGAGGCCTATTTTGAAGGCAAAGACAAATCCTTCCACAAGAAAGGTATAGAAATGTTAGAAAACCGTTGGACTGATTGTATCGCTCTTGAAGGAGATGAACTTGATGAATAAAGTCGAATTTTCCAAAAAAAAAAAATGTGTTTTAAGTAGCTATACCAAAAACTTTTCAGCCCACGTGTTACTTCACAACCGTATGAAGTTCAGCTTGTCACTCCTTGTCCCCGTTTCAAGCAGTCTTTTACATGGAGAACCTCCCCTTTTGAAATAATTTCTCCAAGAGTGTGTTCTCCACCGAGTACACGCATTGCTTCTGTAGCGCTTCAGGAATTTCTCTGCAGGACGTGCGCTATGCCCATAAAAAAAGCATATTTTCATTTCTAAATCGAACATACCTGAACCAAAACACGTATCTTTTTTAGTGTCGTTTAATTTCCCATTACAAACATAGGTAAAAGTAATCGGCAGCTGGCACCATTTAGAAAATTATTTTCGGATAATTTATCTTTGTTTAGACTATTATCGCTAACTTTATCGCAATGTTAGTCACACACTGTAATGTTCACGCTGAACTGTTAAAAACTCATCTTGTGTTTTATTACGGCTGTTTAAACAATGAGAGATTAAAGTGGATTTGTATTTATAGGATCTATTTTTTTTTAAGGCACCTATTGTAGCGATGTACAGGATTACGTACACTTTTTTTTAGTTGCAAATAAGACGGTTGAACTTGTGACTAAATTGATAAAAAGAGTATATATATATTTGTATATGACGTTATTTATGGCCATTTACATCACCTATCTTAGGTTACACTTAATCTGAGTAGAGATATGTACTGTTTTTTTCGCTCGAGAATTGCCAGAAAGTTTTGCCGTTGCATTATACGAGGCTGGTTTGAAAAGTCCGTGCAAAGTCCGAGAGATGGCACCACCGGCGCGTATCGAGGTAATGTTTAGTTAGTAGCATCTCTTGAATGAACGCACACCAAGTTTCAGCCATATTGGTCTATTTCTTTGTGTTTGGCATTCGTGTGAATCAAGGAAGTCGAGTGATTTTCAAGAAATGGACGAAAAAGAATTTCGCGTGGTGATTAAACATTACTTTATGAAAGGCAAAACGCCTCAGGAGACTAAAGACAAGCTCGATAAACATTATGGTGACTCTGCACCTTCGATTAGAACAGTTTATAAGTGGTTTCAAAATTTTCGGACTGGCCATATGGGCACAAGTGACGCTGAACGTTCTGGACGGCCTGTGGAGGTTACGACTCCAGAAATCATTGATCAAATCCATGATATGGTGATGGATGACAGAAGAGTTAAGGTGCGTGAGATTGCTAGTGCTGTGGGCATCTCGACTGAACGGGTACATAATATTTTGCATAAACATTTGGACATGAGAAAGCTATCCGCAAGATGGGTGCCGCGATTGCTCACGCTTGACCAAAAACGGAATCGTGTGAAGTGTTGCAAGGATGGTTTGCAGCTGTTCCAGAAGAATCCGGAGGACTTTAAGCGTCGTTTCGTCACTGTGGATGAAACATGGATACATTACTATACTCCTGAGACCAAACAACAATCTAAACAATGGGTTACCAAGGGGGAATCTGCACCAAAAAAGGCGAAGACCGTTCCTTCGGCCGGAAAGGTTATGGCGACTGTCTTTTGGGATTCGCAAGGGATAATCCTCATCGACTATCTGGAAAAGGGTAAAACTATTACAGGTGAATATTATTCATCGTTATTGGACCGACCTGCAAGAAAAACGCCCGCGATTGGCCCACAAGAAAGTCCTTTTCCATCACGACAACGCACCAGCACACACCTCAGCAGTTGTGGTCGCAAAATTAATGGAAATAGGATTCCAACTCGTTTCACATCCCCCCTATTCTCCAGACTTGGCTCCCTCGGACTATTATTTGTTCCCCAATTTGAAGAAATGGCTGGCGGGACAAAGATTTTATTCAAACGAGGAGGTGATTGCAGACACTATTGGATATTTTGCAGACTTGGACAAATCCTATTGTTCGGAAGGGATCAACAAACTAGAATATCGTTGGACGAAGTGTATAAGCCTAAAAGGAGACTATGTCGAAAAATAAAAAAGGTTTACCCCAAACACATAAGTAGTTTTTATTTTTGCACGGACTTTTCAAACCAGCCTCGTAATAATGTAATGATACTTAATGAAATGTGAAAAATAGTAGATGTTTTATAGTCTAGAGAAGAGAATATGCATTCAAACCACAGCAAGCTATTTCTATTAATTAAACCAAAATCCAGCCTTATAGGGGATGAAAAGTACCTTTAAAACTCAAATAACGCACGTTAGTTTAAATTACATGTACAGGGTGAGTCAACGATAGAGTAAAGTTCATTATCTCATTTGTTTCGGGAATGGGGTTAAATACAATAGTTTTAGGGAATGTTAAGGTGCACAGTTTAAAATTATTTTTCAGTATACAGGGTACTTCAAAAGAGTGTGGCCGATATAATAACATTTGTTTTTTTTAAATGGAACGTCCTATTTTCTAATTTATTTTTAAATTTTGTGTGTTTGTATTAAAAACAAGGGTAAAAATTTAAAAATTCAAAATAAATGAAAAACTATTAGAAATAGGTATATGACATATTTAATTAAAGTTGGGGGGTTTTGTAAAAATCTGTCAGAAAAAATAATAATATACAGGGTGTGCCATTTAAAAAATTTGAGACTTTTCAATATACATTAGTCGAAATGTATAAATTTATTTGGAACACCCTGTAGCATCTAACTCAAATTTCTTTACATATACCTTTTTTTTTCATCTCTATAGAATGCTCATACCAATTATGAGTTTTCCACCTTCAGAAACAATGGCGCTACTAGCAATTTTTTGGAAAACTGAAAATTAGTATTAACAAAAAAAAAAAAAAAAAAATTGAAATATTAGAAAAACGACTAGGTTTAGGTATATAACATTATTAATAAAAAAAATTTTACGCAGAATTTAAAAATAAATTAGAAAATAGGATATTCCATTTAAAAAAAACATATTTTATATCGGCCACACTTTTTTGAAGTACCCTGTATACTCAAAAATAATTTTAAACTGTGTACCTTAACATTCCCTAAAACTGTTGTATTTAACATTTTTTCGTCATTACCGAAACAAATGAGATAATAAACTTTACTCTATGGTTGGCTCACCCTGTCCAAAGGACAAATTCTTGTAGCTCTTAGGACAAAATATCTAAATCTGGTGTGACAACCAGACATTACTCTTAAAAGGTTGAGACTCACCCTTATAGGGTATAAGGTATCTCATAAGTTTCACTAACGACGAAAAAAGTTCAGCCTTTTGTAGTTTTAGGCAGGGTGAACAAATATGGAGTAGATTCGCTTAAATCACCGATAAACGACTATAAACTACCTTAGAGGGTGATAGAAACTACCCCGACGCTCTAATGATGCACATGGATGTTATTGAAATTCGGAAAAGATCAAGTACTTTTATCTCATTGTGCCAAACATTCAAGACAACTAGATCATCTTCCTAATAAGGTCGAAAATCAACCCTAAGAGGGGGAACTACCCTCTGGGGTTAATGGATCTTAGAAGTTCTAGCATCTGAGAAAAAAATACAGGCTATATTTGTCCATCCTGCCTGACTACGAAACCCTATTTTTTTTTTAGTTGCTAGAACTTCTAAGATCCATCAATCTCAGGGGATAGTTCCCCTCTCCTAGGGATGATTTTCGACCTTGTTAGGAAGATAATTTAGTTGTCTTGAATATTTGGCACAATGAGATAAAAAAACTTGATCTTTTCTGAATTTTAATAACATCCATGTGCATCATTAGAGCGTAGGGGTACTTCTACCACCCTCTAATGGTAGTTTATAGTTGTGTATCGGTGATTCAAACGACTTTACTCCATATTTATTCACCCTGCCTAAAACTACAAAAGCCTGAACTTCTTTCGTCGTTATTGAAACTTATGAGATACCTCCGTAGGTGGGGGTGGCTTTTACACTCTATAGGGGTGAGTCTCAAGCCTTCAAGATTAATGTCTGGTTGCCACACCAGATTCAGATTTTTTGTCTTAAGAGCTACAAGAATTTGTCCTTTGTACATGTTATTTAAACTCACGTGCGTTAGTTGAGTTTTAGAGGTACTTTTCACCCGCTATGAGGGTGGATTTTGGCTTAATTAATAGAAATGGCTTGCTGTGGTTTGAATGTACATTTTCTTCTCTAGAGTATAAGATATCTATCATTTTTCACACTTCATTAAGACTCATTACTTTATTACTATAGTTTTAGCTCATTTCAAGGGATGTTTTTGACCAAGAGAAATGACACGACAAATTTTTTTTTTTAACTGCGAATTCGAATTCAGCATCGAAAAATACACTATTTTGGTTCGTGATAATGAACTTTTTTTTTGTGTGTGGTTGTGCTACTAATCACTAAACTAGGACATGTCATGTTTTGCTTCGTTTCAAAACTAGTCTAGATGACGATGACAACTTAGTATCCCGCAAAACTATCACAGCGGCAGCAAAGAGTACAGTTACAGTTAATTTAATGGCTAATTAGGTAGCTTTACGCTATTACTATTATTCAATCATTTGGTTACAGAAGCATAATGTGTCGATAGGTTAAAATACCCTTCGGGGCTTACCACCAAGATATCACGCTGACGACCTTTTTTATTTCGAACAGGACTCAAATGCGATAAGATAAGCATACTTTTTTTTCATTAACTACATGGGTCATGGTGCCATCTCGGAGAGGGGTGGAATCATTCTCTCGGGCCATTCGCACCAGGATAGAGGTTGGACGACCACGCCTTCTTGTATCTGTTATTAGTCAACTATGTCTACAAAAATAAAATCTCCATTAAATCGATGGGGTATCACTATGGTGTCACTGCCGCCCGTGTGTTGTCGCGACTGACTAGTAAGACGAAGGAGTTAAATTGTTGGGGATGCAGTCGTAAATGGCCAATTAAAAGTCAATTTGTCTATTTGTCAATCTTTCGAAACCCATATATTTTTTTTATCAAGACATCTAGAAAAATATGTGAATTGTAAGTATACAGTTACGGAATTATAAAGAAAATGGTACTTACAAACTTAAGACTAATTGTTGGAGGAAACATGTACATCGGTGTTACAGGACGAGTCAATTCACAGGACAATTAAAAACATTTAATTTGGTTAACAATGTTGTATAGTTTTCTTAGATAATCCGAAAAATTCCCGCAGGCAAGCAGGTGGGGCCCACGTGTCAATTTTTGGCGATAAAACAATTAATTTGACATGCGTGTGACTTTTGTCAGAAACGATATTTTACTAAAATCGGCAGTGGATACCGCATGATTGCCATGTAATAACTCCCACAATATTGAAGTGATTATGTTACCATGAAGAGAGGGAAAACAAGGACACAAATTCTTACCCCAGTGCAGGGGTTAGAGGTATCAGACAGATATATGTTATTAAATTAAAAAAAGTGATTATTGAGAGTCCACCGTGATATCTGTGATATTCATGTCGTTGGAGAGTTTCAAAATGTAAGAGTAAATCACACTTAAGTCCTCCGTGTCAGACCTCTTATTCATTTTTACAGGATTGTTATTAATAGCCACCATCTCCAAAAACTTCCTGTTAATATATTAATATAATTAGGTTCATTGAACAAGACATGCATTACTGTAGTCCGTTATGTCTGTCTTTGTTAATGACATGTTCATCCTGCATATATATATATATATATATATATATATATATATATATATATATATATATATATATATATATATATATACGCGCAACTTATGAAAACCATTATGTTTTGTATTTATATTCTTAAGATTTTGTTTTTTTTAGCATTTTTCAAAATGAATTTAAAAAAATTAAACAAAATATTAAAATTTTCTTTGATCTGAGTGTACTGAAGTTATTTTATTTCCAAAAAAAAAATATTAATATTAAAAATAGGTAAAAAATGCAACGTTTGATAATTCGTTAAAAATATTTATTACATTTTGTCATTAGTTGCTGCGTTCTTCTTGTCAGTACTCATTAAGGGTTTATCCACACTTTGAAAAACAATTATTGTCTGGTTATAATGAATATACGGCACGACAAATGCATTAGAATAGTTTTAGAGTATAACCAAAGGTTCATTTTGGAACTTAGGCGTTTTCCGCAATTTTTGACATTTTAATTTTGGCACTTGCAGAAGCAAAAAGTTTGAAGTCCATTTTCTTTTTTTACCATTTTGGGCTTATTTTTCTTAAAAGTGCAAAAATGTTATGCCTGCAAAAATTGTGGGTGAAAGACTTATAACAAAATATCGGGGGGAGACCGTTTTTGCACTTTTTTTTTCATATAAACATTGATACGTAAGCGTACGAAAGTCGACTATGCTATTAACAACCACTGCTCAGGAGAACTCAGTTAGTTTATGCGCATGCGCCGAGATGATTATGCTACATTTACAGTAGTAGTAAAATTCCAAGCAATAAGCAACTTTGCTGTAAAATTTTCTTTGCGGAAATCAACACGAAAAGATCAAATCACAAAGGTTTTTAATGTATTTTGTAATTGCTGATTATTTAATTCAGGTTAGTTTCAGTTAGTTTAGGTGAACAAAAATGGTTACCTCCCGATTTTTTCTCATAAATTTTTCAAATTTAGGCTATTTTAAGCCTATTTAAAAAAAAATCTTCCATTTTCTGAAAAGCCCGCGTACTGAAATTTTACCAAAAAAAAATGACAATAAACAATTTTGTGATAAGATTAAATTATAACTGAAAAAAATTTGGTAAAAGTTCTGTACGCTGGCTTGTCAGAAAAAGGGAGGTTTCTTTTTTGGAATAGGCCTAAAATGACCTAAGATTTACGAGAAGAAATTGGAGAGAGGCCGTTTTTGCTAACCTGAACTAAATAATCAGTAAGTAGAAAATACATTAAATAATGAAAAAAATGTCCTACCTTAATGTGAAAAAATGATGTACGTGCTATATTAGTGACAGACGACCAGGTTAGTTGAGGTTAGTTTGGGTTAACAAAAATGACCTCCCCCGATTTTTTCTCGTAAATCTTTCAAAATTAGGCCATTTTAGACCAATTCCAAAAAAGAAACCTACCCTTTTCCGAAAAGCCCGCCTACCGAACTTTTACCAGTTTGTGTTCTAGTGAATTGTTAGTAAATTTTGATGAAATGATACCATGACTAATTTTATTTACTTTTACTTTTAGAGGTGAGAAATCCAAGTTTTGTTCATTTTAAGATTACATTTTATTTTCGTCAGTTTGTTATTGACATTTTAAATTGAATCACATTCACACATCACCTAAATACAGTCTGTCAAGTAAAAGCGTGACCGCTTAAATCTACGGTTTAACTCTTCCGAGAGGCTGTGAATAAGACGATGATTATCAACATGGTAGCCAACATTTTTAACCAACGACTTATTAAAAATACCCACTGACTGTACTGACCCGTTCTCATCCATTTGATAGTCCGGTATAGCCTGTCCCAAAATATAAGATTCTGATTTTTGCCGTTTTAAGTGGACAATATAAAAACTCTGACCTTTTGTTTATGATAGGTTGCAGAGATGGGCTTAAGAATTTTATTCAGTAATGCAAATAAATAAAATTATAAGTGTTTTTGGAGATGTTTATTTATAGATGAACGTAAAAACAAATGGATAAGAAGTACAAATATCAGTTTGAATAAATGGGGTTTACGAGAGGGGACATATTGTATAAATAAAAATATATTTTAACTTAAGCCTAATTCGGTTTCACTATCACTGTCATCAGCTGAGGTAATTATCAGTGGTGGTGGTATTATTTACATAAATATATGATTCTTCAACTTTAACAACGTGCTGAATAGAATTCTTCCAGC
Organism: Pachyrhynchus sulphureomaculatus; assembly: GCA_019049505.1. NCBI lineage: Eukaryota > Metazoa > Arthropoda > Insecta > Coleoptera > Curculionidae > Pachyrhynchus > Pachyrhynchus sulphureomaculatus. The sequence continues at coordinate 38,828,341 of CM032448.1, forward strand.
TTTCCCAAGGTATATCATTTCTAACTTTTTTTACTAATTCAACCACTGACACGCTAAAAGTAGGAAGAGGATGTGTTTTGCAGATAATAGTAGACAATTTGAAACCGATTCCTTTTCAGATCCAGCATGCAAAATGGTTATTCGTTTACCTTTATTTGAAGGTGCGTTAGTCTGACATTTTGTACTGCTGTCAACCCACCCTTTTTGCAGTGTCATGGGTATCGAACCATGTTTCGTCAAGGTAAATTACTGGCCAATTCTCTGATCGATACTTTTTAATTTCTTGTAAATAAATATGTCACAAGATTCGTAATCTTTGTGACTCCATCACTACTTGCCTTTAGTTGATGTTTCGGAACGTGAATCCCATTCTTCAGAGAATTGTGTGAAGGGCTGATCTGCCACAATGTATATTGGTTCCGTCCTGCACCAGTCTTAATTTTATTTTGTCTTGGCACCAACTGCTCTTCATACATAGAATATATTTTTCTCCTAATGACCTCTTTTTCACAATCGTCTACACGATGCATCCGTTTTTTCCTGTTCCTGAGTGATGGTTTTCCTACAATACTCTTATTCGTAGAAATTGGGGTTTTAGTTAGTTCACTGGTTTCTTGCAAAGCACTTTGTTTATTCAAATTTCTTTTTCACTATTTGTTTAGCGTCAAGTGATAAATGTTTTCTCTTGCGGTATCTATTATTGCAATTTTCCCACGGACGCCACATAATTAAAATAGAAATTCAAATTCAAAATTCTTTTTATTTCAAAAGTATGCCAGCATACAATAAAATAGTGTCCACAACTAAGACTAAAACTACCTAACAGGATTAAACATTATCAAAGAATCTATAGAATTCTTCAATATTATATGGCTTTATTTTCAATAACAATCTAAAGATTTGTTTTTTGAGTATTTTGAGATTTGTAATTAATATAATATCATTTGGTAAAGTGTTATACAACTTTATACATTGATAATGTGCACCCTTCTCTGTCATAGTCAATCGGCGTCTTGGGTAAATATAGTTCATTGTTCTTGTGGCATATACAGTTTGTGACTCATATCTTTCAAATAAAGACCTGTTTTTAAACAGGAATAGTATACATTTCTGTATGTAAACAGCAGTAGCAGTAAGTAGTTTATTTTCTGTAAACTTTCCTCTACATGATTCTCTATGGTTTAAATTGAGTATAATTCGTAAAGCTCTTTTTTGACAGACAAAAACCCTACTAGCATCTCTATAATTTCCATACCTGATCATTCCATATCTTATATGGGACTCAAAGTTTGCATGATACAATATTTTCTTGATGTCAAAAGGAATATACCTCCCCAAGACTCTAAGACTATAACATATTCTGTTTAATTTACTCACAACATGGTTGACATGACATTCCCAGGATAAAGTACTATCCAAAAACATGCCCAAACATTTAACTTCAGCATTTAAACTAATATGGTTACCATTTAAGTTTAAACTAGTTGGTTCCTCTAGTCGTGACCTGCTTGTTTTAAATATCATAATGTTTGTTTTTGTGTTATTCATGACTAGCCTATTCTTTGTGAACCATTCCTCCACTCCTAGCATAAAAATCTCAGCATCTTCTTCAAGGTCAGTAATGTCTTTATTACTTAAAAAAATGTTCGTATCATCTGCATAATTAGTAATTTTACATTTATTATTTAACAAAAGTAATTCAGTTATGTTATGTACATATAAGATAAACAGTATAGGGCCCATAACACTACCTTGTCTAATGCCTAACATTATCTTCTTTTTTTGAGATGACACCCTCTCACTTCCCTTACCTATCACCACTCTTTGTTCCCTACAAGATAAGTATGATTTGATCCACTTCAGGGTTGTTCCTCGAATTCCGTACATGTTTAATTTGTATAAAAGTATATTATGGTTTAATGTATCATATGCCTTTGATAAATCAAGAAAAAAACCCTAGAGGAATCTCGTTATTTTCTAGAACGTCTATTATCTGTTGTACAAAGTTAACAATTGCTGTTTGAGTGGATTTTCCATGTAAGTACCCATGTTGTGTTTTATTAAGTAGGCCATTTTCCACCATAAATCCTAGAATTCGCTGGCACATAACATGTTCAAATATTTTGGAGAATGAACTGAGCAGACTTATTGAGCGATAATTTTCTATATTGGTTTCATCACCTTTCTTATAAACCGGAATTACTAGTGCAATTTTTAACTGTTCCGGGAATATACCATATTTAATTGAGTTATTCATATTGTAGATTAAAGGTTCCATAATTTCGGATATCACAAATTTTATTAGGCTATTTGAGATCTCATCAAAACGGCACGTGAACTTATTTTTCAGTTTTGTGACTATCTGCATTATTTCCTCTTTATTCACTAATTCTACCTTAATTTCTACAGGATTATACTCTATTTCCGAATTACAAGGTATATTATTCAATTTGTTTAATAGATTAGGTGCTACGTTTATCAAGAAATCATTAAAATCGTTTGCTATTGTCTCCTTATTACCTTCAATTTTAATGTTTTTCTCTGCTGGCTTACCTTTTATTTCATTTATAATTTTCCAAGTACATTTACTTTTATTATCCGAATTTCTTAACCTCTCCGCATAGTTTTTTCTTTTATGGTCTTTCAACAAGTTGTCATATTCTTTCTTTTTATTACTGTAGCCTTATAGCTAATATTTACATTTTTTATTACATACAGAATATCCAATTGTCTTTTACACTCTTTGATTTCAGGACTACTTTGCATATATTTGGATTTATTAAAATTTCTACGTGGGATCTTTATTTGGGGAAAATGCTCATTAAATATCTCTAAAAAAAGTTTCATAAAAGTAGACCACTGGTTGTCCACTAGTTCAGCATTGATTGAGTAGATGGACTGCCAATTTAATTTTTGAAGACCATTCTTGAAGTTAGATTTACTCTGAGTATTAAAGCTTCTTTTTTTAATGAATAAAGATTTTTGTTTTTCGATATATAATATCACCTTCTGAGCGGTATGGTCTGAAATCATCGAGTGCAAAATTTGGGATGTCATGTCACCATCAAAATTTGTTAGTATGTTATCAATACAGGTACTACTTGTGTTAGTAATGCGCGTATGTTTTACAATAGTTTGTTTGACATTGAAAGAGGAAACAACTGAATTAAATTCAGAAATATTTTTTGAAGCTGACAGAAAGTCAATATTAAAGTCGCCACCAATGATAGCTATATCACTAGGATTATTTGTGCAAAGTACTAACATTTGTTCCATTTTATTTAAGAAAATGTTAAACTCACCATTGGGGGGACGATACAGAGACACAACAATGATATTTTTATTTTTTATCTTAGCTTCACATGCACAACGCTCAAAATTAGATTCCACACTTATATTACTTATATATGGACCTTGATTTAAATTGAATGTTTTTTCTTACAAATACAGCACTGCCACTATGTCTGTTTTCTTGTTCTCTGCAGAAGCTTGACGCTAAAGTAAATCCTTCAATGCCATAATTTTTTAACTGATCTTGGGTTTTCCAATGCTCAGTGACACATAAAAAGATACACTCTGTATGTTGGCACAAAAGGTCCTCTATTAGGTCAACAGAATTTCCAATAGATTGCACATTTTGTATTAGGCTGTATCCTTCTGTGAGTTGACTATTTATATTATCAGATGTATAATAAGGAGTATGTTTGTGTATAATAGGAGTTGGAGCATTTGTTGGGTTGTTGCAAAGCACTTTGTTTATTCAAATTTCTTTTTCACTATTTGTTTAGCGTCAAGTGATAAATGTTTTTTCTTGGGGTATCTATTATTGCAATTTTCCCACGGACGCCACATAATTAAAATAGAACCGCTACGTTGTAAGTTGTAAGTAAAACTAAAAATAAAAATAATAAAAAGTATCTTTCGAATCATAATGGGGACCTGTAGTAATTAGGCCTATATTATCAAGTACTTAAAGCGCTCCAAACCGGGTTGCCAGGTAGTAAATATATGGGTAAAAATAGATCCAATATGATCGCAGGTGCAAGTGAAGGCGGTATTAAAAGCAGGTAAAATAAAAAGACTTTTATCGTAATACCTGGCAACTATGCACAAAATCTTAATAGGGTCGTTTATTGCCCCATTGAAAAAACAAAAAGGCAGGATCTTATATCTTGGGATTTACTATAAATACAAATTTTAAATGGTCATTCATGTTGAAGCCTGAATTTTTTATCAAAAATTAGTTTTAATACATGTATCAAGTATCAATAGTCAAAGATTGTAAATTGAATGGAAGGAGTTGTAAAAAAAGTAAAAACTACCCCAAAAACCACTTTTTCGCAAATTTCTCGGATAATATAAAAATTACAAAAAAATGTTTCGAACAAAATCGATAGATAATACAATTATTTACAAAATCGTCGTAATTGCGACATAAAAAGAGATATTTGCAATTGAAAATTGTTATTTGACGCACAGCTAGCTAAAAAATATCCGAATCTGAAAAAGTTCATAAAAAATAAAAAAAGCATTATTTTTGAACTTTTTTTTAATCGTATCTATTTAACCTAACTAATTTTTTCAGAGAATTCGTTTTTATTACCTTTTTGAAAAGTTATAAACAATTATATTAATTTAATTTTTTATTGTTAAAATTGAAAAAAAAAAAATTGTCTTACATCTATAATACGAGTATATATAAAATGCAACGTCTCTCTGTCTGTCTGCCTGTCTGTCCGTTAGTGCGCTAATCACTGGAGAACCACTTATCCGATTTACGTACTTTTTTTTTTTAAAACATACATATGTTCTCTGGCCAGGTTATAGGCTATATTTTATTACGTTAGGTAGCATAAAGAATGAGTAGTAACGTAAAATAGGGAATGATGTCGGAAAAAAGTTCGCCGTTAGCGCGTTGCCTTGCAATACACCGCCTAAACCATTAAATATGGAACAATATTATGTAGCAGAGAATATCTATAATCTATAATATATATATAAAATGCAATGTCTCTCTGTGTGTCTGTCTGTCCATTAGTGCGTTTATCACGCGAAAACCACTTATCCGAATTGTGTTTTTTTTTTAATTCATACATATGTTCTTTGGCCAGGTTACATAATAATAATAATAATAATCTATATCTATAATATATAAAATGCAACGACTCTCTGTCTGTCTGTCCGTCTGTCCATTAGTGCGCTTATCCCTCGAGATCCACTTATCCGATTTACGTGATTTTTTAAATTCATACATATGTTCTCTGACCAGGTTATAGATATATATTTTATTACATCTATAATATATATAAAATGTAACATATATCTGTCTGTTTGTCCGTTTGTGCGCTTATCACTGGAGAACCACTTATCCGATTTACGTGCTTTTTTTTAAACATGCTAAACCATTAAATATGGAACAATATCATGTAGTAAAGAATATCTATAATATATATAAAATGCAACGCCTCTCTGTCTGTCCGTTAGTACGCTTATTATTGGAGAACCACTTATCCGATTTACGTGCTTTTTTGTTAAACATACATATGTTCTCTGGCCAGGTTATAGGATATATTTTATTACGTTAGGTGACATAAGGAATAAGCAGTGACGATAATAGTGAATCAAGTCGGAGAAAAGTTTGCCACTAGCGCGTTCTCTTGCAATACACTGCCTAAAGCATTAAATATGGAACAATATCATGTAGCAAAGAATATAATATATATAAAATGCAACGTCTCTCTGTCTGTGTGTCTGTCCGTTAGTGCGCTTATCACTCGAGAACCCCTTATCCGATTTACGTGTTTTTTTTTTTATCATACATTTGTTCTCTGGTCAGGTTATCTATAATCTTCTATCTAGAATATATATAAAATGCAACGTCTTTCTGTCTGTCTGTCTGTCCGTTAGTGAGCTTATCACTTGAGAACCACTTATCCGATTTACATGTTTTTATAAATTTAAACATATGTTCTATATAATTCGATATAAGAGTTGATTGAGTGGTCCGTTACTTTGTGACAGTAGATTTTAACAATAAAACTACTTAATTACTTTGTTAACTGTCACTAAATATATTTGTAAAGATTTTACAATTGCGTTATCGCGATTTTGTAGTACAACTACATTGTCAAACGCTTAACTAAGACTAAAACAGATTTTTGGTATTTTATGTTTATATGATGAACAGATGTGGGTCTATTATATGTTAAAAAAGTTTGTTTGTTGTAAATTTATATTATGGTCCTTTGAATATCTGTAAATTTCTATGGATTCTAAGAAGTTGAGTTTTGACCCTGGCACCTAAAGGGTCAAAACTCAACTTCTTAGAATCTATAGAAATTTACAGACATTCAAAGGACCATAATATAAATTTACTGAATAGTCAATTAGACGTAGCAAATTCTCTTTTGTTCAAACTTTTTTAACATATAATAGACCCACATCTGTTCATCATATAAACATAAAATACCAAAAATATGTTTTAGTCTTAGTTAAGCGTTTGACAATGTAGTTGTACTACGAAATCGCGATAACGCAATTGTAAAATCTTTACAAATATATTTAGTGACAGTTAACAAAGTAATTAAGTAGTTTTACTGAATTCGATATAAGCCTAGATAATGGGAGATAAGGAGAAATAATGGGAGATAAGTCGAGATAAGGCTCGATAATGGGAGATAAGGTGAGATAATGGGAGATAGGGAGATATAAATAATGGGAGATAAGGAGAAATAATGGGAGATAAGCAAAGATAAGTCTAGATAATGGGAGTCATGGTGAGATAATGGGAGATAAGGAGAAATAATGGGAGATAAGGAGAAAAAATGGGAGATGGGCAGAGTTAAGCCTAGATAATCGAAATTATGTAGAGATAATGGGAGATAAGGAGAAATATTGAGAGATAAGGGGAAATAATGGGAGATATTTTATTACGTTGGGTAAATTAAGGAATAAGCAGTGACGACAGTAGTGAATCAAGTCCACGCGAGCGGAGCTGCGGGCCCTGCTAGTGTCTTATAAATAAAACTTCAAAGAATGTAATAAGATAATTTTTTTTTCCAATTTTAACAATAAAAAATTATATTCAAAAAATATAATTGTTTATAACTCTTCAAAAAGTTAATAAAAAAAATCTCTGAAAAAATTAGTTTCGTTAAATAGATACGATTAAAAAAAATGTTCAAAAATAATGTTTTTTTTTATTTCTATGAATTATTTCACACTCCGGTATTTTTTAGATAGCAGTGCGTCAAATAACAATTGTCAATTGCAAATATCTTGTTTTATGGTATATTGTAAATAGGTGAAACGTGATTCACGACGATTTTGTAGATAATTGTATTATCTATCGATTTTGCTCGAAGCTTTTGTTTGTAATTTTTATATTTTCCGATAAATTTGCGAAAAAGTGGTTTTTGGGGTTGTTTTTATTTTTTTTTTACAACCCCTTCCATTCAATTTCCAATTTTTGACTATTGATACTTGATCTACGTATTAACACTAATTTTGGATTAAAAATTGAGGCTTCAACTATGAATGAGCATTTAAAATTCTTATTTACTGAACGATGAGTAATGAAAATATTTTTCGCAATTTTTGTATTGGCTGTTCTTTAAAACACTTATTTATTTTTAAATTAAAGGCGTTACTCGAAACTTCTACCTAACCCTGTAAATCTGTTTACTGTAAAAATCATTTAAACTGCCGTAATTAATGTTGTTACCTTTTTTAACATAATACGCGTTACCTAAAATGGAGATACAACCTTTCTTGTTGAACATACTTATATAAAAATAACGGATGTAGAAATTTTTCAATAAGAAATAATTTCATTGTCATTCGGTCATTTTTAATTTTGACTTAAAAGGAAATTGCAAAAATCAGTAACCGGGTTCGGGTAGAGTAATAATAACATTTGTTATAAAGGATATTATTTCTTTATTTAGTAATAATTATTTTAGTTTTCAATGACATATTCTGTGTAAGAATTTTGTTGTTACATGCCTTATGTTGTTACTTAATGTATGATAAATGACTCGACAATATACATACCTGATCAGAACTAAAGTTTTAAAATTAATGATGTGGCATATTGCTAAAAGCGGTAAATAGCGGTAATTTTACCAATTCTTTTTAAACCGTATTTCTTGGTCTTAATTTGTAATGATCAATCCAAAAATTTCTGACAATCCGTTGTCACTATGAGACAAGAGTGTCATATATGGATACCGATTAATTTTTAAAAGATTGATAGTCTGTTCTTCGGCTCGATTTAACGAGAAGAGTGGTATACTTTTTAAAGATTTTCTTTTTAAGATTGCTTTAATTGCGTCTAAGACCTAAAGACTGCCTTCCATTTCAGTACTCTCACAAGTCTAGTATCCTGCATTTGATATCAGGGCGTAGAATATTACGTTTAGGTATTAAATGAGTAAGGGAAGAACTGTTTTGTTCTGAAATAAATTTTATTCTTATCACATAAACTGTACAGCAATCTCCGCACAGTGTCTCAACTAGTACAAGCTAGCGGGACAATATTATTTCTTCACTTATTTCAATTGTTTATGTATATTCCAGGTATCTTAAGCTATTATAAGAAAAAAAAGTTGAAAAATGTGTACTGTATGTGTATTAATCGAAATATGTAGCTGCAAGACGGAAGTGGTTTACTAATGTGTCTCATTTGTTCACTATTGTCGCTAATCTACTCATTATGTGTGAAAAGCACAATCATGTTTGTTTACAAAGAAATTTCTAGGAAAAAAATAAAAATCATAATGATAGTACCCACATTTATTAATTTACAAAATATTATTTCTTTTAAAATAAATTACTACAATAACAGTATCTATTTTATTTTAAAAATTATTTACAGTAACAAGGTGTATAAGTAAAAGAAATATAATATTAAATAACTTATATACTAAGGCATGAATTATAAGCAACTACAACACACAATAAAATAAGAATAATAATTACAATAAAAAAATACTTAAACCTAATAATCACCATCAGATGAGTCGTCATCACCGCTCTCCCATTCAGTAGAATATTCAGAGAGTAAATAATCCTCCTCATTTAATTCGTGATGATGACTTACTGATGGTGTTTCGGATGGCAATGAAGGTGGGATAATCAACTACAGAACCTTCGATGGCAAAGAAGTAAATTTTCTTCGCGGTAATTCTCTATACGAGTTGATAACAAGATCAGACGTAATTAAAAGCATTCTCAAAAGATCTGTACTTGTGGCAATACGTGACCGCTTCCTGGTGTGCCGTTCACGGAATCTACGACAGTCTTTCTTTCTGGCCTCCTGGGCTTCTTTGGAGAGTTGTCCAATGGGAAGAAGAAAAGACTTTATAACTTCCGCGCTGTGTACAAGAATTTTATGCACAGTAACGGGCATGGAATACCACGAATACAGATCAAGGTATAATTTTCTAGTATCAACACAAAACTTTTCGAATTCTATATAATTTATGTCATATCCCGATGACAAAGTTCTTAAAATTACATGAAATCTACGAATAAGGTTTACGTCTAATCCTGTAATTTCGCTGCTCAATTCAGCTTTGGAAAAAAATCTACGTGCTGTGTTTCCATCGTTTGTGTTACCATACCCAGGTTTTGGTTTATCTACAATGAGACCCCCATACGATCTTTAAACACTTTTTGTATCTCTTGTGAGCGTTGCTTCACAATAACTTTGTCGTTATCTCCCCCGACTTGCCACTTTTTTATTTCTAAACGATAGCTGATGTGAAGCAAACATTCAAACGTGCGGATCTATGCATGTAAAGTAGATAAACCAAATGCAAGGCGTTCTTCGTTGCTGGGATATTTCTTTGAGTCCTCGTTCATAGTAGACGGGGTGGCACCGCAAATATAACACTTTTGTGTTGAACTTGTGTCTGTTAAGGCATTGCACACTTTGCCATCAGTCATTGTCAACAACAAATCGTGTTTAACAGAGATTTGAGATCCAGCAACGTTACATAATGTTGGAAGAAGCTGACTTACTTCATCTAAAATTTTAGAAGTTTCTTCTTTCGTAAACTCTTTTGTCTCCTTGGCAAAAATAAACGTAATAGGACGGCAATATAAAGTAGAGGAAGGTCTTGGATTTTGCCAGATCACAGTTTCGCCATCAAGCAGTCTCAAAGGGACAAATGAGTATACGAACAAATATTCATCTGTAGCGTTAGTGTTCTCAAATTTCTGCTTATACGTGCTATGCCCTGAACTCCCATCACAGCTCCATTTGCTTACCAACGTATAATATGAACGAGGTAACACACTTCTAATGACTTCCGTCTGAGCTTTAACTAATCGTTCAGCCGTTTTATCCAAAATCGCGTGAAGTTTAATTTCAGCTCGAGATTCAGTCACAGAAATATATTCGTCAGAAGGACAACAAGAAGCTTTGGACTTACCTAAACTATAAAACGATGGATATACTTGATTTCCCGCTTTCATTGTACATTTTGTTGTTGGTTTATATGAGTGAGAAGTCGATTTCGAGTCCACATATTAAGCTAAAGCTTCGTCTGGTGTTAACTGCCGACTTTGTTCAGAACACTTTTTCTTTTCTCTAGTTTCACTGACCGCGACGTTATGGATCTGTTTAGCAACACTTCGATGCCCTTCTTTTCGAGTAGCTAACTCAGCTGCTGTAATAAGCTCACTTACACTTCGCGATTCCAAAAGATCTTCTACTCTCCGTCTCTTCGTTTTCGTTGATGAGCCTTCAAATGATTTTCTGGGTCGCCCTACGGAAAAAGCCGCTGATGATGTTGAAGTGCACGGCTGGTTAACACACATCTTTATTTCGATTCCGGATCCCTCTAACCAATCTTTATGTTTCATTAGAAACATTTCTTTGTTACACTTTAAAGAAGTCCACTTTTGATTGAATTTTGCTGAAAGGCTTGATATTTTCATTTTGAGTTGTTTTAGAGAATCGTCAGAAACATCAGACATATTGAATTTTTCACTTATATAATAAAAAATGCCACTGTTTCGTTCAGTTTTGTCATGTTTTAGCCATTCTTCAAAAAACTCCATTTTCGTCATAATCACGACTCGTTCTGAAAAAAATAAAATAATTTTACTTTCGGGCCATTTCGGGGTCTATAATATATATGAATCTGTGCCTGAATGTTGTCGGTATTACATATAGAAAAATCTAGATGGATATGTGGATAAAAAAAGTTGCTACTTTTAAAGTTTACAATTAATGTAAAAGTTGCTGGATTTATCTATACATTTACAAATTGATATTACACCAAAAGTATACATATTTTTTTATAAAAAATATAAGTCAAATATAAGTCATAATAGAGTACATACCTTCAACAGAATATTCCATCACAAAAAACTCGTTTCACTTTGCTACCAATTTTAAAATATGTTATCACAAGTGTACATAAAATGAAAATGACCTCTCTTATTAGGGTTACTTTGACCCCCTGATAAGATACCTTTATGAGGTGATAAACAAATTAATTCTTGGAATTCGTTAAATGGGGGGGGGGGTTGTTTACAAGTCGTTATCAGTGGTTCCTGGAAATTACGTCATGAATATTGTCCCGCTAGCATGTTCTTGTCGAATCACTGTGCGCCGCAGTAAAACATCTATACGACCAGTCACGTTGCCAAATAAAGTTGGGAAACATTTTCTCCGACAATTTTTCTGTAACAGGGCCGCTGTCTGTCTCCTACATTATTCAAAATTTGTTTGAATGCGGCATTGTAGAGATGGCGAAGAGCATATGGAGGAATGGGAATACAGCTGACCGACGAGACAACGTTGTACACTCTACATTTTGCCGACGATCAGGTGGTTATTGCTCAGGACAAGAAGACTTTGAATTCATGACAAAAAGAGTGTTTGAAGATTTTAAAAAGTGGGGTTTAACAGCTAACTGCAAGAAAACCAAATATTTGTGTATAGGAGGAAAACAGAGAAGCCTCACTCTAAACTTGATGCTTGTGAAGAGTCTATATGTATATCGAATCGTCGAGGAGGACCTCCACTACAAGTTTTATACAATTAAAGTGAGACAAAGCGAGTTGTACGCTGTAACCTACTTTTGTGTTCTTTACGTAACAATGCTGTCGGACGCCTCAGGTTTTTTTGTAACGAAAAAATTTTTACTGTCGATGCGAAAATCAATCGAAGGAATGATCGCTGGCTCGCCTATGATCCTGAAGATGTTCCCATTGTTTCCAGAACGAAATTTCCGGCGAATGTTCACGTGTTAAGTGTTGTGTCCAGTGAGGGTGATGTCATGCCACCGCATTTCTTTAACAAAGGGAAAAATGTCACAAAAGAAGTTTATTTTGCATGTTCTGATAAATGTGGTGAAGCCGTAGATGGAAACTGTATCGTCTGGAAAGCCGCATGTTTTCCAGCGGGATGGTGAGCCCGCGCAGGCAAGTCATTTGGTGCAAAATTGGTTCCCGGACAACGTCGACATGTTTTGGTCCAAAGAATTTTGGCCTCCCAACAGCTCAGATTTAAATCCTTTGGACTTCTATGTATGAAGCGTGGTTGAAAAGGTCACTAACAAGTTGAGACATCCAAACGTCGCATCATTGAGAGCCGCTATTGAAACGGCATTCCCCGATATGGACCGTGACTCATTAAAACGGGCCTGCGACCGCTTCAGACCGAGAATGAAGGCGATCATTCTAGTAGAAGGGGGTTATATTCAGTAAATATGTTCTTTATGACCTAACAAACAATTTAGTAAAAAAAATAATTATAAACTTCTCCATTTTTGCAATAAAAATTATGTTTCAAAAAATGTTTAATTTTTCCGGATTTTGGCGCCGTACCCTGTATATATATATGTATATATATATATATATATATATATATATATATATATATATATATATATATATATATATATATATATATATATATATTGCCTGTCATTGTAGTATGTTTAAAAAGGTAATCAATAAAAATAATTCCCAGAAAATAATGGTCATAAACTTCGTTGACATTCGCTGAACCTTGAATTTGCGGAGCATCGATTATTTTGATTCGGGATCATACTGATAAATCAGTTTCGTCACATGTTACAATATGATCATAAATTGCATTCAGATTATTCGTGCATAAGTCAACAAACTGAAGACAACATTCCAGATGGTGGCTGCGGTCAAACGGTGACAGACAGTATTTTTGATATCCACTTTCCACCTTTCTCATGTGCAAATAGTTACGTCAAATTTTGTAAATATGTGTTTTACTGATTCTAGCTGCCTTATACAAATCCTACAATCTTGAGTCACTAATTACTGTATTTTTGAAATATTTTCGTTCGTCACTTCTGGGTTGTTCATCTTCTTCCAATTAACTCTCGGCTTTGTCGGATGAGACGAGTCGTTTGTTTAACGGTAGCGTACGATGGTGCAGACTTCGCACAAGTAGTCTTTAAATCAGAGGTGTCAAACTCAATTTTGCAGAGGGCCATATATTAAATTTAGAATGTGTAGGCGGGCCAGATTCAAATAAAAAAAAATGTACTGAATTATTATAACATTTTATTTATTTAATTATATAGTATATAATATACGGTTGTTAAAAATTATATCAAAGTTATAAAAGAGGGTAATTATTTTGAGCTCGAGGATCCAGATACCTGACTTCTCTTGTTTTTGACAAGCTCATTGATGTCAGGTATCATATTCGTTGTAGTTATTTTAAGAATTGATTGGAGATGTTCATTCGAAAGTCTTGTGCGATGTTTGTTCTTATTTATTTTCATGACGGAAAACATCTGCTCACATAAATAGGTGCTACCAAACATGCAGAGAATGCGTACTGCATGCTTTTTTAATTCGGGTAGTTATCCAAACTCTTGAAATATTGTGTATAAAATGTAAGAGCGTTAATCTCTTTAAATTTTTCTTTCAAAATACTGTCCGATTGAAGATCTATCAACTCCATTTGCAAATGAAGTGGTGCCTGTGAAGCTTCAAAATTGAATGGATTGTTGAAAATTGGGAATTCCATTTCATTCATTTTGTGAAAGTTTTCAAAACGATTGTTGAATTCCGTGATCAAATTTTGCTGAAGTTGAGAATATTGATCCAATTTTTTTTTGGATCACTGTGCCAAATGATTTTAAATGAGGGAAATGATCCAAAGTTTGATTTTTTACCTGATTTTCCCACAGCCTCATTCAAAGGCTTGAATACATGAATACATTTGAGTGACAATCAGATTTTTACCCTGTAACTTTACATTCAGATCAGTCAAGTGTTTATTCATATCTACCAAAAAGGCACAATCAACCCACCAGTCATTGTCATAATCAATTGGGTTGCCTTTTTCTAACATGAAAGCTTGAATAGGGTCACGTAATGCAAAAAATTTTTCTAAAACTACTCCTCGACTGAGCCAACGAACTTCGGTGAAGTAAGGAACATCAGAAAACTTTTCCTCCAAATCTTGTAAAAACTGCCTGAACTGTCGGTGATTTAGTCCTCTGCTCCTTATAAAATTTACTATTTTATTTATAGGTTGCAAGACATGGTCCATTTTTAAATGTTTGGATGCCAATGATTCCTGATGAATTGTACAGTGAAATCCCACAAAATTCCCTGATGTTTTCTGTTTTAATTTAGTTACAACGCCCGAATGTTTGCCAGCCATGGCAGGAGCGCCAACCGTAGTTATGCTGCTAAGTATATTCCAGTCGAGTTCATATTCTGCTATCAAATGCTCAATTGCAGAATAAATATCATTTGCTGTTGTAGTACCTGTCAATGGAACGCACTTTAATAGTTCTTCAGTTATTTCAAAGTTACTGTTAATACCTCGTATAAAAACAGCAAGTTGAGCTGTATCAACAGTATCAGTGCTCTCGTCAACAACCAGTGAAAAGTTTGTAAATTCCTTATTTTTTTCCTTCAGTTGAAGAAGCAAATTTTGAGATAAATCATTTATTCTTGAAGCAACAGTGTTTCTTGACAGCGAAATATTTTGAATTATTAACTTTTGAAATGGAAATGAAACATCGGCAACTTTCAACATACAGTCTTTAATAAAATCACCATCAGGTTTTGATCTCTTCGCGATTTCTAATGCAATAATAAAACTTGATTTCAGGGCATCTTCGCTTTCAGTATTAGCTTTAGTAAACATCGATTGTTGACCTTGAAGTTTAGATTTTAAAGATGACAATGTGTCCATTATTATTTTTTCAGTGTAACAATCTAATTTTGATTTATGATTCGTATCATAGTGTCTCTTCAAGGTAAACTCCTTACAAACAGCAACTGTTTGATTGCAAATCAAACACAGTGGTTTACCTTTCCATTCTATGAAAGAATATGCAAGTTCCCATTTAGACTGAAAAACTCTGCACTCACTATCAACTTTACGTTTTTGTGACATTATGCCAAAATTGTAACAGTTATGAAACTCGACACAACAATTATGGATATCGCACGCACACGACACAAACAAATGCACAATACCTTCACAATCACTACTTCGCAGTACAACTAAAATCCTTCTCCGACCGTATCGCTTCGATTACTCGACTCACACTCAACTGACTCACGTCGCGCCGACGCACTTCTTTTATAATATCGGTAAGGAAGGTTCTAGTCCAGACTCGAAGCGCGTGGAAGATTCTATTGTTCTCAACAAAAATAATAGGGTATTTCCGCTTGTTGCTTAGGCGTTACTGTCTATCTCTCTCGCTTGTCAAGGTACGCGCTGCTCTTGAAATTACTTATAAATGTAGTGTGCGCATTTTAAAACTTCCGTAGAGGAATCGAGTGAAGTCTAAAAGCTCTAAAAAATATGATTCTTCTTTCTGTGACACATTGCGATCGCGGGCCTTATTGATACGTCCCGGGGGCCGGATGCGGCCCGCGGGCCGTATCTTTGACATCCCTGCTTTAAATCTTCTTATATTTGCTCAGCACATTTTTCTTTCTTTATACGAGGGCTACCTTTTAAGTTTTACAAAAACAATGAAAGAGACAACATTTTTTGGTACAATTCGCCTTTAAGATTTATACACTTTTACATGTGTTCGAACCAATTCTCGAAACTCTGAAGGTAACACCTTAAAAACATGGTGAAGTGATGAAAATCGCGGTCCACGCATTTTTTTTAACATTCGGAAACAAAAAGAAGTCGTTAGGCGATAAATCAGGTGAATACGGGCAACGAGACATTATTTCAATGTTTTTCTCCGTCAAACAATCAATTGTTTGACGTTCTGTATGAGAGTTGGCATTGTCATGATGCGACGTTTTCGGTTGTCTTCCTAATTGACTTCTGGCCAATAAATTGTTGTATACCATTCAGCATTAACTGTTCTTAGATCCTCTGAAGCAGCGGTCGGCAAGCCGCGGCCCGAATAAATAAGAGTTGCTGAATTTGAGGCTTCAAGGAAAAAACAAATTAATATCTGATATGCACACAAACGTAAAGGCATTCCAAATGAAAAAAAACCGGTCAAGTGCAAGTTGAACTTGCGCAATTAATGTTCCGTACGTTGATTGCTTTTAAAATAAAAAATGTTGTAACGGAAGTATAAAATGATCAGTGACTTCACAAAACACACCCCAAATGAGTTTTCAACAAAGTTTGTTTCCAATCTTTACTGAAAATTGATGACCCTGAAATTTCTGTTTTTTATATACACCAGATAAATTATTAAAGGTAATGCACTCGTGATAATTTTCGTTCAATCTACACCCCGTGGAGAATATTCCAGAATTTTTTCAAAATTTTTTGATAAGTACTCTTCGAGATAAGGCGGGTGGACAGTGGACACATATATATATATATATATATATATATATATATATATATATATATATATATATATATATATATATATATATATATATATATATATATTTTACTCGTGTTTTCACAAGCTTTCATTTGACATCACACTCGATTACCTAGTAAAAAAAAATTTTTTTCACTTCCTATTTCACCCCCCAAAACTAACCCCTTAAGTCAAAATTTAACTTTCAAACTACATGGCTCGGATGAGGCCATCAATTCCTATATTATTACCAAATTTCAACTTTCTATGACAAATAGTTTCGGAGAAAATCGGGTGTGACAGACAGACGGCCAGACAGACAGACACCGAAGTGATCCGTACGGAACACTAAAAAAGGTCTTTATAAAACATATTGAGGAGAAAAAGCTGGACCATTTCCCGAATTGTAAAAAAGCTGCCGAGGAAGTTGGAATAAATTTTCATTGGAAAAATGATAAAATGAAATGCATTTTAATGCAGCTACAAAATCAGTTCAACGACAGGTTTTGTGACTTCGAGAAGGTTTCTGGCAAACTGAAGATTTTTGTAAACCCTTTTTCATATGATATTGAGGGGAATACCGAGTATTCTACAAATGATTGTGACCGATCCTCAATCTAATGACTTTCTCAATGAAATCAATAATCTTGTTAAATTTTATTGCAGTTTGCCATCTAATTTTGACGAATTAAAAAGGTTTGCTCAACAATTAATTACAATTTTTGGCAGCACTTACTTATGCGAACAAACTTTTTCAATTTCCAATTACACAAAAAATAAATATTGTTCTCGTCTCACAGATGAGCATTTGAGTGCCATTCTACGAATTTCTACGACAGACATGAGAGCAAACATTCTAGAAATAGCTAGTCAAATACAGCCTCAAAAATCACATTGAATTTTGATTCGATTCGCATGTATATTTATTTCGAAGTTCTCATTTAATTTGTCTGTTTTTTCCCTCATTTTCTTTTTGTCATAGTTCCTACCTATTAATAAAATTTAAATAAAATGATGATGAATAAAATGTAAAAGTAAATATATTTATTTTATTTATTTGAACCAGACTTATTACAATTCAATACAAAATATGCAATACCTATAAAGATAACACAAGTTATCTGCACAATAGGACTGGTGGACAAAAATCCTTAAGAACTATACACAATTATAATAAACTATACTAAAATACACAAACTTAAATTTAAAAAAAAATATAAAACGAAAATTTATTGGTTGCTCAACAGTGGCAGTAGATACAGAAAAATTCAGAAAACAAAAAGCAGAAACAACAAAAAAAAACGTACTTTCCATTAATTATATTGTGGCCACACTTATATCCGATGATCCAATCCAACCTTTAAACTTTTTTTTCAGAGTCTTACCTCTTAATTCTAAATTTTTCAGTTCTCCGGGCAGTTTGTTAAACACCTTCATAACAGTAATCTTACTGCTCTTAAATTTTATTCTTTTATTTATCTTTGGCAATAAAAGGTTTTTGTTTCTAGTCTTACTATGAGATTCTGCGTGTTCCTTTCGGATATCTGCATAATAAAGCAACAATGACTCTAATGTAAACATCTGTGAGATATTCAATGGGACAGAATAATTAGTTTGTTTTTTCAAGATTATCCTTAAGATCCTATTTTGCAAATTCTGCAACCGAATCCCAACATTATCATATGCTCCACCCCACGCAATCACTCCATAAGAGCAAATGCTATGGAAAAGAGCATAATAAATCGTTAATAGAGTCCCCGTCGACATAGTTCTTGATAATTTAGCAAATACAAATAGCAGATATTTCGTTCTTTTCACTACATTCTCAACATGCTTATCCCATCTCATATGGCAATCAAACACAATGCCCAAATATTTACAGAATTCAACCCTTTTTACTCTACTGTGATTAATATTAATAGTTACATCATTCGGAATGCTATCACGATACACACCAAAAGTCATGAAGACTGTTTTTGAAATATTCAAAGATAACTGATTTAATGCTAACCATGTGCTTACTGTTTTTAAAAGATCATTCATTTTATTTTGGGTTTTATCCCAAGTTTCTTCAGTGCTTATAATGGCTGTATCATCCGCATATGACATCACAGACTGCTTTTCCAAAATTTCAAGCATGTCATTTATGTATAAAATAAATAATAGAGGTCCAAGGATTGTTCCTTGTGGGACTCCAAATGTAATTTGTTTAGGGGCACTGACAGTACTTGCTATTTTGACAGTCTGTATCCTATTATTTAAATAACTTCTAATTAAGTCATGAGCCATACCTCTAATACCGTAATGATATAGTTTTTTTAAAAGAATTCCATGGTTCACTGTGTCAAAAGCTTTAGCTAAGTCCAAAAATGTTACAATTATTGGAATATTTAAGTCTAAATTATTATAAATTGTATTACTCAAGAAATTTAAAGCATCTTTAGTTCCTTTACCCTTGACAAAACCATATTGATGTTCTGATATTAATTTGTTTTTCTTAATAAAGTTGTATAAGCGAGAGTGTATGATTTTTTCGAAAATTTTAGCTATATTAGATATTAAAGAGATAGGTCTATAGTTTATTGGATCATGTTTTACACCAGCTTTATAAATGGTGTTTTTACATTTTTAATATCATCGACATTAATAAAACGTATTAACAAAATTATGAACAATGCGGCCCGCCTTTATTTCATTTTGCCCCTATGCGGCCCTTGCCTGCTAAAAGGTTGCCGACCGCTGCTCTAAAGCAATGGTTGCAACATTGTCCAGTATAACCAAAGAAACAAGCTATCATTTTCTTGGAAGTGCTTCGCGAACGAACCTCTTTTGTTGAATTCGGTTCATCTTGAAACACTCAAAAAGTTGATTGTTGCTTAGTTTCCGGCTCGTATGCATATATCCAAGTTTTGAGCATTTTCTTACACCATTTGACACGAGTCTGTTTTTGAGTTTCGGTCAGATTATGGGGAATCTATCGAGAACAGATCTTTTTTACAGCAGCACAGTTCATGCAAAATCAAATGTACTGCAGTCTTCAATAGGCCTAAGAATGCCTCTATCTCACGGTAAGTCACATACCCATCATCTTCAATCATGTTTCGCACAGCATCGATGTTTTTGAAACAACCCTTTTATGTCTGCCTTCACGAAATTCATCGCTGACGGAAGTACGACTATGATGAAATTCTGCCAACCAATTTTAAACATCTTTTCCGTTGTGATTCATTACCAAAAGTTGAATGAGCGATTCGTAAAAACTCATCCAACGGAAACCTTCACGTGAAATTTGCATTTGTTCACAAATCTGTTTTTTTTTAAACGCTCACTGTTAACAAACTACTCGGCCAATTTCTGTGCTGCCACTGTTTTAATAATAACAAATGTCAAATTTTGCAACAATGGTAATGTCACATCTTAATAGCGCCTTCTAGTGGTCGTTTATAAACGCTTAAAAGGTGGCCTTCGTACAGTTATAATCCTCCATGCCCAGGGGACATACCCCAGTGCAATGAATGCTCGATATATTCTGCATTGTTCGATATCAGTAATTCAAAAACTGTCCTAAGTGATTCATATATTAACTAGTTATATAATTCATAGTTATTTTTGAAATTTTCAATAAATGTGTATCTCGAAACTGTGGAATGTTGTTGTGTTGAGTGGTAATATCCATTTGTGTGAGGGCGCAACAAATATAATAAATTATTTCAACTTTTTCCCTTATAAAATTGAAACATTCTTAAATAAAGGAAAACATAAAAGTTATGCTGGCATTTCGTGTTGTCTTTTATTAACTACAAATATGCGTGTGGATATCTCTGCTATTTCGAAACCTTTTAAAACATGTTTGTCAAATCTGCTCAGTCAGCTTATATACTCTTCGTAGCATACCATGAACAAGTAATTTTAATTCATCTTTATCACACTTAATCCATTTTTCTAAAATTAAAAGAAATAGATAATTAATTTTAACAATAAAGATATAAAACATTATTTTTCACGTGAGACGCATATTTTTTGAGACTGACTTGCTTTCACCTTATCTAGCAAAGCAAAACTGCATAAATAAAAGTAACAAATTAGAGTCTACCTTAAATAAAGTGTAACGATCTTACTGACAACCATTAAGGCAGTTGTGGCCTTGGACAAGAATGATAGATTGATTAAACTAAAACCACAAGTAGTATTTTACATTTATTTTTTTTTGTTTATTTATAAAGCTTCTTTTTTACTGTTTTGTTCCATGGTTTCCAATTCCAGTTAATATAACCTAAATTATAATTATAGAAACTAACATGCCTGCCACACTAGTATTATAACACAACGATAACTGTGCCAAAACTGCCATCGACAAAATAAAATGCTCAAAAACGAACAGTACAAAACTTAAAATACTCTAAACGAACAGTATTTACAAAAAAGAAAAGACTGGCTATGTTAAAAAAAAGTGTAGTGTAAAAAATAAATGTCATTCATCGTTATACGCATAATACCATAAATAATATCGTTAGCTGTGTCTAAAGCCTGTCGAAACTCACAAAAACTCGCATTCAACAATCTCGTCGCAATGAAATCCATCAAAGCCATATTCCGTAGAGGTCACAAGGAAGGCCAAGGTCATCCGGATAATATTTCAAGGACTTCTTCCGTCACCAACTTGGATTCGTTGGAGTCGAACCTACAAGTTCAACAAGGAAAAGGAGCCAAACCTAGAAAGGTTGCATCCAAGGAGAGAATTGATAAGCAGGGACAAGATGGAAAGAAAGGTGAGTAATATATTTATAGATATAGATAGATATATAGATAGATATACAGATAGATGTAGTATCTATTAAGAGCTATAAGGAGGGGAGAATAATCGATAAAGGCCATATTTTAAATTTCCTTCCCGACTTTTTAATAAGTTCGTGGTTTGGTGGGTGGTGGTGGTTCGTAGTGATTTTGAACCTTTGAACTTATCACCCCCATATGATACCGTGTATTTAAAGGATCACTTGAAGTGCATGCGCCTCTAGCGATCATTTCTAGAGCTGAATTACCGATGTAAATTTGGGACCTCAACTAATACATTGTAATTCAGCTTCTTCTCTTATAGCCTTCCATTGTACTGACTCATATTGTACACTTTATTTTTTACGCATATTTAGCAGAATTCTATGTAAAAACTTTTGTATATATGTACAGGGTGGTCTAAATTGGACACTTTTAAAGCCCTTTATCTAAAGGAGATAACGAAAACTGATGTCGGTGTCTGAAACTCAACTTTTATGATAAACTCAATGGTGAAAACCGCATATCGATATCTAGTACTGTTTCAAATATACAGGATGTTTTTCAAAAATCTGCATTTTGGAAAAATATTTGTAATTCTTTTCCTACTGAAAATTTTTGATTTCTGTAAAAACTTTCTCAAAGCACTTTTTCCCGGGGATTTCAACAGTGTAAGTTACATTTTTTTACAATTAATATTTTAATAGTTATTAACGCAAAAATATATTTTTTAAATGGGATACCCTATATATTTTTCCTTATCCGAATAGAGCTTTAAATTACCATTCTAAAAATATAGCACACTTCATATTTTGCTTAAATCTACTTCAAAATATAAAGGTTTTCAGTTTTTACGCGAGTTTTAAATGCACATTTTGTGAAATAGGCTTTGGACGGAGCGGCAATATCAATTATTTACCGATAGCAGTCAAATCGTAAAAAATAATTCCGAGAAGTAACTCTCAGAGTCATAACTACAATGAAATTTACTAAATGCTGTAGTACTTTAAACTATGTAGAAAATTAAACCAAACAACAATAAAACAATTTATTCCGAGTAGAGCAAACTAAGACAACACAATTTTCTATAAGAAATGTTCAAAATGTCAACCAGTTTCATTTACAAATAGACGGCACCTTTTCTAGACACTGCAAAACTTTGTATCACTGCGACTTCTAACTCTTGCCTGGTGTTTGTCGGCAATTTAAAAATTAGGTCTTTCAATCTTCCCCAGTGATAGAAGTCCATGGGTGTTAAATCCGATGATCTTGCCGGCCAACGGTTCGGACCTTGATTGGCTATCCAGTTATTGTCGAAATTGGCCGATAAAAAATTACTGATAACTGCAGCGTTATGAGAGGGTGCCCTGTCGTGTTGAAAAAATATATTTCTAAGGTCCATTAACGGCAGTTCATCAACAAGAGGTTCTATTTGCTGCCTTAAAATTTCGAAATATCTCTGAGAGGTGAGTGTTCCTTCGTAAATAAATGCCTCCCTCTACCTCTGCCTCTCAAAATTCCTGCCCACACATTAAATCCAAATCTGCCTTGATTTCATTGCTCCAGAACTAAATGAGCATTTTCTTGTGCCCACGTGTAAAAATTGTAACAATTAAAAATACCTGCATTGCTTACATAAGCTTCGTCTGACCAAATGGAATTAAATTCGGAACATGGTTACAATTCTCTAGAAACCATTGGCAAAAATCCATACGCCGTTGAAAATCTCCGTCTCTAAGGTGATGAAGTTTTCTTGTCCTATATGGCCTGAATTTGTGCTTCTTCAAAGTACGACTTACGTTAGTTCTTGGTAGTCCAGTGGATTGTTTTAACCGTCGAGTTGAAGTGATGGGATTATTTCCGATAGTTCCGAAAACTACTATTTCTTCTAACGCGTTATCCCTGTTTGATGCATAATTTTTGGGTCGTTTCTTTTCAAACTGGCCATTATTAACTAGGTTATGTCGCAATCGACCGAATATATCCTTGAAGGGGTTGACGCCTCTCTGGATACCGTTCGTGGCACAAATTACTTGCCGCTTCCGAATTTTCTCCGGTTTGTATGAAACACACTGTCCCCATTTTTTGTAATTTTTAAACTTCATTGCGATTTGTTTGACAATTTAATAACTGACCCTGAAGTAAAATTTGACAACTACAAGTAAACAATTGAATTAAACCATATGGCCGCTTCGTAAAAGCCTACTTCACAAAATGTGCATTTAAAACTCGCGTAAAAACTGAAAACCTTTATATTTTGAAGTAGATTTAAGCAAAATATAAAGTGTGCTATATTTTTAGAATGGTAATTTAAAGCTCTATTCGGATAAGGAAAAATATATAAGATATCCCATTTAAAAATATATTTTTGCGTTAATAACTATCAAAATATCAATTGTAAAAAAATATAACTTACACTGTTGAAATCCACGGGGAAAAAGGGCTTTGAGAATGTTTTTACAGAAATCAAAAATTTTCAATAGGAGAAGAATTACAAACATTTTTCCAAAATGCAGATTTTTTAAAAACACCCTGTATATCTGAAACGGTACTAGATGTCGATATGCGGTTTTCACCATTGAGTTTATCATAAAAATTGAGCCTCAGACACCGACATCAGTTTTCATCTATCTCTTTAGATAAAGGGGTTTACCTTTAAAAGTGTCCAGTTTGGACCACCCTGTACATATGTCTAGGTATAACTCGAGAACGAATTATTCAGTTTTCATACAATTTTCTTTGACAGGTAGGTACAACAATTGTTCACGTTTTCACTATGTTTGAGTAAAATTGGTTCTGAAGCAACAGAATTACCAGGAAAATTTCTTTTAAAAGTCGTTTAAAACTTCTTACATAGTGCGACTTCTATGAAACTATTTCGAGAATGATCAACAGAAACGCAGAAAACTATAATTACGTCTTTCACCTATGAAGCTATTTCGCAAGTTTTTTTAAAAAAATTGGCACATATTTAATTTAACATAATATAGATGGCGGTACGTCAAATTTATTAACTAGCTTTATAATTAATAGTTTTAACACCATCGATTGTAAATACATATATGGAGAATCTGCGACGTATATGGTTCGTAGGAAGTAGGTAGTCAATGGCACTTCATTTCCTCTTTATTATCTCCTTTAGTACTTCGATAATGTTAATTCTGAAATCCACACGGGCGCAGCCGCGGGAACATGTTTTTTACGCGCATAGCACACGTGCTGTAGGAAAATCCTTAAAGCGCTACAGGAGCGATGCGTGTGCGGAAAAGGCGATTCACACTGATGTTGAATCGCTGTAAATTGTACTCTGTGGGAAACACAGTCTTGAGCAAATCATGCCAAAGGGATGATGTTCTTCATATAAAAGACTGCTTGAAAAACGTTGTACCAAGAGTAACAAGCTGAACCTCATACGGATGGGAAGTATAAGTACGACATGTATTTCTAGCATATACCGCTCTGGGGATAATTAAGCAGGTTACATCCACCGAACAGTTTCCATCAAAATACTGGTCGCCAACCATTCTTCGATGTTCCAAGAAATCATGGTTGCTGGTAACTTCGCGAGCGAATAGCTCTCTTTGAATAGAATCCAATTAATGCAGTATATGTTTAGGAGCAGAGCCTCAAACATAGGGACAGTATTCCATCGTTGGTCGAATTTGAGCTTTGTACAGAATTAACAATTGTTGTGGAGCATAAAGCTTTCTAGTTCGAAGTAGTGTTCCCAGCTTTTGAAAAGCTCTCTTTGATACGCATGCAACGTGTCCAGACTAAGACATATTTGCTCCCAAATTACCGCCGAATAAATTAGGTGACAATGCTAGAGGAACGGAGTTTCCCGGCATAATTATTGGGTGATTGCAAAAATTCGTGCCCGATTTTCAAAGATGGCAGAAGCATTAATTTTTGACTGTGCTGATGTTTCTTTTATAATCATATTATTAACTGACAGTTATCTACCAGGTGTACAAGTATGAAATGCGGATTTCAAACAACAGATGGTGCACGAATGCAGTTTGTGCTATAAAGATTTGACACTGCGCCATTTTGTTGTGTCATCAACAAGTGTCAGACGCGCACGAGTGATAAATTGGAAAAGTGTGTGCATAGTGTTGTGTTGTTGTGTTCAATATGTCGAAATTTATACCGAACAAAGAGCATTCGCGGACAGCATTAATTTTTTGTTTTCATTTGAAGAAAACTGCTGTTGAATCATACCGATTACTTCGAGAAGCTTATGGTGAACATGCTCCATCGCAAGATACGTGTAAACGATGGTTTCGGCGTTTCAAAAGTGGTGACTTCGATGTTGCAGACAAGAAACGTGGAAAACGGCCAAAAAAATACGAAGATGTGGAATTGCAAGCATTGTTGGACGAAGATGATTCGCAAACACAAAAACAACTCGCCGAGCAATTGGGCGTTAGCCAACAAACTGTTTCCAATCGGCTACGAGAGATGGGTAAGATTCAGAAGACCGGTAGATGGGTACCATATTGGTTGAACGACAGGCAAATGGAAAAGCGCAAAAACACGTTTGACATTTTGCTCGCTCGGTACAAAAGAAAGTCGTTTTTGCATCGTATAGTTACAGGGGATGAAAAGTGGATTTATTTTGAGAATCCCAAGCGCAAAAAATCAGACCCAGGCGCACCATCCACATCGACCGCAAGACCGAATCGCTTTGGCAGGGGTGGGTTAATACTAAACGTACCAACAACAATTGACCGATTTGAAGCATTCGCTGTTTGGAAAAAGGCCGGAATACCGAAAGAGGCAACACAAAGTCATTTTTCTTCATGACAATGCTCCATCACTTACGGCAAAACCAGTTCGCAGCTCGTTGGAAGCACTCAACTGGGAAGTTCTACCCCATGCGGCTTACTCACCAGGCTTGGCTCCTTCCAGTTACCACTTGTTTGCATCGTTTTTGTTTGGTTCGTACGAAGATGTGAAAAAATGGCTTGATGAATGATTCGCAGCAAAAGGGGAAGATTTTTACTGGTTTGGTATTCACAAAGTGCCCGAAAGATGGGAAAAATGTATAACAAGCGATGGAGCATACTTTGAATAAAGCACTTTTTATCATTCTTCCGAATTTAACATCTTTTTTTAGAAAAAAAACCTGCATTTCATACTTGTATACCTGGTATGTCGGGTTCAGCAACGTTAACTTTTTTACAAAAACCGCCAGCTGGGTTTTATAGCGTTAAATTCTACTTGGTTACTGTCACTTCAAGATCAAATTTCTTCCAAGTCTTTGTAGTTGAACGACTTCTTGCTATCTTCGGATATTTGCATCAGCCGCTGATATTGGAGCGTTCAAAGTGAATGAAGAAATAAGCCTACTGTCATCTGCCAAGCTGTAAATTAGTTTCCGGCCTTTTTCAGCAGAGCGTTAATGTAAATGAGAAAAAGAATAGGAGACAGTATGGAGCCTATGGGCCTTGGAAGCGATGATAGTGAAGGTATTAAAAAAAAATTCGTCTACCAACACTCGTAAGGAACGTTCTCTGAAGAAACCAGAGAGCCAAAACCAAAACCTTTCAGACATACCATAAGAGCGTAACTTAGCCAGCAGTCCACATGCCATACACGGTCAAATTCCCCGGATATATCAAGTGCAACCCCTCGAGATTCTCCAAAAGATTCGATTGCGTTGTCCCAAACATGTGTTACATTAGTTTGAAGACCTTCGGTTGCTCTTAGCTTATGAAAGCCATATTTATGATTGCTAATAATGTTAAATCCTTCTTGATATTTTAAAAGATGCTGATTGATAGCCTTTTCCAGAACGTTCGATATTATTGAAAGCAGTACAACTGATCGATAGTTTTTTGACAAGATCTTCTTGCCTTTTTTGGGTATCGGCTGAACTGTAGTGGATTTTCAACAACAAGGAAATATTCCCTTTCTGTAGGGTAGGTTAAAAAGTCTACAGAAAACTGGAGTTAGGTCGTTGCGCATTTTTTGAGTTCAGTGGCAGGTATTCCATCACCGCTAGAAGCTGTTTTGGTGTCTAGCTTCATTAAAATGCTTTTTATGATACGCTGTCTGAAGACAATATCGGGCATCATGGATTGCACGGTTGGAGTAATGGATGGTGTTGTTCCTTGGAAATCGACTGTAGAATGTGAAGCAAATGTTCAGCCAACTAGTTGTCTTTCTCAATAGATGTTGTTGCAATAATAGCATTATCTGGTCGTGTAGTGGTGCTATAGTAGATGTGGTGAAATTTTAACTAATGGCCTTAGCGTCTGAAAAAAGGACCTGGAATTCTCGGGGCAGGCAAGAAGGTTTTTTTTTTTAATTCGCTGATTGTGTGCGTCCTTGGTTTCGTCAATAATTTCGTTACATAGGTTCCGGAAGCGAACAAAGATGTTTCGATTTATGACGTTAAAATTTTCAAACTGCACGTTCTGTTATGGCTTTAAACCGACAAAACCTTTTTTCTATCTTCACTTATTCCTGTTACCTATTTGCTGTGAAAGATGTAGTATACGCCTTTATTGAAAATTTCTCTGTTTGTCGCTAACTTTAGCGCCCCTCGTGGAGAGTACAGATTGCATATTGCTGCTAGACACTCAGCACGAACACAGTACAATAAATTCAAAAATCTTAACTTTAGGCTTCGAATGATTGAGTATAACTACTAAGATCTTAATAAATGCGAAACTATTTATTAAACTTGTCCATTGTAAGGGAGCAACACTTTTTGATCGAGTAATACAGAGGTAAGCAAACGCATGAGCAGTGGTAATTTGAAAAAATAAGAATTCTAAAAAAAAGTACATAAAAACTTGTTGTAATTACATCAAGTAGGTGAAGTTTCTCAAAACAAAGAAGGTTTCCTTAATGATAAATATAAAGTGGCGTGCAAAAGTTTCCTGCCAATAACATTTCGTACTCTAATTTATTAAAAAAAAAGGCTAATGATTTTTAATCATTATGAGATGTGAGTATGAGATATAGGAAACAAAATAATATAGTAAAAGAATATTATTTATGTTTGTGAATATATTTATTATTATTATTCTTATATTTATATGTGCAAAAGTTTCCAGCCACTTTGTTCTACGAGAAAAATTATTAGTCCATATGCTCTATAATAGACTTAAATTATATTTTTATGTTAATATTTTGTAGACATACCCTTTGCAGCGATAACAGCCGCACAACGATGTGACATTGACTCAATTAATCGATTAATATAAGCAGGTGAAATTTTATCCCATTCTTTCTTCAATGATTTGAATAATGCGGCTTTATTTGAACATGTATGCTTTCGAACTTGACGATCTAGCGTTTCCCATAAGTGTTCTATTGGGTTCAAGTCCGGTGATTGAGATGGCCAGTTTAAAACTCTCACATTTGAAGCAGAAAGCCACTATTTTAACAACTTGGATGTATGTTTGGGGTCATTATCCTGCTGAAATATCCAATTCTGAGGCAATGTTTCTTCAGCATATGATAACAAATTGTTTTCTAAAGTGTCCTTGTAAATATCAGCGTTCATATTTTCCGTTGATCTCGATCAGTGGACAGACTCCTTGTGCAGAGAAAATTCCCCAAACCATCACACTTTCTCCACCGTGTTTTACAGTAGGAATTTGGTACCGAACATTATTTCTCGTACCAATAGGACGTCGTACATGTTGTCTACCATCGCTTCCAAAAAGATTAAATTTAGATTCGTCTGAGAAAGCAACTTTTTTCCAATCTTTGATTGTCCAATTTAGGTGATCTCTGGCAAATTGTAATCGGGCCTTCTTATTCTTTTTACTGATTAATGGTTTTTTAATACCTATACGGCCAAGAAGTCCCACATCATGTAGTCTTCGTGTCACAGTACTACGATTAATATTAGCTAGGTTTTCATCCTTTAGCTCGCGTGCAATTTCTGCAGCAGTTTTCTTGACATCCGCAGTTGATTTGCGTTTAATGATACAATCTACTTTTTTCGACGTTTTTCTTTGTCTTCCACTACGCGGACGATCTTTTAAACCACATCCACAACTGTATTTTACAATAATATCGTTCACGGTTGATTTACCTATCGATAATAATGAAGCAATCTCACGAGAAGACTTTCCTTCTTTTGAAAATTTTATTACTCTCTCACGAATTTGTATTTGCATATGCCGAGCCATGTTTATGCTCCCATGACCTTTTATGAACTAAATGTGAACATTCAACGCGCTATTATTCGTAAATACGTCTTTGAACGTCCTACTGCGTCAATGTATATTATGTGGCCGGAAACTTTTGCACATATAAATATAAGAATAATAATAATAATTATATTCACAAACATAAATAATATTCTTTTCCTATATTATTTTGTTTCCTATATCTCATACTTACATCTCATAATGTTTAAAAATCATTAGTCTTTTTTTTTAATAAATTAGAGTACGAAATGTCACTGGCCGGAAACTTTTGCACGCCACTGTATATTTCCTGTTAAAGCAATGACATCCATTTCCATGATCCTTATTAAGAGGTTACGCCACCATGTAATTTTCAAAAAAATTTTTGTTAGATTTATTATTTATACTTTTAAGAATATTTCACGCTATACAAAATTGAATCGCAGATTGAAGGTAATATAAAAAAAATATAGACTTTTAAGACGCGGACGCGGTATTTTTCTTTTGCGTTTTTCTCGAAAATACTTTTTTCAAACTCGTGAACAAAATATCTCGAAATCTACTGAACCGATTTTGATAAAATTTATGTCACATATTTTTAATAATATTATCTTGAAGTTGACATACGGTTTTTTCGATTGGATGCACCGTTTATTTTTTATTAATTTTTAAAGCTCAACATTTTTGTGAAAAATCCGAGTTTATTTTCGAACAGCAGTCACTTCTACAAAAAAATTTAAAATTTTTTTTTCCGTATATGGCCCCCTAGCTATGACCTTTTTTAACAATAGAAAATGATTTGTTTAGTTTTTAGACTATTCCTGCCTGAGAAAAAAATTCCACCGGTGGTAAGGATTTTCAAAAGATAATTCACATCTCCACCATTTTTAAATTTTTTGAATATATATATATTTTTTTAATTTGTTGTTAAAACTATAATGTATTTGTGAAAAGAAAAAATTATATTATATATACAATAGTTGCGGCAAGAAAAATATTTTCTGCCTATTTTTCCGCGCGCCAAGGTGGCTTAACTCCTTAAAAATAAAATCTCTTGTGACAAGAAAATTCCTTATTATAGGAAATTAGGTATGTTATTTCCTATGTTTCTAAATTCATAGTTTAAAAAATACATGTTCCTTTGATCAGCTTTCTTAACTAGTTTCCTCCTTTTAATATTCTCTTTTCTCTCAACAGTGCCGAAAAATAACAACAAGCTAGAACCACCAGCGCAACCCGTTTCCGTGCAACCGTTGTCGTATTCCTCAGATGCTCTGCACGACGTTGAGCTACAACATTTGAGACAACAGCTCAGAGAAATGTCAGATGAGAAAAGTTCATTGGCGTTGCAGCTTGGCGAACAAAGGGGGCAATTGAATGTTTTACAGAAGGAAATTCAGAAGTTGAAGGTAAGGAAAATAAATAACATCTTAAAAATAACTTACTTTTGCCCACTTCCTGAATTTTTCATTAATATTTGGTGAACGAGTTCCATGTGCAGTAAAGATATCTCTTAAGATGAATGCTCACACAAGAGTAGCTTGCTTAGCCAAAAAGGTCGGTGCATCATTCGTATGATTTTGGAATCTTATATTTTCAAAGTCACATTTTTCTGCCTTGTCTACCATGACAACCAGTTTTTCCACAATTTTGTCTGTCGGTCCAGAAAGATCCACCATAATAATTCAGGATGAGTTAATAATATATCATTTTCATCGATATTGGTCAAATACCTCGTTGTTAAATTTGGTAGCGAATTTTCGTATAAACGAAAATTTAGGGAACCAAGCGAAAATATTCTTCAATACCATTAATGGAGACTCGAGGTACGTGCTCCATCACATGTGGAAAACTATCCTTACCGGGTGTACAAGTATGAAATGCGGATTTTTTTTCTTAAAAAAACATGTTAAATTCGGAAGAATGATAAAAAGTGCTTTATTCAAAGTATGCTCCATCGCTTGTTATACATTTTTCCCATCTTTCGGCCAATTTGTGAATACCACGCCAGTAAAAATCTTCCCCTTTTGCTGCGAACCATTCATCGAGCCATTTTTTCACATCTTCGTAAGAACCAAAGCGCTGCTCAGCAAGTGCGTGACTCATCGACGCAAACAAGTGGTAATCGGAAGGAGCCAAGTCTGGTGAGTAAGCCGCATGGGGTATAACTTCCCAGCTGAGTGCTTCCAACGTGTCGCGAACTGGTTTTACCGTATGTGATGGAGCATCGTCATGAAGAAAAATGACTTTGTGTTGCCTCTTTCGGTATTCTGGCCTTTTTTTTAAGCAGCGAACGATTCAAATCGGACAATTGTTGTAAGTAACGTTTAGTATTAACCGTTTCCCCGAGTTTTAACAGCTTATAATAGACCACGCCCCTCTGGTCCCACCAAACACAGAGCATCGTCTTTCTGCCAAAGTGATTCGCTTTTGCGGTCGATGTGGATGGTGCGCCTGGGTCTACCCATGATTTTTTTTTTCGCTTGGGATTCCCAAAATAAATCCACTTTTCATCCCCTGTAACTATACGATGCAAAAACGACTTCCTTTTGTACCGAGCGAGCAAAATGTCACACGTGTTTTTGCGCTTTTCCATTTGCATTTTATGGAAAGGCACGCATATATATAATAGAAAATAACATTTTTATATAAATTTAAAAGCCTTGGATGGCGCTCCGAATAAAAAAATTAAATAACATACAATATTATAATTTTCTGAAGGCAGTTTGAAAGATAACAGTTATGTGCGAGAGTTATTTTTAATAGAAATAAATCATTAAAGATATTTTAACGGACTATTAACCTTTGTATATTTTCCTCTTTTTTACAAAAAAAAACTTGCGCACCAAGGGTCATGGGAATGACTGTTCTTTCCAACTGAATCGACAGGATTTTAAAATTCTGTTTCATTTTTCTTTCAAAAAATACGCTGAAAATGGTCACATTTTCGAGTCATTTAGGGCTCTGAAATTTTATCAAAATGTTCTTTCTTTTTTTATTGTCTACTCTTGGTGTAAGGTAGTTACTTAAAAACCCTAAATTTTAGAAAATTCGGTATTATTGAAAGCAGGGAGGGCAACTCATCGGTAGTTGTTTGACGAGGTCTTCTTGCCTTTTTTTGGTATCTGCTGAACTGTATTTCTAGCAAGAACGCAGGTATGTCATCAGCGCCAGAAGCTTTTTTTTGGTGAAACTTCAAAAAAAATACGTTTTATAAGATAATATCAGGCATCCTTGACTGAACGATGGGAATAGTTGGTGGTGTTTTTCTTTGGAATCACCTGTAGAATGTGAGTTGTTGTAATAAGTGGCGTAATGTATTTAGTGAAATTTTGACTAATGGCCTTAGCGACTGACCAAAACGACCTGGAATTGTTCGGGCAGGCAAGAAATTTGTTTTCAATTCTTTGATTGTATGCTTTCTTAGTTTCGTTGATAATCTCTTGGTATCTGTTTCGGGTACGAACAAAGATGTTGTAATTTATGACGGTAGGATTTTCACAACATTGTCTGTAGGCAAGATGTTTAGAAGCAACGAATTCTTTGCATTTTTGGTCGAACCCTTGGAAGGGCATTTCTTTAAAAAAGGGATATAAGCTTCCGTACTAGCTGAAATGACATCGGAAACCTCCTTAACGCAGTCAAATAGATCGTTGGATCTAAAAGAAATGTCTAACAAAAGGAAAGTGCAGCAGCTTCTTGGCTTATTGTGCTCCCCTCTCTTGGTTACATAAGCGTCGACCCTTTAAGAAAGTTTTTTTAGCTTCCTTCCAAGCCATTCATGTGATAATTTATCGCCACGATGTAGGTCTTTGAGCAGTTTATGTCTGTTCCGAGGGAAAGTCTTTCTCTTCACCGCATAGTCTGCATGTTGTGGGAACATTGTGGATACCTATTTTCTGTAAATGTTTCGTCAGGTGACAATGGCTGGTAATCAATCCCACCACTAGTTTGATCTTGATCCTTGTTAAAGAAAGGACGTCGGTTGTTAGTTTCTTGGAGGGGTCGTCAATTACGTCCCTCACCGGCCTTTGGCCAGATTTTGCGAGCCAACGATCTAGGTGTTGCTGATATGTCCATTTGTTGATTGTCGTTTTTACCTCCTGTTTTGGTATACCAAACGCTGGTTCTAGACCATGTAGGGTTTTGTAGCTGCGAATTTTGCTAATTATCCCGATTTCTCATCTCTCATCTAAAGCTTTTGGAGCAACTTTACTGACTTACACTGAATTGCGGTTTGGTAAGTGGAGTAAGTTTGAAGAGTAAAGATCCCTGAAGATACGTCGTGTAATCGTAAGTAAACGTCCGAAAGAAATTTTAAATTCCCACAAGCTAACCCCAAGAAACACGATTTCTCATCTAGTCAAAGCTGTGAAAGCTTCCATTCTATGTCTACATGCATCGTGCCCCGCCTTTTCTGTTGTTGATGTTCATCCAGAAATCCTTTTACTCCCACTACTTTGGTTTTCTAAAGTTTACATTGCATATAATAGTCTCTTTTCACTTAACTAAAACTATTTTATGGCACTTTATGTATATATGTCTTAATTTCAAACAGTGAAACCTAATTTTTACCAAAATGAAACTGTTTTTAGGCATTTCAAGAAGAAAGTGGCATGGAGATGGAAAAAATTGGCAGAAGAAAATACAGCCCTGCGAAACAGACTGAGAGATGTTGCTCATTCACCACTAAGCGACAACGAAAAACAGCAACTTCTATTTGAAAGTAGGCATCATAGTAGTGCACCGGCATCCATAGCAACGAATGTAAGTTTATGTATGTTAATATTCTTAATTTATCTTATTCCAGTTTACTAAAGTCGGTCGATTTTCCTTTGTACTTATACTGTTGATATTTTTCAGGTTGTAGAAGATAATGGAGGCGACGCTACAACTTGCACGACACCTGACTGGGACAAACATTCCAGCGGTAATGTCAGTGAAGTGTCCGTTGCATGTTTGCAAGACAAAATTAATCAAATGCAAGAAACGCACTACAGGTAAGAAGCAAGTTTAGTGTTGAATCAACATTGTCTATATACTCAACAATTAAAAAAAAAAGATTTTTTACCCAGTAGTTCCCCTGTAAGTATATCTTCTACAATAAAATATGAAATTTAACTTTCTCACACTAAAGAATAATTTAAGCAGTATTACTCGATATTGATACCCCTTAGTGAGATATTTTTTTTTATTGTTCACTTTCCCACCTGACTAGGAATTATACCCTTTTTCATATCCTGAGGATATCGGTGGTGATGTCGTAATACCCGTCAACGTTGTCCAAGTGCCGAAACATACATTTTTGCATTTCACGGCACCTTTAAAGCAACGCGGTAGTGCTGCCACGGACTTTATTGCATTTCTGCAAACAACTATAACCTTTCTACGTGGCCAGACCATATATACTTAAATAAAAGTATACTGACCTGCCGGGATTGGAACCCGGGATTTTCTGCACAGCAAGCAAGAGCTACGGACCGCCACCTTAATCACAAAATATTTTGTTAGGTGGCATGACTGTTGGTAAGCGTAGTTCATGTAATTGTTTTGCTCAAAGTTTTAAAGAAGATAAAACGTGCCGTTTGTTGGCAGCTATCGTAAGTGATCGATATTATACATTTTGTGTAGAAATGAATAAAGCCAAGTATAGTACTGTGATAAAACAATTTGCTTTAAAAAACTGGACCGCGGCCCAGATAGAAACTGAGCTGAAGGAAGTTCATGGGGACTCTGCATCAGCGCTCAACACCATTTATTACTGCATAAATAAATTTAAACGTGACCGTACGAACACTGCAGATGCTGCACGTTCAAGACACCCACTGCGGTTTCTTCTGAAGAAATGGTCGAGAAAATTCACGGTATCGTGATGGAAGATCGTCGCATTAAGCTTCCTCAGACTGTTAAGATGGTAGGCATCTCATACGAACGGGTACATAATATTCAGCATGAAGTTCTAAAAATAAAAAAGCTGGGTGCGCGATGGGCGCCGCGCCGCGTTTATTGACTTCAGACCAAAAATGCACGAAAAAGCGTGTTTGGAATAATTACAGCGTAATTCCAGGGACTTCTGGCGTCATTTTCGTGACTGTAAACGATACGTGGATCCACCTGGAGACAAAACAGCAGTCACAACAGTAGGTTGGCGAAGGTACAAGTAAACCGAAAAAAAGCAAAAATTATTTTATCAACGAAGTGAAGGCAAATGCCGTAAAATTTTCATGATTTTTGGAAATTTTTGAGTACAGCTTGGAAATCGATTTAACTACTTTGAAACAGTGCCTACATAATGTAAACAAGTTTTCTCAGCCTAATTTTGACCGCGAGGCCACTTCTATTTTAGTGCATTTTTTCACATCTTAACGCTTTCTGCTCACTATTTTTTAAATATCTCAACTTCTGTTCGTTGTTATGCGAAAAAAAAAATCATTTTACTCGTCATAAAATTGCCTAAAAAACTGCGTAGATTGCATTAGAAAATATTAAGTAGATAACCTAAAAAAAGTAATTAGTACGGCAATTTGAAAAATGGTTTTTTACGGGTAACTTTCATTCAGTTCGATATTACGGCTTAAAATTATAGGAAAATACAGCTTTTATATTAACAAAAAGGTATGCCAAATTGTATTAAAAAATATTAAGAGGATTGGTCAAAATCCGCATTTTAGTCCAAATCTTATTATGGATTTTTCTTGTAGGGAAAAAGTTGTAGGAAGCTTTTTTTAAAAAAAAAAAAATGTATATGCGAAATTTTATGCTTTTCAAGACGATTAGAAGGAAAAAATATAGAATATACAAAAAACTATCTTATTTTTCAATTTTTTCCTTACGAAAAATTCATTTTTTTCACTTTTGTTCTAGAAAAGGTCTGGTTCTTTCTCTTTATTTCTATTGAATATTTTATCTTAAATATAACATGAAAAAATGATTTTAAAATAAATACTACCTATTTGACAATAAAATTATGATTAAGATAACAAACTTTTATTGACAAACCATTAATACATTACGAGGCTGGTTTGAAAAGTCCGTGCAAAGTCCGAGAGATGGCACCACCGGCGCGTATCGAGGTCATGTTTAGTTAGTAGCATCTCTTGAATGAACGCACACCAAGTTTCAGCCATATTGGTCTATTTCTTTGTGTTTGGCATTCGTGTGAATCAAGGAAGTCGGGTGATTTTCAAGAAATGGACGAAAAGAATTTCGTGTGGTGATTAAACATTACTTTATGAAAGGCAAAACGCTTCAGGAGGCTAAAGAGAAGCTTGATAAACATTATGGTGACTCTGCACCTTCGATTAGAACAGTTTATAAGTGGTTTCAAAATTTTCGGACTGGCCATATGGGCACAAGTGACGCTGAACGTTCTGGACGGCCTGTGGATGTTACGACTCCAGAAATCATTGATCAAATCCATGATATGGTGATGGATGACAGAAGAGTTAAGGTGCGTGAGATTGCTAGTGCTGTGGGCATCTCGACTGAACGGGTACATAATATTTTGCATAAACATTTGGACATGAGAAAGCTATCCGCAAGATGGGTGCCGCGATTGCTCACGCTTGACTAAAAACGGAATCGTGTGAAGTGTTGCAAGGATAGTTTGCAGCTGTTCCAGAAGAATCCGTAGGACTTTAAGCGTCGTTTCGTCACTGTGGATGAAACATGGATACATTACTATACTCCTGAGACCAAACAACAATCTAAACAATGGGTTACCAAAGGGGAATCTGCACCAAAAAAGGCGAAGACCGTTCCTTCGGCCGGAAAGGTTATGGCGACTGTCTTTTGGGATTCGCAAGGGATAATCATCATCGACTATCTGGAAAAGGGTAAAACTATTACAGGTGAATATTATTCATTGTTATTGGACCGTTTGAAAACCGAGCTGCAAGAAAAACGCCCGCGATTGGCCCACAAGAAAGACCTTTTCCATCACGACAACGCACCAGCACACACCTCAGCAGTTGTGGTCGCAAAATTAATGGAAATAGGATTCCAACTCGTTTCACATCCCCCTATTCTCCAGACTTGGCTCCCTCGGACTACTATTTGTTCCCCAATTTGAAGAAATGACTGGCGGGACAAAGATTTTATTCAAACGAGGAGGTGATTGCAGACACTAATGGATATTTTGCAGACATGGACAAATCCTATTATTCGGAAGGGATCAACAAACTAGAACGTCGTTGGACGAAGTGTATAAGCCTAAAAGGAGACTATGTCGAAAAATAAAAAAGGTTTACCCCAAACACATAAGTAGTTTTTATTTTTGCACGGACTTTTCAAACCAGCCTCGTAATACATTTACTAAAACTATCACAGATACGATATATATAATTAAAAAAAAACATTCTTGTTCTATAGCGTTTCTGCTATATTCAAAATCATTCGATTGATTATCTAAATCAGATTCATTCTAGAACGAGTATAAAAGGTTGGCGATATATAACTAACTTTCATCGAAAGAAGGATCTAAAATTAATAAAGATGAGTCATCGGAAAAATGATCTGTAAATTCATCTGTCAACGATTCTGACTGATAATTGATTGTCGTTGCCGTTGCTATGTGGTAATTTATCATTTTGACGGGAAGAAATGAAACACTTATTATGTATTATTATATACATTGCACAATTTTGCGACTGCAGTTTCGACCTATGCGGTCATTATCAAGCTTGTAATGACCTCATAGGTCGAAATTGCAATCGCAAAATTGTGCAATATAGGGTAGTGGTAATAATACATAATATGTGTTTCATTTCTTACCGTCAAAAAGATTCTGACTGATGATAATCTTCAATCAGCTCATTCTCATCTAGATCTTGCGAGGATTTTTCTGCTATATCTTCGCAATTCGCACAATTCCAACCATTGCAATGTTTACATAAACCAGTGCATTGAAGTCCAACTTTTTTGCACGAACAACCTTTTATACTCGTGCCAGTATGAATCCGATTCAGATAATCAAGCGAATGATTTTGAATATACCATAGCAGAAAACAAGCTCGAGTACATACGCTACAGAACACGAAGGATTTTTTAAAATTATAAATACTGTATGTGATAATTTTAGTAAATATATTAATGTATTAATGATTTGTCAATAAAAGTTTCTGTTATCTAAATCATAATTTTTTATAAAATAGGTAGTATTTGTTTTAAAATCACTTTTTCATGTTATATTTAAGATAAAATATTGAATAGAAATAAAGAGACTGAACCAGGCCTTTTCTAGACCAAAAGCGAAAAAAACTGAATTTTTCGTAACGAAAAAAATTGAAAAATAAGATAGTTTTTTGTATTTTCTTTATTTTCCCTTCTAACCATCTTGAAGAACATAAAATTTCACATATTTTTTTTTTTAAAAAAAAAGCTTCCTACGACCTCTTGCCCATAAGAAAAATCCATAATAAGATTGAGACTAAAATGCGAAATTTTGACCAATCCTCTTAAGACTTTTTAATAAAATTTGAATTGAACGAAAGTTACCCGTAAAAAACATTTTTTAATTATACTTTTTTTAGGTTATATACTTAATATTTTTTAATGTAATCTACGCAGTTTTTTAGGTAATCTTATGACGAGATATTTAAGAAATAGTGAGCCGAGAGCGTTAAAATGTGAAAAATGCACTAAAATATAGGAAAAGTTGCCTTGCGGTCAAAATTAGGCTGAGAAAACTCGTTTACATTATGTTGGCACTGTTTCAAAGTAGTTAAATCGATTTCCAAGCTGCACCCAGAAATTTTCAAAAATCATGACAATTTGACGGCATTTGCCTCCACTAACGGGAAAAGTGATGGCAACTATTTTTTGCGACTCATTGGGTATCATCATGATTCACTATTTGAAAAAGGGTGAAACAGTGACTGGCCCTTATTACGCAATGTTATTGGACCGTTCGCATAGTGAATTGAAGCTCCTTCACCACAAGAATACCCCTGCTTACACATCGGCCATTGCAATAGCAAAAATGCATGAGCTGGGACTCAAAATAGTTGCCCATCATTCCCCAGATTGGGAAATGGGCTTAGGAGGAAGAAATTTTCGTCGAAGGAAGACGTTATTTGTGCTGAAGATGTTATTTGTGCTGCAATTCAGTATTATACACAGTTCGAAACTAGAATTATAGAAAAAAATTAGAATCTCACTGGTCCAGATGTGTATTGAGCTCAATGGAGATTATGTTGACAAATACATTTTTGTTTTTACAAAAAAATGTTGTGACTTTTGAATTCACCCTCGTATATCTAAGATTGCAAATAATTACATTTTTTTCTAACCAAAATTTTAAATAAATCTTTTAATTTTGTCTTAAGACACTCATCACATTCCAGTCCCCTCAACATGCTAATTCTATTAAGATTATATATAAAATTCTTTTCGTAATCTAGAGAACCTCGAACGAGGTGTTATTTCCACCCCTATGTCCATCAGCGATGAAAATAAAAAAAAAAAAAAATCCGAAACATCTTCTATAAATCTTCAATAACCCCGTTATCCCATTAACCCCTTAAGTGTTTGACCATAAATAATTGAAAATAATAGGAAATAACATTTCGATTTTTCTTTTCCAAGAACCCTGAAAAGAATGATGAAGAACATGATATATACAAGGTATCCTCTCTAACCCCCTCCCCTACCACATTATCCCCTTGTATGTTTGCCCTTAAGTAATTGAAACTAATAAAAAATTACATTTTTCAAATTTCTTCATTTCAACAACCCTAAAAATGACACAACACAATATTTACGAAGTAACCCCTCTAAAACTCTCCCTGATCCATTTAGCCCCTGAATATAATTAATATGGTTAATTATATATATATATATATATATATATATATATATATATATATATATATATATAAATAAATAAATATATATATATATATATATATATATATATATATATATATATATATATATATGTATATATATATATATAAATAAATATATATATATATATATATATATATATATATATATATATATATATATATATATATATATATATATATATATATAAATAAATATATATATATATATATATATATATATATATATATATAAATAAATATATATATATATATATATATATATATATATATATATATATATAAATAAATAAATATATATATATATATATATATATATATATATATATATATACATATATATAATTATATATATAAATATATATAATTATATACATAAATATATATAATTATATATATAAATATATATAATTATATATATAAATATATATAATTATATATATAAATATATATAATTATATATATAAATATATATAATTTATATATATAAATATATATATAAATATATATAATTATGTATAATTATATATATAATTATATATATATATATATATATATATATATATATATATATATATATATATATATATATATATATATATAGGCTGAGAACATTTTGGTCTAGCTACTTAAAACACATTTTTTTTTTGCAAAATTCGACTTTATTCATCAATATAGTCTCCTTCAAGAGCGATACAATCAGTCCAAGGCTTTTCTAACATTTATATACCTTTCTTGTAGAAGGATTTGTCTTTGCCTTTAAAATAGGCCTCAGTTTCGGCGATAACTTCTTCATTGGAGCCAAATTTCTTTCCCGAGAGCATAATGAGGGAGCAATTCGAACAGTTCTTGCAATTTTGCCATAGTAACCATTGAATTGTGACACGGTGCACTGTTTTGATGAAAGAACATTTTTTTCTTGTTCATTTGGGGCCGTTTTTTTTGCGATTTCTGCCTTCAAACGCACCAATAACTTCATATAATATTCGCTATTGATGGTTTTTCCCTTCGCAGCATAGTCGATGAACATTATTCCATGCGCATCCCAAAATACAGAGGCCAAAACCTTCCCAGCGGACCGTTGTGTCTTTGATCGCTTCGGGCAGCTTTCGCCGGCTGCTGTCTACTCAGCTGACTGCCGATTTGATTCCGGTGTGTAGTGGTGGATCCATGTTTCATCCATTGTCACATATCGCGTGAAAATATCCTATTTATTGCGCTTAAATAGGTCCAAACAGCGCTCAGAATCATCAACACGTTGTATTTGCTCCACTGTGAGCAAACGCGATACCCATTTCGAACAGAGCTTTCTC
Organism: Pachyrhynchus sulphureomaculatus; assembly: GCA_019049505.1. Classification (NCBI taxonomy): domain Eukaryota; kingdom Metazoa; phylum Arthropoda; class Insecta; order Coleoptera; family Curculionidae; genus Pachyrhynchus; species Pachyrhynchus sulphureomaculatus. Next base: position 38,870,241 of record CM032448.1, read on the forward strand.
ATGCAAAATGTGACACGTTCTTTTTATATCTTTAAGGTGTCAGCTGTCTCACGCAATTTCACTTTACGGTCATTCAAAACAATTTTGTGGATTTTTTAAATGTTTTCCGGTGTAACCACCTCATTTGGGCGTCCAGAGCGTTCAGCGTCATTTGTATCTGTACGACCGCGTTTAAATTCAGCATAGCAGTAAATGATGAGTGATTTTCCAGGGGCAGAGTCCCCGTAACACTTATAAAGCCATTGGTTTGCTTGAACGGTATTTTTTCCCATCAAAAAACAGTGTTTAATCAACACACGAAATTCGATTTTTTCCATTGTTTTGAAAATATCAAAAGTAGCACTAAGACCACTGTAACTTTTAAACTAATCGTCGAAATGTCATGAAATTTTGACATGTATCGTTTGAAGGTTGGTACTTCCTAAAAATCATATGGATTTTTTCAAAAGGGCGACATGTCTCAGACCAAAAACTTTTCAGCCTAGGTATATATATATATATATATATATATATATATATATATATATATATATATATATATATATATATATATATATATGTATATATATATGTATATATGTATATATGTATATGTATATATATATATATATATATATATATATATATATATATATATATATATATATATATATATATATATATATATATATATGTATATGTATATGTATATGTATATGTATATATGTATATATATATATATATATATATATATATATATATATATATATATATATATATATATATAAATGTATATGTATAATGTATATATGTATATATATATATATATATATATATATATATATATATATATATATATATATATATATATATATATATATATATATATATATATATATATATATATATATATATATATATATATATATATATATATATATATATATATATATATATATGTATATATATATGTATATATATATATATATATATATATATATATATATATATATATATATATATATATATATATATATATATATATATGTATATATATGTATATATATATATATATATATATATATATATATATATATATATATATATATATATAAATAAATAAATATAAATATATCAGCCAAAAGCTAGACTAAATTCTCGTAATGTTATTGACAGTTTACAAAACTTTTCGCCCCTTTTCACTAAAGTGACATCACTCAAAAAATGGACTCAAAAGCGTTTTATAAAGCATTTATGTCAAAACAGAGGCTCAACTTTCACGTTAAACAAATATTTGAATGCTTTTTAATATTAACCATTTTATTCTCGAACATGGCACATTTATCCCTTTACAGCTACCGGGAGAGGAGAAAGAAGATTTTATTATAAAAATATTTATTTCAGACAGTAGAACTTTCAAAATTTAAATCCAAACTAAAAATAATTACATAAAGTATATTCTCCTATAAAAAAAAAACCCTGTTCCTACATTCCTAGGGGCTGAGTTCATCCTGCTCCTCCTCATTACGTACACCATAGGTAATAGGTGCCATCCATATCTCAACTATTATATGTGTACTAATTTTAAAATCGGCATCTCATTTCATTCGTGAACTATCGTACCAACAGACAGACAGACAGACTGTCGAAAATGGGGGGCTATGTTTTTCATGACCTAAAAACCCTAAAACTTGAAAAAATGAAAAATCTATGGTTTTTTTTTACGAATACGGTACTTCCCTCTAGTAAGGGAATTAAGAAATTAAAAAAGATGTTTTCTGAAAAGTGAATATAAGTAGTTTGATCAAGATATCATGTTAGTTCATATATTATTTTACAGGGATATTGTAGAGACATAAAAAGAAGAGCTACAATTTTGTTGCAAACTAACATTTCTCTTGTGATCACCGACTTAGTTACAGATTATCATTTAACGCTTTTTTCAACACCATTTGTTTTAAAAATATGAACACTATTATAACAATACTTAGAAACCGCCCTGTATAATATTTTATTATTATTTTTTAGCACCAATGAAGAACTTCAAGCTACCCTCCAAGAACTCACCGATCTCCAACGTCAACTCACCGAACTCCAACAAGAAAATGAAAGACTAAACGAGGAGAAGACTTTGATGTTTGACAGTTTGTGTAGACAAACTGAAAGATTGAACGATTCAAGGCAAGAGGTGGAGAATTTAAAGCAGTTATTATACAGGTAATATAAACTTATAAGTTGGCAGATATCCAAAAGAAAATTTCACTATTCCAGACTGGACAGTCTATAAAAAAAAATAAATAAATAGTGCGCTTTACAGTCGGTCAAATAAGAACGTGTCGAAATCACGTAAAGTCCAAAATGAGTCACTTGTTTGCGCATCGGTTCGAAGCAGTCTTTGTTCCCATTCAAAGGAGCCTAAAATGACACATTCCGCGGCCGCTAAATATGTTAATAAATCGGTGTTATTTGTGAAAAAGTGGATGCACTCTGTCAAGTAAGAACGTCTGATAATTTATTTTTGCTAGATGCGATTCTAGCGATTCGATGTGTCGTAGACAAAGAGGGAACCTTTGTCTACGACACATTTTAGTAAAAGTATCGGTCGATTCTGAACTTTCGTCCAAATCACGTAAAATCCAAAATGAGTCACTTGTTTGCGCATCGGTTTGAGGCAGTCTTTCTTTGTTCCCTTCCAAAGGTGCTTAAAATGACACATACCGCGGCCTCTAAATGTATTAAAAGTCGGAGTCGGTGTCGTTTGTGAAGAAGTGGGTATAGTCTGTCAAGTAAGAACGTGTCCGCGATAATTTATTTTTGGTAGATGTGATTCTAGCGATTCAATAAAAAATCGGTAAAAGAAACCTTTGTCATTTTAGTAAAAGTATCAGTTGATTCCGAACTTTCTTCGAAATCACGTAAAATCCAGATTGAATTACAGTAGAACCCCGATTAACCGAGTCGCGATTATCCGAGCTCCGGATTAACCGAGCCAATCTAAGAACCTGATTATCCGAGGTACGCGCGTCTATGCTGTGTATTAACCGAGCTTCTAAAATATGTATGTACATATTTCCATTTCAAATCGTCGGGGCCTTCGGGGAATCCCCCTGACCCGTGTGAGGGGTTCCCCTATTTATGTTTTTGGACTCTTTCAGCATGTAAATTTGCGTGAATGCAGTGCGTTATAACGTTTACTACGGAGAAGTACGAGTATACTCACATAATTTATTTGGTTGGAGTTCTGACAGTTACGTGTAATTAATACGAACTACTTTGTTCAAATTTTTGTTTGTCGTATTATAATGGAGCAAAACAAGCGTAAAAGAATCGTCGTTCCTATTGAAGAAAAATTAAAAGCCATCAGAAGAATTGAAGCAGGAGAGACAATTAAAGTTGTTGCACGAGATTATGGATTAAGTGAGATCTCTCATCAAGAAGGTTTTGCTTCTTTGGAAAAAGCTTGGAGGTATATCGAACAACAACCAGAGGCAACCCCAGCGGATTTGCTTCTTCTTAATAGATGGAGAAACATTGCAGCGAGAAAAAGAAGATGCAATATGAAATAGAAGCGCATAGATACCTATTTCACTGTTTTATAATGTATGTACCTATTTATATGTTAAAAACGTTAATACATCGGTTTAAAGTATTGGTGTTTATTTTTTGAATGAATAAAAAAAACAAATCTGGATTATCCGTGTTTTCAGTTATCCGAGGAGGGTGCCCCCCACGTTACCTCAGATAACCGGGGTTCTACTGCACTTGTTTGCACGTCGTTCGAGGCAGTCGTTTTTTGTTCCCATCCAAAGGGGCCCAAAATGACACATTCCGCTGTCGCTAAATATATTAAAAAGTCGGTATCGTTTGTGAAGAAGTGGGTAAATCGTTTTAATGAAACAAAAAATGTCATGCCAAAACGTGGCTCGGTAGGCAAAGTCACTCCGAAAGTCGGAAAACGAATCGGGTCTTTGTTTTCACGAGACCCGAAATTGACGCTGCGTCAAGGAGTGGCAAAATTAAGAAAATCGGGTTTGAATGAGTCCTATGAGACCATTCGACAAGATCTTCGTTCTCATGATGTCAAATTCCGAAACACGTTGAGGAAACCTTTGCTGGGCGAAAATCACGTTGCGAAGCGGCTCGCTTGGGCCCACGATAAGATAGTTAAGTGGCTCTCACAATCGCCGGACGCCAACCCTATTGAAAACGTTTGGTCCTTTATAAAGAGAAAGCTCAGAAGAAAGACTCTGAGAACTTTGACTCGGTTATCACGCGAGATTCGAAGAATTTGAAGGTGTATGCAAAAAATCTCGTCGATAGTATGCCTCGAAGATGCTAGACGATTATGGATGCAGGAGACGATTGGACAACTTATTAAAGTAATTGCGCCGTTGTTAGCACACCAAAGAATACATTGATGGCAATAAATTTTCTCTTAACACATTTTTGCCAGAATACGAGCTGTGAACGACTTTAAAAGTGAAATATGTAGTGTTACCAGATCTTAGTTGAATGCATTTCCAAGATCGGTAAATACAATACATATATGCAAACTAACATCGAAAGTTTAATTGTACCCTCCCGAGTATACATCCTCTAACTTAAAAGAAACAGAACTTTTTCAAAGCGTCAGCTGTTGGTAACTTTTTGTTGTCAAAACCGACAGCCTTTATTAGTATTGTGTCAGCTGTTGTTTGTTGATATTTGTTCCATTAGATGCCTAATTATAGTCGTAAGAGTGGCAGTGTGTTTTAACAAACAGTTTGAAAATTAGTTTTAAATAAGGAGCTGCGATGGAATTTTATATTAAACTTTATTAAACTTCTACCCAAACACGTAAATAACTTCAACAAACATCGGTGATGAACGCTTGTGGTTTATTCGAGTGTAGAAATGGTTTCAAATATTTCAAAATAGTTGTAACACTCGTGACGAACGATTGGACTGAGCGATGTAAACATTCAAAATATGTGTGATTTCATCAAATTTGTTTAATGACAGTAATGCATTCTTGAAATTGAAGGAGGGGGCGTTAAACAATAAGAGGGAAACAAATCGAACGATTTTGAAAGGTTTACATTATGTATAATATGATTTAAATGAAGATCAAACGTTACCGATAGAAATAATCCGAACTTCCTGATATACCAATTTCCAGTGACAGGACATGATGTTTTCAAAATGACCTACACACAAAGTATCAAAGTGCAAAATGGAAGTCAAAATCAGCACCGCAAGCGAATAAAAAACTAAAAGCTTCCTGAAAAAGTAAAACACTATTAATTGTTTTCTAAAACAGCCAAGGTGAATTGGTTCCAACCGGCCAAACTATCAGTGGCGAGTATTATTTGGAAGTATTGATAATTTTAATAAATAGAATTCGTTGTATTCGACCTGAAGGTCGTCATTCAAACAGCTAGTTCTTGTTACGACAGTAATATGCCGAGTCACGCTTAACTCATTGTTCGTCAATTTTTTTTCCCGAAATCAAGTCTGTGTGTTGAACCATTCACCGTATTCACCTGATTTCGCATCTTGTGGTTCCTAATAATTAATATGAAGTTAATAGGCTGTTTTTGCGAGAAGGTAAAGATCAATTATCATATCGAGGGGCTCTAGCATTGTCACTCAATTTACTGGGTGTTAATTTGGAAGCAATTATGTCTCGGCATGAACATGTTACATACGTAGTAAAGATGGCTTCTTACAAGCTGGGAATAGTATTTTGAACTAGAAAGCTTTACACTCCACAACAACTATTAATTCTGTACACACCTCAAATTCGACCAACAGTGGAATACTGCTCCCTTGTTTGCGGCTATGTTCCCAAACATACACTGCATTCGTTGGATTCTATTCAGAACAGAGCTGAATTGGAGACCCAAAGCTCACCAGCAACCTTAATTCCTTAGACCATCGAAGAACTGTTGGCGATGTGAGTCTATTATACAAGTATTTTCATGGAAAGTGTTCGATGGATGTAGCTCGCTTAATTCCTCGCAAAGCGAAGCGCGCTAGGTATACATGTAGCGCTAATACTTCACATCCATATGAGGTTCAGCTTGTCATTTCTCGTACAACCCTTTTCAAGCAGTCTATTATATAAAGAATCTCGTCCCTTTGGAAGGGCTTGCCCAGGACTGTATTTCCCACCGAATACAATTTACAATGATTCACGACCAACGTGAATCGCTTTTTTTTCTGCTCAGGCGAAGCTTCAGTAGCGTTTTAGGGATTTCCCTGCAGTACATGTGCCACGCCCATAAAAAATAAAAAAACCTGTCAAGTGCAAGTTGGCATTCGGAAATTATATTCGGAAAAAAATAAAATTATATGTCGGTACAAAAGCGACTCGCCACTCGGCAACAGTAATGTAAAATTAAAAGTATATTACAAAAATCTTCACCATACTTCAAGGAATATAGTTTTCATAGTTTTTTTTCTTTCTTCTTCTTTGTCAGCCTGTATTCATCCACTCCTGAATGTAGGCCTCTTTTAAAACCTTCCATGCCCTTCTATCCATTGCAACTTGTATCCAGTTCTCCACACTTCTCTTGGTCTCCATGTTAGCAATTTATTAGTTCATCCATTCGGATCTTGTCTCGCAATGTGGCCCGCCCATTGCCACTTTAGCCATGCTATTTTTTCCAATACGTCCGGTACTTTTGTTCTTTCTCGGATATCTTGGTTTCTGATTCGGTCTCCAAGGCTTATTCTAAGCATGGCTCTCTGCATGGCTCTTTGCATGATTTGGAACTTGTTAGCCGACTTGCGAGTTAGTTCAGGTTATTCAACTAACACGTAGGCTGAAAAGTTACGAGTATACTCACATAATTTATTTGGTTGGAATTCTGGTAGTTAAGTGTAATTAATACGAACCGCTTTATTTGAATTTTTGTTTGTCATATTATAATGGAGCAAAACAAGCGTAAAAGAACCGTCGTTCCTATTGAAGAAAAATTAAAAGCCATCAGAAGAACTGAAGCAGGAGAGACAAATAAAGTTGATGTACAAGATTATGCAGTAGGTGAGGTAACACTTCCGCACTGACCGCTCGAAATAACGGTACGGTGTACGACAACTGACTGTATGTGGTGAAAAACTTTCTGCTGATGTGTCATCAATTGAGAAGTTTAAGCAGAACTTTAAAAAGCAAATCGAAGATTGTGGATACACATGTGATCAAATTTACAATTGTGACGAAACTAGTCTGAATTATAAAATGCTTCCATCAAAACATTGGCATCTCGACAGGAAAAATCAGCTCCTGGGCACAAACGAAGTAAGGAAAGATTAACTATAATGGTATGTTCCAATGCATCTGGCAAGCACAAAATCCCACTGATGGTGATTGGCAAGTCTGCACGTCCAACAGCTTTAAAAGACATCTCACCTAAAGCCCTACCAGTCTATTACAAAACTCAGAAGAGCGCATGGATGGATGCGACCTTATTTACTAATTGGTTTGAAGAAGGGTTCGTGCCATCTGTGACTAGATTTTTGAACAGGAACCGTCTTCCTATTAAAGCAATTTTGTTAATGGATAATGCCCCCTCTCACCCTGGAGAAGGACTTCATGTGGGCGAAATTGTTGTAAAATTTTTTCCTCCAAATGTAACCAGCATAATGCAACCAATGGATGAAGGCATCCTCGAAAACATTAAAAAAAATTATAGGCGTTTATATCTTGAAGAAATAACGAATGCCTTTCAGGAAACCGAAAAATCAGATGACGATGACGAAGCGGCGGTGGATGAATAGTCTCCCACTAAGATCTCTTATCAAGAAGGTTTTGCTTCTTTGAAAAAAGCTTTGAGGTATATTGAACAACAACCAGAGTCAACCCCAGCGGATTTGCTTCTTCTTAATAGATGGAGAAACATTGCAGCGAGAAAAAGAAGATGCAATATGAAACAGAAGCGCATAGATACCTATTTCACTGTTTTATAATGTATGTACTTATTTATATGTTAAAAACGTTAATACATCGGTTTAAAGTATTGGTGTTTATTTTTTGAATGGTATAAAAAACAAATCCGGATTATCCGAGTTTTCAGTTATCCGAAGAGGGTGCCCCCCACATTACCTCGGATAACCGGGGTTCTACTGTAAATAAATGTCAAAACAGCGTTGGACTGATTGTATCGCTCTTGAAGGAGACTATGTTGATAAATAAAGTCGAATTTAGCAGAAAAAAAAATGTGTTTTAAGTAGTTAGACCAAAATCTTTTCAGCCTATGTGTTATTAAAGACTTTCCTTTTAAAATTTATTGGGATAACTGGTGACTTCGTCATATGTCCCAGTTTACCGAATGCTGCCCATCCAAGAGTTATTCGTCTGGAGATTTCCGCATCTTGGTTTTTTCTTTTCCCAATTGGATCTTGTATCCTAAATATATATGGGACGTTTTCAAGCAATTGGTTTTTTTTTTTATACCAGATAAATTATCAAACGTAATGCACTTGTGATAATTTTCGCTCAGTCTACATTTTATGGAGAATATTCCAGAATTTTTCAAAATTTCTTGGTCATTACTTTTCGAGATAAGGGGGATATCGATTTTTGGTCATTTTTTAAAAAAGAAAAGTGCGCGCTAGTATTGCATCATATACATTTTTGGACTCGATGACCTGATTAAAAAAAAAATTTTCACTTCCGATTTCACCCCCCTCCCTCCCAAAAAACCTTAAGTCAAAAATTTCAAAACTACATGGGTCTCATTGGGCCGTTAATTCCTATATTAGTGTCAAATTTCAAGTTTCTATGTCAAATAATTTCAGATAAAATTAGATGTGACAGACGAACAGACAGACGGACACCGAAGTAAGTTCCGTAAGGGACACTAAAAAGACAAAAAAAAATAAAAGGCGTTTACGCGTGGTGTGCAGTCAATCCCACAAAATGAGCTAGAAAATTACGATCAACTGGGTAAACATAAAACATAATAATTAAGTGATTCTACTCCAAAAGCCGTGTAAAATTATTTGTGAAATATTTCAGAAGACAGTCAGCAAAAGATTAAGAGAAATTTTTCCTGAGGCAATAAAACGTATCAAGCCAAGGACTGTTTACAAGACGGGGAGAAATATCTAGTTGTAATTGAAATTTCAACACAATAGTAACAGTAAATTAATAGAATATATTGACTTAAAACTGAGATAACTGGTAAAAATTCGTTCCACTTAAATTTTACAACACGAGTCGGAAAAATTAATTGTTGCACTCTGTATAAATGTATTCAAAACGGTCTAGACGGGGCTTACTGTAAATGTTTTAATTTGCCACCGCTTTATTATACACAAAGCCTCGTTCTCCGTATTGAAGATTCGGTGCATTCATTTTAGGAGATTAGCATGGGACGTTTTATTATTATTGTATATAAGGTTTTGTAAAACATTTTTAAATCCCAGCTCGTTGTCCGAATTTATCAAAAAAGCTTATTCAGAACATTTTAAAAATAGTCACAGACAGTCGGTAAACACCGAAAACTTGATACGGGGGGTGAAATCTGTTCTGAAGGTTATATTTCTCTAATAATGCGCCACGAATATGGTAGATAAAACATGGAGTTTATTAGGCGCTGAGGTGGCTGTATATCCTGGATATAGCTGAAGGTTTAGGTTAATGGTTTCCTCAACACATAATTGCTTTATGATAACCTTTAAATACATATTAGATACTGCTAAGTCCATTTTGAATTTTTGGCATTTGACTTATCATAAATTACTTTTAAAATATCATAGAATTACTGAAATATTAAAAAATGCCACGTTAAAACATAAGTTTCTTATAGGAAACTTTTGTTCTCCTCAGTAGTATGTCAACGATTTTTTCCCGGATAAAACATTAATCAGAAAGTAATGATTTTCCAAACTAGGCACAAACAGTACAAACGTTTTACTTATGTATGTATACTGGTAGTATTATGGGTTCTACAACATTAGTAAAGTTAGTACTTTACAGACAGGAACAAAAGTAAACCATCACTCAGGAACAGGAAAAAATAGAAAGATTTTCAAATGCTTCATGTAGACGATTGTGAAAAAGACGTCATCAGGAGAAAAATATATTCTATGTATGAAGAGCAGGTGAAGCCGACACTAGACAAAATAAAATTAAGACTGGTACAGGACGGGACCAGTATACATTGTGGCCGATCAACCCTTCACAGAATTCTCTTAAGAATGGGATTCACGTTCCGAAAAATCAACAAAAGGCAAGTAGTTGTGGAGTCACAAAGATTACGAATCTTCCGACATACTTATTTACAAGAAATTAAAAAGTATCGATCAGAGAATTGGCCAATAATTTACCTTGATGAAACATGGTTCGATACCCATGACACTGTGCAAAAAGGGTGGGTTGACAGTAGTACAAATTGTCAGACTAACGCACCTTCAAATAAAGGTAAACGAATTTTGCATGGTGGATCTGAAAAGGGCTGGGTTTCAAATTTTCTACTATTATCTGCAAAAAACATAAGATTTTAGTTTGGACTATCACGAAGACACGACCGCAGAACTTTTTGAAAATTGGTTTCAAAATTCCCTTTTGCCAAATGTTCCCGAACAGAGTGCTATAGTTATGGACAATCCAAGTCGCCTACTAAATAAGGTTCCTAATGCAGCCAACACCAAATCGGAAATACAGGAATATATGTTAGAAAATGACATTTATTTTAACTTTAGTTATAAAAAAGTCATCTTTTGGAAGTTTTGAAAAAGAAATATGTATGCTGAGAAAATGGGACACACTGTTTTGCGGCTTCCTCCATATTATTGTGTGTTTAATCCAATTGAACATATTTGGCATCAAGTTAAATCAAAAATAACGGCACAAAATGTTTCTTCTACTTTAAGCGTGTCGGTGATTGAATTAGTAAAAAAAGTTATAAATGATATACCTTGGGAGAGCTGGAAGAATTCCATTCAGCACGTTGTTAAAGTTGAAGATTCATATATTTATGTAAATAATATAATTAGGCTTAAGTTAAAATATATTTTTATTTATACAATATGTCCCCTCTTGTAAACTCCATTCATTCAAACTGTATATTTGAACTTCTTATCCATTTATTTTTACATGCATCTATAAATAAACATCTCCAAAAACACTTACAATTTTATATGTTTGCATTAATGAATAAAATTCTTAAGTCCATCTCTGCAACCTATCATAAACAAAAGGTCAGAATTTTTTTATTGCCCACTTAAAACGGTAAAAATCAGGATCTTATATTTTGGGAGAGGCTATACCATCTCTTTTTTTTTTAATTTCGAGAAGAGTTTAATTTTTTGAAGTTCCAGTGTAAGAGAAGGTTTTTATTTTTGGGGAGTGCCCTCTCTCGTTTATAGATTTTTTTGATATTTTGTGGGAAATCGTTTAAGGTTTTAAAAGGCTCGCCATATTGGAGGATTTTTTCCTTGAAATACTCCGTTACAGGTCGTTCATTTTTGTTGTGGTGGGAAGTGTTTAAGCTTCTAAAGTGTTATTGTAAAAAAAAATTTTCGTTAGTATGTTCACCTCTGGATTTTTTCATTGGGTTGAGGTTAGAATTCTATTGTTGAGAAGCCGCCCCCCGGTCACACATTTTCGTTTTGGGCTGTTGAGAAGGGTCGCCTGGTAATTATTTCCGTCCCTACCCCACCCCGCTATAAACAGCTGCGCGTTTAATGTTCTGTTTTTTCCCTTAAACTACAGGAAAATATCGCCATCGCTACAGAAAGACAGAAACGTAGCATAAAACGCCGCTGTAAAATGAAATTTACTGGCTATCGCGGGCACGTTAAAATATGCCTCGTCGAGATTGTCAGATGTGTCGCCAAGTAGAATTTGTATTATATGTGGAGGACCCAAAAGTAACGGGAATTGTATTCTGGTAGAGGTTGGTACTTGTAGTATATAATTCGCCCGCTAGAGTGATGTAGTTACGCTTCTCCCAAGTCAGTCTGCTAAGCGGTATCGGTATAGAGAAGAGGCTCCTGAAATTTTTTTTGTAGAAGTTGTTTTGTGTACTCTTCGTTTTTTAAGAGCGAAACTGACCCCGATTTTTTTCCAAGATCATCACAGGAAATGAATCATGGTGCTACAGTTACGATCCCGAGTTAAAACCACAGTCCAGTCAATGGGAAACCGTTCTCCATGCCCAAAAAAAGCTCGCCAGTTGAAATCAAATGTGAAAACAATGCTCATTTGTTTTTTTCATATCAGAGGGATCGTTCAGTCAGAATCTGTTCCACCAAGTCAGACAGTGAACCAACCATTCTACCTTAACATGTTAAAAAGGTTGCGCAACAATGTGCGAAGGAAACGTCCTGATTCGTGGTAGTCGATTGGTGCTTCCAATACGACAACGCGCCAGTCCACACGGCTCTCACTGTGCCCCAATTTTTCATAAAAAACGGCACCTTTGTCCCACCCACCATACTCGCTGGATTTGGCTCCATACGGCTTCTTTTTGTGTCCCAGGATGAAAAGGGACCTGAAAGGAAGACATTTTGCTGACATCGAAGAGGTGAAACAAAAAACGACGCAGGCTCTGAAGAACATTGGATCAGACGAGATTTAAAAAATGCTTTGAACAATGGAGTAAAAGATTTTATAAATGTATTCGCTCCATTGGAGAGTATTTCGTAGAAAAATTTAATACAATTTTTTTAAAAAATAAGTTCCCGTTACTTTTGGTTTTCCCCTCATATGTAACAATAATGAGATGAATATTCGCGTCTTCTATAAGAAACTCGACGGGACACGTTTTAACATGCCGGGGTTTCCAGCTAGCGTCATTTTGTGATGGGTTTCTCTTTTTATAGCGATAGCTATATTTTCTCTGCTAAACTAACTCGCTTTGTATCGATCTGCCTGCTCCTCCCCCCACCAACCTGGCCACGCCTCTGGATTTCAGATGTCATCTTTAGTAGGATAGTGTAATAAAAGAAATAATCGTTATGATGTATATAAAGATAATTGACATTATTATAACAAATTTTCAAAGGTTCAATCTACAAAAAAACTTTAAAATAACAATAGATTGAGAATATACAAAACGGTCAAATAAGAACATGTCGCACATCGTTCATTAAAATATATATTTATTGACATTAAAATACTAATGATTCGGTATTTCATCAATCCCCATCAGCGTCGTTGATCGCCTATCATCTTCGGAGCATAGTTTCGACGAGATTGCCCGAATTTGCCGTGATAGCTGCTTCACTCGTACACCTTTCTACTACGAAGCTTCTGCTTGATGTATGACCACACGTTCTTGATTGGGTTTGCATCGTTCTTTGCCGACACTATTTCTCTCGAAGCACGTTCTGGTAGATCATCAATATTTTTTAACTGAAAGTATCGTCTCACCCATTTGCTAACAAATGCCCTTGACTTGCCACTGTAGGCGTCATTTTCGAACCTCCTGGATTATTACATAGGAACACAGCCTCGAAACACGAATCGTATGCAGCGCTCGTGCTCGATAATGTACTATTTAACCATAAATAAGTTGAATAAGAAATGAATCTCTTTCCACAAAGTATTATTTGCAGGAGTGCCAACAAAAACCTCAGACAAACAAAAAACGAATTTTTATTTACGGACTACAAATATAGGTTACACGTTCTTACTTGACTGACTGTAAATATCTTATTAAAGTTATTTAGCGAGATAAACCCTCAGTTAATATTTAAAAAATCATTTTGTAAAGGAGCTTAACGCAGGATACTACTTCCACTGCAATAGTTACTTCTATCGTTATTTATTAATATTATCAACGAAATTTTTTTAATATATCTTTCTTCTTCTAGGGATAGATCTGATGAAACGGGGGTAAATCAACTTGAAAGTGCAGCGGAACGTGAACAAAAATTAGTAGACCTTCTTAGATCAGCTCAGGAAGAAAGAGAACAATTACTTTTAAAATTGGAACAAATGCAAGCTGAATTGCAAGACTCCAGAGCAGGTATTGTGACTATTATTTAACCTTACATAGATTCAAAACATTATATTTTGGGCTTTGTATTATTCTAGAAATACATATACTTGTTAGTTCCACCGTTTCCTTTAGCGTGTTAGAGCATTATTCTTTCACTACCCTTATTTCTTCTGGCATAGCCGTCAAATTGGGATTTTACTGCGCCAAGCAGTGGCCTGTCCGCTCGGTTAAGCATCTGGTGTGTTTGTCAATAGAGCGCACCTACTCGCCCCTTGCATTTTGATCTAGTCTAAGGCCTCTCGCATTCAACAAGAATGCGAATAATATATCATTTTTTTCAAGAACTCCTGTTGTAACCCGCTGCCGAATTGTAATATGGTCTGGATATTCAGATCATGATGTAGCTAGTTGTTTCCAACAAACCAGAGGGAGCTGGCATTCATTTTTAGGGCATGTTTTGCCTTGCAAATTTGTTTTCTCCAAGTGTAAGATGTCCATAAGACGTCGAGTCTAGCTGGACTTGAAGAGAATCACGTGTCAAACTGACGTTGATTTGCCAATGATCGACTAATTCGGCAATTTGTTCGGTGTGCTTGTTAGTTCTTGCACCACCATATTACCCAAATGATACTTGTTGAGGTGTATTTATAGGAATTTTTTTACTTAAAATAGTAGTACTACAATAAACATAAAACACAGTAGCGACAGTCCGTCTCGGCACTTTTGATCTCAAGTGGTTATTCTGTAGAATAAAAATGAATTTTGCTGATTGAAAGGGAAAAAAACGAGAAAAGTTTTTTTAGAAACATTTTTTTTATCAAGTTCTTATTAAAATAGATATACGAAAAACAGGAGAAAGGCAAAAAATACGAAGAAAAAATACATTTGGCTTCAACGCTTTTTGCACTTTATTCATTTAAATATCTCCTTGTTGAATTTATATTTTTCAACTATTAGAGGTATTGTTCAGGGGGAAAATGTTCACACACACAAATGTCTCTGCACGCCTTCAGCTTCGCACATATAATGTCAAAAATTATGCTCCTTATATTTCAGTGAATCCCAGTAATCTGGAGATATTGACAATAATTATAATTATCATTTTAAGATGAGATCGTCTTTCTTCCGAACTTAAAAATGAAGTGAACACACTTTTTGCTCCATTTTGTCATTAGTTAAATCTAATATAGTAATTATCATAAACTAATGACTTTCGTCTTACTACTTATATAAAATCCATGCACTGATTTACTCAAACTCATTCGTGCTGGAAAATTACTACTTTTGCATGCCCAGATTGAGTTTTGAAAGTTTGGTTAGCGAATTTTAGTAGATAATATAACTTAATTGTAGCAAACAATTTTAAAATGAAAAATGATTTCTACTTACACTAAATGAGTCAATATGTTACGAATTACATATCGTGATAAAACTAGCTCTTGAATATTTTCCATGAATGTTTCATCCAATTTCTTAATATAAATAATGAAATCATCATAAGGCATCTAAAGACTTCCAAAAGCATTATCTAGGCTAGAATTATAAGCTCTAAGGTGGCTATAAAATTGAGAAACTCACTTTATCACCTCCTCTTAATTCTGCCTTGAATTTAGAAAAAAAACTACAAGTGGAATAACATAAACCAATACTTAACAATAATAAAATATCAGTTGTTTTACAAATAAAATGTATCTGGAATATGGAAACACAATTATCATAATCTTTATGTAATATATTGCATAATAGAAATAAAGAATTATGAATGAATCTAAAAAAATTAACTCCTTTGGATATACCCATATATTTTTACGAGTCACAGCATAACCTAGTACTGAGCGGGGCCTTTTTTATAACTTCACGTTGGAGCCCTATTTTGTATAGCCCCAACTTTCTTTATTTTTATTAAATATTTTATTTATTAAATAGAAACCGTTATTTGCCCCTTATGTATATCTTAATTTTGAGAATGGATTGAGTGGATATTATTACTAATAGAGGACAGAATTAAGATATCAGCTAGCTCGTTTTGTTTGGAGAGATTATGGATAAGAGATAATTTTTGTATTGTGTCTTTTAAAAATAGTCTTTATGGTTGTTAAAACTTGGCTGTACAGATTTGGGCACCATTCATTTTAGGATAAAAAGAATTTAAGTTCAGCTCAAAAAATGAAAAAATACTGTTGAAAAAAAATTAATTTACGTACAACTGTTGCGTCCTGAAAGAAAGAGCAGGAATTTAGTGAGACACTACATATTTAAATAAAGAAGGGTATATTAACAAAATAAAAATTCCTAACTTTATTACACTCTTAAAAATTACTTCTACGAAATAAAACCCCCTTAAGCTGGAAGAGTGTACACTATTGCCTAGAGCCTTTAAATTGGGATTATTAAGTTTTTTTTTTAATAAAAGGCTTTATAAAACACGATATTAAAAGTTTGTGAAATTAACTCCGCGTTCTACACGTGTTGAATAGTGGTTGGAAACAAACTTGTAGACAGGAGGTGAGATATTTAAACTGGTGTACTACTGACTTACTGGTTGGCTTCTCCTCGTGGGTTTTCTATAAGCTACTTGGCTTCTCCTAGTGAGATTCTCATAAAAATATTGTCTAGCCTCATTTGGGTAGCTAAACACTTTTTGACCCGAAATGCCTGAGGATGAGGAGGATATTTAAAAAACGGGAAAAGCTTGAGAGATAGAAACCGTTACTGCACGAGCACTCAGAAAAAAATACTCTGGCGTGCTGGAGAAGAAAGCCACTATGGCCTACCGTTTCATGGTCGAAAGAGCCACTACTAAAAGTTCCATCTGGCCGCTTAAATATCTTTGTCCCTTCTCCTTGGGTCATTTCCCGGCATGCAAATTTCGACGCGTTCAATGCGAACTAAATAAGTCAAGTCGGCAACACAAGTTAAATTAAACTGCTCAAAAATTTAATACACTGTTTTAAGCTAGACTGCTCAAAAATTGAAATTATAGGGAGAAAAACAGTATCATAACATGATTTTAAAATCTAGAAAAAAATGAATATTAGAACTTATTGGAAAATTATTAATAATGAATTTCGGAGCACGTTATAAAAAGATTCTCCTTGAAATCCAGATGTCAACACAACCCGTAACCGCGCTGGTAGCCATGTTGTTGGTATGATAGGGCACCCATATGTGGTGAAAAACAGGACCTAAAAATTTTCTTTAGCGCCGCTACTGTGTTTTATATTTACTGTGGTAGTATTATTTAATAAATATATTTGATTTTAGAAAATATTGAAAAAGCAGATGCAATAGCTCAACTGACTGAAAGAGTTAAGACATTAGAATGTACACTGGATGCAAAACACGCCGAACACAAACAATTGGATCAAGAGTTAGCTCAGGCCAAAGATCAATGTTCTGGAAAGCAGATCGAAATTAATAGATTGACTGACTTGTTGGAAAATGCTAGAACTAAGGTAAAATAGTAAAATTCATGAAATATATATAGCGGTTTAGGAGATAAAAGCGTGAATTTCCATCATTATTAACGAGAATGCTTTTTAATTTTAAATGAATCTGGTTTTTAATTTTTTACCCGAACGCAGTTGAATGCTTTTGATAGATCAAGTGCAATTACTCGAGATTCTCGAAAGTGTTCAGTTGCGTTATTTCAAACATGTGTTACATAAGTTAGAAGATCTCCTGTTGATCTTTGCTTACGAAAGGTATATTGATGGCCGCTAATAATATTTGATTTCCCTTGAAATCAGGGGTAGAGTGTGAAGCAAGGAGTTCAGTTAACAAGCTGCCTGTCTAAATAAGTGTAGTTGCAATGGTTTGCTTGATTTACGATACTTTTATATTCACATATAAGTCCGAATAATCAATATGATTGCAAACAGATTTTCCCCGAAAAATGCCCGTATTATAATGAATGTCGACGTGAATAGTAGTCGCTATTATAACTTTATGCGTTTATTTCCCCCATTTCGTTGTTAGCCAAAAGCCTATGATCATCAAAAGCTTTTAATACTAATACTGGGGACAAATGCCGTAAAATTTTCATGATTTTTGGAAACTTTTGGGTACAGCTTGTAAATCGATTTAACTACTTTGAAATAGTGCCAACATAATGTAAACGAGTTTTCTCAGCCTAATTGTGACCGCAAGGCTACTTTTCTATTTTGGTGCACTTTTTCACATTTTAACACTTTTGGCTCACTACTTCTGGAATATCTCAGCTTCTGTTCTTTGTTATGCGACAGAAAAAAATTCATTTTACTAGTCATAAAATTGCCTAGAAAACTTCGTAGATTGCATTAAAAAATATATACCTAAAAAAAAGTATTCACCACGGCAAATTGAAAAATGTTTTTTACGGGTAACTTCCTTTCAATTTGATATTACGGCTTCAAATGATAGGAAAATATAGCTTTTATATTAGTAAAAAAGTGTACCAAGTTTTATTAAAAAATATCAAGAGGATTGGTCAAAATTTGCTTTTAGTCCAAATCTTATTTTGAATCTTTCTTGTGGGTAAAAGGTCATAGGAAGCTTGTTTAAAAAAAAAAATGTATGCAAAATTTTATACTCTTAAGATGGTTAGAAGAAAAAATAAAGAATATACAAAAAACTATCTTATTTTTAAATTTTTTCGTTATGAAAACTTCAATTTTTTGCCCTTGCTCTAGAAAAGGCCTGGTTCATTTTCTTTATTTCTATTCAATATTTTATCTTATATATAACAGGAAAAAAACAGATACTACCTATTTTAAAATAAAATTATGATTTAGATAACAGAAACGTATTGTTACTATTTTATTTTTTTTTTATCGTTCACCTCCCCGCCTGAGTAGGAATTTTACCTTTTTACTGTTCCGTACGGAACACTTATAAGATGACTTCGGTGTCTGTCTGTCTGTTACACCCGATTTTCTCCGAAACTATTTGTCATAGAAAGTTGAAATTTGGCACTAATATAGGAATTGATGGCTTCATCAAAGCCGTGTTGTTTTGAAAGTCAAATTTTGACTTAAGGGGTTAGTTTTGGGGGGTGAAATCGGAAATGAAAAAAAAAATTTTTACTAGGTCATCGAGTGTGGTGTCAAATGAAAGCTTGTGAAAACACGAGTAAATATATATATATATATATATATATATATATATATATATATATATATATATATATATATATATGATGTAATACATGATGACATTTTTCTCTCTATTATTTTTAAAAAATCGCAAAAAATCGCTGTCCTTATCTCGAAAAGTACTGTTCAAAAAATTTTGAAAAAACCCTGGAATATTCTCCAGGGGGTGTAGATTGAACGAAAATTTTCACGAGTGCATTACCTTTAATAATTTATCTAGTATATAAAAAAAAACTAAAAAATTCAAAGTCATCAATTTTCAGTAAAGATTGGAAACAAACTTTGTTGAAAACGCATTTGGGGTGGGTTTTGTGAGGTCACTGATCATTTTATACCACCGTAAAGCAATTAACGTACGGAACACTAATTGTGCAAGTTCAACTTGCACTTGACCGTTTTTTTTTTCACCTACGTGAATCGCTTTTCGGTACACTTGTCGCTCCTGTAGGGCTTCAGCAATTTTCCTGTAGCACGTGTGCTATCTCCATAAGAAAAGTTTTGGAGTTTTCGATAACTGTCAAATGTGCAGATTTATTTCCTCTAAATTTTAAGTTTTTTCTTTGTTATGGGTCATTTGACCTTATTAATTTTTCTGTCCTATTTTCTTAACGCTTCTCTTTTTTTTAGATTAATGAATTAGAACAAGACCGAACACTAAGCGACAAAAGCGAGCTCGACGAACTATTAGACAATGCCAGAAAAGAAAAAGATCAATTAGAATCTGAAGTAGCTTATCTAAAGGAACAACTAGCCCGGAGCAAAAATGAAATTGAAAAACTCAAAGAGCAAGTTTTCGTTTTACAGGTAAAATATATGCTAATTGAACAGCAAAGTTCTTTAACTTGGTCTGTATATACTTATAATAGAAGTGTTACGTCCTTTAAATTAACATAACGTGACAGAATATTTTTTGATCTTATTGATGAATTGGTGATTTTTATCTATCACTCCACAACTGTTAATTCCGTACAAAGCTCAAATTCGACAAATTATGGAATACAGCGCCCATGTTAATGAAGCTAGACACCAAAAAAGCTTCTGGTGCTGACGGAATACTTGGCATAGTACTCAAGAACTACTCTAGGAACTAACACCAGTTTTCTGTAGACTTTTTAACTTATCTGACAGAAAGGGAATATTTCCTTCCTACTAGAAATACGCCATGGTTCAGGGCCTTGCCTAACAACTACCGATCGGTGGCACTGCTTTCAATAATATCGAAAGTCAAGGAAAAGGCTATCAATCAGCATCTTCTTAAATACCTTCACTCTTAACGCCGATGGGCCCCAAGGCTCCATACTGTCTCCTCTATATTAGGAATGTGGAATCTTTGGCACAATGACACTACTCAGGATATATCATCGCTACACCAAACACTTTATTTTTGCACTCGATACACGTTTCGTTAACCATATTAGGTTCATCAGGAGCGATGATTGACTTGATGTCTCCTACTCTCATTTACATTAAGGGTCTGCTAGAAGACCAGGAATCCAATCTACAGCTTTGCAGATGTCAGTACGTCAGTATCTCTTCGTTCACTTTGAACGCTCGGACATCGGCTACTCACGCAAATATTAGTAACAGTAAGCAAGTAGAATTTAACGCTACAAAAACCCATGCGGCAGTTTTTTCCAAAAAAGTTAACGTTGCTGAACCCGACATATTTATGTCGGGGTACTCCATTCCTCTAGCATCGTCACTCAATTTACTGGGCCCTAATTTAGAAGCAAATATGTCTTGGCATGAACACGTTGCAAGCATAGCAACGAGAGCTTCTCAAAAGCTGGTAATATTATTTTGAACTAGAAAGTTTAACACTGCACAATTTTTACCCTTGTTTTTAATATACTTACGCTATTGCGAAAACATAAACAAATAGTTAATAATAATTTTAATATAGTTTAACTTATCTAATGATTAATTATTATGACGTAATAAATGTTCAAAAATATGCCCGTCTACTTGAATACACATGTTTAGTCGTTTTACTATATTTTCCTTCACTTTCCTTAGCATAAAGGACGTTATTGTCCTGCACGCATCCTGTATCCTATTTTCCATATCTCCTGGTGTTGTAGGGGATTCTCATAAACACGATCTTTAATGTAACCCCACAAAAAGAAGTGTAAAGGTGTTAAGTCACATCATCGAGGGGACCACTGAAAGAATCCATCCCTACCGATCCATTTTTGTGAGTAACGATCGTTTAAAAATTCCCGAACTTCCCGGTGGTAATGAGCAGGAGTTCCGTCTTCTTGAATCCACATTTGTTCCCTTTCAAAGTTATCAACTTCTTCAAGCAACTGGGCAACTAGGGTAATTCGTTTTGCAAAGAATTTAGATATCTAGGTCCGTTAAGCGGTTCACGGAAAAAATATAGGCCAAGAATTCGAAAATTTAACCATACATTAAGCGACCAATGGTTTTGGTTTTGAACTTCCCGGACCCAAAATGGATTAACTGTTGAATAATAATGCATGTTATGGCTGTTAACTGCTCCATTACTGCGAAAAGTAGCTTCATCAGAAAACATTATTTTGGATAAAAAAAATTGGATCAGCCTCTCTCTCATGGTGGTACAAAAGTTTACTCGTCGTTCAAAATCACGGTCTTGAAGTTCTTGGTGTAGTTCCATATGAAAGAGATGATACTTGTATTTTCTCGTGGTGCGATTAGCCGTAGATTGGGATGTGTTAGATAAGTCGGCTAGTTGACGGCTGCTGACCTGGGGATTATCTTCAACATGAAGTAAAATTTCCATTTCTTTTTCCTCATTGGTAGCATTCTGGTTTACTACTTTCTGTTTCGTATACTCAACGCTACCACTACCATCAAACCGTTCCATTAAGCAATGAAAAGATTTTCTAGGTGGTATACGTCTATTAGGGTACTTCGCTCCATAAAGCCTTACTGCCAAAAGACAATTTTTTCCCGCCCAATATATAAACCATATCAGTTAATTCATTTTCAGGAAAATCCATAACTATTACCTTTATAGATCACTTACTAAAACAAATTAAACTATTTTTACTTGCTTAATAAACATGACAAAATTTGTCAATGCCTACATTTTTGTTTTGTCTTGGCAACTATGATATTATAGCGTAAGTAATTAAAAACAAGGGTAAAAATTGAAAAATTCAAAATAATTGGAAAACTATTAGAAATAGGTATATGACCTACTTAATAAAAGTTGGAGGGTTTTGTAAAATCTATCAGAAAAAATAATAATATACAGGGTGTGCCATTTAAAAAATTTGAGATTTTTCAATTTAAAATAGTCGAAATGCATAAATTTATTTTGAACACCCTGTAGTATCTAACCCAAATTTATTTACATATATCTTTTTTTTTCATCTCTATAGAACGCTCGTATCAATTATGAGTATTCCACCTTCAGAAACAGTGGCGCTACTGGCAATTTTTTACAAAACTGAAAACTAGTATTTTTTTTTAATTGAAATATTAGAAAAACTACTAGGTTTAGGTGTATAACATTATTAATAAAAAAAGTTATAAAATTTTACGCAGAATTTAAAAATAAATTGGGAAATAGGGTGTTCCATTTAAAAAAACATATGTTATATCGGCCACACTTTTTTGAAGTACTCTGTATACTCAAAAATAATTTTAAACTGTGCACCTCAACATTCCCTAAAACTATCGTATTTAACATTTTTTCGTAATTCCCGAAACAAATGAGATAATGAACTTTACTCTTATCGTTAACTCACCTTGTACAAAGTTTAAATTCGACCAACGATGAAATACTGCTCCCGTGTTTGGGACTCTGCTCCTAAACGTACACTGCATTTGTTGGATTCTATTCAGAAAAAAGCTGTTCGCCTGATTGGGAACTCGGAACTGGCCAGCAACCTTGATTCGTTGGAACAGTTGGCGACTTGAGTCTATTCTGCAACTATTTTCACGGAAAATGTTCGATGGATGCAGCCTGTTTAATTCCTCCCAAAGCGATGCATGCTAGGAATATACGTTGCGCTAATACTTCACATCTATATGAAGTTCAGTTTGTTACTCCTCTTGCAACCTTTTTCAAGCAGTCATTTATATGGAGAACCTCATCCCTTTAGAATTATTTGCCCAGGACTGTGTTTCTACAGAGTACAATTTAAAGCAATAAAAGACCAACGTGAATCCCTTTTTTTTTCACATGCGTCATTCCTGTATTGCTTTACGCATTTCCCTGCAGCACGTGTGCTATACCTATTAAAAAAACACTCCTATTATAGTGTTACAGTTACCATCGTAATGTCACTGAGATTTTTAATAAATACATGTACAATCTATATTAAACCTAATAATTCCTAAATTTCTCTAAACGTTAAGCTTAGATTACACTAGTGTTAGATTTTACATAAGAAGAGAGTTCTTTGTGGAACTGAGTTCCTTTTACTTGCAATCTATAGTATTTGTAATATAACTTCTTAGTACAGGGTTTGGCGATAAATCTGTATTATAAATAATTAAATATACAGTCGGTCAAGTAATTGTTTATTAAAAAATGTATTTATTTAAAAGTTTTTTACATTATTCGATAGTAAAGGATTTCCATTAAAATGCTAATGATTCAATAGTTCATCCAATCCCAATCAGCGTCGATGATCGCCTGGCATCTTTGGGGGATACTTTCGCGTTTTCTTGAGGCAAATTACCCAAATATGTCATGATAGCTGCTTCACTGTGTACACCTTTTTACTACGAAGCTTTTGCTTGATGTGTGACTACACGTTCTTGATTTGCTTTCCACTGAGTGACTACACGTTTTACTCGGACGTTTGAGATCGTGATCCTCTTGAAGAAACTACTTCTCATTTTTTTTTCGACAAACCTGAATCTGAAGCATTTTTTCAGCGTTCAAACTGTTGGTAAAGGTGAAAAATTCCCGAAAAATATCCCGAAACATGGATCTTCACAGAGTGTTCCACGGTGCGCGGAACTAATCGCTTAGTGGAAATTGACCAGGCTCGTGGGGTAATAACATAACCCCAAGATGAAGCTTCACTAGAAAAAATTGCGTTGCTCCAAGTTTGATCTGTTTTCCTCTGCCTATGCGAGTCGTTTATCTCTGTATTTTTAACTCAAAAGTGATTTCTGGATTGTATTCCGCCACTTCACAAATCGTTAGCCCGAAGATGAGTGCGAATCATTTCATACGATATATCCAAACCTCTCTGCTTTAGTTTTTGCCCCCCTTGGGGCAAAGTTAGTCGAGGATTTCGGGAAAGCATCTTAATAATCATTTTTTCGTCCTTGTCCGACGCTTTTTCTCTCGCACCACGTTCTGGTAGATCATCAACATTTTTTAACTGAGAGTGTCGGTTCACCCACTTGCTAACGAATACCCTCGACTTGCCCGTATACGTAGCAGCCGCTGTTGGTCTCATGATTACATTGGAACGCAGCCTCGAAGTGCGAAGCGTGTGCAGCATTCATGTTCAATAATGTACTGTTTAACCATAAATAAGTTTAGAAATGAATCTCTTTCCACAAAGCATAGTTCCCAGGGGAGCAAAAAAATAACCTTAAAAAAAAGGAATTTCTTTTACCGACAACAACTTATAGGCGACACGTCTTACGAGACCGACTGTAATATATTTTATATATTTTAAAAAATTTGAAACCCGTTTTTTCTTATTCACGCGTGGCTAGATCAAGTTTGTTTTTATGTTTTTTGTCTGTCACTGTTTAACTTATAATAGAACTAAGACAAAAAACACACGTAGCAGTCAGTGAAAGACAACATCGCACTACACAACTAAATGTCTCTAATTGACAAATGGATGATACAGAAATTTTTGCTAAACAAACAAGATCGAATGATAATGTCAATCAAAATTATCCGAATGGTAATGGTATGCCCTGTACTATTTATCTATTTTTTAACGTTTTTTACAGGAAGAATGTAAAGTAACGAGAAACAACGCCAAAACCACCCAATCCGATTTGGAATACAAATGTGAGAAATTGGTAGCTGAGAAAAACACGTTGGGCGATCAATTACAGCAATTTCAAGAGGCTGTAAACGAGCTTCAGGTACGGATAAATTTGTTTATTTAATATTTCAGTCTTATCAGCCTTTTCGCTGCATCCTACCTTGGCGTTTTGCTTCTAACAAAATAATACATTTATATAAAAGTATCTGGCTTAGAAGCGTCCAGCGGGTTGCGACTGATTTTTGAAACGTCCACAGCGACTAAACGCTCTGGCGTTTTTGCATGACTTGCTTCAGCAGGCTAGCTTTGACAATAGTTATAAACTGTCACAACATAATGCAAGTGTAATTATAACACGTAGGCTGAAAAGTTTTTGGTGTGACATGTAGATGTCGCCCTTTTCAAAAAATCCATGTGTTTTTCAGGAAGTGCCAACCTTTCAACGATACGTGTCAAAATTTCATGACATTTCGACGACTTGTTTAAAAATGATCGTACTTTTGATATCTTCAAAACAGTGGAAAAAATCAAATTTCGTGTGTTGATTAAACACTGTTTTTTGATGGGAAAAATTCTGTTCAAGCAAAGCAATGGCTTGATAAGTGTTACGGGGACTCTGCCTCTGAAAAATCACTCATCATTTACTGGTATGCTGAATTTAAACGCAGTCGTACAGATACAAATGAGGTTGAACACTATGGACGTTGCGTGAGATAGCTGACACCCTAAAGATATCAAAAAAACGTGTTGGTCATATTTTGCATGAATATTTGGACGTGAGAAAGCTCTGTTCGAAATAGGTACCGCGTTTGCTCACAGTGGACCGAAAAACAACAACGTGTTGATGATTCTGAACGCTGTTTGGACCTGTAAAGCGCAATAAAAAGGATTTTTTCATGCGATATGTGACAATGGATGAAACATGAATCCACCACTACACGCCGAAATCAAATCGGCAGTCAGCTGAGTAGACAGCGGGCAGTGAAAGCTTCCCGAAGCGACGAAAGACGCAACAGTCGACTGGGAAGGTTTTGGCCTCTATATTTTGGGATGCGCGTGGAATAATGCGCCGTGTCACAAGTCAATGGTTACGATGGCAAAATTGTATGAATTGAAGTTCGAATTGCTTCTTCATCCACCATATTCTCCAGATTTGGCCCCCAGCGACTATTATCTATTCGCAGACCTCAAAAAAATGCTTACGGAAAAGAGATTTAGCTCCAATGAAGAAGTAGTCGCCGAAATTGATAGGTGAAGACAAGGAGAAATCCTTCTACAAGAAAGGTATAGAAATGTTAGAAAGTTGGACTGATTGTGTCGCTTTTAGAGGAGACTATATTGATGAATAAAGTCGAAACTTGTAAAAAAAATATATTTTAAGTAGCTATACCAAAAACTTTTCTGCCTATGTGTTACAGAAGCATTAATTAGGACCGGAAAAAAAATTGTAAAATTTGTGAGTTATGAGCCATAAAAACAATCTTAATCAATCGCTTGCAAGTTGATAGAGTGGACTGGTATTACGACAGATTTTGAAGAAGCAGATTATGTTTTTAATTATTACAAGTTTGATCAAATCAATGTTGCCCATATGCTTATTTCAAACTTTCTGATTGTATTTTCACTGGCATACTATTATATTGCGCTACATTTGGCACGCACAGATCTCTAATCGCAATACAAACACCCCAACCCACATTATCGTAATCCTGATAAATAAATTACTTTTTCAATTTTAAGTTTTTTTAGGGTGCATTTAAAAACTATATCGATATAATATTCTACAGATACACGAATATTATTTACCTAGTACTCGCAGAAATACTGTTACAAACTTTCACATGCGCCCTCTATAAACATTAACACTTCTTTGATGAAATGTGTGTAAATATATTTACAATTTAAAGTCTTTAAACAATGCAGTGGGTTATCGAGAAAATAAAATTGCTGTTATAGCTTTATTTAAGTGCGGTATTAAAAAAAGCGACATTTTTAAGACCTTAAAACCGCTTAAAATAAGTCGTATGTTTGTTTACCGAGCGATAAAATTATTTACTAAAACGGGATACATAAGAGAAAGACCACGAAGGCCACAAGCTGTTAAAGCTGTAAAAGCGCGAATTGACCGAAATCCTCTCCGTAAACAAAAAATTTTAACTCGTGAGATGAAAATTTCGAAGAATTCTATGTCTCGTATTATGAGAGAAGACTTAGCGCTTATAAGAGACACACTGGTCATTTGCTAACGGAAGGTTTAGAGCGAAAACGGTGGCAAATATCTAAAATTTTGTTGAAGAAATACGCTAATGACAAACAGAAAAATTTGGTTTACCGACGAAAAAATTTTCGCTATGGAACAATCTTTCAATAAGTAAAATGATAGAATTTATACCAGATATTCTAAAGAAGCGTCTGAACTTGTTCCAAAAGTTCAGAGGGTCATCATCCAGCATTAGTTACGGTTTGATGGGGAGTCAGCTTTGATGGGGTTACCAGTATT
Organism: Pachyrhynchus sulphureomaculatus; assembly: GCA_019049505.1. Taxonomy (NCBI): domain Eukaryota; kingdom Metazoa; phylum Arthropoda; class Insecta; order Coleoptera; family Curculionidae; genus Pachyrhynchus; species Pachyrhynchus sulphureomaculatus. The sequence goes on from CM032448.1 coordinate 38,897,743, forward strand.
CATTTTTGTGAGAACGGTGTGAAAACTTTGGCTAAAATATATCGAGACACTATTTTAGAGAAAGTTGTGAAATCCCTAAACCATAATCTTCAAAAATAAAGATTGGACGTTCCAGTAAGATTCTGCAACAGGTCATAAAGCTAAAACAACACAAGCATAGCTTCAACAACATGTGCCTTCATTTATTACTACAGAAGATTGGCCTAAAATTATGGGTAGCGAATAAAAAAATATATGTAACCTCTTTTGCTTAAAATATACCTTTTCCATGCTGTAGCTTCTTGAAATTAAAAGAAATGGTAGTTTTGTTAATCTGTCGAAAACTATTCACTAATTGTAAATATTTTGAGTAGAAAGAAAACTTCGCAACAAACTTTTGCAAATCCGAATATTAATGAAGAGGTGGTGTCTTAAGAAACAATCTTTTTGGCTCGAAAAAAAGAACTACAGAATGAACAAAAAATATATATAAATTCAGAAATATTAGAAATTGGCATTTTGGAGACAGCAGATTTAAGGGTCCAAAGATTGCAACGTACTGGGTAGTCAAAAGAGTTCACAATAAATGGGGAAACTTTTTTATTTTTAATTTTTTGCAACACGATTTTTATTAAAAATTGGAGTAATAGAAAACCTTTTTTAAAATAAAAAATGAATCTGGCGAAACCAAAAATATCTGGAGTTGATATTTATATAAAAATATAAGTAAAAAAAAAATAACGTTTGTTGTTTCTAAACAAATTAGCTGTAATTCTACAAATTTTCATCCATTAGGTCCAAATAAAATAAGCCCCAATAAAAGTTTAATTTGAAAATGCTTAAAGTAATAATAAAACAAATTATTGTAGATCATTTTACAGTCCTGGGAAGATTATTCTTTAAAAATAATGACATCCCAATGTGAACCGGTACATTTCCAGTACTCTTCTAATCGATGCGTGAAATTATTGTTACTACTCGGCACGTTGTTTTAGTAATCACCGCCATTTTGGTCGAATATTTTTTATTAGTTGTTTCGGAGGGGGCAGTGAGTATTATTACTGTAAACCTTCGTTTTGAGATATACCTAGAAGAACAATTTCATCAGCATCAAATCAGGGAAAAGTGGAGACCAACTTATGTCACCTCTTTCTAAAATTAGTTTATTGGAGGAAAATTTCTCGAATGACTGGCAAAAATGTGTTTGAAGTGTGAGATGTCCCACCAGCCTGCTGAAATCAGTTTATTTGATTATAACCATTTAAATTTTCTTAAAGTTCTTAATCATTTTCCTATATAGCTCTGAAATAACAGTTGCTCTCCAGCCTCTATCATCCTCAAAGCTAAAAGGCCCAATTATTCGAAGTGCTGACATTGCTGCCAAAGCTGTCGTAGAGAAATGTAAAAGCTTTTAATGTTATTATGTTGATTGATGTGGTCGTTAAGGTGGAATTGTACCTTGTCTGAGAATAAGATTTTGGTAAATGGTAAAAAGTGGTCTTACATTTGATTAACGAATTTGAGCCTGTGAGTAGTATCAGCTGACTTAAATTCTTGCATCAGCTGAGTTTTGTAAATGTGGAGCCTTAAATCTGGGCACATTCACGGCACTTGATCATTTCGTTACGTACTGAACTATCAACCGCACTCAACCTTGCATCTCTTCTTGGTATCCTTAATGGCCATGCCTGACGTTTAGTTAAAGTTTCATCGAACTTCGGCACTTATTTTTCTAATAACGTTATTTACTGTCATAGTGTGCAAATAATAATGAATGCCAATTTTCACTATGCTATATTCACAGAATTTGTTTCGGTAAAACTTTATTATTATGCAAGAGCGACGCTCCGTTCTGGTAAAACACTTCATAACAACTAACTTTCCAAGGACTGGAATTACTCTCTGTGTGTCCACTTTGCACTCTGTCTGCCGTGTTGTTCGCTCAATAAACCAAACCACCTTAAGTTACTTATAGGATACCCTTTAGCTCAGTAATTATAGTCTCTATAAAAAATAGTAGATTTTTGTCCTTACATTTTTGTGATCTTTAATTTTGCTGCCTCAAAAATTTCAGATATTTTGATTTTATAAGACGTAATTTTTAAAATTTTTAGCCACTCTGTATATTTTTTCAGTTTTTTTTTTATGATAATATAATAGACTTTTTATGGAAAACTAGTATTTTGAACAATCGAAAAAAATATTTTTTTTCCTATACTAGCATCCTTTTTTGACCACCTAAATAGTAAGCTTTATAAAATATGTTACGTGTATTTGTTGAAGTAGTTATGTTTTTTTAAAGAGAAGCAATTTTTTAGGTTCAAGCACAGTGTCACTTAGAGGACAAGAGGCAACTTTCAGCTGTCCTGTCTGAAACCCAAAGAAATTTGAGTGAAGCTGAAAGGAGGAACCTTAACCTAGAGACTGAAATTCAGGAATTAAAGAAATTGAAAGAAGAAGAGGTATGTAACGATACTAAGAATAAGAATCTAGTTACAGAGTTAGAACCGTGATACTTTTAAGCAGATAGAAAGAAAGAATAGTTAATTATAGAACTAGTGCGTCAACACATATACATGGTGTATCTCAAAGTAAACAGGACTTTTAATGGCGCCACCTATTGGATATAATATGCATTGGAAAGGTACATCTTTCACTGACATTATGTCTGATTTTCATGACAGTCGAATAAAAAGAAGCTGAGATATTGATCCCAAACTGACAGTGTGTTTTAGTTGTCGGTTGAAAAATGAACATCAAAGAGCCAGTATTAAGTTTTGTGTAAAACATTTAATGAAACGTATTAATTGATGAAACAAATTTATGGTGATGATTGTCTGTTCGGTATAAACGTTTGAAAGAAGTCGTGAGAACCCGAATGACAATGAACATGTTGATCAAACAAAATTGGTAATAACCGAAACGATACATGGAAATAGAATTAAATATGTCCAAAGCTTCAATCATTTAACATGCTTATTGATCATGCAACACCCTGTATCGAGTCCGAAGGGGACTATTCTGACCATAATAAATTAATTTTGCCAAAATAATAAGTTTTTGTTTTCATTTTGAAAAAGTCCTGTTTACTTTGACACACTCTCTGTATTTCAATAATATAAACAGGTAATTTAGTCGATGAATAACGGTAAGATATCAACAGTGAATAAAATAAAGTCAACTACAAAAATATATGGTACAGTATGCAAATATTAGGTTAGCTGCGAATTTAACAGTATAGATATTTCCCCTGTTATTTACGTATAGGGACAAATACCAAAGAGAAAGTAACCAAAATACGGAAATACTATAGAAACTCTCATGAAAAACACATAAATAAATACTTAAATATACTTCACCACATGCTTTTTTTTGTAGCCAGCTTTTTTCAAATGGTTTAATACTGTTCAGTAATGGATCTTTAGGGTATTTCGGGGTATATTTGAATGGGGGAGAAACAGGAAATGAGGTAGAAGAGCGAACAATGGACGATGATGGGAATATGGTGAGTAAGCCAACAAGAGGAGAAATCAAAGCTATAATTAATGAAATGAAAAACAACAAAAAGCCAGGTGAAAGCGAAATAAGTGCTGAAATGTTAAAGGCAGGAGGCGAACAACTGCATGAGAAACTATTTCTACTAATAGAGCAAGTGTAGGAACAGGAGGTTATGCCAAAAGAATGGTCCAAGGCCCTTATAAGTACACTACACGAAAACGGTGATAAAATGCTATGCAAAAATTATAGAGGAATAGCTCTGCTAGATACATGCTATATGATTCTGTCAAAGGTATTGCGGAAGCGATTGAACGGGTATGCAGAAGAAAGAATGGGGGAATACCAAGCGGGGTTCCGAAGTAACAGATCCACAACAGATCAGATATTCACTGTTAAAGAAATTCAAACTACGTGTTATGAGCATAAAATAGCGTTACATATCCTGTTTAGACTTCCGGCGGGCTTATGATAGAATTATAAGAGACAAAATGTATCAAGCATTGTTCCATTTAGAAATACCAACAAAACTAATCGCATTAGTTAAAATGACTCTACAAAAAACGACCAATAAAATAGTGTGGAATAGCCTGGAATCAAAGGATTTTATAGTGGAAAGGGGACTACGACGGGGTGACCCACTGTCTGCGACGTTATTTAACTTAGTTTTGGAGAGGATAATAAGAGAGAGCAGCCTAGAGGCTAACGGTACAATTTTTAGTAAGGAGCGCCAGTGTATAGCATATGCGGTTGATAGCAAAGTCTAGCATAGAACTGGTAAAGAGAACGAAAATACTAATAAGAGAGGCAAGTAAGTATAATATATGACAGCAGGAAGCACAGAAACTAAGAAAGGAAAAGAACTTAATGTAGTGACCTATGATGGAAGGGAATATAAATTTGAGAGAGTAGATAGATTTATATATTTGGGGGTACTGCTGGAAGAAAACAGGCATGAGGGGAGCGAATTGAAGGCGCGAATAGCAAAGGGCAACCAAAAATGTGGGAGCCTGAATGCTTTAATAAAATCAAAATACATCTCTAGAAAGACAAAACTGAGGTTTTATACATCGGTCATAAGACCTACTATCACCTATGGATGTGAAACATGGGTAATGAATAAATTGGAGGAAGAGACGCTAGAGAGGTGGGAAAGAAGGATGTTACGGGTGATCTACGGGGGAAGAAACACACCAGAAGGGTGGACTAGACGGACAAATCAGGAACTGGAAGACTTATATGACGGACCTAGAATCACATCTTTTATAAGAGCGCAAAATGAGATGGTTAGGACACGTACAACGTTTGACAAGAGAGAGACTGCCGAAATTGGTGCTGGTGATGAAGCCTGTGGGTGCGAGAAGGAGGGGAAGGCCGAGGAGGAGATGGTTACAACATGTTGAGGAGGATTTAAGAGCCATAGGGTTCAGAGACTGGAGGACGAAGGCGCAGAACAGAATGGAGTGGAGACATACGATCCAACAATACTTGGACGCCGGATGATGTAAGAGGGAAGAGGGAAAAGGACACAAGTTTTGCTAAGCCCTAGGCCTTCATGGCCTGTAGCGTATTTATATTATTATATGCTGGTCTTGCTCAACTTTTGCGAAAATTCTATTAAATTTTTCTGTCATTGGTCAACCAACTAGAAAGAAGTCGACACCGGTAATTTCAGCGGCCACCTCTAGATTGGCAAAAAATCTCCTACTTGTATTGTCATCACTGGCGTTACCAAATGCAGTTTTTGACACATCTATGATTAAGCCTGTTTGCTCTCTGACTTTTTCCTGTTTTTGTGCTTTTTTCTGCTTGACAATTTCTTCATCTCCGATCTTAGCTACCACTATTGCACAGGAAGCTTGTATGTCAAATGCTTTCGAATAATCGGATCCTAGCATGCAATACAGACAGGCAAAAGTGTAATGCATCTGGGTCGACGTTATTTTTTACATTGAGGTCATTAAACTGCTTTGAGCTAGCTTCACAAATGTAACATCTCATTGTTGAAATAGCAGCATTGCACACTTTTGCATTGACCATAGTTAGCGTCATTATATGTTTCATGGAAAAAGAGATGTCTCCTTGTACGAATTCGCTGTTTACGAAAGCGTTTATTGCATTTTCTATGTAAGTAATTTCAGAATTTGTAATATCCACTGTTTCTTTAACAAATCTAATCCTCATTGGCCGACAGTATCGTGGCGAAGAGGTAGTTAATTTGTGCTTGTTACGATCCGTGACATCCCCATTTCGAAATGAGTGTTAATGATTGACGCTCTCTTCTAAATTTAATTTTTTTAGTACATCCTCCAAATTTGTAGCTAAACGTTTGATTCAAGAGATGTTATAAGTTAATTTCAGCACATGTTTCAGTTATCCGATAAGCCTCTTTTGCCGGATAACAAGTCCTTTTTGCTTGCTGTAACACAGTATAACTCGGATAATACTTCTTGTTACTATTCCTTTTTATTTTATACTGTCTCCTCGAGAGGTCAGCTTCTACCAACATTGAGAGGGCGGGTATTGGATTTAGTTGTAACTGTTTTTCATGCTGCTTTGACATTTTGTATGCTTTCTGGGGAGAGTTGATGATGTCTTTTAGAATAGTGGATGCAATTCTCTCTCCAGAACTTTGAAGGGATGTCTGAGCCGCACGCATTATTACTTCTATATCTACAACACTGCGTACTTCCTTTGTTTTTCTACGTTTGCTCCTTTCAACTTGATTCTTCAAATGACTTTGTTGGTCGACGAGAAGAACAGCATTTTGCTCTAGGTATTTCAAATGTTCCTTGCAACCATTCATCTGTCTTTTTAAGAAAAACTTCTGTTTTTTTTAAGCGCTTCTGTCCACGTTTTCTTGAACTGTGACTTCAAATAGGACAACTTATGCTTCACTTCCTTCCTTTGCTAATCACAATATTCATCTTGCGATAAAATATAACTCTCAAGATTATCATTTTTTCTTTAAAAGTTTTGTTCCTGCATTTTGTCAAAAAGTTACTAGTCGAGCACCTGAAATACCCTCCGATCCTAGAACAAAATAAAAACTGTTTAAATTAAAAAAATAAATGCATACAAAATGCCACGTTATTTTCACCGTCTGATTTAAAGACTATGAAAACCTCGATTTCACGGGAAATCACGGCTAATTTTAATTAGTGCAAATACTCTTTTTAGTGTTCCATACGGAACACTTATAAGATCACTTCGGTGTCTGTCCGTCTGTCACACCCGATTTTCTCCGAAACTATTTGACGTAGAAAGTTGAAATTTGGTACTAATATAAAAATTGATGGCCTCATCAGAGCTGTGTAGTTTTGAAAGTTAAATGTTGACTTAAGGGGTTAGTTTTGGGGAGTGAAATCGAAAGTGAAAAAAAAATTTTTTACTAGGTCATCGAGTGGGATGAAAGCTTGTAAAAACACGAGTTCAAAAATATATATAATCTCTTACATGCGCACACTTTTCTTTGTATTATTTTGAAAAAATCGCGAAAAATCGCTGTACTCCCCTTCTATATCGAAAAGTACTGGTCCAAAAATTTTGAAAAAATTCTGGGATATTCTCCACGGGGTGTAGATTGAATGAAAATTATCACGAGTGCATTACCTTTAATAATTTATCTGGTATATAAAAAAATCAAAAATTTCAAGGTCAGTTTTCAGTCAAGATCGGAAACAAACTTTGGTGAAAACTCATGGGGGGTGTGTTTTGTGAAGTCACTCATCATTTTATACCTCCGTAACAAAAATTTTTATTTCAGAAGCAATCAACGTACGGAACACTAATTGCGCAAGATCAACTTGCACTTAACCAGTTTTTTTTCTGTTAAACCCAATAAAATCGCTGGGACGCACTGTGTATACCAGTTTATTCGTTTATTTATTATAATTTTTGGTATAAATAAAGTAATTTATTATTAGCTATTATTATTATTTTACTTTTGTTCCATGTTTAGCTTATGCCAAGACAGCATAAACGCTATTACCATTCTGTATTAAGAAATGACCTGACAACGTTACATGTTTTCAAAATCACTAACTTCTGAATGTTTGTGTTGAGTCCTAATTATACTAAGTGTAGTGTGAATGTTGTTGGTGTAAGGCCTGTGGCTGATATGACGAGTGGGACAATGATGACTTCTTCTTGTTTCCATAGCCTTTTTATTTCTGTTGCATTGTTTGTGTATTTGGAGATTTTATCTGTGTATTTCGTTTGTGTCGTTGGGGACAGCTATGTCAATCAGATAGGTGACTTTCTTGTATTGAAGTGTAACATCGGGTCTATTGGTGGGGACTGAGTTATTTGTATAGATACTGATGTCCGAGTAGAACTTGTAATAGGGATCTGTGTTTTTTATGTTTCTGTGTTCTGAGTTTCTATGTTGTGGCTAGTGCTTTGGGAACTACTTTTGCCGTTGAGTCATGTCTAACTATGTATTCCGTTCCGGCTAATATTTTACATCCGCTTGTTATGTGTTCGATCGTTTCTTTATGCTGGTGACATTTCCTGCATCTGTCTTCTGTAAAAGTTCGATCTTTGATGATATGGAGGAGCTTTTGGTAGTTTCTGGTTAATATGACTTTATCCTATATGGCGAGTAAGAAGCCTTCTGTTTCAGGGAACAGCTGCACATCCTGTAACCAGGTGTATGATTGTCTTTTATTTACGTGGTCTTATTTTATGTGGTATCTGTGATTTCCGTGGAGGTTTTTTTTTTCTGACCACATTTTCATCTTTTCTCGTTATAGTTGTGTGTGACTGTGTGTGTCTGCTGGGTGGTCTGCCCGGGGTAAGTCGAGGGGTGTGTAGTTTTTGTCTGCTGGTTTGTTTTGTGTGTAGTGTGTCTTATATCTGTGATTCCTCTTCCTCCTGCCAGTATAGGTATAGCGAACGTGTTGATGGCTTTAGTGAGATTTTTGGAGTTGAGTTTTGTTTGTATAAGTTTTATGAGTCTGTTTTTGAATCCGGTTCTGAGCTCTGTCTTGATGTGAGAGTGGTTGAATTTTGTGCTTTGATGGAAGCCTAGATATTTGTATGTTTCTTCCACGAGCATGTTATCGAGTGTTTCATTCATGGTGGCCTTTTCATTGGCCTTTATTGATGTGGAGCACTTTAGATTTACTTATACCAAATTCCATATTGATATCTAAGGTGAATATTTCTGTTATTTTGAGGAGTTCTTTCAGCTGTATTTCTGTGGCAGCGTAGAGTTTTATGTCATCCATATATAGGAGGTGGTTTATTTTATGTTGGTTCACTTTTTGGTGTCCGATGCAGAAACCATTAGTATTATTATTATTTTTAAATAACTATACATTTTGGATCTGGAAGGCAATGGCAAATCATCCGTAGTAGCATGCCTAGCCTGTAACCATCTGATCTATCTCACTTTGGCCGTTCGGAACCGGCATTACACTGTACGTCCCCTTTGTCTGTAAAATATTTAAAAAAGGCACCAACCACAGGCATCGGATACGATACTTAAAGAAAAATATATATTTTGGAAATAATTTTAATGTAGCGGTCGATACCAAAACATTATTTTATTAATTTTTTATTATTTTTGTTGGTAGTTCAGTTAGACATTCAGATACACATCCCAGATTTTAGCTTGAATTCCGCTTGCTTTCTTCATTATAAGGCTTTCTTTTTTTCACATAACTCTCAAAATCATGTCTTGGTATTAAATGCTTGTTGTACACCATACTTTTGTTGCAACTCATTACAAATATTATCAGCTGATCTTTTGTGATTGTTTATTTACACATTAAGTAACAAAAGTAAAAAAATAATAATAATTAAACACGCCACTTGTGTAACCTAAATATTTTACCTTATCTTGCCGATTGACACAGATTTTTGACGCCTGGATAAAGAGTGGTAATCTTTAAATACTACAAATGAAACAATTCATACTAATATCAGATGTTTACCTGTACTTATAATGAATGTTACTTCAGTTGCGCGCAACTTAAATCGTGTGCCATTTACACTACATCAAAGAATATCACCTTATATAGTAAATGCCAAGATATAAGATCCTGCACTTTTGCATTTTCAATGGGGCAATAAACGACCCTATTAAGATTTTGTGCATAGTTGCCAGGTATTACGATAAACGTATTTTTATTTTACCTAGTTTATATACCGCCCTCACTTGCATATTTTTACCTATATATACCTGGCAACCCAGTTTGGAACCCTTTAAATATTTGATAATATAGGCCTAATGACCACAGGTCCCCATTAAAATTCGAAAAATACTTTTTATTATTTTTATTTTTAGTTTTACTTGCAACGTAACGGTTCTATTTTAATTCGCTGGTGTCGGTGGGAAAATTGTAATAGCGGCTATTGCAATAGCGGCTATCGCAATTTATCACTTGACGCTAAACAAATAGTGAAAAATGTTTGGTAAAAAGAAATTTGAATAAACAAAGTGCTTTGCAAGAAAACAGTGAATTAACAAAAACCCCAATTTCTACGATTAAGGGTATTGTAGGAAAACCATCACTCAGGAACCGGAAAAAACGGAAAGATTTTCAAATGCATCGTGTAGGCGATTGTGAAAAAGACATCAGGAGAAAAATATATTCAGTGTATGAAGAGCAGTTAGTGCCGACACTAGACAAAATAAAGTTAAGACTGTCGCGGGACGGGACCAATATACATTGTGGGCGATCAACCCTCCACAGAATTCTCTTAAGAATGGGATTCACGTTCCGAAAAATCCACAGAAGGCAAGTAGTTGCAAGTAGGAGTCACAAAGATTACGAATCTTGCGACATACTTATTTACAAGAAATTAAAAAGTATCGATCAGAGAATTGGCTCATAATTTACCTTGATGAAACATGGTTCGATACCCATGACACTGTACAAAAAAGGGTGGGTTGACAGCAGTACAAAATGTCAGACTAACGCACCTTCAAATAAAGGTAAACGAATAACCATTTTGCATGCTGGATCTGAAAAGGGTTGGGTTTCAAATTGTCTACTATTATCTGCAAAAAACATAAAAGATTCTAGTTTGGACTATCACGAAGACACGACCGCAGAACTTTTTGAAAATTGGTTTCAAAATTCCCTTTTGCCAAATGTTCCCGAACAGAGTGTTATAGTTATGGAAAATGCAAGTTACCATAGTCGCCTACTAAATAAGGTTCCTAATGCAGCCAACACCAAATCGGAAATACAGGAATATATGTTAGAAAATGACATTTATTTTGACTTTAGTTATAAAAAAAGTGATCTTTTGGAAGTTTTGAAAGACTGTAAATTGAAAAAGAAATATGTTTGTGATAGTATGGCTGAGAGAACGGGACACACTCTTTTGCGGCTTCCTCCGTATTATTGTGTGTTTAATCCAGTTGAACATATTTGGCATCAAGTTAAATCAAAAATTTTCTCCTGCTTTAAGCGTGTCAGTAGTTGAATCAGTAAAAAAAGTTATAAATGATATACCTTGTGAAAGCTGGAAGAATTCCATTCAGCACGTTGTTAAAGTTGAAGATTCATATATTTATGTAAATAATATAAAACCATTAATAATTACCTCAGCTGATGACAGTGAAACCGAATTGGGCTTAAGTTAAAATATATTTTTATTTATACAATACATCCCCTCTTGTAAACCCCATTCATTCAAACTGTATATTTGTACTTCTTATCCATTTGTTTTTACATGCACCTATAAATAAACATCTCCAAAAACACTTATAATTTTATTTATTTGCATTAATGAATAAAATTCTTAAGTCCATCTCTGCAACCTATCATAAACAAAAGGTCAGAATTTTTATATGGCCCACTTAAAACGCCAAAAATCAGAATCTTATATTTTGAGACGGGCTTTAATTCTGTACCTCAGAGGTAAAGTGTCGTAACTACAAAATTTGTGATTTTGGGTTATCGTTGCGTCTGTCATAAAAATGTTCACATTTTCTAGTGGTAAACCGGGAAAAGTCAAAACATTGAATATAAAAATCCTGAATATTATATAGAAATGTCCATGGGTTTACATCATATGGGAAAAAGTAGTGCAATAACAATTTTGAAAATTCATTCCTGTAAAATAATACACATGCAGTTACAACACTTTACCTCTGGGGTAGGAATTGTGAAGCAAATACGGTGAAAATTATCCGGATGCACTCGCAGAATATGTGCAAGTAGGTGCAACAAATTAAACTAAAATGTCGATATTGATTAAATAATATGAATAAACTCGATCTGGGTCTTTCCGATCATTGGAGAATATCGCAGAAGTAAATAAAATTATCGCTGAAAATCGGGTGACGTCGATTTAACGCCGTCCACAGCAGCTAAACACTTCAAGAGCTCCCTGCAGCAAATTCTAATCAAGGATCTGCAACTTCATGCAGAAACAATTCAGTTGATACAGGAACTTCAACAAACGGGCTATTCAAAGCCTCGACAATTGTTCAGTCGGGTCTACCGAAAATGAATGAGAGAAATGATTTTGCAAAGAAAGTCACTGATGGAGCGCACTTAATGTTTTCGTGAATTGAGACACGGAGAATTCTCGAGTGATATGAGAAGCTGATGCATCCTTAAAGAATTTAGTGCCGTCTTGGGGTAGGGGTCCCTACCTTTTTGAAATTGATACCGAAATTTCATTGCCAACAGCGATTGTTCCGGTAGCATGATATCCGAGTCTTGTAGCATAATTTAGTCAAGATGCATATTCAAGATATACAAATACAGCAGAACAACATAACAAAATTTCGTAGTCGAATAAGGTCCCGAAACGCGGAGACACGAGATCATGCAGTTGGACACCCTACGGGCAATTTTGTGATGATAAATATCATTCTTCATTTCTTCACGATGGGTTTTATTTAAAAGTTAAATTAGGTTCTCTTAATAAATAAATAAATACTTTATTTAGCACTTGGCTAGTACACTTTAACATATAAACAATGTTACATTTTGTAATTTTACTGTAAGTAACTAAACAATTTTCTATTAAATATCCTTAAACTACATGCGTTCCTAACATTATCGGGTAGTGCATTAAAAAGACGAACACCATCGTAAAATAAACTTTTTTGTAAGGAAGAAAATTTAGCCTTATGGATATTATAATTTTCTTTAGACCTAATGTTGTATTTATGAAAAGTTGATCTTTTCTCCAAGTAAATCTTAAGGTAATTTCGAAGTATGGTGTGTTCTATCTTGTAAATTAGTAATAAATTTGCCCTCTGAATACACTGCTCGACATTAAGCCAATTTAAAGAACTTAGCATGTCATGGGGAGTGTACTTATTACAACCCAAAATTATTCTCATTGCTTTATTTTGTGGTATCTGCAACCTGTGTATATTTTCCCTGGGAAATGAAATGAGTAAAGAGCAACAATAATTAAAATGAGGTAAAATGATGCTCTTATAAATAAGCATTTTGACCCAATGAGAAACATAAAAAGGAATTCGATAAAAAAAAAACAATTTTTTTTACCTAACTTTCTACACAGATAATTTAAATGTACTGAAAAACTTAACTGTGGGTCCAAGACAACACTCAAGTATTTAATTTCATATATAAAGTTAATAGTTAATTAGTAATATAAAGTTGCAGATTTAAATTGTGAAATGTCTTACAATTTACTTTTGAACCAATTACACTTTGTTTTATCTGCATTTAATTTTAGCTTATTTTGATATAACCAGTTATATAAAATGTTCAATTCATTATTCAAAATATGGGCCAAGCACGGTTCCCTGTGGTACACTCAATACATTACTATTTTTTTGAGAAACGTTATTATCCATTTTTGTTCCGTGATACCTGTTCTTTTAAATGGTCAGTAATCCATTCTAGCGCACTGCCATTTAACACATGGGCTGAAAAGTCCCGGACCTAACAAAGAAAACACGGTTTTTTTTGGTTCAAAATTAGCTTTATTCATCAACGTAATCTCCATCAAGAGCAACACAATCATTCCAGCGCCGCTCTAATATTTCAATACCACTTTTGTAGAACGATTTATCTTTTGCCTCAAAATAGGCCTCAGTTTCAGCGATAACCTCTTCATTCGTGCGAAATTTCTTACCGGCGAGCATTTTTTTCAGGTCTGCGAACAGCCAGTAGTCGCTGGGAGCCAAATCTGGCGAATACGGTAGATGTGGGAGCAATTCGAAGTTCAATTCATGTAGTTTTGCCATTGTTTTGATTGACTTGTGACACGGTGCGTTGTCTTGATGAAACAAAATTTTTTTCTTTGCCATATGCGGTCGTTTCTTTGCAATTTCGGCCTTCAAACGCTCCAATAACGCTATATAATATTCACTGTTGATGGTATTCCCTTTCTCAAGATAGTCGATGAATATTACACCACGCACATCCCAAAATACCGAGGCCATAACCTTTCCAGCCGATTGTTGTGCTTTCGGGCGCTTTGGACGAGGTTCACCAGTTGCTGTCCACTCAGATGACGATCGTTTTGATTCCGGAGTGAAGTGATGGATCCATGTTTCATCCATTGTCACATATCGACGCAAAAATTCCGGTTTGTTACGTTTAAACATGGCCAAACACTGCTCAAAATCATCAACACGTTCTTGTTTTTGATCAACGCGGCACCCACTTTGAACAGAGTTTTCTCATAGTCAAATGCTCATGCAATATAAAGCCAACACTTTCTTTTGATATCTTTACGATGTCAGCTAACTCACGCAACTTCACTTTTCGATCATTCAAAACGATTTTATGGATTTTTTTGATGTTTTCTGGTGTTACCGCCTCATTTGGACGTCCACTGCGTTCTGCATCATCGGTGTCCCTACGACCACGTTTGAAGTCAGCAAACCAACGTTTTATTGTTGTTTCTGATGGAGCGGAGTCCCCATAACACTTTTCAAGCCATTGCTTCGCTTGAACGGTATTTTTTCCCATCAAGAAGCAGTGTAAAATTAAAACACGAAATTGTTTTTGATCTATTGTTTTGAAAATAACAAAAGTAGCGTCACTCTTAGCACAATAACTCACAAACTAATGAATAGAATATCATGAAATTTTAACAGCTGTCTTTTGAAGGTTAGTATTAACTGAAAAAAGGTGACTGCAATAAAACTAGCGCCATCTATGTGTTAGGCCCGGGACTTTTCAGCCCGTGTGTTACACCATACAACTTCATTTTTTTCACCAGTATAGTCCTATTGATAGTCTCAAAGGCCCGTTTTAGGACCACCAATACACTCAGTACTATCTCTCCTTGATTAATTTTTGCTCTCCAGTCCGCACACACATACTGTAATGCTGATTCTGTCGAATGCTCACTTCTAAATCCGGACTATCCAAGATACAGCAACTGATTTTTCTCGAAAAAATATCTTAATTGTTTGCAAGCTAGACTTTCTAAAATTTTGTCCACTGAGGGCAACAAATTTATCGGCCTAAATTCGGAAGGAGTTTTTGGATTGTGTATCTTTGGAATGGGAAAGCTAGTTTTTAACCCCTCTGGAACCTTTCGTGTTGTCAACGATGTATTATTGATCAAGTATAAAAGTGGATAACCTATAACACAGAATATTTCGTTTAAAATTTTAATATTTAAACACTCATCGCTCGTCCCCTAGTTTTTTAATCCAAGTATAGTTTTTTTCAGCTCAGAAAAGCTTATCGTTTGAAAATAATTCAAACTTTTTCCGGTAGTGCATATGTTTTTGTCGTCCCACTGCCGATTTTTAATACTTACAGCAATTTCATTAAGGTTGTTTAAGAAAAAATGGTTAAATCTGTCTTCTACTCCTTCACTGTAATGCCCAAAATCAAGTTCAGAAAAGCTAATGTTTTGTTTTTTGCCACCAATGAGTTTCTTCAACGTTCTCCACATTTTTTTTTTGCATCACCCTTACATTGATCAATATTTTGGTCATAATATTTAGTTTTTCTTTTAAGGATCATAGTAACAACTTTATTACGTTTTTCTTTGAATGCTTCCCAGTCAGTATCTCGTTTAGTTAAACAAAATCTCTTTTATGTAATATTTCTTTCATGTTGTACCTTTCTGATTTCCTGAGTTATCTGTGAAGATTTTTTGTTTTTTTTTTAGCCATCATAATGATGAATAAATAATAATGAGACATTCTCTAGATGGAGCAGTTAACGTTTAGTGTCTGTGTCAAATATCCTCCCATGAACAATAACTTAATAAATGAGCGCTCATAGTGTATTTTAAACTCGTTGACTTGGGAGAAGGATATTTTTAAGTCAACCAAATAAAATAAAAATATATATATAATATATATTATAAAAGATATATCAGTTCTAGTTTTTTTTTAATAAAAGCAACCCTATAATTGAAATTATCCCAGACAAGAGAAGTGTTTTAAAATATTAGCTATTTTTGGATATTGTAAGCATATCGACACCACGATATCATGGTCGTATCGTAAACGAATAGGAAGATAGGAAGAACCATTCTCGTTTTTCTAATAATCAATGTCACCGATACATCAGGATTATCACAAACCTTGAAACTCGTTAATAAAAGTAGCCGGTATTGATCTAATACCTAATATTTATATATATATATATATATATATATATATATATATATATATATATATATATATATATATATATATATATATATATATATATTTTAATATTTAGAGGAGTATTACCAATGAAGGAATACTTTCAATATACACAATAGTTTTTTTAGTTACTTTTCCTACTTTTTCCTCCTTTGTATAAATACGACTGCTTGTTTATTATAGCCTTCACCTATCTTAGATCGGAAAGGTTGTGGCTTGAACTTTAGCGATTTTAACCCTTTGTTATTTTGTTTGTGTTTTGTGCTTTCGTATCGGGTTTCCGCTGTAAATGTTACTTTAGGTCTAGTTGTGGTTTTGTAAATTCAAAATATGGTTTTAATTTTTAAGTGTTTATTTCGCCAAGCATGGTTTAAGTATGCCACTGCCTTTGAGGCTTGTTTTTTTAATACTCTGTGTCGATATCGCCAAAACTCGCCAATAAATTTACATCCTAATGCTGTTTAAATTGTTTTATTGCATTTTTGCTGATAGTGTGATTTTAAATTTTTTACTGTTTTGTTCAATTGATAAAGTAACGTGTGAATACCTGTTTATCTGCTTTAACACCCCTACAGGGTGAGTCAATTCCTTCAATACTTTCAATGTACAGGGTGAGTCAACGATGGAGTAAAGTTCATTATCTCATTTGTTTCGGGAATGACGAAAAAATGTTAAATACAATAGTTGTAGGGGATGTTAAGATGCACAGTTTAAAATTATTTTTGAGTATACAGGGTACTTCAAAAAACTGTGGCCGATATAACATATTTTTTTTTTTTAAATGGAACATCCTATTTTCTAATTTATTTTTAGATTCTGCGTAAAATTTTATAACTTTTTTATTAATAATGTTATATACCTAAACCTAGTAGTTGTTCTGATATTTCAATTTTTTATTAAAAATACTAGTTTTCAGTTTTATAAAAAATTGGTTAGTAGCGCCATTGCTTCTGAAGGTGGAATACTCATAATTGGTACGAGCGTTCTATAGAGATGAAAAAAAGATATATGTAAAGAAATTTAAGTTAGATGCTACAGGGTGTTCGAAATAAATTTATACATTTCGACTATTTTAAATTGAAAAATCTCAAATTTTTTAAACGGCACACCCTGTATATTATAATTTTTTCTGATAGACTTTACAAAACCCTCCAACTTTTATTAAGTATGTCATATACCTATTTCTAATAGTTATCGATTTATTTTGAATTTTTCAATTTTTACCCTTGTTTTTAAAACAGTATAACATCATAGTTCCCAAGAGAAAACAAAAATGTTGGCATTGTCAAATTTTGACATGCCTATTAAGCAAGTAAAAATAGTTTAATTTGTAGTAAGTAACATATAAAGGTAATAGTTATGAATTTTCCTAAAAATGAATTAATTGATATGGTTCATATACTGAGCGAGGCGGGAAAAAATTGTCTTTTGGCACTAAGGCTTTACGGGGCGAAGTACCCTAATAGACATATACCATCTAGAAAATCTTTTTAGTGCTCAACGGAACGGTTTGATGGTATTGGTAGCATTGAGTATACGAAACGCAAAGTAGTAAACCAGAATGCTACCAATAAGGAAAAAGAAATGGAGATTTTACTTCATGTTGAAGGTAATCCCCAGGTCAGCAGCTATCAACTAGCTGACTTATCTGACACATCCCAATCTACGGCTAATCACACCACGAGAAAATACAAGTATCATCCCTTTCATATGGAACTACACCAAGAACGTCAAGACCGTAATTTTGAACGGCCAGTAAATTTTGTAGCACCATGAATGGAGCAATAGAGGCCGATCCAAATTTTTTATTCAAAATAATGTTTCCTGATGGAATAATGGAGCAGTTAACAGCTATAACATGCATTATTATTCAACAATTAATCCATTTTGGGTCCGGAAAGTTCAAAACCAAAACCATTGATCACTTAATGTATGGTGTGGAATATTAAATTTTCGAATTATTGGTCCATATTTTTTCCGCGAACGGCTTAACAGGCCTAGAATTCTAAATTTTTTGCAAAACAAATTAACCCAGCTTCTGGAAAAAGTTGATAACTTTAAAAGGGAACAAATATGGATTTAACAAGACTGAGCTCCTGCTCATTACCACCGGGAAGTTCGGGAATTTCTAAATGATCGTTAGCTACAAAAATGGATCGATAGGGATGGATTCATTCAGTGGCCCCCTCGATCTTGTGACTTAACACCTTTAAACTCCTTTTTATAGGGCTACATTAAAGACCGTGTTTATGTGAATCCCCCTACAATACCAGTAGATATGCAAAATAGGATACAGAATGCGTGCAGGACAATAACGCCCTTTATGCTAAGGAAAGTGAAGGAAAATATAGTAAAACGACTAAACATGTGTATTCAAGTAGACGGACATATTTTTGAACATTTATTACGTCATAATAATGAATCAGATAAGTTAAACTAAATTAAAATTATTATTAACTATTTGTTTATGTTTTTACAATAGCGTAAGTGTATTAAAAATTGAAAAATTCAAAATAAATCGAAAAATATTAGATATAGATATATGACATACTTAATAAAAGTTGCAGAGTTTTGTAAAATCTATCAAAAAGAATAATAATATACAGGATGTGCCATTTTAAAAAATTTAGATTTTTCAATTTAAAATAGTCGAAATGTATAAATTTATTTTGAACACCCTGTAGCATCTAACTCAAATTTCTTTACATATATTTTTTTTCATCTCTATAGAACGCTCATACCAATTATGAGTATTCCACCTTCAGAAACAATGGCGCTACTGGCAATTTTTTACAAAACTGAAAACCTGTATTTTTATTTTAAACTGTGTATTTTAACATTCCCTAAAACTATTATATTTAACATTTTTTCGTTATTCCCGAAACAAATAAAATAATGAACTTTACTCTATCGTTGACTCACCCTGTACACAATAGTTCTTAATTATAGTAGCTAAAATTTTTCCTAGCTTAGTTCTTAAACTTTACTAAAAAATGAGAACTCCTCATTTAACTAGCAAAATCGTCGTATAATTTCGAAATCTGTGGATGAAGGTAGAGACTCTGACGAACGCAACTGGCCTGGTCGGTATCGCAGACAGATCAAAAACTTCGGAGTATGGGTCTCTGACATATATGCAGAAAATCCCCCTCTAGCATTCCACTAGGGACATATACAACAATATTTCAAGCAGAAATTCACGCAATACGAGCATATGTTCACGATAATATTAGACGGGACTACTTCGGCCAAGAAATATATACTTTCTCAGACGGTCAAGCTGCTCTAAAGGCTTTAGATGCCTATCAGACCAACTCCAAGATCACGAGGGCGTATAAACCTGTTCTGTTAAAACTATCATCCACAAACAACGGGTACCAATATATTTTAAGATAAAAGGTAATAAAAAAGCGGACGAGTTAGCAAGATTCGAAGCTTCAAAACATACAGGGGTCCAGAACCAGCGTTGTGTATACGGAAACTGGTGGTAAACATGACAATCAACTGAAGGTCACAACTTCTAGATTGTTGGCTTGCAACATCTGGCCAAAGACATGCGAGGGACGTAATTAGAGGCCCCTCAAAAAAAATGACAATTAATGTCCTTCGTTTAATAAGGGCCAGAAACAAACTAGTGGTGAGACTAATCACCGGCCACTGTCATCTGATGAAAGATTTACAGAAAATGGGTATCGACAATGGTCCCACCACATGCCAACTATGTGGTGAAGAGGAAAAAACTTGTGTGCTCATCCCATATGAATGTGCGG
This sequence comes from Pachyrhynchus sulphureomaculatus, assembly GCA_019049505.1. Taxonomy (NCBI): domain Eukaryota; kingdom Metazoa; phylum Arthropoda; class Insecta; order Coleoptera; family Curculionidae; genus Pachyrhynchus; species Pachyrhynchus sulphureomaculatus. The sequence continues at coordinate 38,917,555 of CM032448.1, forward strand.
CTTTAAGTCGGATCGGAACAGACATAAACTGTTCAGAGATCTACATCGTGACGATAAATTACCATATGGAGGACTTGGAAGGAAGCTAATTATTCTTCTTAAAGGGACAACGTCCTTTTAACCAAGAAAGGGGAGCTCAAGATGCCAAGAGGCTGCTGTGCGCAGATAGGCACGATTGCCGACTCCGCCTACAACCAGTCAACCAAAAAAAACTAATTTTCTAACTTATAGTTGCTTCCTGGCAGCGAACCAGTATTTCCAATTAAACAGAAAATTAGGACTTTTGAGCATAGATGAAGAATTTGATATAAAAACTTATTAAGTCGTATTGCGTCAAATTGCACTATTTTTGACGACATTCGCAGCGGAAATGGAGATTCTAAGAATGTCTACCCTTACCTCGATCCCCCAGTAGGTACCTCAAACTCCTGGAATGATATAAAAATAATAAAATGTGATGCACGGTGCGTTTATATTAAGATATACCAATGTAAATTTTTTTACACAAGCATGATTCAGTTTATTAAGCCATAAACTATTCTTATCAGACACACTTAGGAAATAATATTGCATGAGCAATTTCCTATATTTGACCTTAAAACTACATAAGCACTTTTTTAAATTTCAGAATATATTTCATCTGTAAACCATAACAATTTTGGAGATATACCAGAGTTGGATTAACGCGATAGACTTTATTGCATTTATAGCACAAATAAATTTTTATGAATTATGCAGCTATATATATATATATATATATATATATATATATATATATATATATATATATATATATATATATATAGCAGTATTATGTTCTTGGGGTAAGCGGTCTTTGGAAATGAACTAAAAAGTTTTGGACACCTTTTTAGCTACGCCAAGCTTTCGAAAATATTTCATTTTCTTCACCAGGGCCACAATTACAGTAGATTATCAGTATTTTTGAGATTAAGAGAAAAAACAACCCTATTTTATATATAACATTAAAGTACTTACTGCTAAGTGGTGTGTTCAAAAATTGTTGTTTGTGGGGGCACTTTATTACACTTATTCATAAGAAAAAACAGGAAAAGACACTAGAAAAACTCGACATACTCATCTCTGGGAAATATAATAAATTTTTACTTCATTTTGTTAGAATATGACAAAGAAATGTGTGGTTTTAAAATAATTTTAATTTATAAAGGATTTTTTTGTTATGTTTTCTTGTCATTTTGCTAAGGGCAGTGTGTTTCTATCTCTTAGTTAAGTTGTGGTTAATTTATACTTGAATGTAGAATGACGTTGACATTTTGTTTGATCGTTTTAAAGTTAATAATTTAGTGAAAATCAGTGGAATTATTATCAAAGAGATATGTCAGAGATATTGAGGAGTTTTCATTCTGACTGCCTATTTGTAATAGATTGGAGAAAATTAAACTCAGATCTTCAATGTCAGTTTTTTTATTGATCGAGTCCGGTTCCAGGTGGATTTCCACCATCTCTTTACATACGATTTTGGTTTCAACAAAATTAAATTCATATGAAAATTGGCTACTATGTTGGGCTAGCGCACAGGAGTTTTTCTTTAATCTGCAATCACTTTTGTGGGAAGTGATTCTGTCTTTTAGGACTCTAGATGTTTGTCCTATATAGATTTTTTCGCACTGAGAGCAAGGGATGCTGTAAACTACTTCTGAAACTTTTATGATTTCATCTTTGTCTTTTAGACAAGTGAAAATATTGTTAATAGTTTTTTTGTGTTTAAAAGCAATTTTTAAATTAGGCGATTGGTTGAAAAGTTTAGTTGTTTTTGTGGAGATTTCTTTTATGTATGGAAATGAAAAATAACATTTGATTCGGTTTTCAGAGAGGAAAACACTAATATCCGGTGTGAGATGGTTGTTTTTGTTGTACAGGGAGTGTGGTTGAGTTAAATAATAATTTATTTATTAATTGGATTGGATAGGAGTTGGTATGTAGAGTGTCTCGGAGTTTATTTAGGTTTTTTTGTCTGAGGGAAGGATGAGAAATTCTCTCTATTCTTGACTTCAAGCCCAATATCATGTTTATTTTGATTTTAGTGGTATGAGAGGAATGGAAGTTAATGTACCTTCCTGAGTAGGTTGGTTTGGTATACCAATCTACTATGACGGAGTTATCTTCTTTTCTGACTAGAAGAGTGTCTAAAAAGGGGACACTGTTGTTTGTTTCCCCTTCAATGGTGAACTGTAGTTTGGGATGAAAGTCATTGAAGATTCTGAGAATTTCATCCATTTTATTGTAAGGTATCGAGGTAATGATATCATCAGAAAATTTTTTTATGAATGGTAAGTTGATAGGAGAAAAAGTAGCCCCCATTGGAGTACCCATTATTTGTTTATAGAAAAGTTGATTGAATTTACAATATGTGGACTGAAAAATAAAGTTTAAAATTTCAAGAAAGTTGACGAGTGTTAATTTCGTGTATTTGCGAATATCAGTCCAGTGCTCTCTGATGCTTTTGATGACTAATTGTAACCGTGTGTATATGTATATATATATATATATATATATATATATATATATATATATATATATATATACATACATATATATACATATATACATACATACATATATACATATACACTCGGTGAAATCTCCCTTGGGCGGACACCAACGGGACCGACCGAAAGTGTCCGTTCAAGAGGGGTGTCCGCTTAAAAAAAATCGTTTTGTTACTGAAAACTGTAATTAAAGAATTTGGGCATTTAAAAAGTATACTTATGAATGTACATATTTTTAAAATGAACAAAAAACTTAAAACTTAAGGAAGAAACAAAGATTTGTTACCTTTAGATACATATAAAATATAATAGGATAGAGTTATACATATTAAATGAAAGGTCACTTTAATGACGCAAAAATTCATATCATCTCCTCTTTTTCTTTAAAATGCCGTCCACAAATCGTATTTCTAATTTGGAAAGAAGCTCTAAAGACTCTGCATCTCCGTGATCTTCGGCATAACTTTTAAGCTGCTTAGTTAGGGTAATAGCTTCACCATAATTTGGGATAGCATCTGTTGGTACTGGAACCTCATCGTCATCAGAGTCTTCGGACAGTCCTTGTATTTCAACTGGATTTTCAATTTCTTGTTCTGAATATGGATTTTCAGCATACAAATTTTCATGTATGTTCAAAAAATCATTAAGGTTTTCATTATCAGTCAACTCCAACAAATTCTTATTTTTGAGGATATCTGCAAGTTCGTTAAGTGGTAAGTCATCCAATTAACTGGTCTTCACTTTGCATCTTTTTATGCTTTTCATGCTTAAATCCCGCTTTACAGAAGCAGTTTTTAACCGTTCCCTTGGTTACTTGTTCCCAAGCGGTTTTTGCAAAGTAAACTGAATCCAATGACGTAATTTTCTTAATTAATTCAAAAGCTATATCAGCAGTTTCAGTGTCTACTATCAGGTGTTTTAGTATTAGACTTCGGTAATAAAATTATTAAAATTTTTTATAATTCCCTGGTAAAATGGTTGACAAGATGATATATAGTTAGGGGGCAGAAACAAAATTTTTTATATTTTTTAAGCGGACGTCTTTTGGATGAGATCCTGCATTGTCTAAAAATAACAAAATGTTTCTTTTTTTTTATCATTTTCCAATCAAGATCTTGCAACCACTCTGTCATAATTTCTCCTGTCATCCAAGCTTTCTTATTATATTTCCAAGTTATAGGCAGGTTGTTTATGTTAATATTTTTAAATACCCTGGGTTTAGCTGCCTTACCAACGACTAAAACTTTTTCTTTTTCTCCCGCCATATTTGTACAATGCAAAATTGTAAACCTGTCTTTGGGATATATACCACCAACTCATTTTTCTTTTTTTAATGTTACAATTTTGTTGGCCAGAGCCCTAAAATACCGGCCTGTCTCATCGGCATTATAGATGTTCCTCGGTGAATATCCCTTAATTAAAGAAGAGCATTTTTCCCAGAATGATGAAACATCTTCAGCAATAACCGAAGCTCCTTCTCCTGAAATCGCTTTAAAACTTATGTTGTGGCGGATTCTAAATTTATTAAGCCAACCAGAAGAAGCACTGAATGTAGAATATCCCAGAGACTTGGCTATTTCTTTTGCTTTGCATCGTATTAGTGGACCTGAAAAAAACATTAACAATAAGTTTTTTGCATTTTTGTCACGACAAGCCTACTGATACTCTCACCTTTTTATTCATTCTTTGAATTGATATGAAAAGAAAATCTGGAATACTAATTCTAGAAAACCTTATCAAAAAAAATAATTCGTGTGCATACCTGTCAAAGGAATCCCCTGATGGCGAGCTGCTATAAACCAGTTATAACACAACAATTTTGGTACCATCACCAGTCAAAAAGCTTCTTTTTTCATTCAAATTGCTGTTCGACATCCACTTGTTTAGAAGGATTTCTTTATGTTTAATTATATCAGCAGCTTATGTTTTTCCGATATTAAAACGCTTGGATAAGTCCCTTACACTTAACTTTTCCTTATTGTAAACTTTAACAATCTCAATTTTTTGTTTAAGCGTGAGAATTTTTCTATTTGGAGCCATTTCTACAGTGAATGTGTCGCCCACTGTGTCTCTTTTTCGTATAGGCGTCAAACTAATATTAAATCCTCGCGTGTACTGAAAGATTGAGATCGGTAAATCCCCGGTTTACTCGGGGAAGTCCCTCAGTGAAGGCAGGCAGCGACGTTGGCGCGCGGCGTGATTGGGAAGCGATACTCGCCACAGAAAAATGAGACAAGGCGTTTATTTGTTATTGTTTTTTGTCCGGTTAAGAGAACATTTTTTTGTGTCCGCGTCCGTTCAAGAGAATGTCCGTCCAAGAGGGAGTTAACACAATGCCAATTACATGAGAGTCGGTCGGGACTATGAGAATCTGTCCGTTCAAGGGAGGTGTCCGTATATATATATATATATATATATATATATATATATATATATATATATATATATATATATATATATATATATATATATACAGTAATACCCCGCTTAGCGCGACCCCGTTACGCGCGGTTTCACTATAACGCGAATTTCAAATTTCGCGCTCATGTAGTCATTATCTTCTCTATGGTCGCGGGGGGATCCCCGCTTTCTCTGAATATTCTCTTTGAAGAATTGGGAATTCCCTGTCCTTCGACTTTGTTCTATGGGGATTTCCTCGTTCGTTTCGTGTGTTCATTTGTTCCGTAATGTTAGTTCGGTCGGCTGGCAGTTTTGTTTTAATATTTATTGGAGATACATACATACATAATTTAACCCTACGTTAAAAATGCCGCCTGTAAAGAAAAAAGAGCGTAAAAGCGTCACTTTGGAATTGAAGATGAAAGTGTTAAGAAGAATGGAAAATGGAGGCAAAGCAACAATTGTTGGGAGAGATTTTGGACTCTCAGAATCGACTGTGAGAACGATTTATAAAAATCGGGAAAAAATTAAAATCTCCAGCGAAGGTTCAACACCTATAAGTGCAACAAAACTTTCTCGTTCGAGATCATCTATCTTAGAAAGAATGGAGAAATTACTGTCAGTCTGGATCGAAGATTTGAATAAGAAGAACACACCACTAAGTCAAGATCTCATATGCACAAAAGCAAAATCTTTGTATGAGATGCTGAAAACAAAAGAAGGAGAAGGGAGTGCCACTCCGACTTTTGCTGCCAGCAGAGGCTGGTTCCATCGGTTCAAGCAGCGTTCTAATCTTCACAATATCCACATAACAGGCGAGGCGGCCAGCGCGGACATTCAAGCTGCAGCTGAGTTTCCAGACAAGTTTCAAGACTTCGTTAGACGAGAGAAAATTCCTGCTTGTCTCATCTTCAATGTTGATGAGACCGCACTTTACTGGAAAAAAATGCCATCTCGAACATTCATTTCTAAGGAAGAACGTCAAGCCAGTGGTTTCAAAGCTGCGAAAGATCGACTAACACTTCTGCTGGGTGGTAATGCCACTGGTGATTTCAAACTGAAACCTTTACTAGTGTACCATTCAGAAACACCCCGTGCAATGCGAGGCACAGACAAGACAAGTCTACCAGTTGTGTGGCGATCAAACAGAAAGGCGTGGGTTACACGGGAAATTTTTCAAGAATGGTATTCTAATAGTTTTTGCCCATCAGTCAAATCATACTGTGACAGAAATGGGCTTGAACCTAAAGTTATATTACTCTTAGACAATGCCCCAGGACATCCAACCTCACTTGATACGCCCAGAGACTTAAAAGTGTACGTAAAGTTCCTTCCACCAAACACTACGTCAATATTACAACCTATGGACCAGGGAGCAATAGCAAACTTCAAAGCTTATTACCATCGCCGCACTTTTAGCCAACTAATTCATGAAACTGACGGGGAAGGAAGACAGTCTATGCGAGAGTGGTGGAAGTCATACAACATTATGAAGTCTATTCACAACATAGAAGAGGCTTGGAAGGAAGTTAAAATGAGTTGTATGAATGGGGTGTGGCGTAATCTTTGGCCAGATGTAGTGGAAGCACCTAGAAGAATTGTCCAGATGCAGAGACAAGTGCTTGATGACATTGCTGCAATGATTGAGGGGTCTGAACTTGAAGATGTCACGGTAGAAGATCTCGTAGAACTTGTAGCAACGCACGACGATCCTATTAGCAATGAAGATCTGATCGAGTTACAGAATAATCCTATCTACGATGAGGAAGAACAAGTAGAAGAGAAAGTTTTATCTTCAGGGGAAATACAAAATGCACTTTCAAAAATTTATTCAGGTTTGGACATATTGCAGAGTATAGACAATAATGATGACCGTGTCTTGACCGTGTGTCAAACAATTAAAAACAGTGTTGGGTGTTATGAACGTATTTTACAAGAACGTAAACAAAACGTTACCCAAAAGACAATAGATGTATTTTTCCGTAAAAAATAAGAGTATGTATTGCATAAAGTGTTCTTAGAATTAAAGTGATTGATTAAAATGATTTGTATTTTTTTTGTATTAAATTTTGACTATGTTTAATCATAAACCTCGATATACGCGAATTTCAGTTAACGCGATTTTTTTCGGAACGTATCCCTCGCGTAAAGCGGGGTATTACTGTATATATATATATATATATATATATATATATATATATATATATATATATATATATATATATACATACATATATATATATATATATATATATATATATATATATATATATATATATATATATATATATATATATATATATATATATATATATACATACATTTAATAAGTAAAGCGACAGTTGGTCCCAGCTTAAACCAATTCAACGGGACCACTCTCTAGAAATGCAAGTTGGCAACCTTGTGATGAGTTTTAATCAGCTGTTCCATCATGTAATGTAAATAGAACCTCAAAATATCCAGTTTATCATGGCGAGTCCATTGGAAGACTGCACTTTAGAAGAGCAGCGTTCTGTCATCAGATTTTTAGTAGCCGAAGGTGTTAAGCCAAGTGAAATACATTGTAGAACGTTTACAAGTGGATAGATCGGTTCAAAAGTGGCTTAATAAGAGTGTGTGACGAGCAGCGAAGTGGACTTTAAGTTGAAGTTTCCGGTCCCTCGTTGGAATCGAGGATTCATGGACTTATTCGTGATAACAAAAGAATTATCGTTAAAATGATAGCTCAGGAGGTTGGGGTAAGCGTTGGAACTATTGGAACATAATATTATTCAAAACCATTTACCACGCCCTTCTTCATACGTTGACCCAAGAATTTATCACTGTTGCATTGTTTTATTTACTTTAATGTATCTAGTTAGTTAAGTATTGTTAATGATTTTGTTACTTTGCATATACAACATACTCTTAGTTGGTAAGTTCTTCCCAAGTGGTGATTGTAGTTCATCATTTGCCCGACTCATTGTTTTGTATTTTATTTTATTTTAGTTTTTTCCGGACGAAGTCATAATATAATGACGAAAGATTGAATTTACAACAATTGAGTGTTAATTATCTACAGACCGCAAACTTAATATAAATGCCTATTCCATATTAAAGTACAGTTGAGAAATCCATAACAAAAAATATTAAATATATATATATATATATATATATATATATATATATATATATATATATATATATATATATATATATATATATATATAAGAGAAGTTTAATGTATTGAAATGAATTATTTTTACTAATTTGCACATTGTTGAAAATTTATAAAATCACTGGATTACGTAATTTAAAAAGGTATTGCGCCACCATTGACATCTAACAACACTTACAGTCCACCAAATTGTTACTCATCGGTATTAGGGACGGTATCGTCGCCGTAGTTTGAGTCCACTTTTATTGTTGGATCGCGTTTAAATGTAAATATGCGGACCTTGATTACAATAAACCTAAGTGAAAAATTTTATGGTGGTAACTTTGCTAAATATTTAAGTCCGCTCCTGTTATTTACGTAATGTCATCTAAATCGCCGACGTTTATTTATATATACTGACATCCCACTGCGACTAAAAATGCCAATATTAGGAACAATTATACATTGTGTAGTATATTTAATTCTTTTTATCTCTATGATAAAAATTATCTTAACTCTATGTATGTTTGTTATTTATTGACGATTATAATCTGTAGTGAAAAGGGACAAGTGACTAATAGTTTTTCGTTTTATTTATAAAAAAATTGTCATAGTGTAAGGTATGTAAGTATATTATGTGTTAAGTTTTTACGGGATTAATGGTTATTCGTGGTGTTATTTATATTTTCTGTTTTTAACAAAGTGTTTTCTTTGCTTGTGTATACAAGTGTTTATTTGTATCACTTGATATCCAATTTGTATAACTTTTTTTGTTTGCCGACTACTATAGCTGATTTCAGATTGGTATGTGCGTTATTGTTTGTTTGTGATATGTATTTTGAATTTTACTTGATTAGAAGTCATCATTAAAAATAATGATTGTGGCTTGGTATGCTTCAGGAAAACATTATAGGTTCATTCATTTTTATTGCTTATTTATGTGATATTTAATACATTAACTATTGTACATTATGCCGACGACACCGGTATTTTAGGTAAACATGATAATGTGCCATGATAACTAAGAAAAACCATGATCATTTTCTATAACATCGCTATTTAAAAACAATACGCAATACAGTTCAGACAAAGCGTCATATACCAGCTCTTGATAATAAGTAAACTTAAACATTCCTTTGTCTATTCGTTCATACTATGAATTACAACATACTATGAATTACAATGAAATACAATATTCATGTTTTAAGTGTTTATGTCATCACTAATTACTCTTTTACTTATTGCCCTAGAAGCGTTCGTCTACAGAATATAACCTAAAAATTGTATCTGGTATTTATAGATCATAAAAAGGCTTTTGACAGTATCAAGAGCTGCGCGTTCCGGCTTTCTGCCATTTGATTGTTTTGTATCTGTTCAAGTGTATTTCCCACCGAAAATTTTTAATACTAACCAAGGCTGCGCATATTTGCATTAAAACGCGATCACAAATTTACACTGGCCTGAAAACAGGCTAAATCGATAGAATGCGAAGGGATCGTTTAAAGGTATAGTGTTATAGTGTGGTAATATTTCCAAAATTTTTCCATGTCACTAAAAGTCCAATCTAATGAAGTACTTAATTTTAGCTGAATTTGGACTTTACTAAGTTATATATAACATTTAAAATTAACAAATATAAATAACACCAGTACATCTCTCTAGAGAACTTTACGGACCACGTACGATCATTCCGGTTTTTAGCGGTGTCGCACGAATATCGAGAACGGTAATTTTTTGCATAAGATATTGTTAAAATTTTTTCCAGTGTTTCCTCCTTGCCATTACCGCACTGATTGAAATGTCTAATGAATTATGAATTTGGCGGGAAACGATATTACGAATGACATACTTTTATCTGCTCTTTTTTATGTTATATTTTTCAATTGTCAATAACTAATTCTGAACTGTTCGTGGCCGAATAAATAGCCATAACGTTGTCCGGAGTAAAGCGTTTATTTTTTTATTATTATAATTAAAATTTAAAAGTTAATCCACTCTCATCAGACTATACATCATATACGTAGTAAAGAATTACTAATCGGACCAAATAAAAATCCTTTTGTCAGTTTAAATTTGAAAACTGGTGAAAGAAATAGTATCCACTGTAAGTAAGTATAAGTATATATATATATATATATATATATATATATATATATATATATATATATATATATATATATATATATATATATATATATATATATAAGTATATATATAAGTATATATATAATATATATATATATATATATATATATATATATATATATATATATATATATATATATATATATGTATATATTACTGTGATCAAAAAATAGTAAGACTTTTGAAATAAAATGCAAACGGGTTATTTATTTCTCCAAATTTATTTCGTCCCCTTCAAAGCAGTTACAATGCATTTATGCCAACGTTTTTTCCAGTCTTCGAAACAGTTGTTAAATTCGATTTCTGGAATGGCCTTTAAAACCTTCTTCGATTCGGTTTTAACCTCCTCAATAGACTCAAAACGATGTCCTCGAAGCGGTTTTTTGAGTTTAGGGAATAGCCAGAAGTCCGACGGAGCTAAATCAGGCGAATAATATGAGTTGAACTTTTGATGAAAAAGTCGCGAAGAACCAATGCTGTGTGAGAAAGCGCATTATCGTGATGAAAAAAACCAAGAGTTATCGGCGCATAATTCCGGTCTTGAGACGAATAGCTTCACGCAAACGACGCATAAGACTCAAATAATATTCCTCGTTGACAGTTTGGCCCGGCGGAAAGAATTCATAATGAACAACACCGCGATAATCGAAGAAAACTGTTAACATCACCTTGATTTTCGACTTGCTTTGGCGTGGTTTCTTCGGTCACCAAATGACTTTTTTATCATTTCGAACGTTTGGGAAACCGAAAAACCATTTTTAAAACAAAATTTAATGCAACTTCTTTGCTGAATTTTTTCACTCGTGTTAAAAATCGAAAAACGCACTTTTGTTGTTGAACGAATGCAAGCGAATCGTATTAACTACTGACGCTATGGTCTTAAAATTTGACACAGATGACACTTAAGATCTTACCAACCGAACGAAAAAAAAAATAATCCGATTTGGAAATGCCCAGGCGATTTAAATTTAAAAGTCTTACTATTTTTTGATCACAGTAATATATATATATATATATATATATATATATATATATATATATATATATATATATATACATATATATACATACATACCAGGTGTACAGGTATGAAATGCGGATTTTTTTTTCTAAAAAAACATGTTAAATTCGGAAGAATGATAAAAAGTGCTTTATTCAAAGTATGTTCCATCGTTTGTTATACATTTTTCCCATCTTTTGGGCAATTTGTGAATACCACCCCAGTAAAAATCTTCCCCTTTTGCTGCGAACCATTCATCGAGCCATTTTTTTCACATCTTTGTACGAACCAAAGCGCTGCTCAGCAAGTGCGTGACCCATCGATGCAAACAAGTGGCAATCGAAAGGAGCCAAGTCTGGTGAGTAAGCCGCATGGGGTAGAACTTCCCAGCTGAGTGCTTCCAACGTGTCGCGAACTGGTTTTGCCGTATGTGATGGAGCATGATGAAGAAAAATGAGTTTGTGTTGCCTCTTTCGGTATTCTGGCCTTTTTTCAAGCAGCGAACGGTTCAAATCGGTCAATTTTTGTTGATAACGTTTAATATTAACCGTTTCCCCAGATTTTAACCAATAATAGACCACGCCCCTCTGGTCCCACCAAACACAGAGCATCGTCTTTCTGCCAAAACGATTCTGTCTTGCGGTCGATGTGGATGGTGCGCCTGGGTCTACGCATGATTTTTTGCGCTTGGGATTCTCAAAATAAATCCACTTTTCATCCCCTGTAACTATACGGTGCAAAAACGACTTCCTTTTGTACGGAGCGAGCGAAATATCACACGTGTTTTTGCGCTTTTCCATTGGCCTGTCGTTCAACTCATGTGGTACCCATCTACCGGCTTCTGAATCTTTCCCATCTCTCGTAGCCGATTGGAAACAGCTTGTTGACTAACGCCCAATTGCTCGGCGAGTTGTTTTTGTGTTTGCGAATCATCTTCGTCCAACAATGCTTGGAATTCCACATCTTCGTATTTTTTTGGCGGTTTTCCACGTTCCTTGTCTGCAGTGTCGAAGTCACCACTTTTAAAACGCCGAAACCATCGTTCACACTTATCTTGCGATGGAGCATGTTCACCATAAGCTTCTCGAAGTAATCGATATAATTCAACAGCAGTTTTCTTCAAATGAAAACAAAAAATTAATGCTGTCCGCGAATGCTCTTTGTTCGGTATAAATTTCGACATATTGAACATAACACTATGTACACACTTTTCCAATTTATCACTCGTGCGCGTCTGACACTTGTTGATGACACAACAAAATGGCGCAGTGTCAAATCTTTATAGCACAAACTGCATTGGTGCACCATCTGTTGTCTGAAATTTCATATTTGTACACCATATATATATATATATATATATATATATATATATATATATATATATATATATATATATATATATATATATATATATACTGTATGGGGTGAAAAGTCCCGAGACTTTCAGAGAGATGGCAGCACAAATAAAAAAACCATATAATTTTCAGTTAGTACCAACTGTCAGAAGATTTGTGTAAAATTTTCAAGACAATTGTAAATTAATTTGCGAGTTACAGCTATTTAAGTGACGCTACTTTTGATTTTTGCAAAACAATGGAATAAAAATAATTTTGTGTGTTAATTGAACATTGCTTTTTAATGGGAAAAAATACAGCCAGATCCCAAGAATGATTTGAAAAGTGTTATGACACATCTGCTCCGTTGAAATAATTATATGTCAATGGTTTAGTGAATTTAAATACAGTCTTACGAGCACCAATGACGCAACTGCAAAATCGCTAAATACCTAAAAAAACAGAGCGTGACAATCACATACAGTACAAATGACAACTTAAACAAACATACCAAGAACAATAAAGACAAAACCTTGAAAAACCATAAATCTGGCGTTTACCAACTAAATTGTGGTTCTTGTAATAAACTCTACATAGGACACACAAATAGAACATTCGAACAAAGAATTTCAGAATATCATAAAAGTTTTTTACAAAGTAAAACTAATTCTTCCTATGCCAAACATTTAATAGAAGAGAACAAGTCCCAAAAATAAATTTATTTGAGACCCTCGAGATCGACAAAAGAAAGAATACAAACACACTGTTAAATGACCAACTAGAACTCGGAAATTCTCCGCTATTGAATTTATTTAATAAATAGATAATTTGTATAATTATTAAGTTTTGTTGTTATTCTTTAGTTACAAGCTACCTGTAAATATTTACTTATAAAATCATTGAAAAAATGTTTATTTCATGCTATACCCATACTTTTGATAAAGCTAATGTTTTAGCGAAACACGTCTCAAGTATAAAAATCAATAAAAGTGGAAATTTTACTAAAAATTTAGTCTTTTGTTCTCAAGTGTATCGCTCTTGAATAAAGTTATGTTGAAGATTATAATCGATTCTTTTTTCTTCAAAAGTTTCAGGACTGTTCACTCCATGTAGTGTCCCTATATTCTTTGCGCTAGTACTGCGATAAATACTTTGAGTTTTGTTCTCTATCTCTGTCGATCCTAGCTCGACTGAAGAGCCGTGATGCAACGAAAGGCATTCCGAAATGGATTGACAGATGAAGGAACATTCAAAAACTGCTGAAATATGGACTTTATTGAATTTTAGTAGTCTGTACTAATTTTTGTTAAGAAAATTGTTTGTTTAGAGTTTTACAGTTTACTAGAACCCCAGTAATATATTTATTTTTTCTATTTTAAGAATGACGAATGGGAAAAGTTCCAAAACGACCTATTAACTTCCGTTCGAGTGGCCAACGATTTCAAAACCGAAGCTCAACAGGAGTTACAGAAAATTATTTTGGAAAATAAAACGTATAGAGAGAAAGTAAGACTGTTAGAAGGACAAGTGGAAAAACTAAAAGGTAAGAAAAGCCAATATTATTTCGATAATGTTCACAAGTCATATTACAAATATAAACTGGCCAAAATTAAGAAATTAAACCATTTTTTTTAAAATTCAAGCTTTGTTATTGTTTTCATACTTATATACGAGTTTAAACTTAGACGGTCTAGTCTAGGCTATCGAAAATGGTTACAGTAGATAAATGTTAAGGTTTAACAAGATAAGATATGTATTAAAAAAAAAAGACAGTTTAATCCGATATCACACCCGTTCAATATTTACCAGAATGCTCATAAATTAAACTCTCTAAAGTGAGCGCTAAAAATGTTTATACCCTTCCCGAATTAAGATCTAGATAAGATAGAGGAAACTTATAAATTGGTAGATTCAAAAATATCGTTTTTTTGCAAAAACTTGCTTAAATAAACCCTAAAAGCAAATAAATGTCTTTACATTCGAAAAGAGTTTGCTAGTCTCTATGTAGGAGAAAGTGGGAGAGAAGTTTCAATTTTTGCTCATAATTACTAATGCTATTAGCTAACAAAATTTATAGCCTTTCATATTTTTATCTATCTCTGTCAGAAAGTACCCGTTTCCCCCTTCTCATTAGCTCCTGATATGTTTGACCATAATAACTAGGAATAATGATGAATTAATACAGTTTTCAGAACTCTCTCCAAGAAACCTGAAAAGGACTTGTAAAAAGATATATTTAAAACAACCCCTTTGACCATCCTCTGTCACTACATATATATGTTTAACTTTTTTTTTATGGGTCTAGCACACGTGCTACAGGGAAGTCCCTAAAGCGCTCCAGGAGCGGCATGTGTGCGGAAAAAGCGATTCACGTTGTTCTTGAATTGCTGTAAATTGTACTCGGTGGAATACACAGCCCTGGGCAAATTATTCCAAAGGGATGATGTTCTTCACATAAAAGATTGCTTGAAAAGCGTTGTACGCGGAGTAACAAGCTAAACCTCATAAACCTCATACGGATGTGATGTATTAGCGCGACGTGTATTTCTAACATACACCGGTCTGGGAGGAATTGAGCGCGCTACATCCTTCGAACACTTTCCATGAAAATACTTGTAAAACAGACTCAAGTCGCTAACCGTTCTTCGATGTTCCAACGAATCAAGGCCGCCGGTCAGTTCCGGGTTCCTGTCAGACGAACAGCTCTTCTCTGAACAGAATCCAACAATTGCAGTGTGTATTTGGGAGCGGTGCCCCAAACATGGGAGCAGTATTCCATAGTTGGTGGAATTTGAGCTTTGTAAAGAATTAACAGTTGTTGTGGAGTGTAAAGCTTTCTGGTTCGACATAATATTCCCAACTTTTGAGAAGCTCTGCTTGCTATGCCTGCAACATGTTCATGCCAGGTCATATTTGCTCCCAAATTAACGCCCAACAAATTGAGTGACGATGCTAGGGGAATGGAGTGCCCCGACATGACCATGTCGGGTTCAGCAACGTTAACTTTTTTAGAAAAAACTGCCGCCTGGGTTTTTGTAGCGTTAAATTCTACTTGGTTACTCTCACCCCAAGATAGAATTTCTTTCAGGTCTTTCTTAAGTTGAACGACCTCCTGCTGTCTGCGGATATTCGCCTGAGTGGTCGATGTCCGAGCGTTCAAAGTGCATGAAGAGATAAGCGTACTATCATCTGCAAAGCTATAGATTAGATTCCCGGTTTTTTCCAGGATATCGTTAATGTAAATGAGAAAGAGAGTAGGAAACAGTATGGAGCCTTGGGGCACACCGTATTGATAGTGAAGGTGTTAGAAAGAAATCCGTCGACCGCCACTCGTAAAGAACGCTCTCTGAGGAAATATAAGAGCCACAAACAGAACTTTTCAGTCGGTGGAATGCCTTGAATATGCCAAGAGCAACCGCTCGAGATTCTCCAAAGTGTTCAATTGCGTTATTCCAAACATGTGTTATATAAGTCAGAAGATCTACTGTTGATCTATGTTTACGAAAGCCATATTGGTGATCGCTAATAATGTTGAATCCTTTAAGATATTTTGGAAGATGCTGATTGATAACCTTTTCCATGACTTTCGATATTGAAAGCAGTGCGACTGATCGGTAGTTATTTGGCAAGGTCTTCTTGTCTTTTTTAGGTATCGGCTGAACTGTGGCACATTTCCAGCAGGAAGGAAATATTCCCTTTCTGTAGGATAGGTTGAAAAGTCTACAGAAAACTGGTGTTAGTTCCCTCGCACAGTTTTTGAGAACTGTGGCAGGTATTCCGTCAGCGCCAGAAACCTTTTTGGTGTCTAGTTTCATTAACTCTAAATAGTTGTAGTTAAAATGTCCATTATATCAAACAAAAATGGAAAAAAATCTTATAATAATCGAGAAATCAACAAACTTTATCAACCCCCACCCCTTCTTTTTTAGCCATATTGCCTAAAAAAACTGTAGCTTTCATCCCTACATCAAGTATTATATATGTGTGTATTAGATTTGAATCGATATCGTTTCGTTTTTCGTGATCTATGGACATTGAAACCTGAAGAAATGTAAAAATCTCGGGAGTGTAATTACAGTACTTCTCCTTAGCAATAATAATTAAGTGGAACAAAACATTTTTTCAACGTAGTTTGAAAGATACTAGTCATGTTAGTGAACTAAAGTTTTTTTTATTAAAAAAAGAAACGATGAGGAAAGTTAAGCCCACTTAAAAACAGATAACAACCACATCATCAGTCATTCATCATTTTTTCCCATAAAAATAACTTTCTGTCAAATTGAGTTAAAAAAAAATTATATATATATATATATATATATATATATATATATATATATATATAATCGTATATCCCTTCTACTATATGGTGTTATGGCAGTTATACATTCTTCTTTTTTTTTCCTCTTAATCTCCACATATAAACTTCTTCCATCCGTCTCTACCCTTTGCCATTTTCACTGCTTCTTTCCAGGATTTTCCCTTCTCCTTAAGTATACTTCCAATACTCCTATTCCAGGTCTGTCTAAGTCTTCCTCGCTTCTGTTTTCCCTGTATTCGGGCTTCATACACTTGTTTCACCTGTCTATCATCCTTCATTCTCTGTATATGTCCCCACCATCCCAGCTGTCTTTGTTTTATATATTCCATAATTGCTTGTACTCTCAGCCTTCTCCTTATTCTGTCCTTCCGTGTAACTCCTTGTGCTGCTCTCAGGTATTTCATTTCGACGGCTTGTATCTTGTTTTTCCGCCTGTCTGTTAGAGTCCATGATTCACATCCATATGTTAGGATTGTCCTATAAATTGCTTTGAACACTTTTATTTTTAGTGTTCCGTACGGAACATTTATAAGATCACTTCGGTGTCTGTCTGTCTGTCTGTCTGTCTGTCCGTCTGTCACACCCGATTTTGTTTGTTTTGTCACTTCTTTCGTCCTAATGAATTTATTACTCGTTGCATAGTAAAGTTTGTTCGTTTTTTCGATTCTTTCATTAATTTCTTTGTCTTGTTTTTCCAGTTTCATTCATTATCACTCCCAAATACTTATACTGTTCCACTTGTATTTTATTCCCTTCTATGTAAATGATCGTTTGTTGGTTTTTCATTGTCATTACTTTTGTTTTATCCATGTTAATTTTCATACCTTCTTCTTTGAACACTTTATTCCAAATATCGAGGTTTCCTTGTAAATGTGTCTCATTTTCCGCCACAAGCACCCTAGCATCCGCAAAAGCCGCTTCAGATATTTCTATTCTTTTTAGCTTCTAGTATCCAATCGTCATTCTTTTCACTTTTATTTCGCATTTCTTGATTATTTCATCCATGTATACAGTGAACAATGTTGGGCTCAAGCTTCCTCCCTGCCTCAAACATTCCTGTGTTGTAAACCCCTCCGACTTCATGTTGTTTTTTATTACATACTGTACATTGTTGCTGTTATGTATGATTCTTATTGTCTTTTTGTTTATTCCCTTGTTTTCCAGGCTTTTCCACACTTTATTTCTCGGCACACTGTCAAATGTTTTTTCTGAGTCTATGAAAGCAAGATGTAGACTTTTATTTTGCTTTGATCTTTTTTCGATAATCTGTTTCAGTGTAAATATATGGTCTTGTGTACTTCTTGCTGGTCTAAATCCACTTTGCGATTCCGATAGTTGTGGTTTTATTACTTTCTTTATCCTATTATTAATGATTGCCCTCATAAATTTTGACAATTGTGTTCAGTGTAGTAATTCCTCTGTAATTATTGCGATCCTTGTGATCTCCCTTTTTATAGATTGGTGTAATAAACGATATTCCCCATTTGGCCGGAAATTTTTCTTCTTCCCCTGCATATTAATTATTTTTAACAAACAATATTGCTAAAAAAAATTTCATTTTTTATTATTTTTTTTAAACAACACTTCAAAATTCGCAGAAACCTGATAAATTTCTTGGGGGTCCAATGCTCCTAAATTTGATCAAAAATATTCTTTCTATCGTTTATATGACATGTTTTTGCATTACCTAAATTAAATTATTTCCGGGTTATTTGAGGTAATAGTTATTATATACTTACTAAGTACAGAAGGCTTGATTTGTTTATTCCGTTTTTTAATACAGACCGTTTTTATATTTTAGGAATACCGAATATATTTTATCATATGAAATGTGACTTTTGAACATTTTTCCATAGAAATACAGTTCTCAATAAAATGCATAAATAACTTCTTTTCTGGGCAGTAATAACATTCTATTGATGTAAAGACATACAGTATTTTAATAAGTTGGTATCCAGATATTGAAGTTATTTGTTATGCACAATTTTCTTGATTATAAATTTGGTGGTGGGAAAATTTGTTTTTGTCTGCCCAACTATTATGTGCAAAGGTGAGTAGCTCTCCTATACTAAATAGTTTCTGTAAAAGTGAGAATAAAAATAAATGCCGATAATGATTTTTGGCTTACTTCGATAAATATAAATATTGGCACGAAGGGAAAGTACAATCAAAAAACATTCTAAAGGAATAATATCGATCTGAAATATGTTGGAAAAATAATGCGTTTGTTGCAGTTACAATGATCATAGACAATTCATCAAGTTTTATGAGAGAGACATAGAGGATAGACTAAGCTTTAACCTCACAAAATTGACTACTCTCTAGAAAAAGACAAAGGGACTGTGTGGCCAATACCTGTCTCTTTTCTGTAGGCCTGTAATAAACAAGGCGCAGTACCCCGAGACGGAATTCAAAGTTTAAATAGAACACTTAGAAATATTATTTTTAAGAGTGCCGTAGCTTAGCGGCATTCTAGAAAGAGACAGCTACTGGCCGCTCATTCGCTTTGTCTCTCTCACACTTTTGCGTGCATATTTACTTCACAGCGGGATACGGAACACTCGGTGCATCCTCTATGTCTATGGGCCGACTGACTGGCTAGCCTTGGATTGTAAAGAAATTTTTAGATTATTAGTAATCTAGTTGTTATTTAAAATCAAATACATTTTTAATAAAATATTACTTCACACAAAAAGGAGGTCATAAAATGCTCTACGTTCGCCCGTAACCCACGACCAAATACTCGTACCATTTCTGATGGTCCCAAGACCGTCCAAAAATATAATAGACCAAGAGGGCGATCCGAAATTTTGACATGTCGACCTAACCGTCTGCCTAGTTGTTCATTCTATCGGGCGAGTCGAAAAAAAGCCTTTAACGTTGAGTTTGCGGCCCCCGTGCCCTAGAATGCCCAGATAAGGCCAAAATGCTACATCCAAAAATGGACTGTCGTTTTACCACGTAAATCAAATACTATAACACTACTCAGTATATATCACCATTACAAAAAACACTTAGGAGCTCCTGATGAAGCTAACATGGTTAGCGAAACGCGCGTCGAGCGCAAAAATAAAGTGTTTGGTGTAGTGGTGATATATACTGAGAAGTATCATTGTGCCAAAGATTCCACATTCCCAACTTAAATACTGTAACATTTGTTGACATTAAAAAAGTCGAGAGCCCCAAACGGCAGACGCCGTCGAGACCGGACCCAGCTTTAGGTCCAAAAAACGTTGTTCGAAAAATGGACTGTCAGAAGTGCAAGAAGTCATGGTGTTAAAAATAAAAAATTTAGTGGAAATTTTAGTGTTTTACTTCTTGCTTTAGTTATGGATTTCCACCAAGTATCGGCTGAATCAATTCAATGGACTTTCATTTATCCATATAAAATCGATAAATTTAGTTTGTTCTTGGTAAAATAAGAGGAAATCTGCAAAAGGCAGACGCCGCCAATACAGGAGAATGAAGCTGGGCCTGCTCGAAACTCGAAGAACGGCCGTTTTTGACTCGAAAAAGCGGGTCCAGCTTCGTCCTCCGGTATTGGCGGCGTCTGCTTTTTACAGGTTCCCTCTTGTTCTATCAAGAATAAACTAAATTTATTGATTTTATGTGATTTTATAAGGTTAAATGACATTTTTTGGGCCCTAAAGCTGGGTCTAGTCTTGGCGGCGTCTGCCCTTTGGGGCGCACATATAGCATGGATCGACAAGATAGATTATATATTTTTTAAATTATGTATCTGTTCAGTATTTTACCAAGTTGGAACTATGTAAAAGTTTAAAGCTCAAACCACAATCACGAACAGTTGATGCTTAACAAGGATGTTGAACAAAATTAAATTTTCAACGTTGGACAGTTTTCGCAAAACAACGTATTGGTGCGCCTCTAAAGATGCAATTTATACAATTTTACAGATTGGGATATTATCGATACTCGATCTCAGGCGATATTTAGCACTGAGCTTTTTGTAATGATAACGGCTTTAACATCGAATTTAAGCAGAATTTAGAAAATGCCCTCGAACAATAAAAAACATAAACCACAGTGAAGTCCGTTTATAACGAAGTCCAAAAAATCCCTAAAAATGGTTCGCTATATCCGAAGTTCGTTACAAACAGTAAACAAAATCTAATATCATTTTTCACTACTGTTTTATTTAGATTAGGCGCTAATGCTTAGAAAAATGAATAGTAATAATTATTAAATTAAAAGAACACGTTCAAAGGAAAAACATATACGAGTATAAACGAAAACATTAAAATATGTAGTTTATACAATAAAATCAGTAATTTTCGTTTGTACAATTTTACTTGAAAAAGAAGAGGTGTTTAGATAATTCTCACGGTCACGAAAACTACTACATATATGTTGGGGAGCTTTACGAGATTACAAAAAATTGCGAGTTTCAGTCATGTTCTTAGTAATTTCTGAAATGGATAGAACATAAATATTATCTCCTTCTCCAAGCTCGTCTTCGTCGTCATTATCGCTTAAAATCTTTCCAGAAGTCACTGATGTCACAATTTGACCATCAGTTAATATTTCTCTCGTCATTAATTCATTATCAGCACATACATATTCTTCAAAATTAAAGTGATTAAACATCTTTTTAATCTCGATTTCCACTGTACTTTATTGAATATCAGCATCGTAAACAAATGTTTTTCAATCCACTGAGTCTACGATAGCTCATCATCTGAGTCATATCTACGTTCCTTCCTTAAAAATCCGCCATACTTAAACCAGTTTGCAATGGTTTCTCTACTGACTCTTCGCCAAACCATATGGATAAAGTTTATAGCGTCCAAGAGAGTTACAGAAAAAATGTTACCTTCATCGATCGTCTCTAACATTTTCATAAGTAAGATCTTTCTGTAGTGACATTTTAAAGATCCATAGGCTGGAGCTTTGCACTTGTGTCTGGAGGCATAAAAACCAGTTTTATTTGCTGTAGATCAATTTCAGGATGCGCTGGACAGTTGTCAATCAAAAGTAATAATTTTCTGTTTGTGAATTTTAATTCTTTGCCCCATTGAATCAGTTCGTTTTTAAAAATTTCTGATGTCATCCAGGCTTACTGTTTGATTTGTACTTTACTGGTAAATGATTGTTTTTAAAACACCTGGGATTGGCGGAATTTTCTTTTCTCTGTCCCAGACTAATTTGCAGTTACCGACACAGGCGTCATCTTGTAAAACAAACCCGTTTCATCCGCATTAAAAATGTCCACATATTCATAACTTTCTCGAATTTCCGGCCATACATTGGCCAACCACTGATCAACAACAGTTATATCCACTCCTGCAGTTTCTCCTACTATCTTACCCCCATTAAAATTATGTCGCTTTTTAAATCGTTCAATCTAACTTCTAGAACAGTTAAACTCGTTTTTCTCTATTTTCCTTCCCAATTTACTAGCTTTCTCTTGTAAAGTATAGCCTTTAATAGGAACATGTTCATGTCGTTTTTGACTAAACCATTTAAGGAGTCCTTTATCGACTTTAGTCATGTGTAGATTTTCTTACTTTTTTACAATTAAAGTTTCTTTTATCATAGATTGATAACATTTCGTACCTCTTCTTCCATATGGTAAAAACCGTAGATTTAGTTAAGTTCTAGTGTTTGCAAACATCACTTTGTTTAACTCCATTTTGTATTTTCCTTATAATATCGTGTTTGTCTCTTAAAGTAAACGCTTTACGTTTTTATGTACTCATTTTAAAATAAAAACTTAAACATTCACTTTGCTACTTTGATCAAATATGCATTAGAACCGCATAATAATACGGCTCGAACTCGCGACGCGGCAGAAACAAGTAGAATAGGGGTTCCCAGCGAGTTTCGGTGAATTGCCTAGATCAAGTGGCACGACATTGAGCACAGGGAGTGGCAAGTTCGTTATAAAGGGACACAAAACATCTAAATTTGGTTCGCTTTATCCGGAAGTTCGTTATGACCGGATTCGTTATAACCGATAAATATTTGCATTGGTCTTATGGAAGTTTTTTCGTGCATTATAAAATAGTTCGTTTTAACCGGAAATTCGCTATAAACGGGTTCGTTATAAGCAGACTTCACTGTATATGTAAACAACTTTAATGTTCCCGGAACAAGATAATAAGTAATGGAACGGTTGCATCAGTAGTATAACCACAGGCTTTCTAGCATCAAAAACCTGACATAATCTCACTTTTGATTAGGATGTGTCCTTTACAAAAAAACTTATGTGTATATCGCAATACTTCAGTGAACAAGCAAGTCGTTTCGTTTGCCAATTAAGCCGAACCTTCTATTGTACGTATATATTTCGTGGGCAGTTAAGTAATTAACAAATATGGCGATAAATTGTATCGTGTAGATTAATGCTTCAGTGTATTTGTGAATCTTTGCAATTTCTTCTTAGCTTTTGTGATTGTCCGATGTGTCAATAATTAACTTCAAGAGCAAAAACTACTACATGAGTTTTTCTTTAGGTGAGAAAAGCCTCGAGAAAACCGCAACGTCCACACAGACAGACATCATCCTAACACCACAATTAATCTCACTGGCCAAAAATTTGGACCAAAGCATACCAAACAGGTTATCTTTATTAGAGCATCCTATAACACCTGGTATTGGAAGTCCTACCACTCCCACACATAGTATGGACAAGCTATTCCCCATTTTGAGTAAGGAAAGGAAGAGTAGAAGTAAGGAAAACCTCGCTGATGATGGTTACAGAGGATCTGAAACGACAATAAGAAGAAGCAGAAGTAAAGAAAATCTTAGCAGTATTGATGGATCTAAGAGGTCTACTAGTACCAGAAGCAAAAAATCTGATAAAAGTAAAGAAAAAGTTGATAAAAAAGAAGAACAGACTGTTGTAATTGAGGAACCCAAAAAAGAAAAGAAAAGTTTTTTTAAGCGGAACAAAAGTAGAGATAATTTGGAAAAAGGAAACGTTTCTGATGAAACTTCCAAGGCAGTTGGGGAGACCAGCAAAGGTGGCGGCTTAAATTTCTTAAAAAAAAACAAAAGCAAAGACAACCTCGATCAACTTGCTGAAGTCGATAGTAGTACACATAAGAAAAATGAAGATCTCACTAAAAAGGAAACAAGTTCACTTGATAAACCCAGAAAAAGTAAAGATAGCATCGAATCTTCATCCAGTAGTTCTAAATCTGAGGTCAAACCAGTTTTTGGGAAACTCATTAAAAAGAGAGATAAGAAGATGCAGTCTCATAGAAAGACTATGTCAGTTGAAGAAGGAATCCTCTTGAAATCTTTAGACGACTGGTACGAACACATCGATCAAAACATTCCCGAAGAGTTATTATCAAAAGAAGATCGTGCAGTGAAGAAATTGAAGATACTATTTGAAAATGATCAATTAAAGGAAAAGCCGGTTGCTCATAAGCCTAAAGAGCAGCTCGCTATAAGTAAACCGCTTTTAAATTCGGTGGTACAGAATCCTAAGCTTGACGAGATTGTTAGGGATCCTCGATTTCCAACCGTTGAAACGCAAGTGAGGGAAAGCGCGCTTGAAGAACCCCTCACGTTAGTGAACGAGGAGCCTGGTACTAGTAGTTCTGGCCCAAGATATAGGTTAAGAAGCGAGGAAGTATTTACTAATATTGGACCAAAATCCATGGGTATTCATAAAAGTAAGAGTTTGGACGACCTAAATGTATTCGAAGAATACAGAACTGAATCTGAGCTTGCACCTGTGCTATATAGAGCTGTCGAAACAGATAACTTAGCCACGGAGAGACATCTTGAAATTAAGCAAGTTCCTCGACAAGATAGTGTGTTCAGTGATATTAATCCTAACGATTCCGTCTCTAACCCAAGATACTCTACGAGATATCATGATGTTCAGTTGAAAGAATATGTTCCAAATGAACTCCCTAAACCGAATATTTATATTAATTATGAAAATTTGGATGAAATTGTTGATAAAATTCCGAACAATGTACCTGACAGTAAATTAACGGAAGAGCAAAGGTTTGCTCGTAAATTGAGGTTTGCTTTGGATGAAGCTGAAAAGAAGAACACTTTGAAGAAGATGAAGAAAAAGAAGAACTCTATTAAAGGCATGGAAATCAGTGCGCCTACGACGGAATCTGTTCAAAAAAATTGGAAATTGAAGGAAATTATACTAAATCCGCGAATAAGAAGAGCTGAAGAAGTAAAAAAAGATAAATTCTTTTTGGATTTATTTGACGAAACTGAAAGAAAAAGACATAGTACCGACATAAGTAGCGATATCGGAGACCTCGATGATTTAAAACCGAGACCGGCTGTTACAAAAGCTCAAAGTATGAGCAAATCTTACGAAGATATTTCGTTTTCTTTTGTTCCCGAGAATACATTATTAGGACTGTATTATGGTAAAAAAGATGAGCGAAGAGTTTCTGACTCCAGCTCGTCGAGTCATTCTTTTACTAGTGCAGAATTTAATTTGGATACTGGCAAAATTACGCAGCAATTCGACATTCCTACTGATGTGCACATTAAACAACGAGGTTCATACCAAAAAGGAGATGTAAATAAAGGAAATGAGGATCTTCTTTATAATGAAACTATTAATAAAGAGAAAAATAAAAGGAAAAATAAGACGAAACAAACGTCAGGAAATTCAGAATACAAAGAAAGTTTGGAAAAAATTGAAGCAAGATCTTGCCCCAAATAAAACCAAAGATAATCTGATTGGGGAAGACGACCGCAAGGAAAGAGATTATAGGATTTTGGGTTCGTTGGAAAAATATAAAAGAGACCTTAAGCAAATGGTAAAAAGAATTGACTCGGACGAATTAAGGGACAGTTTAAGAAGACGTAAAAAACTTACAGAATTTGAAACCGAATATCAGATAGCGCATTCTGAGACAGTTTTTGATGAATATGAACTTAATTTTGTAAGCCCCGTAGAAGCGACTAGTCAACACAAAACTGTAAATACCGAGATAGGAACAGAACCGGAGAGATTGGAAACTGGACCTAAAGAATTTTTTGGGAAGCTAGATGAAGTAAATCTTGTTAAAAATATTAAAACTGATCATACTAGTGAAAGAAATTCAACTGTAGATGTTATAAACGAAACAGTTATTGTCCCATCTACAAGTGACGCTTTACAGGAATTTATTGTTAAGGAAAGACAATTTTCAGAAGGTTATAAGGTTCACCATTCAAGTAGCTCAGATACTAACAAAAGAAATCTGTTACAACAGAATCCGGATATAAACGCTGCAAAAAATGACTTTCAAATAACTTTTATAGGCCCTGCAGATAAGAGTTATCTTTTAGATAGCTTGGATGATAATGAAGAATCTTTAAAAATTAGGAGAAAACCAAAAGAATTAGTAGACTTTCAACAAAAGCCATCTGGTGTTAAGGATTTTCTTTCTAAAAGAAGAAGTTATCAAGTTTCATATAACTTTGATGATCGTAAAAGTGGAGCTGAAAAAGTAAATCGTCCAAAAAGTCTTCAAGTTTTTGATTCGAATTCAAAAGATAACCTTAAAGTTGCCACTGATCCTTCTGATAAACGCTTTCAAAGTCCTTTTGAAGTTACTACCAATTTTGAAACATCCAGCATCACAATTGTAAGCGAAAATCAGCAACATCCTACAAACCCTGTTGACGAAAATGAAAATGAAAAAGTACCAACAAATCTTCAAATTAATAAGCTTGATTTAACAGAGCAGGGAACTCCCATGAGCATTGACGATAGTAAAGATAATTGGACAGTTCAAAATCATACCATTATCATTGAAAATACCAATAAAGAATCCGTACCACATTCTGAATATGAATCCTCGGTTTATTTTGAAGAAGATGCTAAGCCCGTAATCTCAGAAAAAAGTGATACTGACAGCTGTTGGTCAGCCCCTGAAGAAGAGAGGAACCAAAGCTACGTTGAAGCTATAAATTTACCTCAAAGAAATGAGTATCTTGGTACAGAACCTAAAGATCGCGCAGAGTCCCAGATAATTATAGAAGAGGTTACGTTTCAGATGCCTTCTACAAGCCTTAAATTAACTGAGTTTGAAAACTCCTTAAAGATTACAGAAAGTGTAGAGGACAATATACTTGAAACTCCTAATAAATATATCCCATATACAGTTTCAACAGAACCCGTTGTTTCTCATTTAGGTCCTCCTAACATGGCTGGCAACCTACCAAGTGAAGAGAATATTTATTACGCCACTATAGTTGATGTACCCACTCCGCAGTATACCCAATTAAATAAAGAATACAATTACCAACAAACCTTGAAGGAAGACCAATACGGTGTAATTTCGCCATTAAACATTAGGTATACGTACAGGGGCGTGGTTAGAGAATATAAGGAAAAATATCCTCGAGATCAAGCAGAAGAAATTGAAGAAGGTTCTAAGGACAGTGAAGTTGATGATCTTGAATACAACGATGATTTCATTGATGATTTTTTTAAACCGCCAAAACGCTTTGATCAAGAATTTAAATCAAGGGTTTGAAGAAATTGATCAACATAATGAAGATATTCAGAAGGTTGAACCTGAAAGTTTTGAAGCTCTAGAGACAGTTGTCACTGATGAAGATGTGGATATGAGAAGAAAGGAAGCAGTATCTGAAATAGATAAAGAAATGCAGAGCATAATGGAACAATATCTTCACACAAGAGCGTCTTTAATAGTTAGGAAGACCGGTGTAGACATAGACAATGAAAAAGATGCAGAACAAAAAAGTAACTTAAAAAAATACGAGTACCTTGAAAATTTGCATGAGATTGATTTTCCTAACAAAACTAAAGAAACTAATGATGAAACCCTACATTTAGATGACAACTCTTCTAAAGTTGTATGTGAAAATGAAAATATACAAAACGTGGAACTGGAGTCAGAAGAAAATGAAGAACTTTCTCTAGAAGACTTAAAATTTATCGAAGACATGAAGGCCAAGTATACTTCTAATGAAACCATTCCAATAGTTTTGGAAAAAAGTACAATACCCGTTATAACAGAAGAGGAAATTGAAGATAAATATCAGCATTTGACGGAGGAAGAGTTAAGTTTAATAAGATCGGCGAGAAGTGATAGAAACTCTAGACCTTTGTCCGATATAAATGAAAGAGACTTGTTACTGATTGATGAAATTTCGAGGAAGTATTTTAAAGATGGCAGCTTACCGTCGTCGGTAAGAAATAGTTTACAAGAAGGGAAGGAAGATGTTAAAAAGCCCATCGAAGAAAGTACGGAAGTTGCAGATGCTGCGGCTATCATAAAGCAAGGAGACAATATCCCGCCACCATTACCACGTAGTGAAATACCAAAAATGTCCAACGATTTAGGTCCACATCAACCATACCGTTTTGCCCACCTTGGGACCGACACAGTAGATGATTCTTCAAATAGCTCTAGCTCCCAAAGAGTTAGCTTGGGAAATGAAATAAAACCAAGCGTTGAAGCCACAAATGAAACTATTACTGTTGTTACAAGTAAATCAATCAAAGATTTCATTTTTAATGAAAGAAAGTTTTCAAGTAGCTGTATTGCCTACAGTGAAACAGATTTAAATATTCAAACAGAAGATTCAGAACAGTATAGTATACAACCCACTAATGTAGAATTCCAAAATATCCAGCAATCACATAGTCTTTCAAGCGATGTACATACTCACACCAAAGATACGTCCAGTGTTGCTGCTTCTCGGATTCCTTATTTATCAGAAAAAGAAGAAAAAGTAGAGAGTGATGGCAATAATATAAGTGACGCACCTACAGGTATTGAAAACCCTGAACCCGATTTAAAAAAAGAGAAGGACATATCTTATCTACCACCAAGTCTAAGACCCAGAAAACCTGCTTCCCAGTTACCAGTACCTTCTTATCAGCCACAAACTAACGTAATATATAGGGATAAAAAGAGAACGCCTAATACTCAAGAGTTAATTAATCGTCCTAGTTCTAGTATTGATGGAGCATCTAGAAACAGATTATCAGATCTAATTTTTAAAGAAACTATTTTTGTCCCAGTCTCAAAAGATGACATGAATAGTCCTATTTTGAAGTCACCTTTATCACCTGGTAGTAATCCTATAGAAGAACAGTATGGCGTAACATGGAAAACTCATGAAAAACCTGACTTTAAACAAACAATTGTAGTTCCTACTCCACAATACCGTAGTCCTTTAACAATGGAAACTAAAAGTCCTCATTTGAAAGCCTCAACTGACCATAATTCTAAAGAAACCATTTTCGTCCCAGTTTTAAAAGATGAAGGAATGACTAAAGTTCAGGAAAAAACAGGCTTTCAGCAAGCAACTGTAGAACCTGCTCCCCAAAAAGTAAGATCTTTAATGTCTCCAGAAATTAAAAGTCCTTCTCCGCAAGCACCACGTAGCCCTATTTTCAAAGAAACACTCTTTATTCCGAGTACAGTAGAACCGAAAGAAAAACCTGTACCTTCTATTACAACAAATACTCCGACTCTTCATAGCAGTTATAACCGTGCTAATTCGGGAGACTTTGGTTTTAAAGAGACGATAATTATACCAGCAAAGCAAAGGTCTGCGCCGTATTCTTATGAAATACCTAACTCTCCTAAGGATCCACCACAGCCGCATGTTATAGTTACTACCGTTAATAAACCTGGATACCAAAGTTACAAAGAGACAATAATAATACCTAAATCTCAAGAATCTCCCGAAGCCAAAGATCAAATTTCAGAATTATTTAGCGTTAAAAAATCCTTTACCCAAAATCAAGAATTCGGTACTCAAAGTCAAACTAGTTCTAGATCGGAAGTTAAGGTTAATTTTAATAGGTACTCAGCAATACCGCAACCGACAGTTAGTACTCGAAGTACCAGAACGACTGAACGCAGGTCATGGTCGGAACCTTTTAAATCGAGAACTTTGGATAGAGGTCTTGGTACTTACGAACCGGTTTATTCAAATATGAATTTTAATACTTACAAGGGTGTTTTTAGCTCTGAAATTAAGAAAAATCCTGTACCTGTCCCTAAATCTACTGAATACTCAAGTCACTCTAAAAGCAATGAGTACCTAAGTGGTATTACTAGTCCAAAATTGGACGGTGACAAACGTAAAAATGACACTTTGGTAAATATGACTGATCCTAATGAAAATTTCAGTGAAGTATTAGCCGATAAAGACGAAACAAATTTTAAAACAGGAGACACGCCTAATTTTGAACAAATTCAGGCGTTATATTCTCAAGATACAACTTTAATAGATGATAAACGAGCAGATCTTGTAAAATCTGAAGAAAATTTTATCCCATATGAAAAAAACATTCCCTCGGACCAAGTTATTTTAACAGAAAGTAAAGCTGAGACAGATATTTTAAAGAGCAAAGATAAATTAATATTAGAAGTAAAAGCATCTACAGATACCTTAAAAAATTTGGAAAATGCAACTAATCCATTATTAGGAAAAAAGGGTATGGCTGATTCTGTTAACAGAGATGGACAATCTACGTCTTCAGGTAGTTCATCTACAGTTAGATCTTCTGGGTCTATTGTAATATCTACAAAAGATGAGCAGCTGGACATACCAAGGATTCAAGCAACTCCAAATTATTTGTTAGATGAAGATGTGGAGGAAATTGTAAGAAAACCAAGTGATGCAGAGTTGTCCAATGTTAATCTCTTTAACATGGAGTCTCGTTCTTCATACGATTCGTATTTGGAGATATTCAAAACTAAGGAAAGTAAAGATTTTGATGATTTAAGAGGGAGAAAATCACCGACAAAAAATTTCTTCAATATGGCTGGTTTTGCTTATGTCGAAGAAATATCAGTTGAAGATATAGGTTCTGATAACATTCGAGAAAAGTCTTCTGATAATGTAAAACCTAAAATAGTAGATTTTGTTCCATTAGATGATGATACAACTCCAGTTTTTACTAAAGCAAACATCAAAAAAAGTTACGATACATTAGAGAGAGAAAAAACTTTTCAAGTTCTTGATCAAGCATCGAAAATGAGTGATAAGCAAAGTAAAGAAAGTGCCAATAACGAAATGAAACAAGAAGAACTTTTTAGAACCGAGCCGGAAGTACCTAAAAAGATAGAAAATGATAAAAGTAATCCAAATAGTTCCGTAGAAATTTTAGCAAAAAAATCATCAAGTTTTTCTAAAGCAAGTAGTAAGAGTCAAACGAATACAAGCTTTACCCAAGCAAAAAAGATTTTTGAAGCATTACTTGAAGCAAATAAGGATGAAAGGCCGAAAAGTGCAGTGGGTAGCAGGAGTAACAAGAGCCCTGTAAAATATAATATAAGGGATTCAAGGAGTTTAGAGCACGTAAAGATATCACGTAGTGTTAGTAAGGAAGCTGAGATTCCGATAGTGGGAGAAACTGGTTTGATTGTTAAAGATGAAGGGTCTACGGATCCTGAAACACCAAACAAATTTTAAAGTTTTATATTAATAGTTTTATTAAATTTGTTAACATTTAACATTATTATAATTTTAGTATAATAATTCTATATACATTATATTCTTGAATACAATAATATTACAATTTTTACCAAATTTTTAGTTTATAGTAGAGAATAATAAAAATATTTTAACAATACAAGATGTTTTTTTGCCATATTTTTAGTTGTCTGTCACTAGGAACCGATTTCATTCAAACATGAAGTATAGATATATATATATACAGGTGCCCCATTTAACTTAAAAAATATGAATGACTCGAAAAATAAGCTTTGTCGAAAAAAATGTTTTAAACAAAAGTTGCACGGTTCAAAGGGAGGACATATAACGGTAGTAAGAAATTTGACTTTGAGTGGCGTTTTCGAGGTCAAATCAAGGTCAATTTAGTTTTTTTTTTTAAATAGAAACTAATATTTTTTCTGTAGAAACTTTTGTTGGAAACACTTTTTTTTGAAAATGTCAGTTTATGGTATGGCCAAACAAACGACAATTTCTAAACTTCAAGTATTTTTGATACAAAAACCATCAACTTTTAAGAAAAAATGCAAGAGGCAAAATATGCTTAAATTTGAGCAAAGAATCGTTTAGAATGAATATATGATATATTATGAAAAAAAAATGATTTTTTTTTCATAATAATAAAAAAGTAGGATAAAGAAGTGCATCAATTATATATATATATATATATATATATATATATATATATATATATATATATATATATATAACAGGTAGGCTGAAAAGTTTTTAGTCTAGCCACTTAAAACCCTTTTTTTTTTGCAAAATTTGACTTTATTCATCAACATAGTCTCCTTTAAGAGCGATACAATCAATCCAACGCTTTTCTAACATTTCTATACCTTTCTTGTAGAAGGATTTGTCTTTGCCTTCAAAATAGGCCTCAGTTTCGACGATAACTTCTTCATTGGACGCACCAAATCTCTTTCCCGCAAGCATTTTTTGCGGTTTGCGAATGGATAATAGTTGCTGGTGGACAAACCTGGAGAATACGGTGTATAAGGAATCAATTCGAACCTCAAGTCATGCAATTTTGCATGAATGACGAAAGAGCACTTTTTTGTTGTTTATTTGGAGCCGCTTCTTTGCGATTTCTATCTTCAAACGCACCAACAACATTATATAATATTCGCTATTGATGGTTTTTCCCTTCTCAGCATAGTCGATAAAAATTATTCCATGGGCATCCCAAAGTACAGAGGCCAAAACCTTCCCAGCCGACTATTGTGTCTTTAGTCGCTTCGGGCGGCTTTCACCGGCTGCTGTCCACATCACACGTGAAAAATTCCTTTTTAATGCGCTTAAACAGTGCTCAGAATCATCAACACGTTGTTGTTTTTGGTCCACTGTGAGCAAACGCGGTACCCATACGAACATGCCCAAATGTTCGTGCAAAATATTACCAACACGCAATTTCACTTTACGGTCATCCAAAACAATTTTGTGGATTTTTTTATGTTTTCCGGTGGAGCCATCTCATTTGGGCGTCCAAAGCGTTCAGCATCATTTGTGTCTGTACAACCACGTTTAAATTCAGCATACCAGTAAATGAGGAGTAATTTTCCAGGGGCAGAGTCCCCGTAACACTTATCAAGCCATTGCTTTGCTTGAACGGTATTTTTTTTTTTCCCATCAAAAAACAGTGTTTGATCAACACACGAAATTCAGTTTTTTCCATG
>CM032448.1:38953033-39008033 GCA_019049505.1 Pachyrhynchus sulphureomaculatus
TGAACACGAGGTAGTGCGAGCCTCAGTTTTATTGGACGAGGGATATTGTCAGAGTTTTGTTGCCAATTTGTTAGACAAACATCGTTCCACAATAAGTCGTATGGTAAGACGCTTGAATGAAGTAGGAACTTATTCTAGAAGGCTAAGGCAAGGGCGAAAACGATGCACTAGCGACCTGGATGAACGTTTTATAACACAATATGCTTTAAGAAACAGGACTGTCACTAGTTCTATAATAAGAAACGAACTCGAAGCTGTTCGCAATGTCACAATTTCTTCTAAAACAATTAGAAGACGGTTAAATGAAGCTGGATTAAACAGTAGGAGACCAGCCACTGCGCCCTTGCTTACCAGAGAGACCAGAGTTGCCAGGTTACGTTTTGCTCGAAATCACGAAAACTGGTCTGTGGATGATTGGAAACTAGTTTTCTTCACAGATGAAACTAGGGTTAGTCTAAAACATCCAGATGGTCGTGAGCGAGTATGGCGAAGACCAGGAGAGAGGTTTGCTCCTTGCAATATCTCTGCAAGGATTCCATTCGACAGTGGCTCTGTTATGTTCTAGGGTGGCATCTGCTTTGATGCTCGCACAGAGTTAGTTCCTGTCCGTACGAGATCCATGAATGCTGACTATTATCTTGAGAATATTGTAATAGAACATGTGATGCCTTTCGGTCATTTTGTGTGGCCCAATTTCCTGTTTATGCAACACAACTCTCGACCTCACGTGGCTAGGGAGGTACTCGATTATCTTAATCAAGTTGATATACCGATTATGCAATAGCCACCAAAAAGCCCGGATCTGAATCCGATAGAACATGTATGGGATGACCTTAAGAAAAATGTGAAACGTCATATACCTGCACCTAGAAACCTGAGGGAACTTGAAAATGCAGTTATCACAGAATGGGAGCAAATTCCTCAAGATTTTATCCAAAATTTAATTAGAAGCATGCCTAGGCGCATAAACGCTGTCATCCGAAGTAGAGGAGGCAACACACGCTACTAGTGTCCCAGTTACACCATTAATTTTGCTACTAGTGTCCCAGTTTATTTTTTTCATTATTACATAATTTCAACGATTTTGTTATTAGGTCTTAAGAATAATTTTAATTCGAATCTTATAGAGAAATTTGGTAGCTAATTCACTTTTAAAGTATCCGAATAAGTTTTTTCTAACTTTTAGTGTAACCAATGT
Source organism: Pachyrhynchus sulphureomaculatus (assembly GCA_019049505.1). Classification (NCBI taxonomy): domain Eukaryota; kingdom Metazoa; phylum Arthropoda; class Insecta; order Coleoptera; family Curculionidae; genus Pachyrhynchus; species Pachyrhynchus sulphureomaculatus. The sequence goes on from CM032448.1 coordinate 38,954,232, forward strand.
TCATAAAAAAATATTAAAATTAACTCATTATAGAGATTTGTATGATTTCTTATATTGTTGCGTTAATTTTGTTCAGAAGTGTATATTCAAAAATAAATAAGATATGGAAAAATCCTCTCGCACACATATTCTTGAAGGTTCAAACTATAAAAAAAATCGATTTTTTTTTTTTTAAATTCTGGAGTAGGATGGCCCCTTAAAAGAGAAACGGTATTTAAAATATTTAATATTAACTTACCAAAAACACAAATTGAAAGGGTGTGAATTCTATTTAACCATTCCACCATATAATCACACAAACACTGACTGACGTTGTTATGGTGGAAGGTGACAGCCTTTCTGTTCCGGCCAATTTTTTTTATGCTTACTTCAATTGCTGACAGTAAAGTTTGACCAAGCTGCATGATGCACGATTGCCTTCCAATTCCACCAAACACACACCTTTTTGGGCGTTAATCCGGGCTTTTATAATCGTTTGTAGAGTTTCATCCTTTCTCAACCATTATCTTTTTTGCACATTATTGTCGTACGTGATCCACTTTTTATCGCCCGTAATCAACCGCTTCAGAAATGGCTCGATTTCGTTTCGTTTATGTAGAGATTCGCGATGGAAATTCGATCGAGTAAATTTTTACGTCAAATCATGTGGCAGCCAAACTTTTTGCAGCCAGCTTTTTCCAAATGGTTGTGATGGATCTTTGCACATCGAACTTTCCAGAACGAAAGCGACTGAACCGTCTTCTTGCTATTGCGTTTAGTAACCTACAGTGACCATAAACACCACAAATTTCGTTATTAACCTGCACAGCACTTGTGCCTTTATCGAAATAAAATTGTAAAATATAGCGAACGTTTGCACTTTTTGCACTCATTTTCATCAAGGTGCTCTAAATTAATTCAGTATTTGTACATCTACTACTGTTAAATGCCAGCTTTCCGCTGATGCTAAGTATGGCTCGATGCGATTTATATCACCAGAGATATATGATGCTAAAGCTATCTAACAAGAAAAAGGCTCAATATTTTTTCGACATCCCAATATAACCTGAACCATTTTAATAGTTGGTTCCATGTGAAATATTTAAAAGGTAAAATTTACATAATTTTTACTTTTTAAATATATTTTTTTTGTTTGATAGTAACCTTATAGGCGAAAAAATTTACAAAAATTGTAGAAAAGGAAATTAAAAAAATCGACATCATCCAAGACAGTTCTGCAAGATTGATAACAAATCATACTACACTCTGTTTATTTGAAACTGATAGCAACAAATCATCGAGAGGTATGCAAATTAGCATCAACCAGTAGTAAGGGCCCCAGAGTTTTACCTACATTTTACATGTAATGCAGCAGTTCAACAACTTTATTAGAATACCATCTGATGTCGGTCTAATGTTTGCAATCTGTTATGTTTGAATACGACCCTTTTTTGTTGTTTGGGGCTAAATAGTCTGAAATAGTTCTGGCCAGTGGAGGTGCGTCTGGGCGTATACGTATTATTTGCGAATAGTATGAAACCTTTTAATAATGACACATTATTAATTAAAAAATATACAAATGAGGAAGTCAAGTCAATGAAAAAAGTATTATCAATCTTCTGTCTCCGACATGCTTGAAAAATATCATTGTCCGACTCATTTAAATTTACATGTATAATTAAAGATTCAATAATGCCATCCACTGCTATGTCCACAGTCCACATTTTGTCTTCCACACTCCATACATGCTTGACACATTTTCGCCAATTTTCTGTAGAAACATTAGATATGGCATTCTGAAAAAGATTTTGTACGTCTGCTAATTTATAGGTCGTATTGTTCCTGACGACTTCACCTTTAACCCGTATAAATTTTATCCGATTGAGCTCACAATGTTATTGGTGGCAGGCAATAAACAGTAATATTACGTTTTTTGCCATTTCGTCGATAACAAAACTTGTGTACTTGTCTTTATATCTGAGAACTTCAAACTTTACACGTTCTAATAATTCTCTCTTAACGCTGTCTTTAAAAAATGAAATGTTTTTCTCGGTTATCCAAGATTGGATGTCCTCTTTTAGGACAGGAAGGTTGGAACTTTTTCGACCACTATCTTTTTTGCACATCATTGTCGTACGTGATCCACTTTTTATCGCCCGTAATCAACTGCTTCAGAAATGGCTCGATTTCGTTTCGTTTATGTAGAGATTCGCAGATGGAAATTCGATCGGGTCAATTTTTACGTCAAATCATGTGGCAGCCAAACTTTTTGTAGCCAGTTTTTTCCAAATGGTCGTGATGGATCTTTGCACATCGAACTTTCTAGAACGAAAGCGACTGAACCGTCTTCTTGCTATTATTGCTTTTAGTAACCTACCGTGACCATAAACAGCTCAAATTTCGTTATTGACCTGCACAGCACTTGTGCCTTTATCGAAATAAAATTGTAAAATATAGCGAACGTTTGCACTCTTTGCACTCATTTTCATCAAGGTGCTCTAAATTAATTCAGTATTTGTACGTCTACTACTGTTAAATGCCAGCTTTCCGCTGACGCTAAGTATGGCTCGAAGCGATTTATGTCACCAGAGATATGTGATGCTAAAGCTATCTAACAAGAAAAAGGCTCAATCTTTTTTCGACATCCCAATATAACCTGAACCATTTTAATAGTTGGTTCCATGTGAAATATTTAAAAGGTAAAATTTACATAATTTTTACTTTTTAATATATTTTTTTTTCTTTGATAGTAACTCGACGTATGTTTCACCTTATAGGCGAAAAAATCTACAAAAATTGTAGAAAAGGAAATTTAAAAAATCTGCGTCATCCAAGACAGATCTGCAAGATTGATAACAAATCATACTACACTCTGTTTATTTGAAACTGATAGCAACAAATCATCGAGAGTTATGCAAATTAGCATCGACCAGTAGTAAGGGCCCCAGAGTTTTACCTGTAATGCAGCAGTTGAACAACTTTATTAGAATTCCATCTGGTGTCGGTCTAATATTTGCAATCTCTTATGTTTGAATACGACCCTTTTTTTGTTGTTTGGGGCTAAATAGTCTGAAATAGTTCTGGCCAGTGGAGGTGCGTCTGGGCGTATACGTATTATTTGCGAATAGTATGAAACATTTTAATAATGACACATTATTAATTAAAAAATATACAAATGAGGAAGTCAAGTCAATGAAAAAAGTATTATCAATCTTCTGTCTCCGACATGCTTGAAAAATATCATTGTCCGACTCATTTAAATTTACATGTATAATTAAAGATTCAACAATGCCATCCACTGCTATGTCCACAGTCAACATTTTGTCTTCCACACTCCATACATGCTTGACACATTTTCGCCAATTTTCTGTAGAAACATTAGATATGGCATTCTGAAAAAGATTTTGTACGTCTGCTAATTTATAGGTCGTATTGTTCCTGACAACTTCATCTTTAACCTGTATAAATTTTATCGGATTGAGCTCACAATGATATGGTGGCAGGCAATAAACAGTAATATTACGTTTTTTTGCCATTTCGTCGATAACAAAACTTGTGTAAAATTATATAAAAACAACACTATGTTTTAATTTACAATATATTTAAAGTCAGTTGACAATTGTTTCACCATACAATGGCTTCTTCAGAAGTAAATAAGAAAGAAAAATATTTGGTAGTAATCCTGGTTAAATAGTGCTTAATGGTAGGTTTACACACTTACCAAGTCTTGGCAAGCCTTGACAAGCTCTAAGCCTTGTCACAAATGAGACTTGCATTTGGAAGTCGTTTACATGCTTGTGAATGCTCAGTGTGCTCCGAACAGTCAAGCATGGCGGACACCGAAGTCGTGGCTGCTATTGCGTTCGGTTTATCATTTATTATATTTGAAATACAAGCAAAGTAAAACAAAAACCCGACGAAGAAGAAGATGGTGGATGATAAAAATACATAAACGAACTAACTAACGCGAAACTAAACGCGCACCAACGTGTAAATGCGTCGCAAGCGCTTGTCACAAACGTCCTTTGATCTGTTCATAAAAACCGACACTCGATCGGAACGGTGACAAGCTGCTCCAAGCTCACGCAAGCCAAGCCAAACAACCCGTTTACACGCTTGTGTTTGTGGACGCTTGTGAAGACTTGGCAAGTGTGTAAAGGGGCCTTAAAACTATCCTTAATTACCTAAGATTATGCTAATCATTTTATTATATTATTTACAGACAGAATTATTTTAAGAATGCAAATCTGTGGTACTATTTCCGAGAACTAATAAAGATTAAGTAAGGGTGAATGGTTTAAGTCTACCTGTTCGTTTAATAATTGATTGGAGTTTTTCCGTTTGTTAATTTCAAGACATTCAAGCAAATTTAATTTTTTAGATTTATTTTCTACATGTAGGATTTTTAACGTATCATCAAAATTATGAGATTCGTTTATTATATGAGTTGCGTAATGTGAATTGTTCTTATTTTTTAAATAACTATGTTTATGTTCTTTAATGCGAGTTTCAAAAGATCTACCAGTTTGTCCTACGTAGGTTTTAGTACAAGATCCGCAATTTAATAAGTAAACTCCTGATTTTAAAGAATTCTTAGATTTGGTTTTGTTATTCAAAATTATACTCCCTGATTTTGAATGATATTTTATTGTTCTTTTTTATTAAATGTTTGGAAATTGTTCTAGTTATTTTCCCTGTGTATGTGAGTGTACGAAATTTTCCTGTTTTGTCATTAATTGTGGGATAACTTAGAGAGATTGCTTGTTTAAAGGATTTTTTATTCAAGATATTATCTATAATGTTGGGGTCATATCCATTATTAATTGCTGTTTGTTTGATTATGTTGAATTCTTTGTTAAAATTAGTTTTAGTCATAACAATATATGTATGAAAGAGTTAAAAGCTGCCATTTTGTGAGGATACGGGTGAGATGAGCTATTATGTATGACTGTGTCAGTATGTGACGGTTTGTGAAAAATCGAGAAATCGTGTTTATTGTTCACTTTTGATATAGATATGTCTAAGAAATTTATAGAGTTATTGGTTTCTAGTTCTATGGTAAATTTAATATTAGGATGCAAATTATTTAGGAAGTTAAGGAGGATTGTTAGTTGTCTATCTGTTCCCGTGAAACAGGAAATGATATCGTCAACATATCTATACCAGTAAACAATATTTTTGCTTACCATGTTTTGATCCAATAAAAATTCATACCTCTGTAGTTTTACTCTACTCATTTTCAGTATTTCTGGATGGCTTGTCGCAGCATGCAGGGTCATATCCAAAGTTGGAATTCTTTTTTCCATAAAAAAGTCATAAACAATATGCCTTACTGCTTGTTTTCGGTAAACGTTCGTTACGCGGCCTTTTTAAGAAAAGAGCTCTTTTTTTCTCTTGGAATGATCAAATTGGGGTGAAGCCGTTTTTGCGCTTTTTTTGGTAAATAAAAATTAACCTATATCACTCACAACTGTTGATAACCACTGATCGATACCGTCAGTTGTTTTCTGAAGAATAGGCTCCGTTCACACTAATGGATGAAATGCCTAATCTTTTCAAAAAATTATTAAATTTTTTTCAGTTATAATCTAATTTTATCACAAAATTGTTTATTGTCATTATTTTTGGTGAAATTTCGGTACGCGGGCTTTTCAGAAAAAGGAAGATTTTTTTTTAAATAGGCTTAAAATGGCCTAAATTTGCAAGAACAGCCTTACCTCGATTTTTCTCGTCAATCTTTCAAAATTAGACCATTTTAGGCCTATTCGAAAAAAACCTTATGATTTGTTCTTTTCGTGTTGTTTTCCGCAAAGAAAATTTCACTGTAAATGTAGCAAAATCATTTCGGCGCATGCGCATAAACGAACTGAGTTCTCTCGAGCAGTTTCGAACAGTGGTTGTCAGTAGCATAGTAGATTTTCATACGCTTACGTATCAATGTTTATATGCAAAAAAAACATGTAAAAACGGCCTCCCTCCGATATTTTCTCATAAATCTTTCAAAATTAGACCATTTTAAGCCTATTTCAAAAAAAAACCCACGTAACGAAGTTTTGCCTTATTTTCTGATGTCTGTCAGCTGAAGTTCTTTTCAGCCTGGTCTCTTTTTTGGAGAGTCTATACTCCCTCCTTTTCTTTTCTTAAAATTCTGTAAACTGTCTTTACCAACTCCGGTTATTAAGGAACATTTTGTCACACAATCACAATTTTGATCGTTTTTAACGTAGTCGAATATACTTTCAACTATACGCTTTTTATTATGAGTTAGCGGCCCGAATTTTTGTTAACACACTAACTGACTTGTCACTAACTGGCTTGACACTTGGGCTTGTGCTGTTGGGGCAACAGGAAAGTATGTAAATAAAATGATTTGGTCGGCAATAAAACTTGGTTACAAAAGAGAATTGTTACCTGAAATGGATAGTACGCCTCTGTTATAGGACCGCCGGGCAGTCCACTGGCATTTTTATTACTATCGGTTTCAAATAGAGTAAGCATACAGACCTCCAAACCCTAGCCGCAATATTTACCCGCAGACTAACTTATAAATCATAACTGTGAACTATGAGCCTAAACCATACCTACTACAAAGCCCTAGAAAAAAACGAAAAAAAAAACCTAGAAAAATTGAAGAAGAATCGAGAAAATCTACAAAAACCTGCAAAATCGACAAGTATTCAGAAAAACTATAAAAATTAAGAAAACCAAAAAAAATTGACAAATTTGAGAACAGAGGACGAAAGCTTTCACGGCCTTGGTTGTATGACACCTTTATACTGAAGTTCGAATCTTATGAATACACTTCTAAGGGTCGAAAAATGTGTAAATTGTTTAAAGCATATGTTTAAATTTTGGTTATTATCCAAATCTATTACTACCGTTGAAAATATACAAAACCTAATGATCTATCCGCCCTGAAGCGACATCGTTTAAAAACTATAGGTTCCTTTCCTACTTCAATTTTGAAATGGACGTCTCGTTTTTTTAGTGTTCCGTACGGAACACTTATAAGATCATTTCGGTGTCTGTCTGTCCGTCTGTCAAACCCGATTTTCTCCGAAACTATTTGTCATAGAAAGTTGAAATTTGGTAATAATATAGGAATTGATGGCCTCATCAGAGCCATGTAGTTTTGAAAGTTAACTTAAGGGGTTAATTTTGGGGGGTGAAATCGGAAGTGAAAAAAGTATTTTTTTAGTAGGTAATCGAGTGTGGTGTCAAATGAAAGCTTGTGAAAACACGAGTAAAATATATATATATATATAATGTAATACTTGCGCGCACTTTTCTTTGTATTATTTTTAAAAAATCGCGAAAAATCGCTTATGAAAAATTCTGGAATATTCTCCACGGGGTGTAGATTGAACGAAAATTATCACGAGTGCATTACCTGTAATAATTTATCTGGTATACAAAAAAAAAAAAACAGAAATTTCAAGGTCATCAATTTTCAGTAAAGATTGGAAATAAACTTTGTTGGTGCAGTTGCACAGCGAGTATACGTTGGCTATGCCCTTCTTGCAATAGGGCAATGCCGGTTCTTCTGGGGTGGTATCCATTTTCCGATGACGTATTTAGTGAGCAGGTATAGCAGAAATGTTGGCGGTTCAAGTTCCCATAAAGGAATTTTAGGAAAATGCAGTTGCATGTATTTTTACAGGGATGAATAGCGCGCAACCAGTACGCAAATGAGCAAAAACGATTCTATTGAGTAAAACCGTTTTAATCAGTAAAACTTTTTGGAAATCCAAATGTTTTTGATATTATTGGAAAGAGTCGGCATTCTAAAGATACCAAAAATAATACCATTGTTTGAAAATCAAATTCGAGGATCAGTGTTAAATGAAGCAAAATCGTTGGAGTCGATTTTTTTGCTCGCCATTGTACAAATATAGTAGTACCATGTGAACAGAAACTAATAAATTAAAGTTATTATAAGAAAAATATGCAAAACTCATTTGGGGTGTGTTTTGTGAAGTCCCTGATCATTTTATACTTCCGTTACAACATTTTTTATTTTAAAAGCAATCAACGTACGGAACACTAATTGCGCAAGTTCAACTTGCACTTGACCGTTTTTTTTTTCGAGAATATTGTGCTAATAAGGGACAGACGAACCGACGAACAGATCGACAAAGTGGAGATTATGTTTTCGTGACTGAGATACTCTTAAGCGTAAAGAAATGCTAAAATTTGGAAGGTGATTTTTTTCACGAATACAATACTTCCCGTTAGCGAACGAAGTAAAAAGAACGAATGTTGAACGAAATTGAAAAAAAAATAATAATAAAGGAAAGATAATGTATAAGAGTAAGAACTTCATAGAAAAAGGAATGGGGATACTTAATAAATTATGAAAATTTAATAAACATGTAGAATTTTCTAAAAAATATAAGACTTTGATCTAGTACTCCAAAAAATGTCGACCAAGTTACCATATTCACCAAAATTATTCTTCTTTTTTTGGTGCCTTGTCTGTTCCGATTGTTCCCGATCATTAAGGCAATTTGGATTTTGTTAACAGCCGCTCGGAAAAGACCTGTTGTTATCATCAAGAACGCATCTTGGTCTAGGACCTCTTTTTCCCAGCACCTTTCCCTACAATATCACCTGTAATAATTTGTATTGCTGTTCATTCTTCTTGATGTGCTCCAGATATTGCAGTTTCCTGAATTTTATGGTATTAAGGATTGCGATTGTTTTATTCAACCTTCTAAGAACCACAAAATTAAAAAAAAAAGAAATCTAACGCAATTTTAAAAGGTTATAAATGGCTATTTTTACGGAAACTTTATATAGGCTACATTGAGCGAAGCAACGTAAAAATAATGTAGGGTGTTTTATAAAGGAAACACTATAGTCAGCAAAATAAAAAATATACCAACTTTTTTTAAGTTTAAAGTATTAATGGCATTTATTCTTTTTTTTTGCAGCTACACAAGAGCAAGTTTCCATCCGTCCAACGAGTTTTCCTACCGACGACCTAAACTTACGAAGAAAAAATGTTGTACTTAGCAGGCAGAATAGTAGACAGTCTGTCAAATCGCTCATCGAAACCATTGAAAGCCAAGGAAAACCAATACCAAAAAATAGTAAGTTAATTATTTACTAACCAGTTAAGTTAGATTTATGTTTGCAACAGATTGAAATCAGTAAAAATAAATATGTTTGTGAAATTTAGCCAACAAACTAGTCTACTGTGATCTGATTGCTTTTGACCGATTTGAATCTGGCTATGAACAACAAGTTGCTAATCTGTAGTTTGATATCTCCACAGTGATTCTTTTTAAATATAAATCCCTAACTAGTAAACCATAAATAATTAAGTTACTTGTCATTTGCACTAACAACAGAGTTTGATAGTGTTAAGCTATATTGTCACTGATGTACCCCGGTTCGACCCCATAAAAAAATCCCTGTTTTTAAGGGAGAGTTTTCTACTATTTCCACAAGGGCAGTGGGAAGGCATTTGGCCCTCCTAGCCCTCCTTTTGTTACGCTACATATACTAATATACAATATGGTATATATTACTAGCCCAGTCGCGAGGAATTTTCAGATGACGATAATTTTGAAGCCAGAGATTTTTGCTGTAATGGTTAGTTTTTTTAGAGTAAAAAAAGAAAAAAAATCTTTCCACACTAGTCCGGAAAATCACCAGAAAAATCGAAAAAACCGTTTTTTTTTTTAAATATCTTTTAAGAGGTGCAAAATTTAGAATATATGTATGTATATATATATATATATATATATATATATATATATATATATATATATATATATATATATATATATATATATATATATATATATATATATATATATATATATATATATATATATATATATATATATATATATATATAATATATAATATATAATATATAATATATAATATATAATATATAATATATAATATATAATATATAATATATAATATATAATATATATATATATATATATATATATATATATATATATATATATATATATATATATATATATATATATATATATATATATATATATATATACAAGAATGTGATACATATACATATATATATATATATATATATATATATATACATACATATACATATATATATACAGTGGCGTACGAAAGTTTCCGGCCAGTGACATTTCGTACTCTAATTTATTAAAATAAAAAAGTCTAATGATTTTTAATCATTATGAGATGTCAGTATGAAATATAGGCAATAAAATAATATAGTAAAAGAGTATTATTTATGTTTGTGAATATATTTATTATTATTATTCTTTTATTTATATGTATAAAAGTTTCCGGCCACTTTGTACTACGAGAAAAATTATTAGTCCATATGCTCTATAATAGACTTAAAGTATATTTTTATGTTAATATTTTGTAGCCATACCCTTTGGAGCGATAACAACCGCACAACGATGTGGCATTGACTTAATTAATCGATTAATACAAGCAGGTGAAATTTTATCCCATTCTTCCTTCAATGATTTGAATAATGCGGCTTTATTTGAATATGTACGCTTTCGAACTTGACGATCTAGCATTGTCCATAAGTGTTCTATTGGGTTCAAGTCCGGTGATTGAGATGGCCAGCTTAAAACTCTCACATTTGAAGCAGAAAACCACGGTTTTAACAACTTGGATGTATGTTTGGGGTCATTATCCTGATGAAATATCCAATTCTGCGGCAATGTTTCTTCAGCATATGATAACAAATTGTTTTCTAAAATGTCCTTGTAAATATCAGCGTTCATATTTCCGTTGATCTCGATCAATGGACTGACTTCTTGTGCAGAGAAAATTCCCCAAACCATCACACTTCCTCCACCGTGTTTTACAGTAGGAATTTGGTACCGAACATCATTTCTCGTACCAATAGGACGTCGTACATGTTGTCTACCATCGCTTCCAAAAAGATTAAATTTAGATTCGTCTGAAAAAGCTCCTTTTTTCCAATCTTTGATTGTCCAATATAGGTGATCTTTGGCAAATTGTAATCGGGCCTTCTTTTCTTTTTACTGATTAATGGTTTTTTTAATACCTATACGGCCAAAAAGTCCACATCATGTAGTCTTCGTGTCACAGTACTACGACTAACATTAGCTAGGTTTTCATCCTTTAGCTCGCGTGCAATTTCGGCAGCAGTTTTCTTGACATCCGCAGTTGATTTGTGTTTAATGATACGATCTACTTTTTTAGATGTTTTTCTTGGTCTTCCGTTACACGGACGATCTTTTAAATCATTTCCACAACGGTATTTTACAATAATATCGTTCACAGTTGATTTACCTATCGATAATAATGAAGCAATCTCACGAGAAGACTTTCCTTCTTTTGAAAATTTTATTACTCTCTCACGAATTTGGATTTGCATATGCCGAGCTATGTTTATGCTCCCACGACCTTTTATGAACTAAATGTGAACATTCAACGCGCTATTATTTGTAAATACGTCTTTGAACGTCCTACTGCGTCAATGTATATTATGAGGCCGGAAACTTTTGCACATATAAATATAAGAATAATAATAATAAATATATTCACAAACATAAATAATATTCTTTTACTATATTATTTTATTTCCTATATCTCATACTCACATCTCATAATGATTAAAAATCATTAGTCTTTTTTTTTCATAAATTAGAGTACAAAATGTCACTGGCCGGAAACTTTTGCACGCCACTGTATATATATATATATATATATATATATATATATATATATATATATATATATATATATATATATATATATATATAAACAAAGTTGTAGAGCAAGAATGTGATCTTGCTCCGAGGTACACCTTCTTCTTGATCCTGGTCTCCGTGTAAAAACGCCAGTCTCTTGGTAACGTCTGTAGCCTGTGGAGACAGCTGACTGGCTCAGGTGTAGTTGCGCAGCGACTATACGTGGGCTATACCCTTCTTGCAATAGGGCAATGACTTGTGCCGTGTCTTCCGGAGTAGTATCCATTTTCCGATGACGTATTTAGTGAGCAGGTATAACAGAGATGTTGGCGGTTCAAGTTCCGATAAAGAAATGATAGAAAAATGCAGTTGCATGTGTTTTTATAGGAATGAATAGCGCGCAACCAGTACGTTGCTGAACGAGCTAAAACGATTCGATTGGGTAAAATCGTTTTAATCAGTAAAACTTTTTGGAAATCCAAATGTTTCTGATATTATTGGAAAGAGTCAGCATTCTAAAGATACCAAAAATAATACCACTGTTGGAAAATCAAATTCAAGGATCGGTGTTAAATGAAGCAAAATCGTTGGAGTTTGCTCGCCATCGTACAAATATAGTAGCAGCATGTGAACAGAAACGAATACAAATTAAAGTTATTACAAGAAAAACATGCAGAACTCCTTTTCAAATCAATAAATTAATATAACAATTGTTGAATGGCGATTCTCTATATAAAAGAATATTTATCACTTACGTAGTCAAACACTGGGATTGTGACGAGTAGGAGTGTTATTACCAATACGGAGGAGAAAATCCTGGGAAACCATGCACTTCGCATATATTTAACTATTGAAATTATCGTTAGATGAGTCACCATGAAAAATGGCATTCAGTGAGTGAACTAAAAATGCCCCATTTATAAGCGAAAGATGACTAGAACCAGAATGTCGTCATCATCATCATTAGCTATGCAGTTCATCGTCGGACATAAGCCTCCCCTAAGTACGTCCATCTTCTTCGGTTTTAGGCCTTGTTTATCCAGTTCTATCGCACTAGTCTTTTAATGTCGTCAGACCATGGGATTGCTGGCGTCCTCTACTTCTTTTTTCATTCCAGGGCCTCCAGTTGTTTACTTAATGGATCCATCGATTGTTAGAAAGTCTTGCGATATGACCCGCCCAGCTGCACTTCAACCTATTTACCCTCTCAGCTACATCAGTTATCTTGGACCTTTCTCGAATTTCTTCATTAGTTAGCCTATCCCTCAACGATATTCCCTACATCCTCCTTTCCATCCCTCGTGGAGCTACTTGTAGGCGATTTATAATTTCTTGATTCAAAGCCCACGTTTCCGGTCCGTATGTCAGTACTGGCAACACACATTGATCAAATGTGTTCGCTTTTTATACTCTATCCGTTTGCAAGGCAAAGTAATAAATCACGTAAAATTATGTAAATTAGTAATAAAAGTGGCCCAGTGGGTAATAAACCAAAGGCGGGTTGTTTTACCTGATGGGGTTAATTTGGATTATAAACCGTATCGAGGGTATACTTTCAGTTTATTTTCTCACGTAACACGTAGTGCATCAGTTCAGAACAATAAAGATGTCTTCCTTAAAACGTCAAAAAATAACGGCTTGAAGCTTAAATGAAAAAATCATAATTAGGAATGTATTGAATTACATCAAAAGTGATGAAAACCTTAATTTAAGTGTCGACGATAGTGTTCAAAAGTGTTCCCCAATGACCGGAGTTGGAAAAAAAAAAAAAAAAAAAAAAAAAAAAAACAACTATCTGTCGAATTTTGAAGGAAGAAAGGGCAGAAGGAGTTACTGCGCCAAAGCTAAAACCAGGTAAAATAAAACTGGAGCTGACAGAAGATATAAAAAATTCACTGCGAAAATTCATTCATTGGTTTTTCATTGAAAAAAAATCTCAACTTTGGACTTAATTCGAGAGGCTGTTAAAAGTAACCCACAGATAGCAAGGATGGGCAGCACCAAGTTGTGGGACGTTTTAAAATCAATCAATCAAATTTCAAAGAAAATCCTTGTTAATTGAAAGGGGAGAAATCTGAGAAAAATTAGACATGAGCGTTCTCAAGGAAAACGTATTTATTATTTAGACGAAACTTGGATAAATGAAGGGTACACCGTAAATAAGTTTTGGCAGGACAAAATCGTTTTGAGTTCAAGACAAGCTTTTATGGAAGGTTGGTCAACCGGTCTCCGTCCACCATCTCGAAAAGGATGCCGATTAATTATAACACATATAGGGAGTATTCACGGTTTCGTTAATGGCGTTCTGTTTACATTCGAATCGAAAAAAACAGATTACCACGAGGATATGAATTTTGATGTGTTTGAAGAATGGTTTACGCAGATAATAGATTTGATTCCATTCCATTCTAAAAAAGTTGAACGTGTTCCCACGATGGGATGGCTTAAACGTGATATACAGTCTTGGTTAACTCAGAGAAATATATTATTCTATGATGACAATGTTAAACGCGAGTTAATACATTTAGTCAAACATGAAGTTTTAATAAACAAAGATAAGTACAATAAGTACGTTATCGACGAAATTGCCAAAACTCGGGATAAAACTGTTCTTAGCTTGCCACCATACCACTGTGAACTTAATACTATAGAGCTTATTTGGGCTCAAGTAAAAAAGCGAAGTGGCTAGAAACAATGTGACCGACAAATTAACAGACCTTAAAAATGTATTTACAAAAGCAATATGTAATGTCACTCCAGAAAACTGGCAAAAATGTGTTGAACACGTAATTAAAGAAGAAGATAAAATGTGGACACTAGATTCATCAATGGACCAAATTGTAGAACCAGTAGTTATGGTTAGGTACAGATGATGCTATGTCAGATTTTAGTTCGGATATGTCTGATAGGTCGGATTTAGAAGGTGTTTAAGATTAACCTAGCACTAAGGCTAGATATAATAATTTTATTTTGTCATTAAATTTAAGTTATAGTTTAAGGTGTTATTTTATAAATGATAAACTTTTAATTGTTACCCTCGATGTTAAATGGGCATGTCCCGTGGATAAATAAATAAATAAATATTAATAAAAATAAAAAAAACAAGTCAACATACAGTTATTGGGTCTTCCCTGTGTGACATTTGTATTTGTTTAGATTTTAGGGTTTAAATAGTGTTTTGTAAAGGCACATACGGGAGCATGCACCTAGGTGCGTTTATATTTTAAAACTTGTTTATATGTAATTAATTTCCTATCTGTTTGTAAATTTATATGTTTTGATAAATAAATTTGATTTGTTTTGATCTGAACTATCATATTGTTTTTTTGCATGCATATATTATGCAGGTAGGTAATCATCTGGCATTGATGGGCGCAGCTCTGTCATCTTATTATAATTCCTCAATTTTGTTCAATACTAGTTTTACTCTCGTAATATTATTGTAATATCTGTAATATTTTGCAATATATTTTTTTAATATAACCCACCATTATTATAACACATGGGCTGAAAAGTCCCGGGCCTAACACATAGATGGCGCTAGTTTTATTGCAGTCACCTTTTTTTCAGTTAATACTAACCTTCAAAAGACAGCTGTTAAAATTTCATGATATTCTATTCATTAGTTTGTGAGTTATTGTGCTAAGAGTGACGCTACTTTTGTTATTTTCAAAACAATGGATCAAAAACAATTTCGTGTTTTAATTTTACACTGCTTCTTGATGGGAAAAAATACCGTTCAAGCGAAGCAATGGCTTGAAAAGTGTTATGGGGACTCCGCTCCATCAGAAACAACAATAAAACGTTGGTTTGCTGACTTCAAACGTGGTCGTAGAGACACCGATGATGCAGAACGCAGTGGACGTCCAAATGAGGCGGTAACACCAGAAAACATCAAAAAAATCCATAAAATCGTTTTGAATGATCGAAAAGTGAAGTTGCGTGAGTTAGCTGACATCGTAAAGATATCAAAAGAACGTGTTGGCTTTATATTGCATGAGCATTTGACTATGAGAAAGCTCTGTTCAAAGTGGGTGCCGCGTTTGCTCACTGTTTATCAAAAACAAGAACGTGTTGATGATTCTGAGCAGTGTTTGGCCATTGTTAGAGCGGCGCTGGAATGATTGCGTTGCTCTTGATGGAGATTACGTTGATGAATAAAGCTAATTTTGAACCAAAAAAACCGTGTTTTCTTTGTTAGGCCCGGGACTTTTCAGCCCATGTGTTAGCTATAATTAATACAAAAGAAATCAGTCGATACGCCACTGCTCGGTCATTTTCGAGATTTTCAAGGCAAAAATGCCATAATTCTATTGTAATTTTCCATAAATGTTAGTCCAAGCTAATACTACCGGTACAAATAATCTTGTAACTTTTTTGCGTAAAATGTACTGTGCGCTATCGAGACTCGTACTATCGCGTGAAGTAAATTTGCATAATTTTACATGATTTATTACTTCGCCTTGCAAACGGATAGAGTATAGTGTATTTGGGAAATTGAAAAGGAAGATGTTTCGCAATCTGCTAAACGCCAACCAAGTCGATGATATTCTCCTTAATAAATCCACTTTCAAGTTTTCTTTGGATTTTAATATTTTTTTTTTTTGTCCAAGCTATACGTATGAATCCGTTCTTGTGATTTTTGCGTTTTCGATGTTCAATACTGCTTCTTTATCGCAGTCGTCATTTATCATGAACATGGTTTATGTTCAGACCAATCTCTCTGGACTTGTTCGTTCAGCATTTCTTCCAATTCTTATTTGTTGTTAGATATAAGCACAATATCATCTGCGAATCGCAAATGATTGAGTTGCTCTCCTCCCATTCCTATACCTATACCCTTACTTGTCCATGGAAGTTATTTGAACAAATCTACTAGCGCCAACGTAAACAATTTCGGCGCGATGGTATCCCCTTGACGTACCCCTCTTTTCATTTCTATCTTATTGGTGTTTTCTTTCAATACTAACTGAAATGTTGCATTTTTATATATATTTTGTCAATTCTACAGTAACTTAGACCATCTAATGTTGCCCAGATTTCAAGGGAATCAAACGCTTTCTCGTAATCCACAATGGCCACCCAAATCTTAAAATTATTCTCGAACCAGAATGTATGTCAGCTATAAAGAAAAGGGAAACTTTTGGGTTAAGTATTGGCTATATAAAGAGACCCATTCGCACAATATTGTAGACACTAAAGTCAGTTTCGGCAGTAATTTTTACAGCTTAATCTTAAATACGATGTACTAGGACTGTAATGCTGTTTCTGATAATTTTAGTACTACTGTTTCTAAGAACACCTTTAAAATAATTATTAAAGTTCAATGAATTAATGTCAAAAAATTAATCAATACTCCGGGCCAAATAATGGTTTAAAATGTTACACCGTTCAAATTAAAAAATTTGAACGGTAGTGAATAATCAAGAAAAAAAATTTTTGGAAAATTAGTTAAAAAAAAAAAAATTGGCGCTGCTAGTGTCTAAATTAAAATTCTTATATTTTCTTCATCCATAAACGGGTTTTCGACTGAAGTTAGAAGACTTCAGTCAGTCATTTAAATAAAAAATATACAGGGTATTTCATTTAAAAGGAATTCAAAGGGTACTATAAAGGTGAAGAGATGAAACAAGTCTCTTTGCGAATCTGGCATTCCATCGGTCATACGCTTTTTCTACCATTTCGAAGATATTTAAGATGCATAGTTTTTACTAGTTTAACAGCTACGAACCTTTTTGTTCATGTTGCAGCTTTTGCCAGTGTCAGTCGAAGCAGTTCGGCTTCTTCGATCAATTCCTTGGCATCGGACATACGAAACCCCTCCAGCCCTTCAATATTACCGACACCGTCACCTGGCAGCCCATTGAGGACGCCTTCTGATTGGTCGGATATATCGACCAATAATGTTGCTCAAATTAAAACACCATTGAAGGAACAGCAGCCGAATAAAATTAATAATTGGGGGAAGAATATGATAAATGGTAAGAAATTGAAATATTTAACCGAGGAATTTCTTCTGAGACAATTAAAGGCGCAAAAATATTTTTTTTAAGAACTAAATGCTCTATAGTTTTAAGATAATATTTAAATGCCAATACATATTGTTTTATGTAAAACATGTATACATATACGTGGTGAGATCCAAAAGTTCCCGGACTAACGTTATAAAAATTTGAAGTAGTTGCTTTTAGGCTTCGTGACTCCCTTCACCTGAATGTGTATTGTCTGTACCTCCATTTCTTTCACTGGCCGAACGTAATACGTAGGCTGAAAAGTTTTTGGTCTGACACATAGATGTCGCCCTTTTCAAAAACTCCATATGATTTATAGGAATTACCAACCTTCAAACGATACGTGTCAAAATTTCATGACATTTCGACGATTATTTTACAAGTTACAGTGGTTTTAGTGACGCTACTTTTGATATTTCCAAAACAATGGATAAAATCGAATTTCGTGTGGTGATTAAATACTGTTTTTTGATGGGAAAAATACCGTTCAAGCAAAGCAATGGCTTGATAAGTGTTACGATGCTCAGAGTTGTTCGAATGATTTGTTTAACTTTGACGATTATTTCAGGTGTTGTTGCAGTCAAAGGCTTTTGGAACGCACATCGTCTTCCACTGGATTTCGACCCATCTTAAATCGCGCAAAATACTCGAAAATTTCCGTATAACTTAAGGCTACGTCCCCCAATGTTTTCTGAATCACTTCGTACGTTTCAGTGCCCGTTTTCTTTTCGTATCCATTCTAAAAATTGCAGAGACCTTTACGCAAACTTAGAAATAGAACAAACTGAACGGGCTAGCAGAACTACCTACTGCCATCTATCGGTGCGAGTCGGTCCAGGAACTTTAGGTCGCATGGCATAAATATGTACAATAT
The DNA here is from genome assembly GCA_019049505.1 of Pachyrhynchus sulphureomaculatus. Taxonomy (NCBI): domain Eukaryota; kingdom Metazoa; phylum Arthropoda; class Insecta; order Coleoptera; family Curculionidae; genus Pachyrhynchus; species Pachyrhynchus sulphureomaculatus. The sequence goes on from CM032448.1 coordinate 38,972,789, forward strand.
ATATATATATATATATATATATATATATATATATATATATATATATATATATATATATATATATATATATAATTACTAAATTTAGGAAAAAAAATGAATTTATCGTTACAAGTCCAGAATTTTAACCCAAAACGAAAACTGTAAAGTGTAGTTCGTAATACGTGTGAAAGGTACTGTTCACATTCATATGACTTGTGATCTTGGCTCTGGAAAGTAAGATTTTTAGCATATGTTACATGATGTTTTATTATTTGATGTAGATGGTCTGTCAAAACCAGATTTAGTGAAAACGAAATGTGAAGATTCTTACAGAGATTCCATTTTGCAAAAAGGCATAGATTTTTCTCGAAGAAACAGCTATTCTGATCTAAGTAAGTAAAATACTTATTTATCATTATAAATATTATTACTGGAATATGGAAAAAAAAATGATTTTAAATGTATGGGTATGAATAGGAATGAATTGATTTGGATAGAAACATGATGGAATTATGTTAAGAGTATTTGATTGGGTGGTGTCGGTTGATTCTTAGTTTTTCACTCAAATAATAAACTACTAAAAAACTTTTAAAATATGCACTAAAGAATCGGGACCAATATTTCAAAATTTTAAGTTGATGGTGCCAATTACAAGACAATTTGTTGTAATCAAAATTTACTAATGTTTTTTTAAAGATCCTGTAAAAGTAATATATATATATATATATATATATATATATATATATATATATATATATATATATATATATATATATATATATATATATATATTATATATACCGTCAGAGAGTATTTGCCCACCTAGTTATTTCAGTTCCAAGACAACAAAAACCCAGATAATATATTTTTTTTTAATTTTAATGAATTATTATTTATTTTCACATTATTTACGGTCTAGAAAATCAGAAAAATATTCATGATTTTTCAGGATTTTCGCATGATTCCTTCTATCCTAAAGATTTTTCCAACTTTACCGTTGCCAAAACAACCCCAAACCATTACTGAACCTCCACCATGTTTTACTGTAGGCAACTACTAGGCTTCCAACATCCTCTCTCCAGCTGACCGCCGCACGTAAACTCGTCGATTTGAACCGAAAAATTTCGCATTTAGATTCGTTGCTCCAAAGGACGGAATTCCATTGTTCTGATGTCCAATTTTCATGTTCTCGGGCCCATTCTAATCGTTTACGTTTATTCACTTACCTCACTGCAACTCTCCCGCGTAGTCCACCTTCTGCTAATCTGTTCTTCACGGTTGTCACGCTGATGGGGATCGGCCGCTCCAGGTTTACTTGAGCCGTGATTTCTGGTGCGATTAGGTCTGCTGGACATTGTTATAGCTCTGTCTTCAGCAGGAGTCGTTTTTCGAGGCCTTCCTGAACGTTTTTGGTTAGGAATTCCATGTCCCGCAGAAAATCTTTTTACGATGTAGTCCACCGTTCTCCTTGGCATCAGCATATCACTCGCGATTTGTAGACTCGAGTGACCATTTGGATATCTCGCAATTATCAGAGCCCAATTTTCAACGGAAACTTCTTTCGTTTTGGGCATTTTCATATAAAAATTGAGCCTGTATCAATGACAAAGTACTGTTTGCGAATGGTTAATTTCCAAAAGGGCAATGGTATTTATAACATAGTTTTTATCATAAAATGTCACTAGGAATTTCCATAATCCCTAGAAACTTGAAATGAGTTCTTTCTTCAACTGGAATTCTCAGAAATCGCCTCAAAAGATTATTATGCAAAACTTGGAAATTTGTTCTAATTGGTTTTTAATTTGTGATTTCACCAAAAAAAGACTTATCTAAACAATTTTATGAAGGACACTTGTTAAGAACAATTAGATTTACCGAATATAATAAAAGGGTTTAATTAGGTCTTTTAAATTTTGGCAGTTACATTGAAATTTCTAGGTGGGCAAATACTTTCTGGCGGTAGTATATATATATATATATATATATATATATATATATATATATATATATATATATATATATGTATATATGTATATATATATATATATATATATATATATATATATATATATATATATATATATATATATATATACGAGGCTGGTTTGAAAAGTCCGTGCAAAAATAAAAACTACTTATGTGTTTGGGGTAAACCTTTTTTATTTTTCTCCTTTTAGGCTTATACACTTCGTCCAACGATGTTCTAGTTTGTTGATCCCTTCCGAATAATAGGATTTGTCCAAGTCTGCAAAATATCCATTAGTGTCTGCAATCACCTCCTCGTTTGAATAAAATCTTTGTCCCGCCAGCCATTTCTTCAAATTGGGGAACAAATAGTAGTCCGAGGGAGCCAAGTCTGGAGAATAGGGGGGATGTGAAACGAGTTGGAATCCTATTTCCATTAATTTTGCGACCACAACTGCTGAGGTGTGTGCTGGTGCGTTGTGGTGATGGAAAAGGACTTTCTTGTGGGCCAATCGCGGGCGTTTTTCTTGCAGCTCGGTTTTCAAACGGTCCAATAACGATGAATAATATTCACCTGTAATAGTTTTACCCTTTTCCAGATAGTCGATGAGGATTATCCCTTGCGAATCCCAAAAGACAGTCGCCATAACCTTTCCGGCTGAAGGAACGGTCTTCGCCTTTTTTGGTGCAGATTCCCCCTTGGTAACCCATTGTTTAGATTGTTGTTTGGTCTCAGGAGTATAGTAATGTATCCATGTTTCATCCACAGTGATGAAAGGACGCTTAAAGTCCTCCGGATTCTTCTGGAACAGCTGCAAACCATCCTTGCAACACTTCACACGATTCCGTTTTTGGTCAAACGTGAGCAATCGCGGCACCCATCTTGCGGATAGCTTTCTCATGTCCAAATGTTTATGCAAAATATTATGTACCCGTTCAGTCGAGATGCCCACAGCACTAGCAATCTCACGCACCTTAACTCTTCTGTCATCCATCACCATATCATGGATTTGATCAATGATTTCTGGAGTCGTAACCTCCACAGGCCGTCCAGAACGTTCAGCGTTTCTTGAAAATCACTCGACTTCCTTGATTCACACGAATGCCAAACACAAAGAAATAGACCAATATGGCTGAAACTTGGTGTGCGTTCATTCAAGAGATGCTACTAACTAAACATGACCTCGATACGCGCCGGTGGTGCCATCTCTCGGACTTTGCACGGACTTTTCAAACCAGCCTCGTATATATATATATATATATATATATATATATATATATATATATATATATATATATATATATATATATATATATATATGCGTATTTGATTAACGGGAACCGGTCTGGCCTGTAAATAAAACTCTTCTCTTCTTTAATATCCAATATTTCGTTATCGTTCTTCGCCTTCTTCAGGAGTAAGAAAATGCAATCAGTCCTCGAAATCAAAATTCCACATCTCGATTTTTTCTACACAAACTACAACTTCGTTAAACAAGTGTTTGAATACTTTTCAACTTTTACAATAATAGTATTCTCGGATGAAGCACATTTATTCCTTGACAGACACCTCAATAAACAGATTGCCATTATTAGAGTCCAAGAAATCTATAACTAAAACATCAACCGTAACTGCTTCAAAGTGTCGGCTTGGCCGCGATTATGTGAAATAATCTGTTCGTAAAAAGGCCGCACAAGTTTTACTTCAGAGCGACATGTAAAGATAAAAATTGATTTCCAATAGAGGTGACCTAAGTTGGCCTATACGTGGCCTTAATTTGACGCCGTGGATTTTTTCTAGTGGGGTATTTCAAAACTAAAGTTTATTGTAACAATCCTTGTTTCCTAAAATAATTAAAAGAAAATAAACGGCAAGAAACGACAGCGATCACAGAAACGATTTGCAGAGCAGTAATAATTTTACTTCTGACTTAGAAGAGTTTGAGCAACGTGAGATTTCACGTTTAGATTATGTAACTAATTAAATAATTTTCGGAGGGCCCTAGTTTGATATACACTAAATATTTTTTTCATTTATCAACTTGTTTTTTTACTATAATTATTTTGAATTAAACTTTTATTAGCATCTGGTGTTATTATTTTTTATATATTAATTTATACTTAGAGAGAAAAAGTTTTGTATCGGAGAACATGCAATTTCCTCCGGTCTTAATGATTTGATGCCTACGAGTGTCACTCAATAAGTAAAGAGACAAATAGCTCTAGCTTAAGAACGGTTTGTTGGATTGCTACAAAATATGGCCTACTTTTCGACATAATCCCTCCCCCTCAACGTTAAAACACTTGTCCCACCTTTCTGCTAGCTTCTTGATTCCTGTGGCAAAGAATTCTTTCGGTTGACGTCAAAGTCACTATTGCACTTTTTCCTTTACTTCTTCATTATCGGTGAACCTCTTTCCACGTAGGGCATCTTCGAGAGGTCCGAACAGTTAAAAATCACACGGAGCCAGGTCTTGGTTGTGTGTGGGATGAGGCAAGATCTCCCATCCCAGTTCTTGAAGCTTTTCTTGGGTAAGCCGGGCCATATGAGGGCGGGCTTTGTAAATGGTTCTGAATAATATTGTGAACAGTTCCAATGCATACCCCAACCTTCTGAGCTATCATTTCAACAGTAATTCTTCTGTGATCACGAATAGGTCCATCAATGCTCGATGGTAACGAGGGACCGGAAACTTCGGCTGGACATCCACTTCGCTGCTCGTCACACACTCCTGTTCGGCCACTTTTGAACCGACACCTAACACATGTAAACGTTCGCACGGTTCATGCAACTTTGTCCATACTATAATAATATTCTAGAGTGTATTTGACTTGGCTTAACCCCTTCTGCTACAAAAAAACTGATTACAGAACAGCTGCTCTTCTAAAGTGCAGTCTTCCAATGGACTCGCCATGGTAAACTGGATATTTTGAGGTTATGTTTACATTACATGTTCGAACAGCTGATTAAAACTCATCACAAGGTTGCCAACTTGCACTCCTAGAAGTATGGCGCGGTTTCGTTGAATGGGTTTAAGCTGAAACCAATTGTCTCTTTACTTATTGAATACCCCTCATGTTTCTCACGTTTATTTTATTGACTTTTTAAATATTTCTGTCAGTTTTTAATCGACATCTTTTTTATTTTCTAACTCAATGTTCTTTTATTTTTAGGTGAACGTAAGGATCCGCTCAACAGCCTCGTAAAAAACGGAGGCTCGAAACGCAACGCCCTACTGAAATGGTGCCAAAACAAAACAGTAGGATACCGTAACATAGATATAACCAATTTCAGCAGTAGCTGGAACGATGGTTTGGCACTTTGTGCCCTGTTGCATACGTATCTCTCCGATAGAATCCCGTACGATTCGCTAACTCCCCAAGAAAAGAGGCGGAATTTCTCATTGGCTTTTTCAGCTGCTGAGAGTGTTGGTATTCCTACGACTTTGGTAAGTTTCTAATTTAACATTCTTAGATAATAATATAAATCTAAAATTGTGTTAAAAATCTTTAGAACATCTGGAAAAATCTACAAGACAAAAAATTTAATAAAAAAAATCGGTTAAGTGATTTGCTAAGTATTTCCCATTCTAACACGCAGTTCTAAAATCAGTATTAAATTTCACTTGCTTGTACTAAAATAGTTAATCCGAACAGTACAACAAGAAGTTGACAAGAGGCTTCAGATGTTTACAACTTACAAAATTGGAAATAATGAAAAAATAAGATACTTTTCAGATTCCTTGATTCCAAGAACTCTGAAAATAACACGTACATGATATATTCAAACCAACTGCATCTAACCCGTTTCCTTACTCCTTTGGACTTTTCTATATTGACTATAAATAATTATGCTGACAATGTATTCATTATGTCAACCAAAAACCAAGAATAATCCTTTGAGACTATTGAAATTAAACAAAAATATTGACGCCCATCCTTTCCATCCCTATCCTTTGAAAAGGTATAGTTCTAAAATTATATGTTCCTCTCCTACTGTAAATATTACGTGGGTACCAAATTGTTGTCTTTCTTCATTAGGGAGTTATTGTGCTTGGCAAACGTACAAGTGGACCGACAGATAGGCAGACGGGCCGACGAGACTTGGAAACTGTTCTGTCTCTGAGTTTAACTTAGATACGAGGGCTACCTACTCAGTTTTTAAAAAAAATATTCGCCTTTAAGATTTACACACTTTTACATGCGTTCGAACCAATTCTAGAAACATTTTTCCACACTGAAGTTGGTACCTCTAAAACATGCTTTTAGAAGGATTCAGCAGCTTTTTGATGTGATGAAAATCGCTGTTTACGCATTTTTTTTGCCATTCGGGGCCAAAAAAGAAGTCGTTAGGGGATAAATCAGGTGAATAGGGGCAATGAGACATTAATTCGATGTTTTTCTCCGTCAAATAATCAATTGTTTGACATGCTTTGTAAAAGCTAATATTGTTATGATGAAGAATAATGCGACGTTTTCGGTTGTTTTTTCTGATTTCATCGATGACTTCGGGCAAACAAATTATTGTGTACGATTCAGCATTAACTGTGCAATGGTTGCAACATGTCCAATATAACCAGAGAAATAAGCGAACGAACCTCCTGTTACGATATTGTATACGGAGTTTGCATGTCCTCGGTCGAATTTTTTGAGCATTTCCTTAGACCAATTGACACGAGCCTGTTTTTGAGTTTCGGTCAAATTATGCGGAATCCATCTGAAACAGATCTTTTTCACAGCCAAATGTTCGTGCAAAATCGAATATGCTGCAGTCTTCAATATGCCTAAGGATGCCTCTTTCTCACGGTAAGTCACGTGTCGATCCTCTTCAATCATGTGGCCCAAAGCATCGATGTTTTTTGGAACAACAACCGATTTTGGTTGACCTGCACGAAATTCATCGCTGACGGAAGCACGACCATGACGAAATTCTACAAACAAATTCTAAACGGTCTTTTCTGATGGTATTTCACTGCCAAAAGTTGAACGAAGCAGTTCGAGGCATTGTTTTTGAGTGAAGACTTTACTAAAATGGTGAAAAATCATCCAACGAAAAAACTTCACGTGAAATTTCCATTTGTTTACGAAACTGTTTTTTTAACGCTCACTACAAACTACTCGGCCAATTTCTGAGCTGCCACTGTTAACAATAATAAATATCAAATTTTACAACAATGATAATATCACATCTCAAGAATGCCATCTAGTGGTCATTTGTAAAAACTTAGAAGGCGACTCTCGTACTTAGGTTTCAGTGGAATAGCGTATATCATATCTTAACTATTTATCTCTTGTATATTTAAAAAAAAAATTAAATGTACGTCATTTGTTATTTGCTCGTTACTCGTTAATAGCTTGCGGGTGGTTAATATTTTTGATGATGATAAAAAAATAATATTTGATAATAATTGGATTGATCTTCAAATGATGCATAGGGATACTTGATAAATTTCAAGATGAGTTTTTGTGCATTTGCACAATTTCTAATAGAAACTGATCAATGACTTCACAAAACACACCCCAAATGAGTTTTCAACAAAGTTTTTTTTTTCCGATCTTGACTGAAAACTGATGACCTTGAAATTTTTGTTTTTTTATATATCAGAAATTATTAAGTTTCATTCAATTTACACCCTGTGGAGGATATTACAAAATTTTTTTTCAAAATTTTTTGATCAGTACTTTCGACAGCGATTTTTCGCAATTTTTAAAAAAATAATACAAAGAAAAGTGCGCGCAAGTATAATATTATATATATTTTTGAACTCGCGTTTTTACAAGCTTTCATTTGACACCCTACTCGATTACCTTTTTTTTTACTTCCGATTTCACCCCCCAAAACTAACCCCTTAAGTCAAAATGTAATTTATATGAAGCCATCAATTCCTATAATAGGACCAAATTTTAACTTTCTGTGTCAAATAGTTTCGGAGAAAATCGGGTGTGACAGACAGATAGACGGACGGACAGACACCGAAGGATTCTTATGACGGAATACTAAATATAATTAACTTTATTTCTCCCTTGAAATTGAAATTTTTAATTTTTTATTCGTTTCAGATGTCATATTAGTAAAATTAGTTTAACGTGCAGATAGTTTTACCATAAGAGTTTTTTAGAATTTTTTTGTTTTTTCGAAAGGAATGTATCATATTCGTGAAACCATCATTCGCCGAGATTTTTGCATTTATCCACGTTTTTCTATCACGAAAACATAGTTTGGTATTTCTTTCGGCCTGTCTATCTATTTCCTTTCTGTCTGTCTATCGGTTTGCAATTCCGGTAATTTCAAAACGAAATGTAATAATGAATTCAAATTTGGCACGCATGTAGTACGTGGTATAGGAAAGGAGTCAATAATTTTTGACATATGGTTTGACTTGTATCCCTTAAGGGAAGAAAGATTGGGGGTTAATGTATCTGGTGATACCTTACTTATCATTTGCCTTATTAAACATGTTAGTTTGAAGTATACTTTTTATTCGTAAATTAATGTCATTTTCTGGTTTTTGAGTCTGAGAAATTTAAAGGTCATGTCAATTTTCTACCAATTTTCGATTATATCTAGTCTTAAAAGAAATCTTATTTCAGTTGAAAATATCATTGTTAATGCCAGTTTTTCAATGGAATCCTCTAGAGTGTTTAACATACGAGGCGCGTTTTTTAAGTAAATACCATTTTGAAATATCGCCACCGCAGCGTTCCGGTCGCTGTTCCGTACATGCGCGCTGCGTACCTGCATCTATTTGTTAGCCGCAAACGCCATTATGGAAGCATATGTCCCAGTTTACGTTTGTTTGTGCTTGTTTAAAATGCCTCAGATCGTCGAAAATTCTGCAGATTGTGAAATACGCGCTGTAATTCGTCTCTTAAATGCAAGAGACTTGAAAGCGGCTGAAAGTCATCGGCAGATAAGTAAAGTGTATGGCGAAAACGCTATGAGCGATGCAGTCCATCGTCGAACCTAAGCTGTCCATCTTCTTCCGTTTTAGACCTTGTTTATCCAGTTGTATCCCACCAGTCTTTTGATGTCGTCAAAACCATCGGGTTTGCAGGCTTTCCCCATTTCTTTTCTCATTCCAGGGCCTCCAGTTGATTATTTTATGGGTCCGTCGATTATCAGAGAGTCTTTCGGTATGACCCTTCAAGCTGATTACCCTCTCAGCTACATCAGTTCTCTTGGACCTTCCTCGAATTTCTTTATTAGTCAGCCTCAACGATATTCCCGACACCCTCCTTTCCATCACTCGTTGAGCTACTTGTAGGCGATTTATAATTTCTTGATTCAATGCCCACGTTTCGACGTTCCGCAATCTGCCAAACGCCTACCAAGCCTTTTTCTTTATTCTCCTTGATAAATTCGCTTTCAAGTTTTCTTTGAATATTACGATTTTTTGTCCAAGATATACGTATGAATCCGTTCAGTACTGCTTCTTTATCGATCGTCGTTTGTCGTGAACATGGTTTTGGAGATGTTTATCTTCAGACCAATTTCTTTGGACTTGTTAAGTTCGTTCAACATTTCTTCCAATTCTTCTTTGTTGTTAGATATATAATATCATCCGCGAATCGCAAATGATTAAGTTGCTCTCCTTCTATATTTATACCCTTTCTTGTCTATAAAAGTTGTTTGAATAGGTCTTTTAGCGCCATCGTAAACAATATTTCGACGAGATTGTGTCCCCTCGACGTACCCCTCTTTTCATTTCTCTTATTAGTGTTTTCTTTCAGTAGTATCTGAAATGTTGCATTTTTATATATATTTTGAGTAATCTGCAGTATCTGCTGTCAATTCTACAGTTACTTAGACTATTTAATTTTGCCCAGATTTCAAGGGAGTCAAACGCTTTCTCGTAATCCACAAAGGCCACCCAAACCTTAAAGTTATACTCGTTTGACTTTTCTATCAGGGTTCTTTATACTTGAAGGCAGTTCCGTGTATTAAAGCCTTTTCTAAATCGGGCTTGTTCTCTAAGGTTGTAAGCGTCCAATTTTTGTGAGTCTCACAGTTACTATTTTCTTAAATATCTTGTAAATCACAGACAGTAAGCTGATTGGTCTATAGTTGGTTAATTTAGACTTATCGCCTTTTTTGAAGAGCAGGACCACCGCAGTATTATCCCTGTCTCGAGGAACACCGCACATATCGAGACACTTATACAATATATCTAGCATTCGTAATGTGGGCTCTTCGCCCTGTTGCAACATTTCGAGAAGTATGCCGTCTTCACCTGCCGCTCTTCCTATATCCATTTTACTTAAAGAATCTTCTGTTTCGTATTTTGTGATGTTGGGAATATCTTCAGATCCTGAGCGATGAAATGGTAAGAAAATGGGTAGAGCGTTTAAAAAAAATGGCCGTGCAAACGTGCACGATGAGGGACGAAGTGGGTCGCCCACTTCGTCTGTCATTAATAATGATCTGGTGCGGAAAGTTGATGAAAAAGTTCGGGAAAAAAGACACTTTATGATTTCAAGAAGCATCTCAACTGTCAGCGCCACGGCACCGACAACGGCGGCAAAACGGCTGTGCTGCATTAGTTAAGAAACCTGGTGGAAATTATGTTGAAAAGTAGATTAGGATTCTGGTGTTCATGTAAAAATAAAATTGTTAAAACAAGTGACCTTATGTTTTTTCAGTATCAAAACTTTAAAAACGAGCGTCGTATTGCTTGCTTTATTTTATTTTAGTACATAATAGGAGCTAATTTCAAATTTAAACATCATATCATTCCATCCATTTTTAGTTTTAAGTAGATTAAGAAAGGTTTTAAGAAAAATCGTCCCTGAGCTGAGAGCAATGAAGTTTAATAGTTTATGAGATTTCACTGAGATTATAAGTTTATAGTGTTTATGAAAGCCACTTACAATTACATCATATTAGTATTTGCCTTGATGTGAGAAAACCAGAAAAAAAAACAGGTCTGTTGATTTACGCACGTAATTAAGTTGGCTTCAGATGCATTTTTTCTGCGTTGATGGGTCTCACTATTCGATTTAATTAACGACGTGACTCAAAATTGAGACAGTTTAAAACTTTATGACTATTGAAAAAATATGGTATCTTTTAATGCGCGGTATTACATGTCATTTTCTGAGATTCTGGAATATGAAAAATTGAAAAATGGGAATAAATATGCTTAAATGTTAAGGTACTTCATATATTAATATTTTAATGGAGGATTTTATGATGTAAGATTTTTAACAGAATTGAGAAAGAGCATATTGTAGTGATAAATTACACAGGTATACAAAAAAATCTCTGTCTCTGTGTTTTCTTAAGTATCTTTTTATGTTGAATCCAAAAAAAAAACATAAAAATATACATCCACCGTGAGGTTTTTTCAGAAAACACACTTAATGTTGTCAGAAACCATTAAATTGAAAAAAATACATTTTAATAAATAATTTAAAACTGTATAATCATTAAAATTATGGAATAAAACTATTATTTCGGACATCTTTAAATGTTCTGAGTCTACATGTATCATAAAAACTTAAAAATATTAGGTTTTAGTGTTCATGTTTAACAAAAAACACGCATACACCACCTTTAACAAAGTTACGTAGCAAGATTCTGTTTAAAATAAATATGTGCAGCATTAAAAAAATGTGTTTAATTTTTATTAATATTGAACAAAACACTCACTCACTCACTCGCTCACTTATTCACCCACTCACTCACTATCTCACTCACCCCATCGCATTCCTCCATATTCACTCAATCAATTTATCCACAAAATTAAGTTCTAAAACTGTCAAGGGATATACATTAGACTGCATTTTGCAACCTTTTTGTTCCTAAATAGTAAACGGAAACCTTTTTTCAACACTAAACACTATTCCTCATGTTTTGATATCCAATTCGAATTTAAAACTTAAAAAAACTACTAAAAATGAGTTTTGTTCGAAAAAAAAATTCTTTTTTAGCTGTTGCATTTATTTGCTTAAAAAAGCATTTTATCAACCACATAGCACTCTTGTAAGTGCTAAAATCGAGTTTTTTTTTGTTGAAATTGAACATAAAACTTTATTTTTTTATGTCAAGTCAGGATTAAGACCTTCAAAAAACACTGTAAATAATAATTTTGGTTAATATTAATAAAAATTAAAAACAATAGGCGTGATGACAGTAACAATGAATCACCGAAATTACGACTTTAATGAAATAGATTAAAAAGTTTCTAAAAAAGGTTCTTATTTTTATATTAAAAGTGAGATTAATATTATTTTTGTTATAATGAAAATGCCAAAAACAGCAATCCGCCATGTTATGTGGAACACCAATCAGAGCCAATAACGTCACGCCTAAGTAAACATTACTTCGGTCGATCTTCTCTTATGTTAACGATCATCTCGACACCGTTTATCAATTAATTTGTGGTTTTAAATTATCGCGTTGCCTAGTTTTGTGTTACAAAACCTAGAACCGAGAAACGTTAGCGATGGAAGACGGATTTATCAAGGCAAATAGCTTTAATTTGCCTAGAATTGATTTGTTGATGCTTGGATAGTTTCTTGCGTCAAACAAAGACTTTTGCTTAACAGAATTTAGAAATATCAAAACTTCTATGCAAGTATATAAATAATCTGTATTAAAACTACAATTTAAAACACAAAAACCCATAAAAACTGCACTTTATTTGTACGTCATGGTTTTATTAGTTTTAGGTTAGGTTATAATTGTTATGAAAATATTGATATATACTGAATGTAATTCTCCATATCATTTGGCAACTGGAACACGAATAAAGTATCCACTAAATAAACAGTAGTGGATGATAACATTAAAGAAATGAAACCTAACCTCAATAGTGATGTGACTATTTAGAGGTATTATTTATATAATTAACAATTTCTCAAACAAGATTATTACACACAGAAATAAATTGAACAATTTGGAGAAATAACTGCTGGGTCTCGCCGTGCAAGAGTTAGCAGCTAATTTCTTAGTGTTTTCTTGTTTGGAACGTAAATAAATAACTTGTTAGGGGTTTTTATCGATGTGTTTTTACACTGAGGAACCGTACACCACTTATACACTTTAGAATTCATTTTAAACACACAAAATAACAAAATTATTGTATAGACAGTGATACTTCATTGTTGTTGACATGGAGTTTACAAAGGCGTGACGTCACGAGCAGACGCCATGACACCCGCGAGCGTTTTGGCGTGAAATTCAAAATTAGTTTAAAAAAGGCCAATTTTATGCTAGGAAACCTGTAATTTCTCCAGAAATATATATTTTTTTGGAAATAGTAGTTCTGTAAGAACATCATGGAATAGTTTTTCAAAATTACTCATCATGCCTGTTGTTTAATTTAACAGTTGCACATATTTATTTTAAACAGCATTTTGCTACGTAGCTTCATTAAAGGTGGTGTATGCTTGTTTTTTGTTAAACATGAACACTAAAACCTAATATTTTTAAGTTTTTATGATAAATTTAGATTCAGAACATTTAAAGATGTCCGAAATAATAGTTTTATTCCATAATTTTAATGATTATACAGTTTTACATTATTTATTAAAATATATTTTCTTCAATTTAATAGTTTTCTAGCAACTTTAAATGTGTTTTCTGAAAAAAAACCTCGCGGTGGATGTCTATTTTTATGATTTTTTGGATTCAGCATAAAAAAATACTTAGGAAAACACGTGTCTTACTTAAAAGACACCGATTTTTTTTTTGTATACCTGTGTTATTTTACCAGTTTTTTCTGATTGTTGTTCATAACTTATATTGCCAAAAAAATTGTGCTTAAAATCACTTTACTATATTTTGTTCCAGAATATCAACGATATGGTTCAACTGGAGCGTCCAGACTGGCAGCAAGTTATGTCATATGTAACAGCTATTTACAAACACTTCGAAGTTTAAATATTTTTAAGATGTTTTTTTTCCGCATTTAAGTTATTACTGTGATAATAATCAAACTGTAATTGTACGTTTTTGACGTGGTTATTTTAAACCACTCGAAAAAATATTGAAGGTATCATAACGGAGGAGCTTATCGGTAAATTTTATAAACTTTTGAAGTAAACGTTTTGAAAATTTGTTATATCTCTTATTGCTAATCTAGACGACAAAAAATATATTGTAGGTGGTACACTATCGTACATCTGATCTGAAAAAGGTATAAAAATAAATGTTTATTTTTCAGGTTACAGTATTCATAGTGCTTATGTAACAAGGGCTACAGGGACGAAAACTATCCATGACGACCATATTGCAAATTTCCGTTCCAACTTTCTATAATTGGTTTATTGTTTAGCCGGTAGTGGCGCAAGATTCGTACTGATTCTAAACTCAAGAAGTGTTTTCCAAATTACTACAAAGAGTGACAAAATCATTTAAAAGTAAAATATACTTCATGCTGGGTTAATTTATTACATTATATATTTTTTTTAGTTTACACACAACATAATCTAAAAAATAAGATTATTATGTAAATTACAGGTTACTTTATCAATTTTATTACCTATTACAATTATATAGTTTAAACGCATTTTTAGAGACCTGGGATTTGTGGATTTAAACGTCATCAATCATGTTTTTATAGCGTTCTTCGCCTTCCGGTTCATAGATTTCACTTTGACATTGCCCTCTGAACACCTCCAGACCACCATGACGCTCCTGGTCTCTCTCTTCTCCTCTTTTTACTTGGTACCCACTTTAGAATCATCTTTGGTATTCGGTGTCCTTCTATTCTTTTCACGTATCCGTACCATGTAAGTTGCCTTTGTTGAAGTTCCTCAACAATCGTGGTTTTTACTTTCATTACATCCCTTATTTCATTTCTAACTCTGTCCATTCTCGACATTACACCCAATCTTTGTTAGTAATCCATTTCTAGTGCCATTAGTTTCTGTTTCAATCGTTTCGTCAATTGTCAAGTGGAATTATAAATGAGGTGCTTTCTGTGTAATGTCACGTTCTTCGACTACAGAACAGAGGTTTGGGTAACTTATGACCACTTCCTTTTCCGTTCTACTGTCTACTTATGTTAGTTCCGAGATATATATACTCTTCACAAGCAACAATGACCTCACCGGTATTTAGAGTAAAGTTTCCAGTTTTCCTCCTAGACGCAAATATTTGGTTTTCTTGCAATTAACTGAAACCCCAGTTGTCATAAATCGAAGCTCTTTTTTTGTCCTGAGCAATAACCACCTGATCGTCGGCAAAACGTAGAGTGTATAACATTTTCGTCGGTCAGCTGTATTACCATTCCTCCACATGCTCTTCGCCATCTCTCTAATGCCCCATTCTGATAAATTTTGAGTAATGTGAGAAACAGGCAGTAGCCGTCTCTGACACTCTTTGTTACAGAAAAATTTTCGGAAAGAAATTTTCGGAAAGAATGTTTCTCAACTTTATTAGGGAACTGGTCGTACAGCTGTTTATGGTTGATCGTTCTAATATTTGCCATACTTTTTTACTGGCACGGTATCATACGCTTTGGTTAGGTCTACAAACACTAGATGGAACTCTCTATTCGTTGAATGTCTTTTTTTTTAAGTGAATTACGCTAAATGTATTCTCTATACACGATTTACCAAGCTCTAAAACCAGATTGTTGTTCAATCTAAATTGTTATTCAACAATGGAAGTACTTTTGGCTTTTAAATACGTTAATGATGTTTTGTTATGATTATGGGTTTAAACGTCTAAATTTTACAACTGCTGTTCGCAATCATATGTACAAATTGTGCGTCGCATCTTTTCAACATAGCTTCTTAAAATATTTGGCGTTTTATCGAACTAAATTTTCTCGAATACGAGTATAGCAGTACGTGAACGCTGATCGTAATAAAAATTTAGAGCTTTCCTCTGTTTCTCTTGAGGCTTTTAAATACAGAGTGAAAAGATTTTTTATTAATATGTTTAAGTGAATAGGAGACTTATTCTCAATTTCTAATGAATTTTATAAAAAGTCGATACTTTAGTTAAAATAATCCATAACTCAATCAAAATTTCGCTTTACATCAATAGAAATATGTTCAGTTCATACATAAAGTTGCTATTTGTTCTCTGAAAAATGGTATATAAACTAATCTGATTAGAAATACTTATTACGCTCGTGGAAAATCTTGCATTTAAAGGATCACTTGGGACATACGCGCCTCTGGCGGAAATTTGTGAAGGTATGTAACCGGCTAAATTTTGACCGCAACTACTACGATGTATTTTGTTCCCTTACAGCCCTTAATAGTTGTAAATAAATTCTTTTATTACCATACTGTCACGGTCAATATTTATTACTAAAAGTATTTTAATGTTTTGGTTACATGTAAGTAAATCATAATAATTATATGGTTGTTATGGTAAACCACTAAATTACAAAAATACTGCATTTTTATTTATATCTCAAAAACTACTAAAGGCACACTTTTAAAATTTCAAAATGTCTTTACTTTGTGTTGCAACCCTTTTCGATGGGGGCTATCGATATATGATTGGGGTAGTTATCTATATTTGGTAAGTTTTTACCGTATGTGATATGAAACCTTAAATATTTGTAATTAAAATTTAATATTTATAGACCTTTGGGAAGTTTTTACACTTGGATAGATAGTGGGATAAAGGTAAACTTTTGGAAACGTTTACAATAAATGGATAGAGATAGGAGATATATTTTCTATGAATTTTCTTCGATTGGTATATGGATAGATTTTCTACGTAATTCTAGTCAACAGAAGTAGCATTTTCGTTGATTAAATTTTACAGTTTTGACAATAAGATCAGGAAATTTTGTGAGTTAATGTTTTGTTTTTTGGTGTCTTTTATGTGTAATACCGCATATTGGTTGACAAAGCAGTGTGCATAAATTTTATAAAAATCCAGTCGGCATGACTGCCGATAATTCCTGAGAAAATTTTTCGTCGACACATTGTCGAGCCAGTAATTTTCGAGGTAGAGCCCTTCGAAGGACTACTGTAATAGGAAACTACAATGTGAAATATAATGGAAATATTTTAACCCAAAGAAGTGCATAGTTTTAGCTTATAGAGAAGAAACTAGATAATATATCTGTCATTAACAGCTAAATATTTTTTAAACTTTTCTTTTCATAACTTATATATAGCCAACTACAAAAATTATCAAATATAAGTGGCAATATCTTTACGATATCCAAAGCAGTTGATACTACAGAATAGCAGGTGGCCATTTGTTTAGTTTCCTTGCGGCGTTGCCGATAAATTAAGTATATCGTCAGGACGTGATGAATGTCGGACATAGTAACCATTTAGATTTTAAAATGGCTGCTTGATTTGGCGGGAGACGATTGTTTTTAAGGTATAATTTGTCTTGGATATGAAAGTCTGTAATCGTTTCTAACAAAACAGGCTTTATAATAGAATTTTCTACAATGTAATTTCTTATTAAAGGAGCCTTGCGAATGGCTAGAAAACTACTCAAATAATTTTCGATTTGACTACATAAATTACTGAAATTTAATGGCACCAGTTTTCTATAAAGGTTGTGCTTTTTACGAATACATAAAAAAAAATTCTTACAAAACCTAATTATTAATTTATGTTAAAACAATAATTGATTTTTGTTTAGATAAGGTTCATTGCTAGTCAGCCAATGTGATTTGGGTAAAAAAATTAATTAATTTCTTTTTGTAGAATGTACAAAAAATCTCTAAATGAGCTTAAATATGCACAAAGTGATCTCTAAAAATGTCTTAAACTTTTTTATCTATTGTTTCTTAATCAAGTAATATACTTTTTCAATGGAAGAAAATAATTCTTAACGATGCGGCATTCCTTTTGAAAATATTCGTGATAAAAATAACAAACAAATTGTTTAAGGACGGCCGTAGATACCAGTCATCTATATGAACTTGTTTGGGAAGTCCAAAATTATATTTACAACCCCTTAGCTCAAAAACAACTTGAAATAGGTACAAGAAAAAGCTGATATTGAATAGGTCTTTATTTTTGTCCCCCAAGAAAACCTATGCAAATATATATAAAATGCTACATATTGTAGTATTCAAACAGTTTATCATTTCCGTATCAGTAATAATATTATTAATATCAGAAGTAAAACTTCTACACAAAAAGGGAGATATCAGAAAGTTAGACAATTACCGCCCGATTAGCTTACTACCTCACATTTATAAACTTACTACTAAAATCATCTCCAATAGATTAAGAAATAAGTTAGATTCCTATCAGCTATGTGAACAGACTGATTTTAGATCCGGCTATAGTACATGCGACCACTTAACAGATAAAGAGAAATATCCTAGAGAAGAGCGATGGATACAATTTTGAACTCTACATAGCCTTCATAGACTATGAGAAAGCTTTTGATTCTGTGGAACAACAGTAGAACTGATTCTAGATAAACTACCCTATTCAAAGATATATATGAAAATGCAAGGATGTACATAAAACCTAGTACAGAACAAATACATATAGGAAGAGATGTAAGACAGAGAGATACAATCTCTCCTAAGTTTTTTATTATAGCTCCAGAAGACGTATTTCGCCAACTAGATTGGACAAAAAAGGGTAGTTAGTGTGTATCTGAGTCATTTAAGGTTCACAGACGATATTGTACTCATCAGTAGTAATCCATATGAGTTACAAGAAATTACCACTCAAAGATGAATACGGTCTTAAGATGAATAAAAGTAAGACAAAAATATTAACCAACATTAATAACAACATAGTTAAGTTGTTATTAGTGTTGGTTAGTTAATTTGGAAGGAACAGCTCTCGAGATTGTTAAGATTTATGTGTTTCTGGGGCAAAAAATTACTACGACAAGCGACAGTGTTTGATGAAATTTTAAGAAGAATCAGGCTTGGATACATCCCAAATAAGTTAAAGGTCAAAATTTACGACCAGTGCATCCTACCCATAATTACATATGGCGCTGAAACTTGGACACCGAATAAAGCCGATATACAAAAACTAGCACGGACCCAGAGAGCACACGAAAGACAGAGGATCGGGATAATAATGTGTGCATAGTTCTCCCAAGTCTCTAACTTTTAAGTGGACCTCCCATATCTAATTCTTAATATCGGTAGCCATATTCTTCTACCATAAATAATCCAGTAATGAATTGTACCCCATTGTAAAGGTATCTTATACTAAGTCTTCGTACCTCTTTACATTGTTTTTGCGTCCTGAATTCTTTATCTAGCCTTATTTTTATCTTGATAGGATAATCAAGTGCGTTCTTGGTCTCTAGCAACTCGACGTTCTCCAATCAAATTATTCATCAGTCATCCATGGTTAAACTTTTTCCTTTCTCTTGGTCATCAAGAACATTTTCACTAGCTGCTTATAAGTCCATTTTCAGAGTATTCCAATTTTTAATTTCTGTACTTTACGCACTGCAAAATAGTTATTAGATGTCCAAAAGTTTTAGGACATCTTGTGTAAATTAAATTAAAACAAAAATTTGGCCATTATCAATCAGTTTTTGAAATAACTTTGTCTTCTGTTGTCAATCGTTCCTGAGATAAGAGGTGGCTCATCTAATTGCGGATAACCTATTTATACCAAAGTTCATGTGTTAGCAGAAAACACAAATTTAAAATGTAAACGCCGAGATCACTCTGTACATTTTTGTTGTATTGATATGGACGCCTTTATAAAAACCACATTGAACTATGTTGATCAAACCTAAAGACTGTCTTAAACTTAAGAAAATTGTTTTAATATCAAAACTTTTAGACGCCAGGCTTATATAATATGAGAAAATATATTAAAATATAGTTTTATGGACCGCCTAACTAATAAATTTGACTGCTATTTATAACTACTGTTTATGAATATAATGTAGTTAATGTCTTATAGAAATTTAATTTTTTTGTACTCAGGGTGCCTAAGTTCAGCAAGATAAATTAAAAGTATTATTACCGATTGGCTTCAGAAAGAATCATTTCATTAATATAAGGATTTTTACAAAAATATCATCCATAGGTCCTTTTACTATAAAAATTATCGGTTTCCCCCTAGGTACTAAAAAGCGATGAGTAAAAAAACATAATCTACAGCGTCCCGTTAAATTTGTGCTCGCTAAATTCACACTCGAAATAAGATTTGTCCAAAAAATACCTTATAGTATTAACTAGGTAATTAAAAAGTGCAGGCGGTTTTCGAGGATACACAGCTTTAAACCCCTGGCGTGTTCAAACCTGGAGAGATAAGGCGAAATATTTATTATTCATTTAAAACTTTATTTGGTAAGGTATTGGTTCTTCAGCACGTGGGTTGTGCCGAATTAAATTCAATAGGAAGTACAATCTTTGTTTACTTTATAAATTAATATTCTGCAAGGCTGCACAAATGGCTTGCAAAGATAATCTGCCGCCTACGGAGGGAGCGCACATTACAGAAATGGTTCAATAAGTAATAGGAAGGGGAAGTTCTGCTGCTGACATCACTCCACCTGATTACCATGTTTTTGGCTATGCCTTGTTTAGCAACAATCTTAATCAACCATTAAAGCCATGTTTTTGACTATGCCTTGTTTAGCAACAATCTTAATCAACCATTAAAGCAACCCATATTTTAATAATTTTATGTACAAGGTGTACTGAAATTGGCATGTAATTTTTCTACAATGTATTCTATAAGGCAAATCAAAACAAACGATAAACTGATATGAAAACTCAAATTCTTACAAGGCATAAGAAATTCAAACACCCTTATTTTATTAACACTGTTTCTTACGAAATTTTCATACTATTGAAAGCCGGTGTACTTTTTCGTGTTCGTACCGCTTCAGATAGTGTTGCCCACCCTTGGTGTTTATAATTTTGGTTGTCGAAAATATAAATGGAGTTTCAAGATCTTAGAGGAAATTATTATTTCGCCTATGATCATAGTAAGCCTGATTATAAAAATCATCTCAGTAATGTAAGGCGCACAAAAGGTATCCGAAAAACGGAGAATCAAGAGTTGTCACTATAATAAGGTAGTGATAGCATTTTTATTGCCATGTCCGGGTACAAGTTACTGTAACAACAAAAATTTTTCGATGTACAGGATCAAATAGAAACCAAGATTATTATATATATATATATATATATATATATATATATATATATATATATATATATATATATATATATATATATATATATATATATATATATATATATATATATATATATATATATATATACATACATACACAGTGTGTCTCATAGTAAGCAGGACTTTTCAAGGTGAAGAGAAAAACTTATTATTTTGACAAAATCCATTGTTCCCTCGGACTGGACACAGCGTTTTAGACGATAAATAAGCCGGTTAAATGAGTTTTTTTAGCTCATCTTTTGAGATATCCTTCATTATCCTGTCATCGATAAATGAAATTTGGAGGTTTAACAATGACAAGTGAAGAATGTTCAAAGAATTAAACCTAACGCAACAGAGAGTCGGACCCCGGCAACAATACATACTTTGAGCTGTGACGACAGAGTCGGAGTACTAGAGCAAATTCTGCGAACATCTGAAACAGGAATATTTAATTTCCGAAAAAAATTTAATGCTTATGATTCCAAAAAAAAAACCAGTAGCGTGGAAAAGATAAACAAACATAACATCCAAAATGGTATTGTCAATAATGATAAAACGGCGCACCGTCACCAAAACGCTTCCTATCAAGATAAAAAGAAACATCCAGTATGATATTTAAAGGTGATACATCCATTATGATATTTAACAGTAAGTTACTTGCTTACCAGGTAGGGGTGACTGCTATTTTATTTAAAATGTAACTGGTTTCCGCGCAATGCTCGTTCAACTTTCGCACCCTTTTTGCAGAAGCTGTGTAGCATAAAATGATCTATTCAGTAAGTATTCCACAGAGTATCTGTTAAAAAAACGCGATTTCGAGGTTTCTGCACCGTTGTTGTTTCAAAATGATTCTCTTCGTGTAAAAGGACGCTTAGTGCATCATTATTTAAATCATTCATATGCCAAAAACCTGCATATTGTGAAATGTATTTTTTCTTTATTGTTAAAAAGCTGAATACCATTTTTAATGGTATATTGAATATCTTAGGCACACTGGAAATGTATACGATATAATCCGTTGAACTCTACTTAAACATAATTATGTAAAATAATCAGAGGACATACCTATCGTCAGTGTTTTTTTTTTCTTTTAGATGTAGTTGCCGAGTTTTTGTTGTTATTTATTAGAAGTTATGAGTTTTGTAAGTACTACGTTGTTTTGTGGAAAATAAAATGTTTAAGTAATTTGCTAGTCTTTTTGTACACCTTTTCACAAATTCCATAAGTGAATTAAAAATGGGTACTTTATGTGGCGATAGTAATCACAAAAAAAAAAGAGTCACAGATTCCTTCAGTGTAAATGGATCTATAACATAATATGTCAAAGCAACCTCCTCTTACTCCTTCCCGCGCCTTTTTAGCCCCTAATATTTTTGTCTACAAGTTGTTAGGCTTAAAAATCTGTTCACTATTGTAACGATAATCCGAGAATACTATTGAAACTAACTCACCCATTCCTTTCAAATCCTGCAATCCAGCAATACTGCGGAAAACATTTTTTTAGTGTTCCGAATGGAACACTTATGAGATTACTTCAGTGTCTGTCACATCCGATTTTCTCCGAAACTATCTGACATCAAAAGTTTAAATTTGGCACAAATATAGGAATTGATGACCCGATCAGAGTAGTGTAGTTTTGAAATCTAAATTTTTGGGGGTGAAATCGAAAGTGAAAAAAAATTACCAGGTCATCGAGTGGGGTGTGTCAAATAAAAGCTTGTGAAAACCCTAGTTGAAAAATATATGTTATGTAATACTTGCACACACTTTTCTTTACATTATTCTAGAATATTTTCCAAGTGGGGATTAAGCAAAAATTATCACTATGTTTGATAACACAGGATCACAAAAATGTTTTTTAATGTGCAGAAGACTGGACCAGGTATTTTATATGTTCTTGAGGTCGCTGCAAACGAATTCAGCTTTCGTTTTGCTCTATCACCTCTAATTTTTTTTTCAAACCTCAAAAAACGCTATTTTAAATGTTTTGAATCCATGTATAACCACAATACTCGGGGGACACGTGAATTTTATGTGTCAGATGACCAAGACTATATACTTGTGGGTTAGTAGGCTTCCATAAACCCAAAACCATCCAACCCCATAATTACATAAATTCAAAACACCATGAACCCAGGTATAAAGGCATGTATAACCATGGAACTCGAGGGAAATGTGGATCTTATGAATCAGATAACAAGGCAAGTGAGCCAAACCAGTAGACTCGTATAACCCCATAGCCCGCTAACCCCATACCCTTGAATCCAATAACTCAATAGCCCTATAACCCTCAGCATACAGACCCTTATAAGCCCAGACCAAGCATACCGGCTTCTATATAACCACAGATTCCTAGGCTTGCTATAACCCCACAACTCCATACCCTTGAACCAAATAACCCAGTAGTCGCATAACCATATAAACCTGGACGTGCAAACTTCCATATAACCAAGTGAACAGACTTCCAATAACTACATAATACATATATATACATACATACATACATACATATATATATATATATATATATATATATATATATATATATATATATATATATATATATATATATATATATATGTATGTATATATATATATATATATATATATATATATATATATATATATATATATATATATATATATATATATATATATATATATATATGTATGTATATATATATATATATATATATATATATATATATATATATATATATATATATATATATATATATATATATATATATGTATGTATATATATATATATATATATATATATATATATATATATATATATATGTATGTATATATATATATGTATATATATATATATATATATATATATATATATATATATATATATATATATATGTATGTATGTATATATATATATATATATATATATATATATATATATATATATATATATCATATTCAATTTCTTGGGTTTTATGGTTCTTTTGTTTTAAGGATTCTAGTTAGAAGTTTATTGAAAAGTTTCGCCTAATTTGTAGGATTCTTCAGTTCATCTAAAAATTGAAATTTTCAATCAATATACATTTTCCTCCCTTCTTTACTTTTTTTTATGATTTTAAATTTTGATTTTACAGGATTGTTTTGGATGTTCAATAGGATGCACAAATTTTTTAATTATGAATATATAAAATTCTTAAACGTATAATACAATGTAGAAGGTGAAATAATAAAAATACACATAAAAACTTTTATGTGTCTTTTATTTCACCTTCTACGTTGTATTATCAGTTTTTTTTTTGTATTGTATTGTATTATCAGAATTTTATATATTCATAATTAAAAAAATTGTGCATCCTATTGAACATCCAAAACAATCTTGTAAAATCAAAATTTAAAATCATAAAAAAGTAAAGAAGGGAGGAAAATGTATATTGCTTGAAAATTTCGATTTTTAGAAGAACTGAAGAAGCCTACAAATTAGGCAAAACGTTTTCAATAAACTTCTAACTAGAACGTGATGTAATTTCTCTATCCTTAAAACAAAAGAACTATAAAGCCCAAGAAATTGAAATATATATATATATATATATATATATATATATATATATATATATATATATATATATATATATATATATATATATATGTATATATGTAAATGAAACGCGTAGAGGATTTTTTAGTCAAAGATAATTGAGAGATCTTATAAGAGATTTAGGACTCTCTAAAGAAAGTCCTGAACTTTTAGCTTCTCGGTTAAAAGAAAAATGCTGCGTAGCTCCAAACACAAAAGACATTTTCTATTGGGATCGCGATAAGCCTTTCCATAAATATTTCTCTGCAGAAAATGAATTAGTATATTGTAATCATATCAAAGGTTTGATTTAGGGGGGGGAGGGTTAGGGATTCGTAGATATCTCTTAACCCACAATTTTACCACGTCTCTGGTCATGTAGTTATAGAACTGTGCACTTCCCTAATTATGTGCACCTAGGTTATGTGGTTATAGGGATATTAAGCGATTGGGTTCAAAGATATAGGGTTAGGGGGTTATAACGTTATGAAGTTATGTGAGTCTAATGGTTTGGCTAACTGGTTTTGTTATCTGATTTATCAGATCCACATTTCCCTTAAGTTTCGTGGTTATACAAGCCTTCATACCTTGGTTCATGATGTTTTGGGCTTATGGGGTTGAATGGTTTTGGGTTCATAGAATCCTACAGGCATATAGTCTTGGTCATCTGATACCTAAAATTTCCTCCGAGTTTTGTGGTTATTCACAACCTTTAAAATTGCATTTTCTAAGGTTAGAGAAAAAATGATAGAGTAAAACTAAAACTGAATTCGTTTTCAGTGGCCCCGAAAATATATAGGAGGTCTAGTCTTCAGTATATGAAAAAATATTTTTGTGGTCCTGTGTAATTTATCTGGTATTAAAAAAATGAAAAACTTTGAAAACTATGTGTACTTGACAGTATGGGTTTGGTTAAAATACTACTTTACTGTTCGCGCTTTTGTATCGGGACAAAAGGTATTTTTATTTTATTTGTTTATCGTTAAACAAACATTTAGGTAATAAATATTTGTTGCAAACTTTTATTACTAGGTTCTAGATTGAGCTAGATTGATTTATTGACTATTAGGTAGCTAAGATATTATAACTGTTCTACATTATTGACTAAGAAAAAACGTGAAAGTGCATATTGGATCTTAACATGTCAGGGACCTAATTAACTTAGCCTAAGTAAGCATTTATTTTATTTTAAAAGCAATCATGGTACGGAACACTAATTGTGTAAGTTTAACTTGCACTTGACCGGTTTTTTTACTTTAGGTATTTATGTATATATCTGCCGCAACAGTAAGGCAGCTATACAAGCTCTTGCCGAATATACCACGGACAACTTGCTGATCAGGGAATGCGTCCAAGAACAAATCACGTTAGGAGGTAACAACGAGGTTGTCCTAATGTGGGTACCAGGCCACATTAGGGATATCTGGAAATTAAATAGCGGACGAACTCGCCAAAAGAGGCACCTTAGAGGACCCGCCTGAACAGGTTGTAGGAGTTCCATTCACTTTCGGTAAAAACAAGATCAGGGAATGGTTGGACAAGGAACACCAACGCTCTTGGACTGCAGGAGCGGGGTGTTGTCAAACCAAACTCCTTATGAAACAAACTACGACAGGCAGCACAAAGGAACTCCTGTCGATATCAAAACAAAGCCTACGCCTGAGTATAGGACTCCTTACGGGACATGTGGCATTACAAGCCCATTTATATAACCTCAAACTGGCTGAGCGGAAAACATGTCGGCTGTGTGAGGGAGAAAGCGAGGACAGCATTCACATTTCGTGCGAATGTCCTCCACTAATGGTTAAAACATACAGATACTGGAGTCAACTATTCTGTGAACCCAAAGATCTACAAGAGGTCAGGGTGAGTAGCCTATGTCTTTTGGCAAAAAATGCCGGACTAGGACTGCGACCCTGATTCGACAGTGGGGAGTCACAGAAGAACTTTTAGATCTAGGTGACATTAAGGACTTAAGGTACCATCTACTCTTCTTACTACTACTACTACTATGTACATAAAATTTGAAAACGATATTTCATTTTATTTGAGAGTTTCGTGTTGCAAGACTGACAGATATCGGAAAATGGATTTTCAGATTTTGTGACCCAGAATGTCAAGAAATGTTACAAGAGAAGTAAAAATTATAGTAAGATATAAATGGTCCAAAATCTTAAAATACGTTTGTTAAGATCTCATTACTAAGAAAATCATTTACTTTATTAGTATCACAAAATACGTTAGTATTTGTCGTCATTTACTCTGTCATGGGACTTATTCACAGACGTAGTTCGATGACTGTTCAATACTAAGCTGCTGTGTTAGCTGGAAATAACCTATAACTAAATAATTAAAAGTTTCTCAAAAGTCGAATAATTTCACAATAAAATGACCCAGAAGATCGCAATTTGTTTCTCTGTATACTATAAGGTTTGCATATATTAAGATAACTACAGGGTTTTATAAAACATCTCTGTGTCCCTTTTTCATATGACGCCATTTATTATGGAAAAACACTTTTAAGTGCTCTAAACTACATACATTTTTTTTTTATAAACAAAAATATTACAGTAGGTCAAGTTGGAACGTGTCGTAAGTTATTTATTAAAAATTTACCTTGACAACTTCACCACAGTAAACATACTACAGTAGCGAAACTGAGCTCCAATTTGGTGACGAGATTTTGACGGCGCGTGCGTCTACGAGTCCTTTTTCAAAATGGCCGCTCAGTGTTTACATTCGATCTCGGAATGTGTCTTTGGAAATGTGTTGTCCATCGTTTCTTGATGTGACTGCAGTTTATATGAATATAAAGACAGAAGGAAAAGAGAGTTTGTAGAAAAAGAGAATTAAAAAAAAAATTTGTAAGTGAAGCATCGAAAAGGTTGAGAAACAATTTATATAATCATGGGGAAAGGTTATTGTTGTGCCGTTGAGAATTGCAATATTCCATATAATTATTTTCGCAAATTATTTGCTCGAGTCACACTTTTTTATGCTCTAAAGATAGAAATAAGAAATTTTTAACTCAATTAGGGCGCGCTAAGACTATTATTCTAA
The DNA here is from genome assembly GCA_019049505.1 of Pachyrhynchus sulphureomaculatus. Classification (NCBI taxonomy): domain Eukaryota; kingdom Metazoa; phylum Arthropoda; class Insecta; order Coleoptera; family Curculionidae; genus Pachyrhynchus; species Pachyrhynchus sulphureomaculatus. Next base: position 39,000,405 of record CM032448.1, read on the forward strand.
ATCATAACTAAATTTAATTATGCTTTATTTACATCACATGTAATGATCAACAGTATTATCCGTCAAAGTTTAAGTTGCTGCATTAACGATTTTTTTTTTGCAGTTCCTCTGTTTTTAGTTGAAACAATGATTTCATAGAAATCATGGTATGCGATTAAAGTTGTTGGAGTTGTTGATTATTTTAATAAATCTCTATTGCTTGCTTTCACAAGACAACTTTTCACTATCTGAAATGCATTTTTGAAAAAATACATATGCATGAACAATATTATCATTACTAATGTACATTTTGTTTAGACGTATTTGCTCAAGAGACGGCCTTCCAGGGAACCTTGATTGATTTAATAAAACGTTCGTATTTGTAGAGTGATTTGGTCATTAAAGCTTGAAATTTATTTCTAAACTTAGTTCGGCTGGTTATTTAAAAATCCTGACGTGATTGCTCAATTCTGACCTCAGATTCGGTTTCAGCGCCCGAAAATACATATAGGTATAGCGATCTGTTCGGTAGTGAAAAACTTTTTTTGTGTGCCTGTGTAATTTTTTTATGATTAATAAATAATCCTCCAAATTCTGGTTCTTAGAAAGATTTATTTTTGTGTAAACTAGTATTCAGTTATTTAAAACTATTTATATTTGATAAATTATAAATAAAACATATTATTTTTTTCTAAAACGTGTATTCTCAAGCGGCTTCTAGTTTTCAATAACTTCATCTGAATTAATTGTTTGATACACCTTTTCTAATAATAAACCTGATAAATTTAACACTGTTTAATTCCAAGTACAATTAATACTCTGAAAGTGACTTTTTTTTCTATTTTTCTCTATAAATTACATTGCACCTTTTTCATGCCAATCTTTCAAAAGTTTCTGTAAGAAATACAGAACCTATAACAACATATTTATTATTTTCAAATTTTAGACAGTATATTTTATTTTCTTATAAGCTGGGTTTGAAAGTTTAAATATTAAGTGTCGTGTTGAAATCACAAAACCACTGGGGAATGGGATTATTGAAATAACTGATATAAATGGATTATTGAATCAAATATGCTATTAAAATAAGAAAAATTTTAATGTGATTCCAAAGAAATTTTTGTAATATGATTTTGTCAGACGATGTGTGCCAGAGGGTAAAATATTCTGAAAATAAGTTCGTTAAATGGACAGTACACCTAATTGAAGTCCATTTTGATGGTAATTATGGTTACTATTAAAATTTTGAAGATATAGTTACCTGTTATTAATGTTCCTCCTATAAAGAACTTATTTCTATTGTTGTACAACTATACTATAAATTAAATATAGTTATTTTCCTTTTAAACTGTAATTGACAATACTCACTATATATGAGTCAATCATTTCTCCTGAAGCTAATATGGTTAGCGAAACGCGCGTCGAGTGCAAAAATAAAGTTTTTGATGTAGTGGTGATATATACTGAGTAGAGTCACTGTGCCAAAGATTCCACATTCCCTATATAGCTGTAATTGACAAGTCAGCTTGGTCATAACTAAGTATTGTATGTAACTATAATTAGGAAATTACTGTACTGACTCTTTGATCTAAATATTAATTCATTGTAAATAAAAGCAAGCGTTAATTACATTATCAAAAAGCAATACAGATAACAGAACATAAAAAGATATAGAACCTCTAAGAATCATTCACATAGAAAATAGAGGTGTATACATATACGTTCATAATTCATTAATAATATTATATTAACCTTTCTCGAAGTTACACAATATAGTTTTGTAGTTTAAGAAAAAATAAGTACCAAAAAAGTAGATACAGTGTTTTTTAATTAACGAGAGATCTATCACACCAATAATGCTCTTATTTTAGAAGATGTTGACATCTTAGTAATAACAATTAAAATTAAATTAATTTAGTCCTTAAAAAACATCTTTAATCACAAAATTACTTGAAAAATGATGTAAATAAAACTTTAACCTCAAACAGTGACGTTTAACTTTGATAGACTTTTGAATTTTTGGATAAGATTATTAAAAACTGAAGTTGAATATGAAGAATTCCATCATATACCTTCATATCAAGTTTTTCACCTGTATTCATTTATTTTCTAACAAAGTGCTCCATTCTTTTTGTTTTTTTTTATATTACTCATGCTGCATTAACTTTTATATTACTCATGCTGTATTAAATAACAAATCAAAAATTTTCAAACATTTCTATATCTATGATTTTGAATGATAAAACTTTGCACAACTTTATTTGTATTTCAAATCTCGCGCTGGTCCACTTTTAACATGGCGGATTGCCATGTGACCTTCTGAAAACGAACCTGATTTTCCTATGCGATTATCCTTGAGTTTCGCTACTGTATAGTGTGTTTACTGTGACTTCACCATGTACACCTTTTTATACGGAGGTTCAGCTTGAGATATGACTACACGTTCCCGATTGGGTTTGCATCAGGCGACTGGAATGATCAATCTAGTGTGACGATACCGGATCCCCCTTTCGATTGGCTACATGTTTTATTACAACGTTTGGGGTTGTTCTCCTCTTGAAGAATCCACTCCTTATTTTTATCGACAAACTACCGGTTGGTAGTCGGTACTAAAGCCTTCTTGTAAATCCGGAGCATTTTTCAGCGTTCAAATTGTAGGTAAAGATGAAGAGTCTTCCCAAATCTTTTTCCGAAAGACGTCCCTAAATCTTTTTCCTAAAGACGTCCCCAAACTTGGATCCTCACAGAGTGTTTCACGGTGCGCTGAACCAATCGGTTAGTGGAAACAAACCATGCTTAGGTGATAACATAACCCCAAAATGAAGCTTCATCGGAAAAAATTACATTACTCCAGTCTCGATCTGTTTTCCTCTGCCCATGCGAGTCATTTCTCTCGGTTTTTCGCTCAGCAATGGTTTCTTGATTATACTCCGCCACTTCAAATCGCCCGGAGATGAGTGCGTATCCTTTCATACGATATATCCAAACCCTTCTGTTTTAATTTTTGTGCCCCTTGACGTGGCATTTTTTCGTGATTGTCTGACACTTTTCCTCTCGTACCACCTTCTGGTAGATCATCAACAACTAAGAGTATCGTTTCACCCACTTGCTAATAAATGCAAGCACTGTTGCTTCAAAAGTAACACAACTCAACAACCTTAAATTTTCAGGAAAAGGACAAAGCAGTCGTTTCTAGTATTAGAAAATTTTTAAGAGGAAAAAAGAAGCAGTAGAGAGAATATTATCTGTAAAATGGTTCTGTAAATAATCATAAAATCATTTTTTGCTGTTTCAGGGTAACAACCCTTTCTTTTGACTTGTGACGTTTTTGAATTTGTTCGGACTACTACGAACTGAATTATTTTAAGTTGTAACATTTTTGATGAATTAATTAGAGTAACAAAATATATATTATTTCTAGTCTTGTGTTAGTTACAAAACATTAATTTTTATACCGACTTGATTTCAGGAAGGTAAAGTCAGTAATAAAAATTTAACAATTATTAAAGTAGCAATGGAAAAGTACAAAGAAATAAGTAAAGAGTACAAACTAAAAAAGTAAGTAACATGGATCGTAATAGGTTACCTAGTGAAAAAACAGGTTTCTAAAAAATATTTTTATAAAATTAATTATAATTTTTAGGAATTACGTACTTCTCGCATAAAGATTTTAGATTGTTCTTTGTTTCAGCTTAGCTTACCTTGATCAATTGAAGTGACACAACACGAAATATTTTCAATGAAAAACTGTCTTTTTATCATCAAAAGGGACACAACACAATACACTGTACATTGCTTAAAAGCATACACACACCATCACATTTATTGTGCAACTGAAAATGTATTACCACTGTATTAGAAACTAATATGACTGAATCGGTAAAAACGACACAACTCCCATCTCTCGGCCAACTGGTGAACGAAAGTTTATAACCTTTTGAGGACTAGTGGAATAATATTTTACGTACCCATTCCTGGTGATAACGGAAAAATTAAGTTTTTTGAGTTGTGTCACTTTTGCAGCAACAGTGCGATACTTAGCGGCCGCTATAGGCGTCATTTTCGGACCTTTTGGATAATTACATAGGAACACTGCCGCGAAGCAGTATGCAGCATTTCAGGAAAACATGTTAATAATCATTTTTTCGTCCTTGTCCGACACTTTTCTTCTAGAACTACATTCTGGTAGATCGTAAACGTTTTTTTAACTGATAATATCGTTTCACCTACTTGCTAACGAATGCCCTCGACTTGCTCATATACTTAGCGGCCGCTATAGACGTCATTTTCGGACCTTTTAGATGATACATAGGAACACAGCCTTGAAGTACGAAGCGTATGCAGCACTCATGTTCAATAATGTACTGTTTAACCATAAATAAGGTTAGAAATGAATCTCTTTCCACAAAGCATTGTTGCCAGAGGTGCCAAAAATAACCTCAAAAAAAAAAGGAATTTCTTTTACCGATTACGTTATAGGCGACACGTTCTTACTTGATAGACTGTAACTAGGTATTTTGAAAATATTAGAACGTAGTTTTAATTAGAATGGCTTAAAATTTAGTTTCAGAAGTCGCAGATAAGATACTTGATTTTTTACGCGTGAAATAGGATTGACCCTCTTAAGACTAATTTAAATTATAAATTGTGTGGTGATCCACGTGGTGACGCCGCACCGTTTATTATCGAGAACGTTAACGATTTAAATTGAAACTAAACAGAAGTATACGTGTATGAAGTGAATGTTTCCCTGATGTTAGTTTGAAGATTATGTATTCCAAAGAGTAAAAAAACAAGACTGCCGAAGATACAAGCTAACAATCAATTTAAGTTTTCGCAATCAACTTTGATAATTCAAATTATATCTTTTTTTTATGAATCTAGCACACGTGGCGCAGGGAGATCCCTAAAGCGCTACAGGACCGATACGTGTGCGGAAAAAGCGATCCACGTTAGTCTTGAATCGCTGTAAATTGTACACAGTCCAGTGCAAATTATTTCAAAGGGATGAGGTTCTTCATATAAAAGCTTGAAAAGGGTTGTACGAGGAGTAACAAGCTGAACCTCATACGGATGTGAAGTATTAGCGCGGTATATATTTCTAGCACGCACCGCTCTGGGAGGAATTAGCGGGTTACATCCGTCGAACACTTTCCATGGAAATAATCAGTTCCGGGTCTCCAATCAGACGAACAGCTCTTCTCTGAATAGAATCCAACAAATGCAGGGTATATGTGGGAGCGGAGCCCCAAACATGGGAGCAGTATTCCATAGTTGGTCGAATTTGAGCTTTGTACAGAATTAACAGTTGTAGAGTGTAAAGCTTTCTGGTTCGAAATAATATTCCCAGCTTTCGAGAAGCTCTCTTTGCTATGCTTGCAACATGCTCACGCCAAGACATATTTGTTCCCAAATTAACGCCCAACAAATTCAGTGACGATGGTAGAGGAATGGAGTACCCCGACATAACTATGTCGGGTTCAGCAACATGAACTTCTTTAGAAAAAATTGCCGCCTGGGTTTTTGTAGCGTTAAATTCCACTTGGTTACTGTCACCCCAAGATAGAATTTCTTCCAGGTCTTTGTTGAGTTTGTCTGAGTATCCGATGTCCGAGCGTTCAAAGTGAATAAAGAGATAAGCGTACTATCATCTGCAAAGTTGTAAATTGGATTCCTGGTCTTTTCCATTTATTTAAATGAGAAAGAGAGTAGGAGACAGTATGGAGTCCTGGGACACGCCGGCGTTGATAGTGAAGGTGACAGAAAGAAATCCGTCTACTGCTACTCGTAAAGAACGCCCTCTGAGGAAACATGAGAGCTACTAACAGAACTTTTCGGACATACCAGAAGAGGGCAGCTTAGCCAACAATCCATTGTGCTAAACACGGTCGAACGCCTTGGATATATCAAGAGCAATCGCTCGAGATTCTACAAAGTGTTCAATTACTTTGTTCCAAACATGTGTTACATAAGTCAGAAGATCTCCTGTTGATCTATGTTTACGAAAACCATATTGATGGTTGCTAATAATGTTGAATCCTTCAAGATATTTTAGAAGATGCTGATTGATAGCCTTTTCCATGACTTTCGATATTATTGAAAGCAGACCGGTAGTTATTTGGCAAGGTCTTCTTGCCTCTTTAGGTGTCGACTGAATTTGTGACACATTTCCAGTAGGAAGGAAATATTCTTTTTCTGTAAGATAGGTTGAAAAGTCTACAGAAAACTAGTGTTAGTTCCCTAGCACAGTTTTTGAGTACTATGAAAGGTATTCCGTCAGCGCCAGAAGCTTTTTTGGTGACTAGCTTCATTAAAATACGTTTTATGATACGCTGTCTGAAGACAGACAGATATCTATAATAATCTTACTAGATACTGTGTTCAACTAAGAAAGAACTAATATAATTTCACTTCTTAACTAACTCAGTGCCCTTTCACTAATCATATTTTCCCTGCTGTTACTATCTGGTAGGGATATTTACTTTGATTTACGCCACTCGAATAAGTATGGGATCACTAGGTATTAAATATCTACCCCTTTGCAGTCTGAGGACCTTTTAGGTCTTTAAATTGGCCGCCTTATTTAAGAACTGCTGTTGTAACCTGCTGCTGGATTATAACGTGGTCTAGATGGCGGATCTAGGTGTGGCTAGTCGTTTCTAACGAAGTTATTGGCAATCATTGTTAAAACTCCATTCTGTACTGTTAACAAAGAGCTTCTTCGTGTTTTAGACAAGTGTCAGCCATACAAAAACTCTTACCTTAATAATTGTCTTACATATTAATTTGCATAGAAGCTTGCAAAAACCATTCAGCTGTGGATACAATTTTGTTTTGGCTTTAGCTGTCGCAGCTGTAGCCCAATTTGCCCATACCAGCCTGTTGTCATAGTGTCCTAGGCTAGCTATGAATCACAAAAAACAACTTGAGCAAGAGGAAGGGTTTCGAAGATATTTACAACTGAAACCTGTCATGTCACTTTAAATACTATTTTTGTTACAACTTGAAATAAGGAAAAAAGAATACAATTTTTAAACTCTTGAAAGGACGTATAAAACCATTATAAATTCGAAGCAACCAGCCCGATCTCCTCCTCGTCTTTTACAAGTTTGACTGTAAATAATTATGTTAAAAGTTTGTTCATCGTGCAGCCAAAAACCGGGAAAAAATCCCAAACAATATCACGACCCTAGCACTCCTTCAAACCTTGCACTCTGAAGCGATATCACTCAAAAACTCTAAAATCCATTCCTACTTTAAATATTATATGTGTACCAAATTGGAAATCCATATTTTATTTCATTACGCCGACGGAAATGCAAAATTTTCGGGGAACGATTTTTCTCACGAATACAATACGGGGAAACAAAAAATAACGAAGTTGGCGCTGCATTCCACAAATACATACACAAACGATAATTGATATAATTAAAAAGTAACACAATTTAAAAATAAGAAAACATTATTTATTAGATAAATATTTACAAAATAAATTAATAGAGGTAATATATCCACATTTCATTATAAATAAAACTTAAATATAGATATAATCGCTATAAATCAATTTTTTTCCAAAGAATTATATAAACTTGATTATGATTTAAGTGAATCAAAGACAAGCCAAGAACAAGCAGAGCAAGGGAACAAACA
>CM032448.1:39010533-39030533 GCA_019049505.1 Pachyrhynchus sulphureomaculatus
TGAAATACAAATTGTTCTATCGAAGGTTTGCCTAAATAAACTCATAAAAAGGCTAGCTTACGTCAATTCAAGTAAGGTAAACTAGAAATTAGTATAACTTACCGTTACTTGAACTAATACAAACTAACTAAATATATATTTTTTAATTTACTTGAAACTAGCTTAGGTATGTGGAAACTCGTTAATTATTACATGAATAAGTAATTAAATTACAGTTTAGTTTAAATGAATCCGAATTAACGCTAATTTTGAGCCGATTTTTTAGTATGGCTAGGTGGATCTTGGCTAGTCGATGACTTATAATCTTACTAAAATAGTTATGGACGAAACTTAGTTTATCTTCAGATAAATTTAAAAAATACCATACCTCTTGACAATATTTTAACAGTTGCGGTACTGCCTGATCACATTGTAAGCGAGGACAACTTTGGAATTACAATGAGTACATTCGATTACATATTTGATTTCTGCTCAAAATTTTCTTGTGAGGCATACTCTATGAATACATTTAAGTATTCTTGAGATATTTTCATGTAAAATTGGAAGTTATGGGAAGTTTTAATTTTATTATAAGGAATTTAAGTATAATTCAAATATGCAATAAAATTAGAGTGAACCATTTAAAATTACAAAATAGCAAGGCGACACGGGATCTTTCCCAATATTTTCAAAAAGTAGAAAATCACCGCCCAACTTGAACAAAAATTTGGGAAAAGATATCGGCACACTTTAGAATTTCAAAGAAAAGTACGAAAATCATATTCTGCCAGCATAAAGCTACCATATTTGTCATTTTCCTAATTCTTATTACATACATTACAGGCAGATGAGATCTTCAAGTGGCAGAAAATCACAATCACAAAACTATCACTATCCCGTGGATTAACATTGGTACACATTCTTTTCGTTTCCTTTGGAATATGTACTAGTGATATTAAAAAGAGATATTCAATTTTTCTTAATTATCTGTAAATATCATGGACGTAACTTACGCTGTGTCCTACGTCAGCGTCTTCACACGAGTTATAGGTAGGTATATAGGTAGGTATGCACGGGAAGTGTGGACGGCGAGCGGGCAGGCGACGCGGGAGGTGCGAGCGACGCGAGCCTTGAGACATGAGTGTCCTATGTAGCTGCAAAAGTGAACATTCTTCAAAAATTGTATTAATAAAATCATCAGGAACAGTTTTGTTAACGTTCATTGTAGGGTAAAAATTTATATGGAGAAAATGATAAAAAATTAATATAGTTCTAATACCTAATGTCCGACAAAGTTATGGAAATACTATGCGCTTTTTAAAATTAAGGGCCGATAGGTTATACATACCCAGAGCAACACTGATTAGTTCTCACATGTGCTTTAGCTTTTACGGGTCTGTTCAGAAAGTAAATGCTATATTGTTGTTGGTTCCTTAATAATAAATACGGGGATATGTGCGAGATTAGACCACATTTACAACCAAGACAGTAGGGAAGAGCTTAATATCTCTAGTATTAATGATAAAATTGCGGACTACCATAAAAGGTGAAAGAACACGTAGAATAATGTCTCCGTTACACTACCAAAAAAATTTTTAGAATATAGATCAACAGGAAGACGAAGTGTAGGAGGGCCAAGAAAGAAGTGGCTAGAAAATTAAAGACGGAACAGGTGAAGTGCCTAAACCCCGGATTGTAAAAGAAGAAAACGAATGTATAGGGTGGCACATAAGTAACGTTATGATTTAATAAGTGAATAAATTTTTTGTTAACGTTTTTTTTTCATTTTTTTTTTCAGAATTAACTTTGAAAATCTTGGGAAATTTATGATGGAAAGACTCAGCACAGAACAAAGAACCAGAGTTAGTCAATTTTATTATGAAAGTCAGCATTCGATTATTCAGACACAAAGATCATATCGAAATTTCTTTCATGTTTGAAATGCACCTAGCGCTCCAACAATTTACCGATTGGTTCAGCGTTTTCGGCAACAAGGGGCTGTCTGTGATCTTCCGCTTGCTGGAAGACCTCGTGCAGTTCGAAATGATGTGAACATTGCTCGGGTGCAATCAAGTATTGAGGAAAACCCCGAAACTTCCACCAGGCGACGTTCTCAGCAGTTGGTGATGTCTAGGCGGTCTTTGCAAAGAATTTTACATAATTTACACCTTTTCCCATATAAGATTCAATTGGTTCATGAGTTAAAACCAAATGATGCACAAAGACGCATTCAATATAGTCGCCGTTTGCAAGAATTGTGCCTAGAAAACAACGAGTTTATTCACAAACTCATAATGAGCGATGAGGCCCATTTCCACCTCAATGGTCACGTGAATAAACAAAATTGCAGAATATGGGGCACCCAAAATCCAAGAATAATTGTTTGAACATCAAATGCACCCACTTAAATGCACAGTATGGTGTGGAATAACTTCAGAAAAGATCATTGGACCATATTTTTTCGAAAATGACGAACAAGTTGCGGTTAATGTGAATGGCATTCAATACCGGGCAATGATTGAAAAATTTTTAAGGCCCGAGGTAGAGAACAATCCAGAATTGTGGTTCCAATGCGCCACCCATTATATGAAACCACTAATGAGGTTTTCTTTTTTCACTCGTTCTCATTTTATTACCAACAGACCCTTATTTTGAAACGATCTTCATAGTTATATTAATCTTATGGGATGTAACGTATCAACGTATATTTTGGTACCACTTACACATGTAAAAACATTTTAATAAGAAAATACAGTTCTGAAGAGAAGATAATAATTTCTTCAATGAAATTTTTCGGTTTTTATTACGATGCACTGTCTGGATATTATGGATAATTCAAGTGTAAATATTTTACTTCTATGAAAAAGTTCATGTTTCTCTTAACGGCCACAGCTGTCAGGACTATACGGTCGAGCATCGGTTTTTCAATCCTTAATCTTTTATTCAGGGGGAGATTCCGATACCCTACGGTGAGTCTGTCTCCGTAACCTTATTGGATATCGGAATTATAGTAGTTAAGTCTGGGTGAGTTAGAGTATCAGCATTAAAGACAAATTGGGGATGAAATTGTCTATAATTTGATTTTGCAGAAATTTAGAAAAGAGATAATTACTTTAACCAGATAGTGATGCGATTGTAAAGGGTCAGATATGAGTAACAGGGACCTTCTGTGAAAATGGGATATTGAGTGATAAAGACGATTAGACTCAGCAGCAAATTTGAAACATTCAAACAGAAGATGATTTATGTCGCTTTCTTCTCCGCATTCGCGGCTGGGATTTTTCAATACATTTATTCTATGTAAATGTTTAGGAGATAAACAAAGATGCATAAAAACTTCCTTTCATTTCTAAAGGATTCTATTTATTTCATTTCTGCAAATACTGGTTGATCGCCAACCATGACGACACCTGCATAGAGAAAAATTTGGAACTTAGTGAAAACAAAATATAAATGAAACCAGTTGATTTTTTTAAGTCTGGATAGTAAATTTCTTAAAGAAACACTTTTTATTGTTGCTTATTATATTCTTGAAAATATGCACTAACAATACAGACATATATTGATAAATTTTAAATAAGTTTAAATCAGAGATGTTTAGGATTCCGCAAACCCTCGCTGGGTGGGATTCGACAATATTATATTAATCTTTTACGTTTTATTAACATTTTCTGCGAATAGTGCCAATAGTGCATAATATCAAAAGTGATTACAACAATTTTATGGTTAAATAAATATTTAATGAAAATCGAGGATCCTGGTTTCGGATCTATGCGGGATAATTTACTTGAAGATTTGAGCCAAATATTCGCAAATATTGAAACCAATAACAATTACATAATTGCCACCATCCTAACAAAGAACAGGTTAAAAAGGACATTTTAAAACACATCACACAAGCAATACCGTTAAAAGTAAACATTGAACCTAATGAAGATCTGTTAGCAGTATCGAAATCGGACTCCTCAGATGATGTTCCACTTAGTATTTTAAAAAACTTCATTATCAATCCGGTCTTTTATAGCGTTCTTTGTCTTCCGGTTTCCAGTTTATATCCTTTTCGATCTTCCCAATCTCCAGGTTTTAGATTTCTCTCTGATACTGCCCTCTGAACACCTTCAAACCATGTCGCTCTTGGCCTCCCTCTTTTCCTTCTTCGCTTTGTACCCACTTTAGAAGCAATCTTTGGTATTTGGTGTTCTTCCATTCTTTCAATGTGTTCGTTCTAAATAAGTTGTAGTTGTTGAAATTCCTCAATAATCGTGGTTTTTACTTTCAATAAATTCCTTATTATTTCATTTCTCACTCTACCCATTCTTGACACTCAAGCCGATCTTCTCCAATAATCCATTTCGAGTGCCATCAGTTTCTGTTCCAATCGTTTCGCCAATTGCGAAGTTTTACAACCATATACCACGATGCTCGTAAATAATGCATTATAAAATTATAAATGAGGTGTTTTTTGTGTGATATTATGTTTTTCGACCACAGAACAGAATTTAGGTGTCTTATGACGCCTTTCCTTTACTTATTCTACTCTCCACTTCCATTTCCGTTCTACCATCTTTATTTATGTTAGTTTGTATATATATATATATATATATATATATATATATATATATATATATATATATATATATATGTATATATATATATATATATATATATATATATATATATATATATATGTATGTATGTATGTATGTATGTATGTATGTATGTATATATATATATATATATATATATATATATATATATATATATATATATATATATCTTCATCTATAATATATATATAAAATACAACGTCTCTCTGTCTGTCTTAGTGTGCTTATCACTGGAAAACCAGTTATCCGATTTACGTACTTTTTTTTTTAAACATACATATGTTCTCTGGCCAGGTTATATGCTATATTTTATTACGATACGTAGCATAAGGAATGAGCAGTGACGATAATAGTGAGTGAAGTCAGAAAAAAGTTTGCCGCTAGCGCGTTTCCTTGCAATACACAGCCTAAACCATTAAATATGGAACAATATTATGTAGCAGAGAATATCTATAATCTATAATATATATAAAATACAATGTCTCTGTCTGTCTGCCTGTCCATTAGTGCGTTTATCACGCGAGAATCACTTATCCGATTAACGTGTCTTTTTAAATTCATACATATATTCTTTGGCCAGGTTATATAATAATAATAATAACAATCTATACCTATAATACATATAAAATGCAACTTATCTCTGTCTGTCTGTTAGTGCGCTTATTCCTCGAGAACCACTTATCCGATTTGCGTGATTTTTTAAATTCATACATATGTTCTCTGACCAGGTTATACATATATATTTTATTACATCTATAATATATATAAAATGCATCGTATCTCTGTCTGTTTGTCTGTCTGTCTGTCCGTTAGTGCGCTTATCACTCGAGAACCACTTATCCGATTTACGTGTTTTTTTTTTTAATTCATACATATGTTCTCTGGCCAGGTTATATAATAATAATAATGATCTATATAATATATATAAAACGCAACGTCTCTGTCTGTCTGTCTGTCCGTTAGAGTGCTTATCATTCGAGAACCACTCATCCGATTTACGTGTTTTTTTTTAATTCTTAATTTAATATATATAAAAAAAAAATCTATAATATATATAAAACGTAACGTCTCTCTGTCTGTCTGTCTAGCTATTAGTGCGCTTAGCACAGAAGAACCACTTATCCGATTTACATGTTTTTTTTTTTGTAAAATACAAAGGGAATAAACAGAGATAAAATGCTAATATGTAGGAAAAAATGATGGAAATTTAGCAGAAAGGCTGAATAGATGGGCGGAATACTTAAAAGAAACATTAAATGGAGATAAAAATGAGGAGTTGAATGAGAAATAGGAAGCAAAATTAACTGAAGGGCAGGAGGGAAAAAATAAGAGAAATACTCAGAACCCAAAAAAAATAAGGCACCGGGTGGAAATTGTATAACAGTAGAAATGATAAAAGCTGGAGGAGTAGATCTGGAAAATGAAATATGCTGGTTGGTGCAAGAAGTATGGGAAACAGAAAAGATGCCAGAGAGAGTCGCTCATTTGTCCAATATACAAAAAAGGAGAAAAAACTATATGTGTTAATTATATACCAATAGCCTTACTGGATGTCGTGTACAAGATAGTAGTGGTGACTATCAAAAACAGACTAGAAGAGAAAGCCGAGTCTATTCTGGGAGAGTACCAATAGTTCGGTTACAGACCAGATATTTTTCGATTAAGCAAAACCAAGGTAATACCTTAGAACAAAATTTAGCACTACACTTGGTCTTTGTGGATTTCAGAGAAGCATATGACTCTGTAAATAGAGAAAGACTCTACAAGATAATAGAAGAACTTAAAATTGCAAGTAAATTTATTCGCATGATGAGAATGACCCTGAATGACACAAAAAATAGAGTGTTGGTTGAGGGCAAAGTATCAGACAAGTTTAAGGTGAAGAGAGGATTAAGACAAGGGGATCCCGTGTCGACATGTCTATTTAATTTGGTACTAGAGAAGATTATCCGGGAGTCAGAAATAAAAACAAATGGAACGATATACCCAGAAACCTGCCAATGCTTGGCCTATGCTGATGATGTAGCAGTGATTGCAAGAGCAAAAGAGAACCTCAAAAAAGCCATAAGTAGGATAGAAGAAAGGGGAAGGATGAGAGGACTAAAGATAAATGAGGAAAAAACAAAATACATGGAAATTACAAAGAAGGATAATAAAAACAACAAAAGTTTAGATATAATAAACAACTTAGGGAAAATATATATGTTTAAAAAAGTAGACAAATTTAATTATCTGGGAGTAACACTAACAGAGACTGGACAAGAAAGGACGGAGATACAAGCAAGAATAGCGAAAGGACAGATATGTTTGGGGGCAATGAATCCAATATTGAAATCAAAGAATGTATCAAGAAAAGCAAAAGAAAACAAATATGTGACAGTTGTCAAACCCACGGTGACATATGGATGCGAAACGTGGAAACTGAATGCAAGAGAAAAGGAGACGTCGGAGGTGGGGGAAAGGAAAGCTTTGTGAAGAATCTATGAAGGAAGGAAAGAAGAGGGACTGTGGAAAAAAAGAACAAACTACGAATTAAAATGCCTATATACGTTACCCCTTATAAGCCAAATCATAAGAAGCCAGCGATTAAGATGGTTGGGACACGTGGCAAGGATGAAGGACGAAAGACAGGCAAAGCAAGCCCTAATAAGAGGAGTGGTTGGAAGAAGAGGCAAGGGTAGACCTCTATCTACATGGATTCAGGCAGTAAAGCAAGATCTGGAGTTAATGGGAATCCCGCACTGGGAAAAGCTAACAGGAGACAAAAAGAAGTGGAGACGAGTATGCAACCAAGCCATGGGCCTCTAAGGCCTCTCGAGCTATATAATAATATAAACATAACGAATAAGCAGTGACGATAAAGGTAAATCAAGTCCACGCGAGCGTAACCGCGGGCACGGCTAGTATATATATATATATATATATATATATATATATATATATATATATATATATATATATATATATATATATATATTTCTTCATATATATATATATATACATATATATATATATATATATATATATATATATATATATATATATATATATATATCTTCATATATATATATACTCTTCACAAGCATCAATGACCTCACCGGTATTTAAAGTAAGGCTTCCCTGTTTTCCCCCTTAAACTTAACAGTCCAAAAACACTTAAGGAAGAGGAGCGGATATAGTATTTTCTAATATTAGCTAAACCAGAAATAAAAATAAAAAGTTCTCCCATGGAACAGAAGAGATACAAACAGAATTCGGTTCTTATTTAAGTGTCCATTGATAGATCGTAAAGCAAGTCCGTTTTTATGGAGGCAAATTATTCTCAAGAATTTTCCTAGGTTAGGGGAACTTCCTCTCAAGTTTCTTTCAGCACTAGCGACTGCAATATTTAGTAAAAGGCTACTTTCTGAGGTTGGAAATATAGATGAAGAAAAAAGGAACAGATTATCGTCTGCAAAAAGGTGAAATACTAACATTCCTATATCACAATTTACTTTTGCTCGATTTAAAACAATATTCTATGTGTAAGTTTTGTATTAATAAAAATAATTTATTAATTATAATTTAGGTTTGTCGTTGGTATCTTTAAAATGTTTCTCTTCTACATATTTTGAAATAAATGTTACTTTTAATTTGGTTTCAATTTACTCAAACAATATGGCAGAGTGCCCAGCCAGGTTAACGTACTGGGCAGGCACACCTCTACGACCCCGGTAGGGGTTAGGTTTACTTCAGGGACTCTACCTTGCCTATGCGAGCCTTGATTCTCTCCCACTCTCGGAGAGGAACTCATGTCTTATTCCCACCTTCATTAAACAACCCACTGTATCTTTCACCACATCCAAACTATTCATCAATACACTCATCCAGCGTGTCAATTATGGCCAAATTCCTTCCAAAGAAGAACATGTCGAATTTCGAAAACACTTTACCCCCGGCAAGTAGAGCCCCCTGCTCAGAATCATGCATTGAGAAATCAGTCTGCCTTAATTAGGATTCTAGGAAAAGCAAAAATTCGATGAAGTAAGCTCGAAGAGGAAAATTTCAAAATCTCAATACAATGATGAACCACACCAAACAACGACACATGAATCAACAAAAACTATACATAGCCACCTACAACATAAGAACACTGAGATCAAAGAAACACCTAGAGCAATTGGAAGAAGAACCCAGGCGGGTTATAAAGTATCAGGTCAAACCAGGTACCGGGCCAAATCAGCCGAATACCCGGTTTTGGTCAGGTAGACCGAGTACCCATTACATCTCTACGTTAAATGTGCTAAATGAAAATAAACTCTATAGAAATTAAAGCCTGTAGCGAAAAAGCAAGAAGAGCTTTCAACAAATTAAGCCCTTTTTTTAAAAGTCACCATCTCAAATTAGAGACAAAAATCAGACTTTTGTTGTTACATGATCACAGTATTACTATACGGGGTAGAAAGTTGGACAATAACTGAAACAGCCAGTAAAAGGATTCATGCATTTAAGATGTGGACGTATAGACGAATATTGCGAATATCTCGGGTAGATCATGTCACAAATAAACAAGTATTACAAAGCATGAAAAACGAAACAGAATTCGTGACAAACATCAAAATACGTAAATCAGAATATCTCGGGCATATTATGCGTACCCTACAGAGATATGGACCGCTTCAGTTAGTATTACAAGAGAAAGTCGGAAAGAAAAGAATTGGCAGAAGGAGAATTCCATGGCTTAAAAATTCAAAAATTTGGTTTTTCGCATCAACAACAGGTCTGTTTCAAGCAGCAGTGATAAAATGAAGATAGCGCTAATGATTATCAACATCCAGCACGGATAGGCACTAGGAGAAGAAGAAATTAAAATAAATATATTTTGGAATTTGTTCATTACAATAGTGTGGGAGTCTATTTTTATTTAGAGATATGTGCGCCTACTGCAGTTCTATAACGTAATAGAAATTGGGTGAAATTACAATCAGAAACTTTAAAGTAGGCATGAAGGTAATAGTAATTTGAAAAAATTTAAAATAATCTGAAATACTAGTTGTTTTTTTTCCGTAAGTCGTCGCAATATGGGTTTACCCTTTAGCTAGCTAGTAAGCGATTATTACAGTCGTTATGGCTTATATTCCACACAATTCCACAATTTTTTAGTCCGCTACTTAGTTGTGCCTGCATATTTACAGTCCATTTTTTTTTGTGACGGGTTGTAACTTTGCCAAACCCAACTAGCAGCTGACGCGGGTTAACATTAAAAAAATTATCAAAGTTGATGCTTCAAAAAATCGCTAGCACGGTACTGGACGCATCGCTTTTACGTAGGACATCTCGATGTAATTCAGTTTTTGATCATATAGCTCCCGCCATGCCGTTCGGGTGAAGGCGCTCACGTCAGACACAACGTTAAGTTGTTTCTAAAATTACCAATTTACTCACAGAAATACATACCTGCAATCGTTATAAAGACCGTGAAAACACATTTTTTTTTCCTTTCTAAACATAAAATTCAAATTTAATTTGATAATCACATATTGCCTATCACACAATAATATAAAACACATGATTTATTTTTTTAACCAGAGCGGTTGAGTTAAATTAACTATAATACTACAACCAAATAAAAATATAGATACACTACCCCTTTAAAATGAAAGTCATAAAGCTATGGCACACTCTCATTTAAAACCCTACAAACTGCTCAACATTTTCAACTTATTTTTAAGGACACCCTGAATCTCCTTATTCGATACTGAATAACTTTGTATAACATCTTGACGTAAACTCGAAACGTCACAGTTTAAATTCAACGATTCTAAAATGTTCACTAAGTCTTTTTGGCTCACTTTGTTCGACCATGTTTCTAATATTTCACTTAATTTGTTTATTTGAGTTTTGATTTGGTTCACTATAACGTTTAAGAAGTCTTTCGTTTTTGATTCGGTTTGTTGCTTCTTTCTGCCTTTCTTCGATTGCGGTGGTTTTACCAGTTCGCTACACATTATGCAGACTATGCCGGCTATACATATGACCTGAAACAAAGAAACAATATTCAACTTGAGTCTCAAATTGTAACAGAAGTTCTTTCTAGGCAAATCATTATACTGATCCGTACGGAACACTTATAAGATCACTTCGGTGTCTGTCTGTCCGTCTGTCACACCCGATTTTCTCCGAAACTATTTGACGTAGAAAGTTGAAATTTGGTACTAATATAGAAATTGATGGCCTCATCAGAGCCGTGTAGTTTTGAAAGTTCAAAAATATATATAATGTCTTACATGAGCACACTTTTCTTTGTATTATTTTCAAAAAATCGCGAAAAATCGCTGTCCCCCCTCTATCTGGAATATTCTCCACGGGGTGTAGATTGAACGAAAATTATCACGAGTGCATTACCATAATTTATCTGGTACATAAAAAAAAAATTCAAGGTCATCTTTTTAGTGTTCCGTACGGAACACTTATAAGATCACTTCGGTGTCTGTCTGTCTGTCTGTCACACCCGATTTTCTCCGAAACTATTTGACATAGAAAGGTGAAATTTGGTAATAATATAGGAATTGATGGCCTCATCAGAGCCATGTAGTTTTGAGAATTAAATTTTGACTTAAGGGGTTAGTTTTGGGGGGTGAAGTCGGAAGTGAAAAAAAAAAAATTTTTACTAGGTCATCGAGTGTGGTGTCAAATGAAAGCTTGTGAAAACACGGGTAATATATATATATATATATATATATATATATATATATATATATATATATATATATATATAAAATATTATACTTGCGCGCACTTTTCTTTGTAAAGGGTCTTCCATTTGGGACTTGACAACTTTGAAATTTCACTGTGAACGCACCCTTAAGCCAATCACCGAACTGTCAACGTCAAAACATTCAGTAAAGTCAACATTTTCATCATGGTGAAGTACACGAACGAACAACGTTTACAAATAATTAAAATTTACTACCAAAATTTGGAGTCGGTGACTGCAACTTTAAGAGCGTTAACGCCAATTTTTGGTCGTAATTCTCGTCCCAGTTGACAAGCAATTCATAGTCTAGTGAAAAAATTTGAGTTAACATATTCGCTGCTGGATGTTCCCGTGCCAGTGAGACAAGGGGTTGGTCGAAGTGGCCAGAATATTACTACCGTTCAAGCGTCCATCTCAAACGAACCAAAACAGTCGATTTCACGGCGTTCTCAAGAATTGGACATCGCTCAGACCACACTATGGCGAATTTTGCGAAAGGATCTTGGCCTGCACCCTTATAAGTTAAAGTTAACTCAAGAACTAAAGCCACTCGATCATATGAAACGACGTACGTTCTCGAACTGGGCTCTAGAAATGTTGGAAGAAGATGACCAATTTCATCGCAAAATCATCTTTAGTGATGAAGCGCATTTTTTGATAAACGGCTTCGTCAACAAACAGAATATGCGTTATTGGTCAGGTGAAAATCCTCATGTGCTTGAAGAGACATCACTTCATCCACAAAAAAATACTGTTTGGTGCGGTTTTCATGCCGGTGGTGTCATTTCGTTGATGAAAATAACCGTCACGTTACAGTCAATGGAGATCGCTACAGAGGCATGTTGCAACGTTATTTCTTTGATCAACTGCATGGGCTAGACATTAATGATATGTGGTTTCAACAAGACGGCGCCACAAGCCACACAGTGGGTGTAACAATCGACTTACTGCAATCTAAATTCGGTGAACGTGTTATATCGAGAAATAGTCCCGTCGAATGGCCGCCTAGATCGTGTGATTTAACACCTCTAGACTTCTCGGTACGTTAAATCATTGGTCTATGCTAACAAGCCTGCGTCGTTAGAGGAGCTCAGAGCCAATACTGAAAGAGAGATAGCGGCCGTTTCCGTCGAAATGTGTGGCCGAGTCATCGAAAATTGGGTTCAACGAATCGACTGCTGCAAACGTGCCCGTGGTGGACATATGAATGAAGTCGAATTCCATACATAAATGTTTTGATTGTACTTCAAGCCGATAGTAAAATTTTCGAAATGTCTCAAATGGGTTGCGTTTTATTTCAAAAAAAAAGTTGTCAAGTCCTTAATGGAAGACCCGATATTATTTTTAAAAATTCGCGAAAAGTCGCTGTCCCGGGCCTTATCTCGAAAAGTACTTATCAAAAAATTTCGAAAAAATTCTGGAATATTCTCCACGGAGTGTAGATTGAACGAAAATTATCACGAGTGCATTACCTTTAATAATTTATACGATATATAAAAAAAAACAAAAATTTCAAGGTCATCAGATTTCAATAAAGATTGGAGGAAACAAACTTGGTTGAAAACTCATTTGGGGTGTATTTTGTGAAGTCACTGATCATTTTATACCTCTGTAACAAAATTTTTTTATTTTAAAAGCAATCAACGTACGGAACACTAATTGCGCAAGTTTAACTTGCACTTGACCGGTTTTTTTCAGTAAAGATCGGAAACAAAGCTTGTAAGTTGAGTTCAAAAATATATATAATGTCTTACATGCGCACACTTTTCTTTGTATTATTTTAAAAAAATCGTTGTCCCCCCTCTATCTCGAAAAGTACAGATCTAAAAATTTTGAAAAAATTCTGGACTTTTATGATATTTTTTACTTTAATAGGTGGTTGGCAGTAAAAACAAACATTAAAAAAAAATATGTTGGCCAAGAATTTTATTCTCTTAAGTAATTTAAAATATTTCAAAAAACAATGACCTAAATCAAAAATCTAAAAAAGTTTTATTATGAAGTTACGATCTTAGATTTCCTAGCAAATTTAGATCCTGGTTAGTCCCTTTTGATTGTCCAGCAGTAATCTGCCAACATATTTGGGTTCCATTGGCCCTGGTAACGTTTTTCCATCTTAGAAATGTCCTGAAGGAATCTTTCTCCGAGCTCATCGCTCACAGCCCCCAAATTCTGAGGAAAAAATCCAGGTGTGAATCTAAAAAATGAATCATGAGTGACATGTTGCAACCCAATGCTTGATAAGCCAACAATAGCTCGCTAATCAACTCTCTGTAGCTTTCACTCTTATGGTTACCCAAACAATTTTCAACAACATTCTTAAAAGATTTCCAAGCTGGTTTTTCTAAATCGCTCAATTTTTCTTCGAATACCGGATCTCTTGAGGTCCTACAAAAATACCTTCTTTTATCTTTGCATCACTTATTTTGGGGAATTTTTCTTCCACTCCCATTGCGATCCATTGCCTTTACAAAATGTTTGATCAGGCCTAATTTGATATGCAATGGTGGAAGAAGTACTTCAGATGGCTCTACAAGGGGTAAATACTTCACATTTTTTTGTCCAGGAATTAAGGATGCACGCGTAGGCCGTATTCTTTTATGATAGTGGTTTGTTCTGTCTCCACTGTCCCATTCACATAAAAAGCAGCAGAATTTAGTATAACCCAGCTGAAGTCCGAGTAATAGGGCCACAACTTTTAAATCGCCAAAGACTTTGAAAGAATATGTACTGTACTTGATTTTTTCAAGTAATAACTTCATGTTTTCATAAGTTTCTTTCATATTAGCAGCATGGGCCAGAGGTACAGAAGGAAGTATATTTCCGTTATGCAGTAACACTGCTTTTAGACTTGTTTTAGAAGAGTCAATGGGAGGGTTCAAAATCGATTTCCAAAATCTTCATAATCCCATTTATATCATTACAATACACTAAGTCCCCGTCTTGAGAAAAGTATGATCTGAAGTGTTGATCACGATTTCGAAAATAGATGATTTTAGTTTCATGATGTAGCAAATTCCATCCTTTTAATCTGCTTTTTTGACAAATTTAAATCGCGAATCAAATCATTTAGGTCTTCTTGAGTTATCAAGTGTGGCTTGGTTAGAACTTCTTCAAACTTAGAGTCATCGTCCTCATCAACACATTGGCTTGAAGTGGAAGATTGTGTATTGTTAATCTCAATGGACGCAGATGCAACTGGTATAGGCAAATTTTCATTATGAGGGACTGGTCGCATGGCTGAAGGTAAATTAAGTTTCAAGAAAAAACTGTGTTTTTTCTTGAAACCACCATTTACGTCAGTAAAACAAAAATAGCAGTCTGTGTGTGATCTCTTGGTTCGGTCCAAATCATAGGTACAGCTAACGGTATATGACGGGACCCTTTCTTCCAATCGGTTAAATTCTTCACACACGTTATGCAACAAATATGAGGGGCCCAGGATTTTCTTGATGGGCCACAGCGAAAGCAAAATACCGGTGATAACTCTCCAAGACTAGTTTTGTGAAATTTCGTCTTTATTTTTTGAAAGTCGGTTCACCACAAACATAACAAAAAGAGTTAGGATCGTTACTACACTTTCTCGATATGTTAACGCAGTTAATAAATCACAATATTTTGATGAATCACAGACAAATAGTGTTATGACTATTTCTTCGCGAACGTTCCTTTGCTTTTATTGCCGTAGTACTAGTTATAAGTATTACCGTATCACAAGAAAACTGAGGCCAATTGAAACAAAACAACTGCAGTTTAATAATGAGGGTAGTTAGCTAAAACAGTATTAGCTATCAAAGTTCGTGTGGCATGACTAGTGTTGACCAGTGTAATTTATCTGGTATATTAAAAACCAAAAATTTCAAGGTCATCAGTTTTCAGTCAAGATCGGGAACAAACTTTGTTGAAAACTCATTTGGGGTGTGTTTTGTGAAGTCACTGATCATTTTATACCTCCGTAAAAATTTTTTTTATTTCAGAAGCAATCAACGTACGGAACACTTATTGCGCAAGATCAACTTGCACTTGACCGGTTTTTTTTTTTAATTTTAAATAATAAGATTACGACTCTAATAACCACGTTTCGATGTTAGAAGTTATAATAATGTGGAGACTGGCCCATTCAACCGTTTATTGTTGCCGCACTACAAAAGAACTGGCACAGAACATCGAACTGTTGGACAAACAAGTTCAAACCTAGAGGTCGAGTCCAATATGTTGGATTACCGTACTTTAGAAGTAATACCCCTACTAGATTATACATACCTCTACTGTATTGACAGCCAACTCCATTTCTTTCCTTTTCTCTCTAAAATCGGTCGCTTCGTTCATAATTTTCTCCTCCAAAACCTGTGATAGCCTCTCTATTTCTTGTTCAGCCTTTTTACACGTAACTTCAGATTCTTCTACATTTTCTATGGTTAACGATTTAAAGAATTCTAATAAGGCTGATAACGTAGTACGATAGGGAGTGGCTAAGAATGCGTGAAGCCGCGACGGAAGTGGATATGTTATAAGGTCCTGAAATCAAAAATATGTTTAAACAGGTAACTGACAGCGGAATTTCCAAAAATTTATATTTAAAACCAAAATATAGTCCGTACGAAGGCTCACTTCTTTAAAAAGGTTTTTCTTAATTTACCAACTTAATGAAAACTGGAGTAAACTATGTTGTGTGAAGCATAAGTTTTAATTATGTCGATGTGGTTTTTAGATCATATCTTAGATTTTTGAAACGAATTCTCCTCTATACCTCAAAGAAAAATTAAAACATCGTGAGTACTGGAAAGACCGATTTTCTGGAAATATCTAGATACAGAAACGCAGTTTTTTTTTTAAACGACCCCCTTTAATTCTACTTGACCTTATTATATTATTTTACCTTATAATTAACGCCTTGTACCCTTCGGCACAAAAGTATTTTTAGTTGATGCCAATTTTTGCAACGATTGCCCTGTATCAGGTACAATCAGCGATTGAATTCTTTAAACGATTGCGGGAGCCCTCGCGGTGCGTTCCTTTTAGTGGCTCTTCCTCGTCGGCATACTGAAACATTCATTAGACTGCTCTGTATATTTTGCCACGTCATAAACGGTTGATCTCGGGTATTTAAAGAACCGAATTATTTCCGTTACTAAACACAATGGCCTTCGATGACCACAGTTCTTTGATTACACTCCACACTTGGTTTTAACAGCGTGCATCAGGCTTTCTTGGACGAAAACAAAAACTTTTGGGGGAGGCACAATATAGTTTGACATTTAAGTTGAAATTTGTTGGTTTTATATATATATACGAGGCTGGTTTGAAAAGTCCGTGCAAAGTCCGAGAGAAGGCACCACCGGCGCGTATCGAGGTCATGTTTAGTTAGTAGCATCCCTTGAATGAACGCACACCAAGTTTCAGCCATATTGGTCTATTTCTTTGTGTTTGGCATTCGTGTGAATCAAGGAAGTCGAGTGATTTTCAAGAAATGGACGAAAAAGAATTTCGTGTGGTGATTAAACATTACTTTATGAAAGGCAAAACGCCTCAGGAGACTAAAGAAAAGCTTGATAAACATTATGGTGACTCTGCACCTTCGATTAGAACAGTTTATAAGTGGTTTCAAAATTTTCGGACTGGCCATATGGGCACAAGTGACGCTGAACGTTCTGGACGGCCTGTGGAGGTTACGATTCCAGAAATCATTGATCAAATCCATGATATGGTGATGGATGACAGAAGAGTTAAGGTGCGTGAGATTGCTAGTGCTGTGGGCATCTCGACTGAACGGGTACAAAATATTTTGCATAAACATTTGGACATGAGAAAGCTATCTACAAGATGGGTGCCGCGATTGCTCACGCTTGACCAAAAACGGAATCGTGTGAAGTGTTGCAAGGATGGTTTGCAGCTGTTCCAGAAGAATCCGGAGGACTTTAAGCGTCGTTTCGTCACTGTGGATGAAACATGGATACATTACTATACTCCTGAGACCAAACAACAATCTAAACAATGGGTTACCAAGGGGGAATCTGCACCAAAAAAGGCGGCCGGAAAGGTTATGGCGACTGTCTTCTGGGATTCGCAAGGGATAATCCTCATCGACTATCTGGAAAAGGGTAAAACTATTACAGGTGAATATTATTCATCGTTATTGGACCGTTTGAAAACCGAGCTGCAAGAAAAACGCCCGCGACTGGCCCACAAGGAAGTCCTTTTCCATCACGACAACGCACCAGCACACACCTCAGCAGTTGTGGTCGCAAAATTAATGGAAATAGGATTCCAACTCGTTTCACATCCCCCCTATTCTCCAGACTTGGCTCCCTCGGACTACTGTTTGTTCCCCAATTTGAAGAAATGGCTGGCGGGACAAAGGTTTTATTCAAACGAGGAGGTGATTGCAGACACTAATGGATATTTTGCAGACTTGGACAAATCCTATTATTCGGAAGGGATCAACAAACTAGAACATCGTTGGACGAAGTGTATAAGCCTAAAAGGAGACTATGTCGAAAAATAAAAAAGGTTTACCCCAAACACATAAGTAGTTTTTATTTTTGCACGGACTTTTCAAACCAGCCTCGTATATATATAATATATATATATATATATATATATATATATATATATATATATATATATATATATATATATTATATATATATATATATATATATATATATATATATATATATATATATATATATATATATATATATATATATATATATAACGTCTATCGAAAAAATTCCTGGACTGATTTTTTTCCTCGGCCTTTAACTAACGCCATTTCGTAAACAAGAGTAAGGGCTTGAACTCAGATCTGTAACAACATATGGCATTCAACCAGCCAGTTGTGATCAGTCCGTGCCGTGCATACTGTGTGTGTCGTAATCGTAGTATCACAGAAGTGTAGAGTAGCGATCATATTTCATGTGAAACTGGGTAAGACAACAGACATTTGAATCTTTGAGAAAAGCTTCACCGTATGCTTATTGTTTTTCGTGTTCACAAGTGTTTGAGTGGTTTAAACACTTAAAGGAAGGATGGGAGTTATTCGAAGATGATGCAAGGTTAGGAAGTACCAGCACAAGTTTGGCCAACACAAACGTTGTGAAAGTTCGTCATCTATTTTTTATCTAGACTAAGGGCAGGAAAGCTTAACATCTCTAAATCAAGTGTTCAAGACATTGTCAGGAATGTTTTGAACAAGAGGAAATTGTGTATGAAGCTTCTTCCCACAGTTTGACACCCGACCAAAAACAGCAACGGATTGACGCCAACCGAAATTTCATCGAAATGAAAAATGCGGGCGATTCTTTTATACAGAAAATAATCACGGGCGATGAGACGTGGTGCCACCGATAAAAGCCTATCACAAAACGGCAAAGTGCGCAATGGCTCGGTAGTGGTTCGCCGTGACCAAAGAAATTGCGACTGATAAAGCCAAGAACAAAGATAATGATCGTCGCATCTTTTGACGCTCAAGGAATTATCCACAAAGAATTTGTTCCTGAGGACACTACAGTGAACGTCCAGTACTACGTGGGTGTCATGGAGCGACTTTACAAGAGGATTCAGCGGATTCGCGAATGGAACGCGAAGGATTTTTTCTTGCTTTATGACAATGCGGTTGCTCACACGGCTGGGATTGTGGTGCACCACCATCGTCTGATTTATTCCCTAGTGACTTTTTTTATTTCCAAAAATCAGGTTCAACATGAAAAGTCAATGCTATAGCGATTTGAAGGACATTAAAAACCACCGTGATGCGCGAGATAAACATGATCTCAAAAGAAGATTTTTCTAACAGTTCCACATGGTTGTATGAACTTCTGGAACTTTGTATAAAATTGTTGTGTAAAATGTTCACTTTTAATTTCTCTATTTTTTTTAAGCAAGGCCGGGAACTTCTCGGACACACGGTGTATATAGTCGAACCTTTATAACTCGAAGTTTTCTGTAAGTCGAAGTTTATTCATAGTTCCTGCAAATTTTCTATATTTACAATGTATTTTGTCTTAATTTGAATTTCTGTAACCCGGAAATGTCCATAATTCGATATCATTAACACGCTCGAGTAACTTATCAGTGTTTATAATTCGAATTTCCAGACACAAAATAAACTTTTTGCACGTTAAAAGCTTGAGACGCTTGCGGTCTTCAAGATTCGTGGAGTTGAGTTTAAGCCTTGTATCCACTAGGAAACAATTGACGCGCAACATGTTACACAACATGTTGCTCATCATGTTGAACGTTGGCGTGGAACTTTTATTTAGCAACGTTGTCTGTCCACACGATTAGTCGTCGGTAACATGTCGCCAGAGGAGCTAGTGTTGATTTCAGCGGCGATGTTTATAATTTCATCGATTAAAAAAAGGAAAAAACCACGGTGGTGGGCTAAAAATTACTTAAAAAAAAAGAAAATGTGTTCAGTAAAATTCGTTCGTTCGTAACTGCATGTTGCACGGAAACAAACAAGCCGCGCGTCACGTTGCGCGCCATCTGGCCAAATCGCGCGCGTGTTGCGAGTCAATTGTTGCCTAGTGAATACATGGCTTTAACCTCTGCGTGGTTTTTGGAGAAACCCCCGAAACACGGTGGAATCTAATGTTTTCGGTTGTGAATAACCAATTTAATTTAGATTGCTATAGCTTAGTGTTGGTAAAATGTCGCTGTCACGGAAACTTAGG
>CM032448.1:39035533-39123033 GCA_019049505.1 Pachyrhynchus sulphureomaculatus
TGATTTTGTTTCTAGATTAAATAGCCGGTATGATTCCATTAAATTCACTTACGAAGTTGAGAACAAAGGACAATTGCCTTTTCTAGATATTTTAATTATTAAAAATAATAATAGATTAGAATTTGATATCTATAGGAAGGACACAGTAACAGATAGATATATTCCTAATGATTCATTTCATTGCAAACAACATAAATTAGCCTCATTACATTTTTTAGTTCATCGTTTGGTCACTTTCCCTCTGAATAGAGTAAACTTTAATAAAGAAAGGGATCGTATTAGAAATATAACTAGAGTTAATGGTTATGACGATGACTTAGTAAATAAGGTAATAAATAGACATAAGTTTAGGTTTAATATTCAGAATTCCACCTTTTTTACACGCGAAGAAAATAACACCAAGTATGTCTCCATACCATATAATCCGAAATATAGCAAGGGACTCAATAAGGTATTTAATAAGGTAGGCCTCACCTTAGTCTATAAGTCATCAGACAATCTGAGGAATATCTTAGGAAATCCCAAAGATAAGATTCCTAATTGTGAGAAAAGTGGAATTTATGAAATTAGTTGTAATGATTGTGACAAAAAGTATGTTGGGCAAACTAAAAGGTCAATTAAAACAAGATTTAAAGAACACTTAGCACACTTAAAATACAATAGAACAGAAAAGTCTAGCATTGCCGAACATGCCCTTGAAGCTGATCATACTGTAACATTAGATAATCTAAGATTAATAAAAAATGTATCTGATAGGAGATTGTTGAACGCATACGAAAGTATGGAAATCATAAAATGTAAAGGTAGTTTAAATAAAGACAGAGGGCCTATTCCTTATAGTCCCCTCTACTGGTTACTTGACCGGAACTGATGGCCTTGCCTATGTCATTAGTTCCGCTTGAGTAATTCAAGGGTTAGTCTAAGTATAAATAGGGTAGATTTGTAGTTTAGGTTTCGTCAATCATCGCTCCTGCTGAAGCTAACATGGTTAGCGAAACGCGCGTTGAGTGCAAAAATAAAGTATTTGGTGTAGTGGTGATATATACTGAGTAGTATCATTGTGCCAAAGATTCCACATTCCCTACTTAATTACTTTCTTATTTTTGGAGTTATATCCAGAAACATCAATGCTGCAAAAATAACAATCATTTGAATGATTTTCTTGCTCTCTCCATACCATGGGTACTGCAAATCTAAAAGCTTTCTTTTCTTTTTTATATCATTTCCTAAGATCCTCGACACAAACATAACATACTTTGAGGAGCCCAACATTTTTCTTGATAACCGATTTCTACACCAAAATATGCAAAGTACACTTTTTTACAGAGTCAATAATGCTTCTTTGATATGTTTTAACTACAACTCACCACATATATAACAAAAAGTGTTGGGAGAGTTTTTACAACCACGATTAGCCACACTTTGAGTGTGAAGTAAAGCACATGGGTTAAATACTGCAATGCGAGGTTATATTAACTGGAAGAAAATAAACAGCTGTGACATTTATTGGAACTGCCAACCTAATAACATTTGATTTTAATGCCAACCTTATAAAATTCTGATTTTATGGCTAACCTAATAACATTTGAAAGATAAAAAATAAACTTTTCACATTTTGAATATTAAAATGTGAAAAATTGGTGGGTGATACGACTTTTTGATTATTATTTTCGGACTCAGTACACCAAAAAAATATAGTAATCAGGTAATATTATTAAAAAAAAAGTTTTTTCAACGTTGGCCTGTGTAATTATTTAGGTCATGTCATATAAATTTTAACATCCTGTGTCTCCAACAGCAGTTTTAACAACTTCGATATTATTACCTCTATTCCAGCACTTAAGGACCACAAAATATACGTCCTCAATTTTAAAAATTGGAGATCTTGTGAAAATAACGTTTTGATTTCTTCAGACTTTTCTACGCCTGTACACGCAAATTCCGGTTCCCATGTAACATAAACTTGAAGATCTCTGTTATCTCTAAAAATTAAAAATGAAATATAACATAAGACTGTATTAGTACAATAAAGATTTGGTACAGTCGATCAAGTCAGAACGTGCGACCGATAACTTGTAGTAAGTAAAAGGAATTCCTTTTTTTTTTAGATTATTTTTAGTACCCCTGCAAACAATACTTTTTGGAAAGAGATCCACTTCTCCAACCTTATTTATTGTTAAATAGTACGTTATTGAACATGAATCTTGTGTTCCTATGTAATCATCCAAAAGGTCTGCAAATGACACCTAAAGAGACTGTAAATATATGGGCAAGTCGAGGGTATTCGTTAGGAAGTGGTTACAATGATACTCTCAATTAAAAAATGTTCAAAAAACCCAGAAACGATTTGCGTGGGCAGAGAAAAATACGAGGCTGGTTTGAAAAGTCCGTGCAAAAATAAAAACTACTTATGTGTTTGGGGTAAACCTTTTTTTTATTTTTTGACATAGTCTCCTTTTAGGCTTATACACTTCGTCCAACGATGTTCTAGTTTGTTGATCCCTTCCGAATAATAGGATTTGTCCAAGTCTGCAAAATATCCATTAGTGTCTGCAATCACCTCCTCGTTTGAATAAAATCTTTGTCCCGCCAGCCATTACTTCAAATTGGGGAACAAATAGTAGTCCGAGGGAGCCAAGTCTGGAGAATAGGGGGGATGTGAAACGAGTTGGAATCCTATTTCCATTAATTTTGCGACCACAACTGCTGAGGTGTGTGCTGGTGCGTTGTCGCGATGGAAAAGGACTTCCTTGTGGGCCAATCGCGGGCGTTTTTCTTGCAGCTCGGTTTTCAAACGGTCCAATCACGATGAATAATATTCACCTGTAATAGTTTTACCCTTTTCCAGATAGTCGATGAGGGTTATCCCTTGCGAATCCCAAAAGACAGTGGCCATAACCTTTCCGGCCGAAGGAACGGTCTTCGCCTTTTTTGGTGCAGATTCCCCCTTGCTAACCCATTGTTAAGATTGTTGTTTGGTCTCAGGAGTATAGTAATGTATCCATGTTTCATCCACAGTGACGAAACGACGCTTAAAGTCCTCCGGATTCTTCTGGAACAGCTGCAAACCATCCTTGCAACACTTCACACGATTCCGTTTTTGGTCAAGCGTGAGCAATCGCGGCACCCATCTTGCGGATAGCTTTCTCATGTCCAAATGTTTATGCAAAATATTATGTACCCGTTCAGTCGAGATGCCCACAGCACTAGCAATCTCACGCACCTTAACTCTTCTGTCATCCATCACCATATCTTGAATTTGATCAATGATTTCTGGAGTCGTAACCTCCACAGGCCGTCCAGAACGTTCAGCGTCACTTGTGCCCATATGGCCAGTCCGAAAATTTTGAAACCACTTATAAACTGTTCTAATCGAAGGTGCAGAGTCACCCTAATGTTTATCAAGTTTCTCTTTAGTCTCCTGAGGCGTTTTGCCTTTCATAAAGTAATGTTTAATCACCACACGAAATTCTTTTTCGTCCATTTCTTGAAAATCACTCGACTTCCTTGATTCACACGAATGCCAAACACAAAGAAATAGACCAATATGGCTGAAACTTGGTGTGCGTTCATTCAAGAGATGCTACTAACTAAACATGACCTCGATACGCGCCGGTGGTGCCATCTCTCGGACTTTGCACGGACTTTTCAAACCAGCCTCATAGATCGAGACCGAATCGATGTAATTCTTTCCGATGATGCTTCATTTTGGCATTATGTTATCACCCTACGAGCTTGTTCAATTTCCACTAGCCGATTGGTTCAGCACACGGTGAAACAGTTTGTGACGGTCAGCAAAAGGTTTTGGGAGAGTCTTCATCTTTATATACAATTTGATGCTGAAAAAATGCTCCAGATTTAGAAAAAGGCATTAGTACCGACTGCCAATCAGCGGAGTAAAACATATAGCCAGTGGAAAGGGCAATACGGTATGATCACCCTAGATTGGTCATGTCGGTCGCCCGATGCAAACCCAATTGGGAACGCGTGGTCATACATCAAGCAGATGCTTCATAGTAAAAAGGTGTACACAGTGGAGCGGCTGTCACGGCAAATTCGGGCGATTTGGAAATCTTTGCCCCAAGAATACGCCAAAAATTTTGTTGAAAGTATGCCTCGAAGATGTCAGGCGATCATAGACGCTGATGGGGACTGAATGAACTACTGGATCAGTATTTTAATAGCAATCCTTTACTATCGAAAGATGTTAAAAACTTGTAAATAAATACATTTTATTATAAACAACGCGCGAGACGTTCTTACTTGACAGACTGTATTTAATAACGAGAAATAAATTTGATAGGAAGATTCAACAGCTAAAATCACCGAGTTCATTTTTTATATATTCCGTGTCATTTTTCTATAATGTTGGTAAAATACATTTACATTTTTATTTTCAATTTGGTACAATGTATTTAAGATGGAACCAAAGTTTCTACGGCTTTGGACAGACGAGAAATTATCTCCGAATCCGTGCCATTTAATGTTAGCAAAGCTGTATGGGAAGGATATCAAAAAAGATTCCAATATTTTTGGCGTTTTTCGTGACACTAGGAAGAAGATGTTCTCTTTGGGTGCCGCGACTTTTTTTTGGTCTTAAGATGTTCAGATGAAGATAATGTTCTAGTAAAAACTTTGTATACAATACTAATGGGAAGTAAATTAGAATGTGGTTCCTTGATTCCATGTGTAGTTGTTTATTTACTCTTAAAATGGTAATTTGTTGCTTTGTATGACCTTATTAATTACTTTTTGTTGGACTGTGAATAAATAAATAACCATAATGGAATCTTGACACATTTGGTTTCAACGAAGCCAATTCATACTGGTAGACATCTGAATGCTAACTCACACCGTCATCCTTTTCGAAAACCATCTGTCAACAGCTAGCTTAATCCATATTTGATGATTATTTGATTTCATTAGAAATAGAAAATAATAAAATGGGTGTTACGCCCCACTCTCAGGAAAAACAGTAATAAGAATCTGCATTCCATGGCAAATCATTTCAAATGGATGAGGATCTCCATATGAAAGGTTGCTTGAAAAGGGTAAAAATACAAAGAAAAGTGTGTGCAGGTATTACATTATATATATTTTTGAACTGAACTAACCTGAACTAACCCTTCATGTCGAAATTTAACTTTCATAACTACACGGCTCTGATGGGGCTCTCAATTCCTATATTAGTGCCAAATTTCAACTTTCTATGTCAAACAGTTTCGGAGGAAATCCAGTGTGACAGACGGGCGGACAGATAGATGGACAGAACACGAAGTGATCTTATAATAAAAACGACTCTGCCCTTTCCGTGACTGATATCACAACTGTTTTCAAGTTGTCTCAAGTACTGTATGACAGTGTGCCACGTTCTGATGGAATATTAGATGTCGTTAGTTTTTAAATCCCAAGGTGAAGTTTAAATTTTAAGCTTATACCACTTACCTGAGTTTATCCCATTCAATTTTATTGTCTCTAGGTGATATGTCCAAGCTGTACAAACTGTCTAAACTGGCGCAATCTACTAAACTTAATATTATCCTATCTACAACCACTGTCGTATAATGCATGCTATTGTTCATTTTTTCCCGAAAGTCCATGAACTCATCTAATTTCATGAAGGAACCGAATTTGTACGAGAACGTCAGATGGTCTGTACTCTGTAAAAATATGGAAATTTTAAAAAATTAAGAGTATTTTTTTACATAAGTAGTATTAATGGCCTTCGACTCATTTTTGAGTATACATACATATATATATACACATATATATATATATATATATATATATATATATATATATATATACATATATATATATATATATATATATATATATATATATATATATATATATATATATATATATATATATATATACATATATATACATATATATACATATATATACATATATATTACATATATATACATATATATATATATATATATATATATATATATATATATATATATATATATATATATATATATACACATATATATATATATATATATATATATATATATATATATATATATATATATATATATATATATATATATATATATATATATATATATATATATATATATATATATATATATATATATATATATATATATATATATATATATATATATATATATATATACATATATACATATATACATATATACATATATATATATATATATATATATATATATATATATATATATATATATATATATATATATATATATATATATATATATAAATGTGCACTTTTCCCCTTATTTTTTAGGTATTCCCGAAGCTCTAGAGAACTTGACGCACGAATTTTAACCCTCCCATCTAAATCAACCTATACTCGTGCGATGAGAGAGATATTGGGGAATTGAGATGGCCATTACATTATATCTACTACGTTTTCTTTTTAAGATACCTTTAACACAGTTTTGAACGGTATTTAAGGTAAATATATTGTTGAAAGATACAATTACAAGCAATAATATTGAGCCCAGATGGTGTAGCATGCTCACATCCTCCTAGTCGAGACTGGTTCAACATGTGTTTTATCTAAACTGGCGATAATTTGAGGAGTAGTTAAGCATCGATTTCGTTTAAACATCACTGTGATGAACTGATCCTCACGTTCTCTTATGGCTTTAGCCCGACCAGACTTTTTTCTGACTTCATTATTTCTGCTACACTTATTTCCTGTAAATACTGTTTTTTTTTTCGAATGGTTATAGCTTTTACTTGATGGAAATTCATTATAAATATATAATAAAAGACTGTTTTTAGTCAATTTCCACTAGTGGAAATTGACTAAAAACAGTCAAGGATGTCTTATATTGTCTTAAATATACTGTCTCCAGACAGCGTATCATAAAACGTATTTTAATGAAGTTAGACACCAAAAAAGCTTCCGGCGCCGACAGTATACCAGTCATAGTACTTAAAAATGAGCGAGAGAACTAACACCAGTTTTATGTAGACTTTTCAACCTACCTTAAAGAAAGAAAATATTTCCTTTCCGCTGGAAGTGCACGACAGTTAAGCCGATACCCAAAAAGACAAGAAATGCTTGCCTAACAACTACCGACAAGACGCATTACTTTTAATAATATCGAAAGTCATGGAAAAGGCGATCAGCATGTGTTAAAATATCTTGAAGGACTGAATATTATTGGCGACAACCAATATGGATTTCGTAAGCAAAGATTAACAGGAGATTTTATAACTTATATAACACATGGTTGGAAGAACGCAATCGAACACTTTGGAGAATCTTGAGCGGATGTACTATCCAAGGCATTCGACCGTGTTTGGCACGATGGATTGTTGGCTAAGCTACGCTCTTATGGTATGTCTGAAGAGTTGTATTTATAGCTCTTGTGTTTCCTCAGAGAGCGTTTTTTACGACGGATTTCTTTCTAACACTATCAACGCTGGTATGCTCCAAGGTTCCATATCGTCTTCTACTTTCTTTCTCATCTACATCAACGATCTGCTGGAAAGGACCAGGAATCCAGTCTACAGTTTTGCAGATGATAGTATTCTTGTTTCTTCATTCGCTTCAAATGCTTGAACACAGGATACTAATGCAAATATCCGCAGACAGCAGGAAGTGGTCCAACTTTCTATTCTATCTTGGGGTGACAGTCATCAAGTAGAATTTAACGCCACAAAAACTCAGGCGACGATTTTTTCTAAAACAGTTAACTGTTTATGTCGGAGCACTCCATTTTTCTAGAATGGTCACTAAATCTACTGGGCGTTAATTTAGGAGCAAATATATCTTAGCCCGAACATGTTGCGAGCATAGCAAAGAGAGCTTCTCAAAAACTGGGAATATTATTTCGAACTAGAAAGTTTTCCACACCACAATAACTATTAATTCTGTACAAAGTTTAAATTCGACCAACGATGGGATACTGCTCCATGTTTGGGGCTCTGCTCCCAAACATACACTGCATTTGTTGGATTCTATTTAGAACACAGCTGTTCGTCTGACTGAAGACCGAAAACTGACCAACGTCCTTGATTCCTTGGAGCATTGAAGAATGGTGGGTGACTTGAGTCTATTCTACAAGTATTTTCATGGAAAGTATTAGATGGATGTATCCCGTTTAATTCATCTCAAAGCGATACGTGCTAGAAATACACGTCGTGCTAACACTTCACATTCGTATGAAGTTCAGCTTGATAGTCGTCGTATAACCCTTTTTAAGCAGTCTTTTATATGGAGAACCTCATCCCTTTGGAATGATTTGGCCGGGACTGTGTTTCCCATCGAGTAAAATAATTTACAGCGATTCAAGACCAACGCGAATCGCCTTTTCCGTACACGCGGCGGTCCTGTAGCGCTTTAGGGATTTCCCTGCAGCACGTGTGCTATGTCTATAAAAATAATCGAGTTTTTTGCGTCGCTTTCTTGGCGCCATTTTGAAAACTAAGTTACGAACTAAATAACTGCATAGGCACTTTGAAGAACAATAAATTTAGAAATCGTATCTCTCGCCTTTGAACGCATGAGTGCAACTGCTAAAACCTTACTAAATGTGAAGGTATTTATTAAACTCAGCCACTGAACGCAAACAATCCTTTGGATCCGGTTACATAAAGAAAATAAAACATGTGCAGCCGGAAATTGACAAAAAATAAAAATTGTAAAAAAAGGCATAAAAACGTATAGTCACTGCTTTCAAACTTTGGTCGGTGGGGTGTATATATATATATATATATATATATATATATATATATATATATATATATATATATATATATATATATATATTTAATATATATACTATTATATATAGTTCAGAACAGTTTAAACTAACACTTACATCTTTATAGTTTGAAGAAAAAAAATTTCAACGCCGTATCAAAATGAATAGCACATAACGAAAATAAGCCAGTAGTTGCCAGTCTTCCACAATGAGTGTAACCTAATGAATCTAACTGAAGATGTTTTATGTCTAAACTGTAGTACATATTATTTGCACCCATACCGTCACCTAAAAATGTAATAAATAAAATGAATATTAAAAGTACATTGAAAAATAAACAGAACTAGTGCAGGACAAAAAGAGAGATTTACTTTGGTTAATAAAGGGGTTATGGTTAATCAGAGATTTAATAA
The DNA here is from genome assembly GCA_019049505.1 of Pachyrhynchus sulphureomaculatus. NCBI lineage: Eukaryota > Metazoa > Arthropoda > Insecta > Coleoptera > Curculionidae > Pachyrhynchus > Pachyrhynchus sulphureomaculatus. The sequence continues at coordinate 39,044,667 of CM032448.1, forward strand.
AAAGGCTGTTTTTGTGGATTTTTTTAATCATCATGTATATTTTTTATTATTATTTTTTTTTTTGCCCTACACAATATGGTAGAAGGGATATACGATTATATATATATATATATATATATATATATATATATATATATATATATATATATATATATATATATATTACCAAGTGATTACATGATATTTCAGAGGTTCTTTATGAAAATTTCATTAAAAAATATTAATTGTGGATAGTTATCCGCAGTACAGTAGAACATGTTTTACAAATAATGCTTTGCGGTGACTACCATATTAGCACTCCTAAGTGGTACATCTGAAATTAATGAAACAAAACATTTTTGTTTTTTAATATTTTATCTTGTGCTTAATCAAAGCTATTTAAAAAAAAATAACAAAATGAAGGACTCAGAAAGTGTATTTATAGATTTTCAAGAAAAAAAATGCTTGTTAATCCTTACATTAAGGGGTTTTATCTACCTGCAATTTTTGAAAAAATCGCCGTTTTTTTGTTTAAATGACGTATTATAGTCCTAAAAAACATATCATAGCCTTATTTTAGATTGAAAATATTTTTAGTTTCTAGTACTCAATTTCTGAAAGAAGTCGTAGCGCACGAAAAGGCGTTTACTTCGGACGCAGCCTGTTGGAGTGATTTGGCTTAGTCGGTACATCGAATCTATCACTAACAGTTTATTTTTACTTTCTTAAATTAAGTATAGTTGGCATCATAAAGTTAAAATAATTGGCACCTGAACTAACCTCAACTAACGGTTAATACTTTCCTAAATGAAATATAGTTGTCATCATAAAGGTAAAAAAATTGATATCCCAAAATTTTTAAAATTTCATAGAGAAAACATTTTGAAATTTTAAACGCGTTTTTCTCGAAACTACGTTTTTTAAATCGGTCGGCAGCATAACTCCAACAATTTTCATCCGATTAATTTGAGCTTTTAACTATAGCTTTTTAATAAGGTTCTCTAGGGAAGTACACACGATTATTAGGATTCATCAATTATTTTTTTATAATCAAATAAAGGTCGATTTTTAGGACAAAACTGAATTTTTTTTTCAAACCTCCAAACAAAACTAATGTAAATAATAAAACAAAATGTTGGTTTGCTCTAGATGGAGAATTAAACTTGTTCTACTGCCGGCCGCGGAACACCTCCAAAAACAGATGCCTCTGTTCTGCGTGTTAGGGCGTAGTCATAAAATAAAAAATTACTTTGTACATTTTAATATGCATATATTAAAACCCTAAAACCGATTTTTTTGTTGCTTGTATAGTAGAGTGTAAAAAAATTCCCATTTTTCCTGCTTCTTAGGTAGATGTAATCTCTTAAGTATTTTATGTAGAAAAGATACTGTATATCATTGTATGTATCATTTTGATCGATTGAGCAGTTTTTAAGCAATTCTGACCACCGACTTTGAAAACGCAGTTAAAGTTTCAAGTCTACTTACAAACACAATTTATTCAATTACTTACACAGAGTCATTTATTACCGGACAATATAGCAGACCTTCCGCTGATGTAAAAGCCTCCAAAATGTCGATTTGTTGTTGTCGTCGACGAACCATTCTTCCTTCCGTCTTGACCACGCTTGACTAACAATTTAATGCGCTCTGCGTCTTTTTATTTAGCATATTTGTGTAAATTTGGCCCGCAACTTATTGCAAGTGCATTCATTTCGTTGAATATACAAGCAACAATATAGGTTCCTATTTGCACTACAGTAGAACTACCATTTACTGTTTTAGGACGTAGTTTCCATACAAGTTGATTAAACTTTCAATATTATTTTGAGTAAAATTACCGACACGGCTTGAAAGTAAATTGTCGTTATTAAGGTCCTCATAAATTGGTTTTGTAGCAGTCAAAACATCAGGCGGTTACGACAGATAATCATGCTTATAAGAAGCGAACTTGACTTATTACCTTTTAGGCATTTGATGTGAGTTGGGTTTAGATCTGTTGAGCTGTAATGATAACATGTGTCAATATTGCATTTTTCAGATTTTTTACAGAATCCCAGTACTGACGTATCGCTAAGCCATAATACATAGTCACCTTATCAATGATTCTTCCTGTGAATTCGCCTTTACTACTGAGTTATTTCGTTTTTTGCATATACACAGGCGAGTACCCACACGCTTCTGAATGTATGCTATGCATTATTTTTATTTCATGGCCGTATCATAAGGAGCCGCATGTAATTATGGTATTTTCGTGATTGCGTCGACCTCCACTTTTCCTGGTGACCCTTTGTGATTCGCATTACATTTTTTCGTGTGTCTGTGACTACCCATTGAATTCTGCGGTAGTTTCCTTTGATTTTCAATATTCACATTGTTTACAATATACACCTTGAACATTGACATCAACTATTTTAGCAGTGAAATAGCCAGTGATTGACGACACACCAAATAAAGATGTATACCTGCGTTGTTGCCACGTTCCATCTCCAGATACGGTCAGTTCAGGTTCGTTTCTGCAATTTCTTCAGTTACAGCTTTTTTAAATAAAATATGTGCAACGGTTTGACCATTACTGAATATTTGTTTTAGTAATATCAAGTAAATAAGTAGTTTGGTCTCAAAATTGCGGCATATCCATTAGGGCACAAAACGTTTAAATACCTTTGAATTTAATACTCAATATTCTCATCGCAAACATAAATCATTTGTTTATTTCGTACGCATGTCTCACAAAAGAACACGATGGAATATATTCATTGGCACAATTATCGCACAATACAAAAATGTTAAATCTCAGACCACGACTGCTTGCTGTTTGAAATTTAACATTTCCATCACACTTTTTATATTTTACTAGATTGGAAATTGTATTTTACTAGATTGGAGATTCCGTGACAAAGTTCAAAATTCTATAATCTATATAGCCACATTCTGGTACCGCAATATCATTTTTTTAAATTCTCTAGCGGATGCACTACAAAAAGTTTCATCACGTCTACTGTCTTCGGGTTGAAAACGTTTTTCCTTTGCTTGCTTTTCGATTTCCGAAGGTTTTTTCAACTTCCTAGTTCTCTCGAACTTTATTAACTATCACGACCCATTTTTAATTATTTGACAAACAATTTCAAAAGCGCAGATCACTATCAACTTAAACTGTACAGCAGCTGTACTGACACTGCTTCGAAATTTTATTAACATGTAAGTCTAAAAAGAAAACATCAACTTCTAAATACACTGTAGCCGAGTACAATAGATGACCCATAAATATGGGGAAAGCCCCGTTACTTATTTCATACACAGGGTTATTGTCACATGCCGTGCGCTACCTGCTCCTAATCGTTTGAGGGACCTGTGATTATTATTATATATCTCTAAAATTATACGTTGGATCAACTAGAAATTTTCACAGAATATTTTCAAGATGTTATACTTTCAGAAAATACAAAAAACACAAAATTGAATGTTTTACAAAATTCCTAACTACCCCTAATTAAGTAATTGATAATATTCATACAGAGACCACAGAAATTTACATAACAATTTACAATCATTATGTATAATATTTTGACGTTTACCAGGTCATGCACTTAGATTATGGATTTGATAACACAATGTCAAAGAATTTGGAACAGAAAGTTTCAAGGTCCTGGTTAGATGCGAAATCGTGCTTCTGGGGATAACAGTGTCAGTTTGGGGGACTATCTAACGATTCTCTTGTGATTGCCCAGGGTATCTTCAGGGATTTTTACTATTCAAGATTAGAACAGTGAATTATTTGATAAGAGATCCCTGACGATGCCTCATAGAATGCAAAACAGGTGAAACGTCTAAAAGTCACTTCGAATTAACACGGTGTAATTACAAGAATCAAGATTTCTCAGGGTAACGAATGTATAACAATTTCATGATGTTAGGCAGAGTGGATAGAAATATGGGAAATATGGACACATGACAACATACGAAGTACTAAATTAAAATAGTTATATTACCATGAATGGGTAGATACAGTTTAATTTTGAATAGTTTATATGTTTTATTAGAAACTTTAGTTTAATAAATCCAGTCCATATAATATTTACGACCAAGTGCGATAGTGCTATCGGACTAGTACTGATTAAATGAAAAGTAGTGAAGTGATATCGAAAATACATCCATCCATCTGCAACTTCAAGATTTTTTTATAACTGTGATCAAACTGGGATATTTGGATGAGTTAAAAAAAAACAATGATAAACGCTCCAAAATCTAAAAAACGATAGTTCTAAATAATTACCGATAAAATGAACAGCAATTCATTTCCTTATCTAGTTTTTATAAAGAACTTCTTTTAGGAGATTTATTTGATAAACATAGTCTTATTTTTTTTTTTTTTTTTTCAAAGAAGAGAGACAATTTCAATATGTTATATATATATATATATATATATATATATATATATATATATATATATATATATATATACAACTATTTATCCTTGGTACGACTTCTATTCCCGATTTGGAATCTATCTTTTTGTCAAAAGCGACCTCTCTTGCCAACGTGAAGAGGCTCTGAAACCCCCAAATTTGATGCTATGTGGTTAAAAATAATGACTCAACAAACCACAAGGTTCATCTGTATCCTCTATCGACCATCAAGTGATACTAACTTTAGAACACTTTTCGCTTCTCTTGCAAACACCATCGATCACTTACAAATTAACTATACAAATGCTAAAATTGCCATCCTGGGCGACTTTAATGTCCACACCATCCACTGGCTTAAATATTCAAACACTACCTACGACAAGGTCGTGAAGTTAAATCATTCTCAATCAGTTGTGGCTTAACTCAGCTTATTGACGAACCAATACGGATCATAAACTGCTTTCGACATCGGGTATCCTACCAATCAGGGACAGAGAGGCGCCTAAGCCGCGCAAGATTTGGCACTACAAATCTACTAAATGGGAAGATCTCATGAAATATTTTCGCACTTTCCCTTGGATAAACATTTGTTTTCGATCCGACAACCCATCTCACTGCGCCAGAGAGGTCTCCGATGTTATTTTGGCTGGTATGGAAGCTTACATCCCTTTTACGAAGAAATGCCCCTCCAACGGCAAGCCTTGGTTTGACCGAAAATGCAAAGAAGTTGTTGTTTCTAAACATCTTGCCTACTAACAATGGCATGAAAATCCTAACACCATAGATCGTAACACCTTTGTTCGTGCCCGGAACAGATGCAAAGGAGGCACACAATGAACGAATTAGAAACAAACTTCTCGCTTGTCCCAACAATTCCAGGTCCTTTTGGGCAGTCGCTAAGACAGTTAGTCAAAATTTCACCAAATCAACCATACAACCACTCACACGGTCAGATAATTCTATTGCAACGACACTTGTTCAGAAAGCGAACTTGTTGGCTGAACTCTTTGCTTCACATTCTACTGTCGATTTCCAAGGAAAAACACCACCTACTATTTCCATATTGCAGTCAAGGATGCCCAGTGTATCATAAAGCGTATTTTAATGAAGCTAGACGCCAAAAAGTCTTCACTCGCTGACGGAATACCTGGGATAGTTCTCAAAAACTGTGCGAGGGAACTAACACCAGTTTTCTGTAGGTTTTTCAACCTATCCTACTAAGAGGGAATATTTCCTTCCTGCTGGAAATGTCCCACAGTTCAGCCAAGAAGACCTTGCCAAAAAACTACCGACCAGTCGCATTGCTTTCAATAATATCGAAAGTCATGGAAAAGGTTATCAATCAGCATCTTCTAAAATATCTTGAAGGATTCAACATTATTAGCGATCACCAATATGGCTTTCGTAAACATAGATCAACAAGAGATCTTCTAACTTATGTAACACATGTTTAGAGCAACGCAACTGAACACTTTGGAGAATCTCGAGCGGTTGCTCTTGACATATCCGAGGCATTCGACCGTATTTGGCACGATGGACTGTTGGCTAAGCTACGCTCTTATGGAATGTCTGAGAAGTTCTGTTTGTGGCTCTCATGTTTCCTCAGAAAGCGTTCTTTACGAGTGGAGGTCGACGAATTTCTTTCTAACACTTTTACTATCAACGCCGGTGTGCCCCAAGGCTCCATACTGTTTTCTACTCTATTTCTCATTTACATTAACGAAAAGACCAGGAATCTACTCTACAGCTTTGCAGATGACAGTACGCTCCTCTCTTTATTCACTTTGAACGCTCGAACATCGGCTACTCAGGCGAATATCCGCAGACAGCAGGAGGTCGTTCAACTTAACAAACACCTGGAAGAAATTCTATCTTGGGGTGACAGTAACCGGGTGGAATTTAACGCTACATAAATCCAGGCGGCAGTTTTTTCTAAAAAAGTTAACGTTGCTGAACCCGACATAGTCATGTCGGGGCACTCCATTTCCCTAGCATCGTCACTCAATTTGTTGGGCGTTAATTTGGGAGTAAATATGTCCTGGCATGAGCATGTTGCAGGCATAGCAAGGAGAGCTTCTCAAAAGTTGGGAATATTATTTTGAACCAGAAAACTTTACAGTCCACAACAACTGTTAATTCTTTACAAAGCTCAAATTCGACTAACTATGGAATACTGCTCCCATGTTTGGGGCTCTGCTCCCAAACACACACGGCATTTGTTGGATTCTGTTCAGAGAAGAGCTGTTCGTCTGATTGGAGACCTGGAACTGACCGGCGGCCTTGATTCGCTGGAACATCGAAGAACGGTTGGCGGCTTGAGTCTGTTCTACAAGTATTTTCATGGAAAGTGTTTGAAGGATGTAGCCCGCTTAATTCCTCCCAGAGCGATGCATGTTAGAAATACACGTCGCGCTAATACTTCACATCCGTATGAGGTTCAGCTTGTTACTCCGCGTACAACGCTTTTCAAGCAGTCTTTTATATGGAGAACATCATCCCTTTGGAATAAATTGCCCAGGGCTGTGTTTCCCACCGAGTATAATTTACAGTGATTCAAGAACAACGTGAATCGCTTTTTCCGCACACATGCCGCTCCTGGAGCGCTTTAAGGACTTCCCTGTAGCACGTGTGATAGACCGATAAAAAAGTTTCACAAATGATACATTAAGTAAAATGAACTGAATAATTAAAACACTTTAATATATCGTTTTTTAGATTAGAGAAGGAGACTGAATTTTCCTCAGGAATCAATCAATATTGAGAAATAACTTAAGTGGTTGTATTATTTAGTTTAAAACTTTAAGTGATCTATCTAACTATAGTTTAAATGAACCACCAAAAAAGTGCTGCTTTACCTGGACAATCCGCCTGCTCACACATCGATCCACGTTACCAAAGTGTACGAGCTGGGCTTCAAAATAGTTCCCCACCCACGTTATTCCCCGGAGTAGGTTACAAGTAACTTTTTTGTTACCTAACCACACCAAATTGACTTGGGGAAGAACTTTTCGTCGAATGAAGAGGTTAACTGTGCTGAAAACAAGTATTATGTCCGGTTCGAAACAATTTTTTTTCCAAGGAAATAAAAAAATTGGAATCTTGCTGAAAAAATGTATTGAGTTCAAGGAAGATTATGTGGAGAAATACATTCTTGTTTTTGCAAAAAAATGTTATTTACCTTGTTTTCTATAAGATTTTTCAATCCCCTATCACACAAACTTAAGTTAGATAAATAAATAAAAAAAAAATTAAATTACCATTAAACTTTCAGGTGGGTAACGAAATTGGTAACCTGACAAGCAAATGCGGCATTATCGCACTTTGTTACCAGAAACCGAAAAGTTTTTCAATATCGAGTGATGCTTTTTTTTGGCCGGGATCAAAATTTTTGATTATAATTTAATCTTACCTAAAATATGGTAAAATTTCAACGCTAACAACTTCGCATGAAAATTAGACGGCGAATTCTTCAATAGGCTTTCCAACAGCGCAAGCGCGGCGATCAGATAATCCACTCCGTTTTCCTTTTTCGACAGATCGTACAGAATATGTGCAGCCAGCAGCGCATAACTATCCGAGGGTCCTAAGTCTGTGGATGGTTGGCTTTTACCATAAGACTGGTAGCCGTGTTGGTAATGTAAGGTTAAAGCAGTTACCAGGGCGCGTAGGTGCTCTGGTGACAGATTCCTGTGGGCTCCACAAAGTCGAGATAGTTGGAGGGCTCCTATGTGACGTTGCATTTGGTCTGCCTGCAAAAGTTATATTAAACAGAAATATATATTAGTTAATTAATCATAACTAAACAGAAAAATGATTTAAGGGGCTCGAACCATTTTTCGGTAAATTTTTTTATTGTTTTTTTTTTTAAGTACAAGCGATTTTTACATCAAATGTTGTAAATTTTAAATCGATCTCACTACTAGAAGTGAGTTAAATAATAGTCGAGGTAGTTTTTCTCATTCGGCTCGATTACTACATCACGCACCCCATTCTTTTTATCACAGGACTGGACTTGAAAAGTTTTGCCAAAACATGTTTACACGTACCCACAATATTGTTTATTAGTGAATAATCTACGATATTATTTTTACTAGAACAGTGATAATTATAAAACTAGTCAAGTCCCGGAGAAAAAAGACCTAGTAATGAGATTCAATCGTGAATCTCATTACTAGAAACAGAGGAGCCGGATGTTCCTAGACCCACTGTCTCTGGGTTTGGCACAGATTCTTTGTTTTTACGTGTTTTTTAAAAACTTAATGTACACTAGAACGTGGCTTCGCACAATAGAAAAGAAAAAAGTCGTAAATAAACGAGGTCAGGCTCAGGTAGCAGCAGGTGAACAGGTAGCAAGTACACACAAGTCATAAAAACTTATCCCTTGGAATTGTTGTGTATAGTTATTCCTCTTCTTCCTGTTCCATGTATTCATATATATCGGGGTCCCGGTACCATTTCTTCAGTTAATATTGAGGTTGTTATTCTCTGCTATTAAATAGCGTCATCACGATCCTGGTGATAAACAGGACTACTTCAGGGATGCAATCCTGTTTACGCGAGCCTGGTTTTTCTCCTAATTCCCTTATTCGGAAGAAAATCAGTCCTAACCTTACTTCTGACCCCAACCCTCAACATCTCTCTCTATAATCATATCCATCCTCCAACTCGCCTTTAGCCAGCATGGAGGATTATGGCTAAAACCCCCTTAACATGGCAAATTTCAAAACACAAACGGAATTATACCCCAGGTGGGTGATAAGTCCCACACCTCAATAGAGGTCTGCCCTAAGGATTCTGGGGAGGGCAAAAGTTCGCTAATCCTATCTACAATAAACAAACCTGAAACATCGCAAAGACACAAAATTGGAAAATATAAAAACAAAACCATTTACAGTGGCGAACTCTATGGAAACATTTAAATTTCCATCTCTAGTCTTAACATTTAAACGGTTTACAATTACAATATTTATTTATTAATCGTGTACATGATAACAAACATTTTGACGACTAAAACAGTTATTGTTTATTACAAATGTGCTTAGTTTTTAACGTAACAAAATTATGCACAAACAAAAGCATGGAAATATTTTTGTTATAAAATAAAAATTCCACTCAGACGACTCAGATGTCGAAAATATTTAATAGTGGGATATTCTTTTGCGTCAATCACTGCTTGACATCCTCTGCCCATAGAGTCAATAAGCTTAGCACAAAAATCGGGTGGTATTTTTTCCCATTCTTGTTTTAATGCGATCCAAAGTTCGTCCCGGTTTTTCATATTTCTTTTCCTAATTTGTTTATCCAGATAGTGCCAAAGATTCTCTATCAAGTTCAAATCAGGTCATTGTGAAGGCCAGAGCATCACCAGAATCCTTTGTTCAGTCATTGTCTTGTTGAAAAATCCATGACAGTGGCAAGTCTTCTTTATAAGGAATCAAATTATTTTCCAATATCTCAAGATACATTTGAGCATCCATTCTGCCATTTGTCTTTGCCATTGGCCCCGTACCAGACCGTCGTAAACAACCCCATATCATGATATTTCCACCGCCATGTTTGACAGTAGTACTTTGGGTCATATCTTAGACCAACTGGTCTTCTTACACAACCAGTAGAATCACTTCCAAAGAGATTGAACCTACTTTCGTCACTAAAGATTACTAGAGACCACTGATTGTGAGTCTAGTCTTTATGTTCCTTAGCAAATTTCAATCTCTCTTTTCTGTGACGCTTTGTAAGGAGTGGCTTTTTAAAAGTACACCCTGATATTCCTACTTTTGTTCTTTATTAATATCAACAGCAGTTTTTTTGGGATCATTTTTCGCTTTTCGAATTATAATTTTGTCTACTCTCTTACTTGTTTTTCGAGGTTTACCACTTTTAAATGCCGGATGAATAGTGCCCCTTCTCGAGAACTTCTTAACAATTTTGCTGACAGTGCCGTATGCATGTTTAAAGATTTTGCTATTTCAATTTGCTTCTTTCCACTTTGACACAGAGAAATAATTTTATGTTTCTGATCTGAACGATAGTTTTTGTACTTTGGCATTTTGGCACTCTTAAATAATGCTACTAAATTACTTCGTATCAACAATAACGTACTCTTAAAGCAAAATAACGTACTCTTAAAGCAGAATGATAAAATTATTTCAATGTTTTCGATAAGGAGAAAACTACCAGAAAAGGTAAATAAAGTTTTTATAGTCAATAATAAAATTCTATAAAGAAATTATCAACAAAACAAGTTTTTATATTCCTAAAGGATAGTATTTTATATTTTTGATTAAGAAAATGTTTCCATACTTTTGTTGGGCACTGTATATCTCCACATTCAACGTGAAAACACTATCAACAGAGGAGAGACTGTTGGAACTAGAAGAAGAACTCAAAGATATACAGCGGTCAATAGTGGGGATATCGGAAATTAGAAGATGTGGAGAAGGAAATAAAAAAAAACAGAGTGGGATTCCTCATTCATAAGAATATATCAAAGAATATAACACAGTATAATGCCATATCGGAACGATTTATAATGACTGAAATAAGAATATCTAAAAGATATAGTTGCAAAATCGTACAAGTTTATGCTCCAACCACCGACTACGAAGAGGGCGAAATTGAGGAATTTTATGAAGAAATAAATACTGCCCTTAAATCCAGTTCAGCACATTATACAGGAGGAAAGTGAACGTGGCGTAGGCCCTTACGGTTCAGGAAAGAGGAACGCTAGAGGACAACTCTTAATAAACTATGTTAACGAAAATAACCTCCATATCATGAACACATATTTTGAGAAAAAAGAAGGAAGAAGGTGAACATGGAAAAGCCCAAATGGAATAACAGCTAACAAGATCGATAATATAAAATCTAACAAGAGGACCATAATATTAGATACACAAGTATCTAGATGGAAGCACAGCTTCATGTCTCCCATCTTCAAATCGCGTGATAGGGAGGATATCAGCAACTATAGAGGAGTGTGTCTGCCATGCCCAAACTATTCGAAAGTTTAGTGTGCGACCAGTTAAACTGGTCCTGTAGGGGAATGATCAATCCCTATCAGTTTGGCTTCTGTCCTGGGAAATCAACCACAGAAAATTTGGTACTATATGAAGTTGCCCTGCTGGAGGCGTTGGAGAGGGGTGATCAGGTCGATGTTATCTACACTGACTTCTCCAAAGCCTTTGAGAGAGTTAACTTTAAGATCTTATTGAGCAAGGTTCATTCCCTGGGATTCTCTAAGTAGATCATAGCTTGGTTAAAGAGTTTTCTCTTGGGCCGTGCTCAGACTGTGAGAATCAATGGTTTGTCATCCAGTATTATTCATGTTACCTCGGGCGTCCCCGAGGGTTCGCACAGCGCTCCTCTGCTCTTTATTTTGTTTGTAAATGGTTTGTTATCGGCATTGCATCGCTCATGAGGGCTGATGTTTGCAGATGATTTTAAGATCTATGGGCAGGTTGGAATTGTTGAGGACATTGTGACGCTTCAAGATGACCTTGATCTGGTGTGGCAGTGGACCCAGTCCCATCATCTATTTTTAAATGTAAGCAAATGTTTTACCATTAGCTTCTATAGAGGGAAACATCCTCATACTCGATCGAAGGTGTTCAACTTCCTTACAGGGAGTTCAGGAAAGGACCTTGGGGTTGTTTTCGATGAAAGACTTACTTTTACAAGGCATATATCTGCCATTAGCTAGAAAGGGCTAAGGATGCTGGGTTTTGTTTTGAGAAATTGCGGGCAGTTCTCTGCGACTGTTTTGAGAGGGTTATATTGTGCTCTTGTGAGAGCAAACTTGGAATATGTGACGGTAATTTGGTCTCCATTTTATGAGTTGCATAACGGAACAATCGAAAGAGTGCAAAATAAATTTTTGAGATTTTCCGCACTCAAGTGCAACGGTACACTTGTGAATTATCATAAGACTGTCACGCGGAGGACTTTAGGGTTACATACTTTGGAAATGGGAAGATCTCTTTATGGTGCATGTTTTATCTTCAAACTTATTAATAGAATCACTGACTGTCCTCAGCTACTCGCTAAAATAAACTTTAATATACCCAAAGGCAATCTTCGGCATTAAGATCTCTTTTGCATCACCTTCCATCGCACGAATTATGGGATGCACTCTCCCATTCATAGAGCTTTGAGGACTTGGAATTCATTGGATGGGCGGTTCGATATGTTTAACTGCTTTGTAGAGGTTCTACTTGATCAGTGTTTATTATTGTCAATATTATTATTGTTTTTATATTTCTGAGGTTAGTTTTTTTCATGACCTGTACCTATTTTATATATTTTGTTATTGAGGATGTTTATGTGTTTGTCGAATATTTTTATTTAGATATAGTCTTTCTCACCTTTTTATAATTTTAATATTTTTGTATCTGCATTTGTATCTGTTTTAATTTTGTACTACAATGGGGTTTCCCGAAAAATTTGTATAAATAAATAAATAAGTTATCAATAGGGTCAAAATGGGAAGTGATCACCGAATGGTTCGGGCAAAAATAAATTTTAACACAAGGATGGAACGAAGAAAAATGATGAATCAAAAGATGAAAATGACAGATAGAACACAGCTTAAACACAAGAAAAATGAGTATATACATACTCGAAGAACATGAAATCAAAGAGGCCACTTCATCCCTTAAAGAAATTAATCTAAATATCGTATCGTAGAATCTGCGAAAGAAGTAGCTCTCACGAGAAATATCAAAGAGGAAAATCTCTCCAAAGAAACGGTCAAACTAATACAAAAACCAAAATCCATGAAACAAAACACGGTGGCATGTGAAAATAAATTAAAAACTTTGAATAACGATATAAGGAAATGTATTAGAAGAGATGTAAGAAACTATAACAATGAGAAAACTGAAGAAACTCTGAAGAACAAGAAGGGTATAAAACTTTTACAAAGATCATTAAATAAAGGACAACTAAAATTAACAAAATTAGTCGATCAGAACAACCAAATAATAACTCAAACGAATGAACTAAGAATGAATATAGAGAGATTCTATAAGGACCTTTATGAAAGTAAAGTAGAATCACCACCAGACAGAACTGAGTCAGTTCGAATATGAGCAATGAATGAAGGATGTGAAGATATTCCCAACATCACAAAATACGAAATACAAGATTCTATAAATAAAATGGCAAGAGGAAGAGTAGCAGGTGAAGACGGCGTACTTGTTGAAATGTTGCAATAGGGCGGAGAGCCCATATTATAAATGCTAGATATATTGTATAATAAGTGTCTCGAGATGTGCAATGTACCTAAAGACTGGGATAATGCTGTGCTGGTCTTGCTCTACAAAAAAGGAGATACGCCTAAATTAACCAAGTATAAATCAATCAGCCTACTATTTGTACTGTATAAGTTATTTATGAAAATAATAACTGCGAGACTCAAAGAAATTGGACGCTTACCAACTCAGAGAACAAGCCGGATTTAAAAAAGGCTTTAGTACACTGGACCACCTTCAAGTATTAAGAATCATAATACAAAAGTCAAACGACTATAATTTTAAGATTTGGGTTTCCTTTATAGATTACGAGAAAGCGTTTGACTTCCTTCAAATCTGGACAACATTAAATAGTCTAAGTAACTGTAGAACTGGCAGCAGATACTCGCAGATTATTCAATATATATATATATATATATATATATATATATATATATATATATATATATAAATGCCACATTTCAGATAGTATTGAAAGAAAACACCAATAAGATAGAAATGAGAAGAGGGGTACGTCAAGAGGACACCATCTTGCCGAAATTGTTTACGTTGGCGCTAGACGATCTGTTTACACAACTTCCGTGGACAAGTAAGGGTATAAATATAGGATACTGTGCTTATATCTAACAACAAAGAAGAATTGGAAGAAATGTTAAACGAACTTAACAAGTCCAGAGAGATTGGTCTGAAGATAAACATCGCCAAAACCATGTTCATGACAAATAACGACTGTAATAAAGAAGCAGTGCTGAACACTGATAACGCGAAAATCACAAGAACGGATTTATACGTATACCAGGTGTACAAGTATGATATGCGGATTTTTCTAAAAAAAATTAAAATCGGAAGAATGATAAAAAGTGCTTTATTCAAAGTATGCTCCATCGCTTGTTATACATTTTTCCCATCTTTCGAGCAATTTGTGAATACCACGCCAGTAAAAATCTTTCCCTTTTGCTGCGAAGCATTCATCGAGCCATTTTTCACATCTTCGTACGAACCAAAGCGCTGCTCAGCAAGTGCGTGACCCATCCATGCAAACAAGTGGTAATCGGAAGGAGCCAAGTCTGATGAGTAAGCCGCATGGGGTAGAACTTCCCAGCTGAGTGCTTCCAACGTGTCGCGAAATGGTTTTGCCGTATGTGATGGAGAATTGTCATGAAGAAAAATAACTTTGTGTTGCCTCTTTCGGTATTCTGGCCTTTTTTCAAGCAGCGAACGGTTCAAATCGGTCAATAGTTGTTGATAACGTTTAGTATTGACCGTTTCCACAGGTTTTGACAGCTCATAATAGACCACGCCCCTCTGGTCCCACCAAACACAGAGCATCTTTTTTTTTTTTTTTTTTTTTTTTTATGGGTCTAGCACACGTGCTACAGGGAAGTCCCTAAAGCGCTACAGGAGCGACACGTGTGCGGAGAAAGCGATTCACGTTGTTCTTGAATCGCTGTAGATTGTACTCGATGGGAAACACAGTCCTGGGTAAACCATTCCAAAGGTATGATGTTCTCCATATAAAAGACTGCTTGAAAAGCGTTGTACGAGGAGTAACAAGCTGAACCTCATACGGATGTGAAGCATTAGCGCGACGCGTACCTCTAATATGCACCGCTCTGGGAGGAATTAAACGGGCCACATCCTTCGAACACTTTCCATGAAAGTACTTGTAGAATAGGCTCAAGTCGCCAACCGTTCTTCGATGTTCCAGCGAATCAAGGCCGTCGGTCAGTTCCGGGTGTCCAATCAGACGAACAGCTCTTCTCTGGATAGAATCCAACAAATGCAGTGTATGTTTGGGAGCGGAGCTCCAAACATGGGAGCAGTATTCCATAGTTGGTCGAATTTGAGCTTTGTAAAGAAAGAAAACACAGAGCATCGTCTTTCTGCCAAAGCGATTCGGTCTTGCGGTCGATGTGGATGGTGTGCCTAGGTCTACCCACGATTTTTTGCGCTTGGGATTGTCAAAATAAATCCACTTTTCATCCCCTGTAACTATACGATGCAAAACGACTTCCTTTTGTACCGAGCGAGCAAAATGTCACACGTGTTTTTACGCCTGTCGTTCAACTCATGTGGTACCGATCTACCGGCTTCTGAATCTTTCTCTCGTAGCCGATTGGAAACAGTTTGTTGACTAACGCCCAATAGCTCGGCGAGTTGTTTTTGTGTTTGCGAATCATCTTCGTCCAACAGTGCTTGCAATTCCACATCTTCGTATTTTTTTGGCGGTTTTCCACGTTCCTTGTCTGCAACATCGAAGTTTCCACTTTTGAAACGCCGAAACTATCGTTCACACGTATCTTGCGATGGAGTATGTTCACCATAAGCTTCACGAAGTAATCGGTATGATTCAACAGCAGTTTTCTTCAAATGAAAACAAAAAAATTAATGCTGTCCGCGAATGCTCTTTGTTCGGTATAAATTTCGACATATTGAACACAACAACACAACACTATGCACACACTTTTCCAATTTATTACTCGTGCGCGTCTGACACTTGTTGATGACACAAAAAAATGGCGCAGTGTCAAATCTTTATAGCACAAACTGCATTGGTGCACCATCTGTTGTCTGAAATTCGCATTTCATACTTGTACACCTGGTATCTTGGACAAAAAATAGTAATATCCAAAGAAAACTTAAAAGCGGATTTATCAAGGAAAATAAAATGGGCTTGATCGGCAGATTGCAGAACATCTTCCTTTCCAATGTCCCAAATACACTAAAAGATAATAGATTTGATCAATGCGTGTTAACAGTATTAACATATGGAACGGAAACGTGGGATTTGAATTAAGAAATTATAAATCGCCTACAAGTAGCTGAATGGGTGATGCAATGGTGAATGTTGGGAATATCGTTGAGGGATAGGCTAACTAATGAAGAAATTCCAGGAAGATCCAAGATAACTGAAGTAGCCGAGAGGGTAGGAAGGGTTAAGGGGAGATGGGCGGGTTATATCGCAAAACTCTCTGATAATCGATGGACCCATAAAGTAATCAACTGAAGGCCCTGGAATGAGAAAAGAAGTAGTGGACTCCCGCAAACCCGATGGTCTGATGACATCAAAAGACTAGTAGGATACAACTGGATAAACAAAGCCCAAAACCGAAGAAGATGGACGTAATTAGGTGAGGCTTATGTCCGACGATGGACTGCATCGCTGCTGATGATTCTCTGGTAGTCGAAAAATGGACGCAGCGTCTAGAAGAAATTCGTGGCAAACGTAGTAGTATCCATAGCTCGAAAGCTTTGATACGATTCAATGATCTCACTTTTAACGACCATGTCTCTACACCATATAAGAGGACCCGCCAGACAGCATTTTATTACTCGTAGGCGCAGGGCCCAGTGGCAATTGTCTTTGAAGCAGCCAATTTTTCAACTTTAGAAAGGTATCCAATCCATCGTTCATTGACGACAGAGCTAAAACATTTGAATTTAGTAATCTTCTCAATCGCTTGATCCTTTATAAAAAGAGATGCTTCCTCTTGGGGGTGTCTACTAATCACCATCATTTTGCTTTTCCCAATATTTATACATAGATCATACTCTTCGTCAACGTCATTTGGCTTATTGATTAGAGTTTAGAGATTTTCCATGTTATTGGGAATTATTGCGGTATTGTCTGCATACCCAATGGTCATTGTAAAAACATAACAGATACTTTTTCTACTATTCTGAATTCTATACGAGAACAGAGAACTAAGAAACAAGCACAAAACTGGGAGTTTTTGAAAAATCACTTGTCCTGAAAAGTCACGTTTTTTGAGACACGATGTTCTTTTTCTCAGCTATCCTAGAAGCTACGATTTTTTTTAGTAATTAAGGAAAAAATTGAGATGTATTTTGAAACTAGCTTTTTTGGAGCTGTAATTAGACGACACAAAATTTTAAAAATCGCTCAGATTGTTTTCTAATAAACTTGAAATAGCTAAAAAAAAGGAAGTTGAAAATCGGACCAGTGAAATTATAGAAAAAGAACATTATGTTCATAAAAACACAGATTTTTCACATCCGTTTTAAAGTCATGTTCCTAGATTATCACGAGCTTAAAAACTGAAATTTTTTTATGAGACTCGAGTTAAATCAAAGCTTAAAATACAATGATTCAAACAAAAAAAAATGTTAGAATCTATGGAATAGTTTTTAGACAATCGAGCTGAGAAAGAAATTGGACATTTCCGGACGGGGTACTAAGCAGAAACGGTTAGTCTCCTTAAAATAAGTACATGAAGATGTAAGGCAAAAATAAAATAAAATTTAAACAAACAACAAATTTTGTAGCAGTTTTTTTGAAACTTACCGATTGTGGAACGCTGGTAGATCCAATGCCAACTTCCTTTACCAATTTAGTGGCAAGATCCGATTTTTGTTCGGCGTCCAATAATTTCAAATATATTCTTAAATCTGAGACACAACATGGTTTGTGCCCGAATTTCCTAAAATATTCTATAAACAATTCGATAGTATCTCCTAAAATATCGTCCGTTTTTATGTTTTTCTCTTGAAGTTTCGCACACAGTTCGAATCTTGCCAAGTACGGACCTCTTAACTGAAAACCTAAAAATTATTGAAATTTAATAAATCCTAAGGACAAGTCGAAATTTTTTTTGTGGGAATAGTACACGTCCTGTAGGGAAATCCCTAAAATGTTGCAGGAGCGACGTTTGTGCGGAAAAAGCGATTCACGTTGGTCTTGAATAGCTGTAAATTGCACTCGGTGGGAAACACAGACCTGGGCAAATCATTCCATATAAAAGACTGTTTGAAAAGGATTGTACGAGGAGTGACAAGCTGATCCTCATACTGGCGTGAGGTGTGTCGAATCTGAGCTTTGTACAGAATTAACAGTTGTTGTGAGGTGTAAAACTTTCTAGTACGAAATTATATTCTCAGCTTTTAAAACGCTCTCTTTGCCGTGTATGCAACATGTTCATGCCAAGACATATTTGCTTCCTAATTAACGCCCAGCAAATTGAATGACAATGCTAGAGGAATGGAGCGTCCCGACATAATTATGCCGGGTTCAGTATCGTAAATTTTTTTTGTAGCATTAAATTCTACTTGGCTACTGTCACCCCAAGATAGAATTTCTTCCAGGTTTTTGTTAAGTTGAACGACTTCTTCTGTCTACGGATAGTGGCAGGAGTATCCGATGTTCAAGCATTTAAAGTGCATGAAGAAATGAGCGTACTGTCATCTGCAAAGCTGTAGACTGGATACCAGGTCTTTTCAAATCAAATCAAACGAAAAGTACTTTATTGTAGTAAAAAATCAATGGTTTTTCTTTGACAAAGCATATTAAATCTAAGGAATATAAAAACATAGTTATAATGCAAAAAATAGAACATAAAACAAATTAAATCTATGCAAAATAATAAGGAAACCTAAAAACGAAATATATACTAAGCTAAAATGTAGAACACGCAACTTCAAATACACAGTAGACAAACAGCAAGATACCTAGTTGATACAGAACAAATTCCAGTCAATGTAAAATTAACACTAGTATCTAACACGTATGCTGAAAATTTTTTGGTCTAGCTCAGCCATACTCAAACTTTTTTGTCTTGGGCCACTTACACATTCATAGCTGTGTCGCGCGGGCCGCAACATAAATCACAGCAACTGTTATTTAGGTGTTAATGAAAAAACATATTACAATAAAACATTCTGCTTCCCACTCGTCTTGAAACGATCGATTTTCATCGGATAGTTCGTTCGTTTGAATTTGGAAGATACTCCTGACATTGTTGTTTATATTTATTCAATGAATTAAATCAAAATCATAGTTTCACATTAAAAACGTTAGCTAATTTACTGTGATATTGTTTCTGTACACTTATTCGCTCACCAACTTTGAAAATGATGAAAGTTGTGTAAATAATTCGTATTCGCTGGACACCTACACTCAAATCAAAATAATAACATACGAGCGCGGTAACATGAGTGCCGACGTGGGGGTGAAGGAGGGGGCGGGCGCCGGTCACGCGTCAAGTTCAACCAGTGCAAGTCACGCGGTGGCAGCGCCCGCGAAATTTGACATAATTGACTTAGTTACATAGAATTTGAAGCTACATCGGGTGGGCCACTAACAGAAGCTTGGTGGGCCGCAGTTTGAGTATGGCTGGTCTAGCTCCTTAAAACACATTTTTTTGCAAAATTTGACTTTATTCATCAATATAGTTTCCTTCAAGAGCGATACAATCAGTCCAACGCTTTTCTAACATTTCTATACCTTTCTTGTAGAAGGATTTGTCTTTGCCTTCAAAATAGGCCTCAGTTTCGGCGATAACTTCTTCAATCGAGTCAAATCCCTTTCCCGCGAGCACTTTTTTGAGGTCTGCGAATAGATAATAGTCGCTGGGGACAAAATCTGGAGAATACGGTGGATGAGGAAGCAAGAGAACTTTTTCTTGTTCATTTGGGGCCGTTTCTTTACGATTTTTGCCTTCAAACACATCAATAACTTTATATAATATTCGCTATTGATGGTTTTTACCTTCTCAGCGCATAGTCGATGAAAATTATTCCATGCGCGTTCCAAAATACAGAGGCCAAAACTTTCCCAGCCGACTGTTGTGTCTTTGGTCGCTTTGGACGACGTTCACCGATTGCTGTCCACTCAGCTGACTGCCGATTTGATTTCGGTGTGTAGTGGTGGATCCATGTTTCATCCATTGTCACATATCGCATGAAAAAATCCTTTTTATTGCGCCTAAACAGGTCCAAACAGCGCTGAGAATCATCAACACGTTGTTGTTTTTGGTTCACTGTGAGCAAACGTGGTATCCATTTCGAACAGAGCTTTCTCATGTCCAAATGTTCATGCAAAATATGACCAACACGTTCTTTTGATAACTTTAGGGTGTCAACTATCTCACGCAATTTCACTTTACGGTCATCCAAAACAATTTTGTGATTTTTTTTGATGTTTTCCGGTGTAACCATCTCATTTGGGCGTCCAGAGCGTTCCGCATCATTTGTGTCTGCACGACCGCGTTTAAATTCAGCATACTAGTAAATGATGAGTGATTTTCCAGAGGCAGAGTTCCTGTAACACTTATCAAGCCATTGGTTTGCTCGAACAGTATTTTTTCCCACCAAAAAACATTGTTTAATCAACACACGAAATTCGATTTTTTCCATTGTTTTGAAAATATCAAAAGTAGCGTAACTAAAACCACTGTAACTTGTAAACTAATCGTCGAAATGTCATGAAATTTTGACAGTATCGTTTGAAGGTTGCCACTTCCTCAAAATATGGATTTTTTGAAAAGGGCGACATCTATGTGCCAGACCAAAAACTTTTCAGCCTACGGGTTAAAACTAAAACAGTAATATGTAGTTGTCATTAGCAAGGGAAAAAAGAAGCATACAAACCAACACAGCACAGGTGCTCCACGATCAAACGGAACGAAAGCCAAGAATAGACGGAGGGGGTCATGCGAGCGAATCAGCATAAAACTCACTCAGATCATAATATGATTTGTTAATTAATAAATTTTTATGACACATCAGTCTTGATATGAGTTGGCAAATGGTTAAACAATTGTCTGCCCTCGTATATTAATGAGTGCTTCGTGAGCAACTGACACAGGCAAAGGCAGATCCGCAGCCCGTCGGGTGCCCCTCTGAGATGCTACTCGCTGAAAACTTAAGTGATTCTTATATATCAACGAAGCGGTCTCCAAGATGAACAGGGAAGTAAGGGTAAGAATTCCATGCGAGAAAAACATAGGTCTACAGCATTCCCTCTGATGGACACCAGTGATGAAGCGGACAGTCTTCTTCTACAGCAAAAACAAAATATTCAGAAGATATTGGCTGGCAAAACCCCAATAGGGAATGCCTTATCTGAGATGGGACTCAAACAATGGAAAATAAACCGTTCGCGCAATATCAGGGCAAAGTTCATTTCTCGTAACCCTGATAACAAAGGAACCCGAAGAAAGTCTCTTATTCAGCTTCATTATGTGATTCTTAAATCGGAGATTAGTATCTATGAGAAAACCCCAAAACCCGCAGTAGATCGTTAATGTTATTGAGGAAGAGTAGAAGACAGTATGGAGCCTTGGGGCATACCACCGTCGATAGTGAAGGTATTAGAAAGAAATCCGTAAAGAAAGTTCTCTGAGGAAAAACGAGATCCATAATTTTTCAAACATACTAGAGCGTAGCTTAGCCAACAATCCGTCATGCCAAACACGGGTAAACGCCTTGAATATATTAAATGCAACCGCTCGAGATTCTCAAAAATCTCCAATTCAACATGTGTTACATAAGTTAGAAGATCCCTTGCAGATATTTATTTACGAAAGCCATATTGTTGGTCGCTAATAATATAGAATCCTTCTAGATATTTAGAAGATGCTGATTGATAGCCTTCTCCAATTACAAGTTGGGACATTTTTTGACAGGTATAAATTTCATAAAAATAATTTTTGTATACAAAGGAGATACTAATATTTCAAATTACTAAAACTTCTAATTTTCCTCATCTTTATTTAGCAACATTAGAGAGATTTGGCAACGCCAATTTTTTTACATGCCTTTGTCGTTATCATTATCTCAAGCATGCGCAGTATTAACGCGAAAGAATTGCAAGGTTAGGTTAGTATTTATCTTCTATAAACCTAGAGGATCATTAATTTTATGATTAAACACACCGGTTATTAGTATTTGATGGGTCAACACAAGTTTCTAAATTAAAGTTGGATCTAACATGTTTCTTTCAATATTTCCAAGGTAATATGAATGTACGATAAATAAAATTTCATTTGAAATGAGCACTAGACACAATGTAACGCCATCGTGCTACAGATTGCAAAATCTCAATCCAATCTGAACACTAATTAATTGTTGTCAGTGCTATCTGCTATAAAAAATATTATTTGAATTTTACTGTATTTTCTTAGTGGTTTGTATACCTAAGTAGGAAAAAAAACAGGCCCTGCCATAAAAACGATAAGAATAACGAACTTCAAATAACCTCTCTTATAAGTTCCTAAATAAAAGAAATCATTATCCTTGACAAAGGTTTCTCTTATTTTGTTTCAAAACTGCGCAAGCTCCAAATGGTAGACGCATGCTTAAAATAACGATAACAGCTGGGCCTTTTGTATTTGATCTCTGACCTTCACTACTGCACAAGCTTCAAACGGTGGGCGCATGCTTTAAATAAAAATAAAGATAGTGGCCTACCAAAATAATCTATTATGAGCGCAAATAACTTATATTTATTCTGTACCAATATTGACTGAATAAGATGAAACAAGCATAAATTTTTCTCTTTCCCATCCATAAGAGTTTTAAAAGGGACAGACGCACAGTGTAGCCATTCGAGTGGTGTTGTTTCAAAAATACCTACAGCTCCCAGGATTCATCCATTTTAATTTTTTTTTTTAAATAATCCTGAGATCTTCGGAGCCCGATTTTTTTTAAAAAAAACCTAATCTAGCTTAACATAAAGCAAAAATAATGAAAAATTAGGAAATGAAAAGTAATAGTCACACTAACACGACTTAACCAAACCTGATCTACAGTCCCTGGCCAAATTATTAGACGCACTGCAAGATTTCATGTAAAATATTAATTACCGAGTGATATTGTACCGTTTTATTATTTTAAATTGATTTTTATATTATCCAATCAATTACCTATTTATTTGACATAAATAAAAACAGCATTAATTTAGAAAAGCATAAGTTTATTAAGTTTTAAAGAAAAGTGAAATTAATGTTGGTAAAAGTCAATATTTAGTTGAGCCACCTTTAGCCGCTATCAAAGCTTTAATTCTGCGCGGCATGCTATCAACGCAAGATTGTACTGTCTCCTGCATTTGAGGATGATGATTCCACACATGAATAATCTTTTCTAGGAGCTGGGTTTTGTTGGTAATCACATCTTTAGCCACTTCTCTTTTCATCAGCTCCCACACATTTTCAATGGGGTTCATATCAGGGCCAATCCAACAGAGGGATATTGTTTTCTGCCAAAAAAGCTTTAACAGACCGAGCAGTGTGGCAGGGAGCTCCATCTTGCATGAAAGTGAATGGTTCCCAATTTGGAAACCATTCTCTGAGCTGCGGAATCAATCGATTTTGTAATACTTCTTTGTACTGATCTTGCCTCATTATTCCTTTGACGACGTACAGACGTCCAGTGCCCTTGCCGCTGATGACTGACCAAATCATCACTTTGGTGGGATGTTTAACCGTCGGGACGACACAATCAGGATGAAACTTTTCTCCATGACGACGACGCACATACTGAGCTTTATTCTGCAAAATTTCGAATGTGCTTTCGTCACTGAAGCAGACCTGTCAAAAATAGGAAAAATATATAAACTTCCATGTTTATTTGCTTTATTTCACTGAAAATGATAATAATGTATCAATTATTGATTAAATTGCTGTATCTTACCGATCTCCAGAAGTCCACACTTTGCTTTCATTGCAGCTGTTAACTTGGGCTTCCTGGCGGGGCGACAGGCCTTAAAATCTAATTCTTTCAATTTTCTTCGAACAGTGCGCTCAGAGCATTTACGCTAGCATCCTGGAGTTGTGATTTTATTACCTTTGTGGTAGCAAATCTGTTTTCTACACAAATTTTCTTCAAACATCTCTCTGACCGTGGAGTGAAAATTGGTTTTCTACCGCATCTTTTCTTTCTTTTCGGGCTTAATTACTTCCCTGACTCAATTTTCTTTTTTATGCGTCGTACACTAGCTTCAGAAACCTCCAATCTTCGTGATATTTCTCGGTTTGTAAATGTTTTCGCAATCACAAGGGCCTTCACTTCAGCTTTTTTACGTGGTGAAAGATCGCCTTTTCTACCCATAATGAAAATAGTCCAATTACTTTTTTAAAACACTGCATACAAAATAAACTAATAACTGAGTAGTATAAAATTGTTAAACAAACAATCACAGTCCATAAAGCCACAGAAACACGTCCGTACCTGACTCGATTCCGATCGCGACTGATACAGGTTTGTACTTGTTTACGTTCATGTATCACTTTGTCAACACAGTGTTGCCATATGTTAAAAATAAATACAAATATGTAGTCTACAACAATTCTTTTAAATAAAAATCAATAATATTGTAGTTTAAATATACCATTATTGCATAAAAACTCTTAAGAAACATAAAATGACTAAAAAAAATACAGTGCGTCTAATAATTTGGCCAGGGACTGTAAGTAACCTAATCTGAACTAGCCTAGCCTACCTGTACATATGGTTAGTAAGGTTAGATTAGATTGTATTTATGGCTTTTAGATTCAGAGACTAACATTTTTCATTTTTTACCTTACATGTATTTTACAGACATTGATTTTGTATTTTGTTATGCTAGGCTACGCTAGTTCAGATTAGATTAAATTAGATTACGTTTGGTTAAGTCGTGAAAGGCTGGATTAGGTTATGTTGGGTTATATTTAAGGCTTTTAGATTCAGAGACTATTACTCTTCATTTCCTAATTTTTCATTATTTTACTTTATGTTAGGCTAGATTAGGTTATGTTAGGTTAGTTTTTTTTTTTGTTAAATCGGGCTACGAAGATTTTCGAATTTCGATCACGATTATTTAAAAAAAAAAAATATGTAAAATGGATGAATGCCGAGACCTGTAAGTATCTTTGAAACAACACCACTTGAATGGCTACACTGAGACGGTTTCTTTATAAAAAAAAATTATTTTGTATTACTTACTATTGTCTGCTCCACCTTCAATAATACCACAAATAAACTCGTGACATTTTTCAGCAGTGTTATCTATACTTTCGAAATAATTGTTAGATGCAGGACTGTCTCCATTAACACCTATTTGATATAACTCAAATACTGAATGTATATAGTCTTTCCATACGTCCCATCTGTCGAAACTGTAACAAAATACGTAAAAATACATTTCCGTACCGAACACTTATGAGATCAGTTCAGTGTCCAACCGTCTGTGTTTGTCTGTCACACCCGATTTGCTCCGAAACTATTTGAAATAGAAAGTTGAAATTTGTAACAAATATAGGAATTGATGGTCCAATCAGAGCCGTGTAGTTTTGAAAGTTTAATTTTGACTTAAAGGGTTTGGTTCGGGAGGTGAAATTGGAAATAAAAAAAAATAAACGTCATCGAGTAGGGAGTTCAAAAATATATTTGAAAATCTCCATTTACAGGACAAAGTTTGCCTGTTACAACAGACCTGAGCTGAAAGACTTGGACATGATTGAGCTTAAGGCATTTTTAGGTCTTTTATTATATTCAGCTCTCTTGAAATCAAATCACGAAAGCTCAAATTACTTATTCGCTTTGGATGTAACAAGTCGTGAAACATTTAGGTGTTGCATGTCAGAAACTAGATTTCTTATCGAATTATTGTGTCTGCAATTTGACCGTCCAGATGATCGCAACGAAAGGAAACAAAATGACAAAGTGGTAGTTATATCTTCTATTTTTAATAAGTTTGTCAGCAATTCTCAACAACTGTACGAATTGAGCGAATGTGTCACAGCGGACGAGATGTTAGTGAAGTTTCGTGGAAAAAGTCATATGATTTCATACATGCCAAAGAAACCAGGTAAATATGAACTGGTCATACGAGCTTTATGTGATGCTAAAACTTCCTATTTTTACAATGGTTATATTTACTCTGGAAAAGACTCTGATGGTACAGAACTGACAGTAAAAGAAAACAAAATTCGTCGTTTCTATTCAGTGCGTCCTACGTCTGACACAGCCAATTCAAGGATTCAACCATAATGTGACAGCTAATAACTGATCCTTGTTTATGGAGCTCGTAGATGAACTGATGAAGTGGAAACTCACTTATGTAGGCACGGTTAAAAAGATAGGAATTGAGAAGTTAGGTCTACCTTGTTTGGTTTTAAAACTCAACAAACTTTAAATTGTACTCTATTACAATTCCACCAAAGGAGGCGTTGATGAGGCAGACAAAAAAATGCTCCATTAATTCGAGCAGCCGTCGAACAAGATGGTGGTATTTTTGCCCGATCACTTAAGCTAAAAAAGAGGGGTCAACCTCGGAATGAGAGATAATAAGCTGTAAACTTGTATAAACCTTTATTTTGGCATTCTAAAAGTTGTCTTAAAAGTCTCATCAAATCTCGTGTCCGCGTCTTAAGATATTCAAGGTGAAAGGTCACAAAAATCGGTTTTTCGCAAATATCTCGCTTCCTATGGTTTCAATGATATTTGCATCTATTATGAAAATTGTAGAGCATAAAATTCTCTACAAATTTTATTCTAAACATTTTTTTATACGCTTAACCGTTTTTGAGATAGAGCGCGCAGCGCTCAGCCATACATAGCATAATGCAAGGTCAACCGTGAGTCCAGGTAAATAATACGTCGTATAAAGTTAATTAATCACTAAAAAATCCATAATTATGAATAAATTGCATTATTTATTAATTCATACATTATATTTAATAATATTTTTCATTTATCAAATATATTCGTTTAATAATACTTACCTACTTCGTGCAATTAAAAAATTGTTAAGCGAAATACGTTAAGTATATTTTAATTATATTCTAATATATCTTAATTATATTTTAAGTAGAAAAAGAATTAAGTACTTTTTCTTTAATACGACCTTTTCTATTTAATCAGTTGGGACAGATGTTCCATTGTATAGTTAAGACGGATTTTTTTTTCAAGGGACCATTTTCTACTAACCAAGTTTATTCGTTAGTTTTAAATTGTATCTTGGCAACGACGGACGTACAATTTTAAGAGTTATGTCTGATTTGTGTTTTATATAGAAGAAGGTGAACCTTCACCATCATCAAGGGCATCTCGTAAAAAAAGAAATGAAGTGTTTGATTTCAAAAAACTATGCTTATTTTGTGGCCAAGCAGCTGATGAAGCAGCAGAGACGAAAAAAAAGGAGAAGTACAGACGAACGATTAGTAAAGTAAGTACTCTTGAATTCAAAGACAATGTCATCAAAAAAGCAGAAAAACGAAGCGATTCCTTAGGAGAATTAGTAAAAGATCGTATACTTTGTGAGTATGACTTGATCGGTGCTGAAGCAAAGTACCATACCATTTGCTATACTAATTTTTTAAGTCGAGTACCATCTACTGATAAGAAGCCTCGTGAAGATAATCAAGTCACACAAGCAATGAAAGAGATTTTTTGTTATATAGAAAATCATGAAGATTCACAATTTACACTGAAAGCTTAAAGATGTCCTTACGGAGTATGTACCAGATGATAAGACTATCATTACAAGACTTCAACAAAAATATTTAACTGACATAATAATTACGAGAAAGGTAGGATCTTTCACTATGATATCTTTTCGTGATACCCAAGCTAATATATTATCAAAAAACAAATATCCTTTACAACGAGGATGATGATAATGAATTGGAAATTTTCGAGAGACCAGAAGACAATGATAAAGAAGAAAATTGAGACTCATGTCCTTCTAATTATTAAAGTTTACGTAAATCCTTCCCACATTTGAACTTCAATTGTAGTAAATGTATGATACATAATTGCTAAATAAAGATATAATTAAAATGTATTTACTCTATTCCTTAAAATCTAATTTAGATATATTAGAATGTAATTAAGATATACATAAAATATTCTACTTAACAATTTTTTAATTACACGAAGTAGGTAAGACGCGGACATGAGATTTTATGAGACTTTTGAGACAACTTTTAGAATGCCAAAATAACGTTTTATACAAGTTTACAGCTTATTATCTCTCATTCCGAAGTGAAACCCCTAATGTGACTGGGGTCCTGTATTTGAGCGGCATGAATTTTTTCGTTCTATATAACAAGCACTAAACAAAGAATATTGAGAGAGGAGATTTCTGTAAAAATTTAGCTTAGTTTGCTAGTGGTCGCTCATATGCAAAGACGTGTAGTCAATACCAAATTGCCGAGACAGTTGAGGTCGATTAAGACGCGAGTTTTGGGTGATTATATGGTCGCAGAAGATGTCCAGGCTCAAGAAATTATTCAAGGAAGTAGGAAGACATTCAGATCTTGTCCACCAAAATTGCATAGAAAGATTACCTACACTTGTACTGGGTGCAGTAGGCCCGTCTGCTTGCAATGTTCTCGCCTTTTATGCAATGATTGCCAGTAATTTAGTTCCTATAAGGCCATTGTCAGAATTTTATTTTTTGTTATCTGAAATGACTTTATGTAGTATTTCGTATCTTCCTATATTAAATTTCTAGAAAAAAGTGTTCCTTTTGTCCTATTACTTATATTTGATTTTTTAAAATACTAAAAGAGGTCTCAAGTCAATTTAGGCTGAAAAGTGCCATGATTGTTAATTTTGCAAAATACAGTAGATGCTCGGTTATGTGAACACCCTTTTATATGAACTATCCACTATAGTGAGCAGTGGAAATTTAATATTAGAGGTTCTATAGAGTGAACAGACGCAATCACGATTAAATGAACAATTTTTGGTGCTTCCCCAGTGCTAATAGGGGATTTCTCTTAGAAAATATTCTTGTTATTTGGATGTATTTAAGTTGCCGAGCGATTATCGTGCTACCTTTGGTGTCCGGTTCGTTCATTTGATATTAAATATTCAGTGACTTTAGTGCTTCCAATTGGAAAATATGAAACGAAAAGTGTTAACACTATCAGAGAAAAGTGACATCATAAAGAATTTGGAAAATGGAGTGAGTGTTACACACCTTGCAAAAAAGTATGATATAGCCAAATCTACTGTTTGTGCAATTAAAAAAAATAAAGCGAATATTCTAAGCGTAACAACAAAATGCGTTGGTATTATTAAAAGAAAAACCATAAAGTCGGGAAAAAATTGTATGAATTGTTTTGTAAACAAAGGTTAAGGAATCTTCCAGTGACTAGTGAACTTATAAAGCTTAAAGCAAAATCCTTAAATGAAATTCTAAAGGAAACACCAACATTTTCTGCAAGCGATGGTTGGTTTTTTAATTTTAAACGCAGATTTGGCATTAGATTTTTGAAGATATCTGGTGAAAAATTATCTACAAATCCTGAGCTAGTAGATCCATTTAAACAAGATCTTTGTTCAGTCATATGTAAACTGAATTTAACAAATGATCAAATTTATAACGCAGATGAAACTGGCTTGTTTTGAAGACTGCTACCTGAGAAAACATTGGTAATGAATGATGAAAAAACCGCTCCAGGAAGGAAAGCTGAAAAAGCACTCTTCTCGCTTGCACAAATGCGTCTGGAGAACATAAAGTTAGACCTCTCATATTAGGCAAAGCAAAAAACCCTAGGTGCTTTAAGAACTTTACTCTCCCTCTGGATTACGATTATTCAAAAATGCTTGGATGACTGTGGACATTTTTAAGAATTGGTTTTATAGATGCTTTGTTCTTCAGATAAGTCAGCAAATATGCAATATGAACCGGAACTAAACTCGCGTATATACATTTTCAGGTGAAAACATTTTTAAAACAAAAAGGTTTATCCGAAACTGCCATTCTATTATTAAATAATGCCCCAAGCCATCCGCCTGCAAAAGATCTACAAACCGATGATGGAAACATCTTTGTTATTTACATGCCACCAAATACAATACCCTTAATTCAGTCAATGGATCAAAATGTTCTTCGAATCACAAAACTTTACTATAGGTCAAGCTTGTTGTCATCAATTTTATCTTCAGAATCTCAAGATCTCTCAAAACTTTTAAAGCGTTTAATAATAAAAGATGCTGTAATAAACCTATCATTAGCATGGAATAAGCTTGAGGTTGACACGATAAAAAAATGTTGGAAAAATATTTTGGATTTCACTGAAAAGAGTAATGATGACTCTGATCCGGAAGAAAACATTCCACTCAGCATTTTGAAGGAAAAATACAAAAATAAAAAGGAGGAATCGCTCAAAGAAGTTTAGAATTTGTTGACAAAGAAGTAATTTTGTTAATTGCATAAATCTGTTTAACATTTACGTGTTTAATAAAAAAAATGTTTTTCAGGTTGAATTTTCAAGAGAGGATATTGTGCAGTGGAATAAAGATGATTTAGATGAGCAACATGATGAAGACGAAGATAATTTAATCAATGACGACTCTGACTATGAAAATGAAAATACCAGGTGTACAAGTATAAAATGCGGATTTTTTTTCTAGAAAAACATGTTAAATTCGGAAGAACGATAAAAAGTGCTTTATTCAAAATATGCTCCATCGCTTGTTATACATTTTTCCCATCTTTCGGGCAATTTGTGAATACCACACCAGTAAAAATATTCCCCTTTTGCTGCGAACCATTCATCGAGCCATTTTTTCACATCTTAGTACGAACCAAAGCGCTGCTCAGCAAGTGCATGACCCATCCATGCAAACAAGTGGTAATCGGAAGGAGTCAAGTCTGGTGAGTAAGCCGCATGAGGTAGAACTTCCCAGCTGAGTGCTTCCAACGTGTCGCGAACTGGTTTTGTCGTATGTGATAGAGCATTGTCATGAAGAAAAATGACTTTGCGTTGCCTCTTTCGGTATTCTGGCCTTTTTTCAATCAGCAAACGGTTCAAATCGGTCAATTGTTGTTGGTAACGTTCAGTATTAACCGTTTCCCCAGGTTTTAACGGCTCATAATAGACCACGCCCCTCTGGTCCCACCAAACTCAGAGCATCGTCTTTCTGCCAAAGCGATTTGGTCTTGCGGTCGATGTGGATGGTGCGCCTGGGTCCACCCATGATTTTTTGCGCTTGGGATTCTCAAAATAAATCCACTTTTCATTCCCTGTAACTATACGATGCAAAAACCACTTCCTTTTGTACCGAGCGAGCAAAATGTCACGTGTTTTTACGCTTTTCCATTTGCTTGTCGTTCAACTCATGTGGTATCCATCTACCGGCATCTGAATCTTTACCATCTCTCGTAGCCGATTGGAAACAGCTTGTTGACTAACGCCCAATTGCTCGGCGAGTTGTTTTTGTGTTTGCGAATTATCTTCGTCCAACAGTGCTTGCAATTCCACATCTTCGTATTTCTTTGGCGGTTTTCCACGTTCCTTGTTTGCAACATCGAAGTCACCACTTTTGAAATGCCGAAACCATCGTTCACACGTATCTTGCGATGGAGCATGTTCACCATAAACTTCTCGAAGTAACCGGTATGATTCAACACCAGTTTTCTTCAAATGAAAACAAAAAATTAATGTTGTCCGCGAATG
Organism: Pachyrhynchus sulphureomaculatus; assembly: GCA_019049505.1. Taxonomy (NCBI): domain Eukaryota; kingdom Metazoa; phylum Arthropoda; class Insecta; order Coleoptera; family Curculionidae; genus Pachyrhynchus; species Pachyrhynchus sulphureomaculatus. The sequence goes on from CM032448.1 coordinate 39,076,494, forward strand.
CTCTTTGTTCGGCATAAATTTCGACATATTGAACACAACAACACAACACTACGCACACACTCTTCCAATTTATCACTCGTACGCATCTGACACTTGTTGATGACACAACAAAATGGCGCAGTATCAAATCTTTATAGCACAAACTGCATTGGTGTACCATCTGTTGTCTGAAATCCGCATTTCATACTTGTACACCTGGTAATGAAAAGTTGGAAAATAATTCGTCAGAAGGTTTGGACGCATTTAATAAGGCAATTATTTGGAGTGAAAAGAATATTTTTAATACTAATGATTTATTGGTATTGCGAAAATGCAGGAAAAGTTTGGCTGCAAAAAAAAATTCAAAAACAAATCACACAATATTTTTCTAAAATGTAACTGTTTTAAATAAAAATATCTTTTTGATTATATGAACAATTTGATTTTATGAAAACCCCTGGTATTTATCGGTTCACATAATCGAGCATCTACTGTATTACAATGATGAGAATAAAAAGATATATATCTACCTTTTTTTTTTATTATTAGAAAGTTACAATTACATACGAATGTGGTTTTTTAACAAACCGGAACTATTTTCTCATAGAAAAAATTCGAGTGTGAACGTAGAGCGTTTATGTAAAAATAACATTGTTAAAAAAATGGCCTTGTGTTTTTTTATTACCAAAACGGTACTTACTTTAACGAGCCTCGTGTTAACGCTTTTAAATGGCATAGACCTTCAAATTTAAAGTTTTTTTTTTTTGTAGTACATAATATAGTCTCTATCATTACCCTTCACTTAATATTCCTTTACATAACATATTAACTTGAGGCCACCTTTTCAACCTTTTTAAATAAGTCAATTTTGAATGAGCAGTATTTGTACACTGGAGTTTTTCATTTAGAGGTGTTTCAAGTACTTCAATAATCCTATCGTATTTTTCTTGTAATTCCAGCACCAGCACATATAACTGAACCTAAAAATAATAGAAATGAAAATTTATCGTATCATAACTTATCTTTTCTCTATTTTATCTTAAATACTCCAAATGCTTTATTTGGTTTTTACCTTAATTAATTAAATTACTATTGTATTATATTGTTAATATGGTATGAACATCGGCTTACCTCTTGTTCAGCATCAACTTTATTTTCATCTATCATTTTTTGCATCATTCTTTCGGCAAGACTCAACAGGAGTTTTCTTTTAGTTTCATCTTTGGATCCTGCAGAAAAGTTAAAAGTTACAAATGATACGCTAATAGATTCAGAACCTTGGATTTGTACATTAATAATATATGGGTATGAGAAAAAGTTCGTGGCGTTTTTCCAAATAGATGGCGTCAATTGCAAATAACTCAAGAAACACAGATCGCAGCGATACCACTAAACGCTCGTTGGAAAGGTGACACTTCGAGCGTTATTTTGAGTGTATAAACATCGAAATTGGTGCAGTGGTTGGAAAGTTGTTTGCCTTTGAAAATGGAGAAAGGAAATGAAAAATTGCGCTATATTTTGCAATATTATTACGACAAAGGGAAGAACGCTGCGCAGGCTTGTGAATAAATTTGTGCTGGGTACTTTATCAAAATCTGCTGCGCGGAAATGGTTCGCTCGCTTTCGTTCTGGTAATTTTGATGTGAAAGATGAGTCACGCTCTAGTCGTCCAATCACTGAAAAAGCTGATGAAATTCTTGAAAAAGTCCAGCAAGATAAGCATATCAGCAGTGTCGATATTGGTATGGAGCTAGGCATTGACCACAAAACGGTTTTAAACCATTTACACAAAGTTGGCTACAAAAAGAAGCTCGATGTACGAGTTCCTCATGAGTTGGGCGCGAAAAACATGATCTACCGAATTCACATCTGCGATGCGCTGCTGAAACGCAATGAAATCGAGCCGTTTCTGAAACGTGTCATAACCGGTGATGAAAAATGGATCATGTACGACAATCGGAACCGTAAAAGATCGTGGCCAAAAGATGGTGAGCCGTCACAAGCGTTCGCGAAGCCAGGATTGACGTCGAAAAAGGTGATGCTGTGTGTGTGTGGTAGGACTGGAAAGGAATCGTCCACCATGAGCTACTTCCAGTGGTCAGACGATTGATTCTCAACTCTACTGTGGACAACTAGAGAGATTACGCCAGGCAATTGAAAGAAAACGACCCGAATTGATTAATAGGAAAAGTGTTCTATTCCATCATGACAACGCCCGACCACACACTTCTTTGATGACCTGTTAAAAATTGCGAGAGCTTGGTTGGGAAGTTTTGATGCATCCACCGTATAGTCCAGACATAGCACCCTCTGACTATCACTTGTTCTGATCTTTGCGGAACCCTCTCAATGGAATTAAGCTGCTTTCAAAAGAAGCCTGTGAGAAACCACTTGATTCAGTTTTTCAACCAGAAACCACAGAAGTTCTTTACCGATGGCATCATGGCTCTACCCAAAAAATGGCGAAACATTGTCGATAGTAATGCAGCATATTTGGTATAAATAAATTCATTTTCACACTATAAGAAAATCAGTTGAATTTTAATAAAAAAACGCCACGAACTTTTTCCCAGACCTGATATAATAATACATTATAATTATTGTTAATGACTGATATGGATCCAATCAGTGGTGTAGCAACTAAGGGGTTTTGGGTGGTCGTAATCTTTTAAAAACAAAAAATATGCGAAAAAAAAATTAATAATTTTTATATTATTACCTTTAATAAAAAATGACAATGTGTTACTAGTTTCTTTAATTTCCTGATTAAAAAATTAAACTAATCCTAAGATGATACGATTGGACCTAGACGTATAGTAAAAAAAAACGGTCGAGTGCAAGTTGGACTTGCGCAATTAGTGCATATTGTGATTGCCTTTAAAATCAAAATTTCTCTTTCCGAATTATAAAATGATCAGTGACTTCACAAAACACATACCAAATGAGTTTTCAATAAAAGAATTAAGAGCCCAGATTACAAACATATCTAGTTAGATAATGACTCGGCAGGCTAATCAGACCAACCAGAATAAGACAAAAAGTTCTATGTGACATGTATATACCTTACGATCCAATATGTGTTTTCACGTTTTTTCTTACTCAATAATGTATAATATCTTAGTTACATAATAGCCAATAAATCAATCTAACTCAATCTAAAATCTAATGGTAAAAGTTTAAAACAAACATTTGTTTAATTATAAACAACTAAAATGAAATTATTTTTCCTCGGTACCTAATGCTTAAAGCAGTAGCTATCAATCTCGGTTGAATTCACAACTTTCGACGCAATAAACCTTCACTATTTTGGCGGGCAATTAGTTTTTTTTATACCAGATAAATTACACAGGGCAACAAAAAATATTTTTGTTTTGGTGCCTGGGATTTTAGAGCTGATTTTAACTATATTTGGGACGCTAAATCTATACATGCAATCCGTTTTTCTCTATCAGCTCTACTTTTTTAGATACATCAACTTATCTACCAATGTGGTTTTTATTCAGTATATTCATTTATGAGAGTTCTAAAATTATTATATATTCATTAATGTAGATACAATGGTTTTATTGTCAGTCTGTAATTGAGTAAATTCCAGGTAAATCTATAAATAGTGGAACCATTGCCTATCAGGTACCTGAACTGACCCTTTTAATCACCTAACTCGGGTAAGTCTCGTCAGTTTGTGCGTTCTTACTAATGAGAGTAGATCGAATTCGGCGTGTTATTTTATTTTAAGAAAAGAGTGTTTTTGTGTTATTGAACAGAATTAAAATGAGTTCAGGTTCCAGTTCAAGAAGAAGTTGTGTAAATCAACCTGATGTGTTTTGCTATATATGCGGAGAATACATGTTTCAACAAAACAGACAAACTATTACTGACTTTGTAAAGCGAGCGTATCTTGGATACTTTGGAGTTAAGCTTGGTGATCAGGACAAAACGTGGGCCCCGCATCTCGTATGTAAAACTTGTACAGAGCATTTACGGCAGTGGACTACCGGGAAAAGAAAATGTCTAAAATTCGGCGTACCAATGGTTTGGAGAGAACCAAAAAACCACTTCAATGATTGTTATTTCTGTTTAGTAAATACTAATGGAATCAATCGAAATAACCGCAGTAAGTGGACTTATCCCAATTTAGACTCGGCAATACGCCCTATCCCGCACTCAGATGAAATACCGATTCCAACATTTCATCAGCTACCACATATCTCTGATGACGAATATTTTCCCTCTGATCGCTCTTCTGATGCTAATGAAACTAACAGTGACTATGAGGGGACGTCATCAGTTCCTCAACGCTTCAATCAAAATGAATTAAATGATCTCACCAGGGATCTCAATTTATCAAAAAAAGCTTCTGAAGTACTGGCTTCTAGGTTGAACGACAAAAATTTACTGGAACAAGGAACCAAAATTACCTTTTACCGTACAAGAGAAAAAGATCTTCTACCATTCTTTTCTCAAGAAGACAATCTTGTATTTTGTCACGAAATTAGGGGACTCATGAAAGAAATGGGACTTTCTGAATATATTCCAGATGATTGGCGCCTATTTATTGACAGTTCAAAGCGAAGTTTAAAATGTGTCCTTCTACATAATGGGAATAAATATGGTTCAATACCACTAGCTCACTCAACGAAACTGAAAGAAGAATATAATACCATAGCTTTGGTCTTGCAGAAGATAAAGTATTACGAACATCAATGGATGATTTGTGTAGACTTAAAAATGGTAAACTTTCTTCTTGGGCAGCAAAGTGGTTACACGAAATATCCGTGTTTCTTGTGCCTCTGGGATAGTAGGGACAAAACACACCACTGGGTTAGAAAAGATTGGCCTCAGAGAGAAAACATGGACGTTGGGCAAAAGAATGTCATTAACGACGCTTTGGTTGAAAGAGAAAAAATCATACTTCCTCCGTTACATATAAAGATAAATTACAAATATTAAACATTAAACAAGTAACAGGCATAAAAGTTACTATACCCCCCATTCTTCGAATGTCTTGAAAATTTCCTAAACTATGAATAACTATGCCAGCATATATAAATAATAAAGCCTTAAATAAAGCATGAGTTAATAAATGAAAAAATGCTAACTCATCGCTTCTTAATGAAGCAATTTGTAAAGGCTCTTGATAAGAATGGGTCTTGTTTTGCATATATAGGGGTAAAAATGCATCAGTTGAGCACAGAAAAACTCAAAGCAGGGATATTTGACGGCTCACAAATAAGACAATTAATTAAGGATCCTGCCTTCATAAATTCAATGAATCAAGTTGAACGAGAAGCTTGGACATCATTTGTTGCAGTTGTAGAAAATTTTCTAGGCAAACATAAAGCTCAAAACTATGTTGAAATTGTTAACAAGATGCTTAATAGTTTCAAATCCTTAGGGTGCAATATGAGTATTAAAATACACTATTTACACAGCCACTTAGACCGTACGGAACACTTATAAGATCACTTCGGTGTCTGTCTGTCTGTCACACCCGATTTTCTCCGAAACTATTTTACATAGAAAGTTGAAATTTGGTAATAATATAGGAATTGATGGCCTCATCAGAGCCATGTAGTTTTGAGAGTTAAATTTTGACTTAAGGGGTTAGTTTTGGGGGAAGAAATCGGAAGTGAAAAAAAAAATTTTTTACTAGGACATCGAGTGTGGTGTCAAATCAAAGCTTGCGAAAACACGAGTAAAAAATATATACGAGGCTGGTTTGAAAAGTCCGTGCAAAGTCCGAGAGATGGCACCACCGGCGCGTATCGAGGTCATGTTTAGTTAGTAGCATCTCTTGAATGAACGCACCCCAAGTTTCAGCCATATTGGTCTATTTCTTTGTATTTGGCATTCGTGTGAATCAAGGAAGTCGAGTGATTTTCAAGAAATGGACGAAAAAGAATTTCGTGTGGTGATTAAACATTACTTTATGAAAGGCAAAACGCATCAGGAGACTAAAGAGAAGCTTGATAAACATTATGGTGATTCTGCACCTTCGATTAGAACAGTTTATAAGTGGTTTCAAAATTTTCGGACTGGCCATATGGGCACAAGTGACGCTGAACGTTCTGGACGGCCTGTGGAGGTTACGACTCCAGAAATCATTGATCAAATCCATGATATGGTGATGGATGACAGAAGAGTTAAGGTGCGTGAGATTGCTAGTGCTGTGGGCATCTCGACTGAACGGGTACATAATATTTTGCATAAACATTTGGACATGAGAAAGCTATCCGCAAGATGGGTGCCGCGATTGCTCACGCGACCAAAAACGGAATCGTGTGAAGTGTTTGCAGCTGTTCCAGAAGAATCCGGAGGACTTTAAGCGTCGTTTCGTCACTGTGGATGAAACATGGATACATTGCTATACTCCTGAGACCAAACAATAATCTAAACAATGGGTTACCAAGGGGGGATCTGCACCAAAAAAGGCGAAGACCGTTCCTTCGGCCGGAAAGGTTATGGCGATTGTCTTTTGGGATTCGCAAGGGATAATCTTCATCGACTATCTGGAAAAGGGTAAAACTATTACAGGTGAATATTATTCATCGTTATTGGACCGTTTGAAAACCGAGCTGCAAGAAAAACGCCCGCGATTGGCCCACAAGAAAATCCTTTTCCATCACGACAACGCACCAGCACACACCTCAGCAGTTGTGGTCGCAAAATTAATGGAAATAGGATTCCAACTCGTTTCACATCCCCGCTATTCTTCAGACTTGGCTCCCTCGGACTACTATTTGTTCCCCAATTTGAAGAAATGGCTGGCGGGACAAAGATTTTATTCAAACGAGGAGGTGATTGCAGACACTAATGGATATTTTGCAGACTTGGACAAATCCTATTATTCGGAAAGGATCAACAAACTAGAACATCGTTGGACGAAGTGTATACGCCTAAAAGGAGACTATGTCGAAAAATAAAAAAGGTTTACCCCAAACACATAAGTAGTTTTTATTTTTGCACGGACTTTTCAAACCAGCCTCGTATATAATGTAATACTTGCGCGCACTTTTCTTTGTATTATTTTTAAAAAATCGCGAAAAATCGCTGTCCCCTGCCTTATCTCGAAAAGTACTTATCAAAAAATTTTGAAAAATTTCTGGAATATTCTCCACGGGGTGTAGATTGAACGAAAATTATCACGAGTGCCTTACCTTTAATAATTTACCTGGTATATAAAAAAACAAAAAATTCAAGGTCATCAGATTTTAGTAAAGATTGGAAACAAACTTTGTTGGAAACTCATTTGGGGTGTGTTTTGTGAAGTCACTGATCATTTTATACCTCTGTAACAAAGTTTTTTATTTTAAAAGCAATCAACGTACGGAACACTAATTGCGCAAGTTCAACTTGCACTTGACCGGTTTTTTAATTGACAAATCGCAACAGATTTGCCAACTACGAGGCATATTCGAAAAGTAAGGGCCGCTTGGTCATAAAAAGCAATATATTCATTAGAAGAAGTTTTTATTGACGGTTTTAGTTTCCTATAAACCTCCTTCACTTTTCCACATATTCGCCGTTTACTTCTAAGCACTGTTTGTAACGCTGCACCAGTTTCTTTAATCCCTCTGCATAGAAGTTCTCCGCCTGGGAACTGAACCAGTTGACAACGGCGGTCTTGAGTTCCTCGTCGTCTTTAAACTGCTGTCCATCAAGCCACTGTTTCAAGTGCAATCGTCGATCAGATTGCAGTTGCCATTACACCCCGGGAGTAAAACGACAGTCAAAACAGGGTTTGCGAAGGTGAAAGTGCACCGAAAAAAAGGAACACAGTTTTATCAACTGGAAAAGTGATGACAACGGTTTTTGGGACTCATAGGCCATAATCACGATTGACTATTTGGAAAAGGATAAAACAGAGGCTGGCTCTTATTACACAACGTTATTGGATCGTTTGCATATTGAGTTAAAGAAGTGGCTAAGATTAGCGCCCAAAAAGAGCTCCTTCACTAAGATAATGCGCTGCTCACATGTCAGCCTTTGCAATGACAAAAGTCCACGAGATGGGCTTCGAAACAGATCCTCACTCAATCTTTTTCCCAGATTTTACCCCAAGTGACTTTTTTTTTTGGTTTCCTAACCTCAAAAATTGGATTGGGAGAAAAAATTCTCATCGAATGAAGAGGTTATTTGTGCCGTAAACCAGTATTATGCACAATTCGAAACATGTTTTTCTGAAGGAACAAAAAAATTCGAATCTCGCTGGACTAAACGTATTGAGCTCAATGTATCAGGTGTACAACAGATGGTGCACCAATGCAATTTGTACTATAAAGATTTGACACTGCGCCATTTTGTTGTGTTATCAACAAGTGTCAGACGCGCACGGGTGATAAATTGGAAAAGTGTGTGCATAGTGTTTTGTGTTGTTGTGTTCAATATGTCGAAATTTATACCGAACAAAGAGCATTCGCGGACAGCATTAATTTTTTGTTTTCATTTGAAGAAAACTGCTGTTGAATCATACCGATTACTTAGAGAAGCTTACGGTGAACATGCTCCATCGCAAGATACGTGTGAACGATGGTTTCGAGGTTTCAAAAGTGGTGACTTCAATGTTGCAGACAAGGAACGTAGAAAATCGCCAAAAAAATACGAAGATGTGGAATTGCAAGCATTGTTGGACGAAGATGATTCGCAAACACAAAACCAGCAATTGGGAGTTAGTCAACAAGCTGTTTCCAATCGGCTATGAGAGATGGGAAAGATTCAGAAGACCGGTAGATGGGTACCACATAAGTTGAACGACAGGCAAATGAAAAAGCGCAAAAATAATTTTATAATTCTGGAAATTGTTCAACAATGTAGCAACTTATTTAAAAATTCTGGAAGTTGTTGCAAAATGGTAAATGTTGTTTAAAAATGTGGGAGAAAGTTGCAAAATGGAAAAAATACATTAAAAATTCGGTACATTACCCATAATTAATGGACAATATTGAATTAAAATACATGTATTTTTTTATTTTTACAGAAAATGAGTGTGGCAAAACAGAAATTTCTTTTACAAAAAAACCGGTCAAGTGCAAGTTGAACTTGCACAATTAGTGTTCCGTACGTTGATTGTTTTTAAGGGTGGTATAAAATGATCAGTGACTTCACAAAGCACACCCCAAATGAGTTTTCAACAAAGTTTGTTTCCAATCTTTACTGAAATCTGGTGACCTTGAAATTTTTTTTTTTTTTTTTTTATATACCAAATAAATTATTAAAGGTAATGCACTCGTGATAATTTTCGTTCAATCTATACCCCGTGGAGAATATTCCAGAATTTTTTCAAAATTTTTTGATCAGTACTTTTCGAGATAAGGTAGGGGACAGCGATTTTTTAAAAGTAATACGAAGAAAAGTGTGCGCAAGTATTACATTACATATATATTTTTTACTCGTGTTTTCACACTCGATGACCTAGTAAAAAAAAATTTTTTTCACTTCCGATTTCACCCCTCAAAACGAACCCCTTAAGTCAAAATTTATGTTACGGTGGTATAAAATGATCAGTGACTTCACAAAACACACCCCAAATGAATTTTCAACAAAGTTTGTTTCCAATCTTTACTGAAATCTGATGACCTTGAAATTTTTGTTTTTTTATATACCATATAAATTATTAAAGGTAATGCACTCGTGATAATTTTCGTTCAATCTACACCCCGTGGAGAATATTCCAGAATTTTTTCGAAATTTTTTGATAAGTACTTTTCGAGATAAGGCCCGGGACAGCGATTTTTCGCGAATTTTTAAAAATAATACAAAGAAAAGTGCGCGCAAGTATAATATTATATATATATTTTTTACTCGTGTTCTCACAAGCTTTCATTTGACACCACACTCAATGACCTAGTAAAAATTTTTTTTTTTTTTTACTTCCGACTTCACCCCCCAAAACTAACTCCTTAAGTCAAAATTTAATTCTCAAAACTACATGGCTCTGATGAGGCCATCAATTCATATATTATTACCAAATTTCATCTTTCTATGTCAAATAGTTTCGGAGAAAATCGGGTGTGACAGACAGACAGATGGACACCGAAGTGATCTTATAAGTGTTCCGTACGGAACACTAAAAAAGACAATTTCCTACTTGTTAAAAACCAATTACATGATAACATAAATGTGATTATTGCCACTATTGAAGCGGAAGTGACAAAAAACATTTCGCATACACATATTTTGCCAGAAAATTTGAATTGTCAATTGGTCCGAAATAGACGGCAAAAAGTCCACAGAATCCAAAAGCAATTCTTTGCAAATTTTAATGATTGGCTCAACGTTTGTGAGCCGTTAACAAATAAGCATGGAACGGAAAACACGTAACCAACAGGAACGAACAACTCAGGGCGTCCTTTATTGGGTTGGAACGATTTAAGTCAGCGATCAAAACGGAAGAGGGCATCTATTCGGGAATAACTCATGTTTTTCTAAAAATATTGGAAGCCGACATTTTGTTTTTGAAATTTGAACTTCATATTCGTAATCAGCGATCCCAAAAACCCACGTATACAGAGTTTCATAAAAATAATCCACATTTTTACAAAAATTTGACTTCATATTCGTGATCAGGGGTCTCGAAAACTCCGATATACGAATTTTGTCGAAATCGAATAATACCTTCATATTTTGGCCAGAATTTCCAGACATTTTTCTTCTGTGCGTCTTTAGAAATAAACGCTCACGTAGGACACAGCATTAGTAAGAAATAAAAAATTACATACCCTCTCCTCTGGTAGCCTGCAATACAATACTCATCACGTTCCAACAGTAGTATGGATTTTTCGGTTTCTGCTTATAAAGAGCCATAGCACTTTGCTGTTGTGATTTAAAATCGTTTATCCTAACATAGCTCATAAACAAATGAGTGTGAAGTTCCTCATTGGTTGGATCCAGTTTAACGGCTGTTTCGTACAGTTGGCATATTTTTTCCACTGTGGAAAAATAATTTATAATGTTTAATTATGAAACGAGTCAATAAAAACAGCCTAAACCATATTTGCATGTAATCAGGCTATAACTTAGAATAATACAGTAAGAATGAAAATTAAAATGAATAAAGAACGGGCAATCGTTAAGTTTTAAATGGGACAAGAATTTAAGCATATTATTTATTACACTAGAGCTTTTCAATAATGTTTTTTTTTTCTTCTTAGTGTGCCTTCCCTCGCCAGAGGTTGGCAATCGTTCAGCTGATTTCTGCTTTTGATACTGTCACTGTAGTACTTTTATTATACCATTGGCACAGGTTTTTTATCCGTGATATATTTCATCTCTCAGGTCGTCGTGTTTTTCATGCGTTGAACCCAGGAGATTCTGAGTATGCTATGGTACACTCACATCTTAACTGCTTCAAGTCTCTTGCACATTGTTTTTGTGAGTGTCCATTCCGTAGAGGGAAACGGGGCATATGTGACATCTCGCGTCTCTCGTGCATAGGCCAATACTCAGACTGTGATTACACCGAACCTCAACAATCTAATGAAATGTATCCTTGCAGCCACGTATCGATTAGAGATGTAATGGGTAGTATAGACTGTCCCAAAATATAAGATCCTGATTTTTTCCGTTTTAAGTGGGCAATATAAAAATTCTGACCTTTTGTTTATGATAGGTTGCAGAGATGGACCTAAGAATTTTACTCATTAATGCAAATAAATAAAATTATAAGTGTTTTTGGAGATGTTTATTTATAGATGTATGTAAAAACAAATAGAAAAGAAGTATAAATATACAGTTTGAACGAATGGGGTTTACAAGAGGAGACATATTGTGTAAATAAAAATATATTTTAACTTAAGCCTAATTTGGTTTCACTATTACTGTCATCAGCTGAGGCAATTATCAGTGATTTTATATTATTTACATAAATATATGAATCTTCAACTTTAACAACGTGCTAAATGGAATTGTTCCAGCTTTCACAAGGTATATCATTTATAAGTTTCTTTACTAGTTCAACCACTGACACGCTTAAAGTAGGAGAAACATTTTGTGACCTTACTTTTGATTTAACTTGATGCCAAATATGTTCAATTGGATTAAACACACAATAATACGGAGGAAGCCGCAAAACTGTGTGTCCCATTTTCTCAGCCATACTATCACAAACATATTTCTTTTTCAATTTACAGTCTTTCAAAACTCCCAAAAATCACTTTTTTTATAACTAAAGTCAAAATAAATGTTATTTTCTAACAAATATTCCTGTATTTCCGATTTGGCGTTGGCTGCATTAGGAACCTTATTTAGTAGGCGACTATGGTAACTTGCATTGTCCATAACTATAACACTCTGTTCGGGAACATTTGGCAAAAGGGAATTTTGAAACCAATATCCAAAAAGTTCTGAGGTCGTGTCTTCGTGATAAACCAAACTAGAATCTTTTATGTTTTTTACAGATAATAGTAGACAATTTGAAACCCAGCCCTTTTCAGATCCAGCATGCAAAGTGGTTATTCGTTTACCTTTATTTGAAGGTGGGTTAGTCTGACATTTTGTACTGCTGTCAACCTACCCTTTTTGCACAGGGTCATGGGAATCGAACCATGTTTCGTCAAGGTAAATTATTGGCAATTTTCTGACCGATACATTTTAATTTCTTGTAAATAAGTATGTCGCAAGATTCGTAATCTTTGTGACTCCATCACTACTTGTCTTTTGTTGATTTTTCGGAACGTGAATCCCATTCTTAAGAGAATTCTGTGAAGGGTTGATCGGCCACAATGTATATTGGTCCCGTCCTGCACCAGTCTTAATTTTATTTTATCTAGTATCGGCACCAACTGCTCTTCATAGAATATATTTTTCTCCTGATGACATGATGCATTTGAAAATCTTTCCGTTTTTTCCTGTTCCTGAGTGATGATTTTCCTACAATACCCTTAATCGTAGAAATTGGGGTTTTTGTTAGTTCACTGGTTTCTTGCAAAGCACTTTGTTTATTCAAATTTTTTTTACCAAACTGTCGTAAACATTTTCCACTATTTGTTTAGCGTCAAGTGATAAATGTTTTCTCTTGCGATAGCCACTACTGCAATTTCCCCACGGACGCCACATAATTAAAATAGAACCGTTACGTTGTAAGTTGTAAGTAAAACTAAAAATAAAAATAATAAAAAGTATCTTTCGAATCTTAATGGGGACCTGTTGTCATTAGGCCTATATTATCAAATACTTAAAGGGCTCCAAACCGGGTTGCCAGGTAGTAAATATATAGGTAAAAATAGATCCAATATGATTGCAGGTGCAACTGAGGGCGGTATACAAAGCAGATGAAATAAAAATACGTTTATCGTAATACCTGGCAACTATGCGCAAAACCCTAATAGGGTCGTTTATTGCCCCCTTGAAAAAGCAAAAAGGCAGGATCTTATATCTTGGGATTTACTTTACTTTTTAGGATCAGGCAAAACCGAGTACCCGGCTACGAAGTATCCGGTGTTTATGGTAGAAGGTCTTTTTAACGATTTTTGGATTTTAAAAAATAAGCAAAGTCTGGAACTACTTTTTACTTGATGAGGAAGATGAATCAAAAGCAGTATGTAGGTTGTGTAATGTAAAAATCACGCTAGGTTTAGGAAAAAAGCTAGTACTTCATCTTTATGGAAACATTTGTAATTCAAAACCACTAGTGACTTTAAAACAAGTTAATATTACAGAATATTTTGAGACAACCATACAGTGAAATATAAATGATCCTAGAGTAAAACTTGTACAATAGGAGAGATGATAGCATTGGACAACCAGCCTTTTTCGTTTATAGAAAATATAGATAAACGTAAAAATGAAATGTTATTAAGGTTATTGTTATTTACTTTTGTGCAGTAAAATGCAGCTATATAAGGGCTACCTTTTAATTTATTACAAAAGCAATGAAAGAAAAATTTTTTTTTGGTAAAAATCGTTTTGTTTCTCAAAATATTCGCCTTTAAGATTTGTACACTTTTGCATGTGTTCGAACCAATTCTCGAAACAATTTTTCCACTCTGAAGTAGATACCTCAAAAATATGGTTTTGATTCAACAGGTTTTTGAGGTGATGAAAATCGCTATCCACGCATTTTTTTAACATTCGGGAACAAAAAGAAGTCGTTAGGTGATAGATCAGGTGAATACGGACAATGAGACATTAATTCGATGTTTTTCTCCGTCAAATAATCAAATGTTTGACGTGCTGTGTAAGAGCTAGCACTGTCATGATGAAGCATGATGCGACGATTTCGGTTGTTTTTCCTTATTTTATCGATGACTTTTGGCAAACAAATTGTTGTATACCATTCAGCATTAACTGTTCTTCGATCTTCTAAAGCAATGGTTGCAACATGTCCAGTATAACCATAGAAACAAGTGATCTTTTCTTGGAAGTGCTTCGTGAACAAACCACTTTTGTTGGATTCGGTTCATCTTAGAACAGCCAAACAGTTGATTGTGGTTTACTTTCCGGCCCGGAATCCATCGGGAACAGATCGTTTTCACAGCTAAATGTTTATGCAAAATCGAATGTACTGCAGTCTTCGGTATGCCTAAGGATGCCTCTATCTCGCGGTAAGTCACATGCCGATCTTCTTCAATCATGTTGTGAACAACACCGATCTTTTTTGGAACAACAACCGATTTTGGTTGTCCTTCTCAAAATTCATCACTGACGGAAGCACGACCATGACGAAATTCTGCAAACCAATTGTAAACAGTTTTTTTCTGATGATGAGTCAATACCAAAAGTTCAACAAAGCGATTCGAGGCATTGTTGTTGAGTTAGGCTTTTACTAAAATCGTAAAAAATCATCCAACGTCATCATCCTTCAGGTGAAATTTCCATTTGTTCACAAAACTATTTTTTTAAAACGCTCACTTGAAACAAACTAATCGGCCAATTTCTGAGCTGCCACTGTTTTAATAATAATAAATGTCAAATTTTACAACAATGGTAATGTCAAATCTCAACAGAGGCATCTAGTGGTCGTTTGTAAAAACTTAAAAGGCGGCCCTCGTATAATGAAATCTTACAATTGCTACAAATAACCCTGTAAAAATTTATTTCTGAAACGTTAATACAGGGTGCCCCAAAAATAAGTCAAAAATTGTTTGGCTTATTGCGCGAATATAACGTTCGAGGTCTTTACATTCATCTAAAGCAGCTTTTCTCAACCTGTGGGGCGTGATTACACGATGGGGGGGGGGGGGGGGGGGGGGGGGGGGGGGGGGGGGGGGGGGGGGGGGGGGGGGGGGGGGGGGGGGGGGGGGGGGGGGGGGGGGGGGGGGGGGGGGGGGGGCGAGCATATCGAAAAGAAATTATTACTAAAAACATTCATTAAAAACATTTAATATAATTTATTGAAAGGAAAGCAAAACAAAATACATTCTGACATAATAAAAAATAAAATACGCATTTACACTGATATAATACACCTATAAATAGGACTGTATTAGTACTGCAAAATGTATTTCACTAAAAATTAACATATCAATACTAAATTAAAAACAAGTTTAATAATTATTAGTGACTCCCTTGGGCCTGTTTTGAAGAGCAAAGATTTTCGAAGGATAGTTTAATATTAGAAATAGACACTCTGAGTTCTTTTTCTATATTTAGTTGAGATCTATATTTTGTTTTCAAAGCAGCCACCGCAAAAAATCCGGTTTCGTAAAGGTAGGATGTTGAAAATAGTAATAGTATACGAAATGCTCTTGTGTTCAGTGCGGAAAACTCATCATTCACCCCTGCCCAAAATACAAAGAGTGATTTATTATTAAATTGACTTTTGATTTCGCCACTTGCCGTGAAATCTATGAAGATTTCTTCTTCGGAAGTTGAGAGCTCTTCGGGAGTATTTTGAAATGGATTTCTAATTTACTCGTAACTTACGACCAAGTTGTCCTCAGTAAGATAATACTTTTTAAAATTCTTTGTCAACATGGCTAGATGATTTTCAATGGTTACTAAAACAACTTTTACATGTTGTTCTTCAGCCTTGTATGTTTTAACACATTCATCCACATTTGCAAACATTTCTAGGTTTTTTTGCGTTACATTTCTGCTCCACAATTCCAATTTTCTACAAAAAGCCTTAATTTTATCACTTGTATCGAATGTAGTGTATTTGTTTCTTGGAGTTGAAGATTTAAGGTATTTAGTTTCTCGGATATATCGACCAAGTAGTTTAATTTCATCACAAATAAACTATCTCGAAACTTCTCGGCTTCCGGTCGGTTTTCCTCTTCTAGAAAAATGCCGATTTAATTTCTTAATTCATAAACATGTTGCAAACATTTCCCACGTGATAACCATCTTGCCTTGCGATAAAATAGTAACGCTGAATGTTCGGCACCCATGTTTTTACAAAGTGCAGAAAAAATTCTAGATTTTTAGGGGTCTCATTTTAATATAATTTACTACGGTTAAAACTGTAGTGAGCACAATATTCAGAGCAGGACTCATTTCTTTGGATGCCAGAGTTCTCTGTGGATCATACAATGTGTCCACACACACAGTGGAGATTTTTGTTTCACAAGTGCTTCTACTCAGTATATATCACCACTACACCAAACACTTTATTTTTGCACTCGACGCGCGTTTCGCTAACCATGTTAGCTTCATCAGGAGCGATGATTGACTATGAGTCGCGACGAGTGCAAAAATAAAGTGTTTGGTGTAGTGGTGATATATACTGAGTAGTATCATTGTGCCAAAGATTCCACATTCCCAACTTAGTCACAAGTGCTTGTGCGTTTTGAAATCTTCCAGACATTAAATGAGCACCATCGGTATATATTCTGACGCAATTTGCCACGTTGAGCATCTTTATTGCTATCTGTTACCTCATCAAGCTGAATTGAAAACAATTTGTCACGCAACTTCCCGAAAAGTTAATGCTGTACATCTTCAGCTATATCACCAATTCGGCGAGCAACAGTATCATTTGATATAGGGAGGGATAGCAATTGTTTGGCAAAATTATCTTCTTAGTTTCTACAATCTCAATTGCTGCTAGTAAAACAAGATCTTCACCAATGGTGTGAGGCTTTTTACATCTGGCTATTTTATATGAAACTTTTAAAGAGGCAAGTAAGCTTTTTCATTCACAAAGTTTTTAAAAAATGATTTCTGCTTTACATATGATTTTAATTTTAATTCTCGGGGTTTGTTAAGGTACTCACTATGAAGTGTTTCCAAATGTCGTTTAAGTATTATTGGTTTCATGCTGTCTGTTGCCAAGATTTTTGAGCAAATAACACACAGGGGCCTTTCTTCTTCATTTACTTCAGTACTGGTAAAGTCTAAATTTAAGTATTCTTGGGAATATTTTCTTGATTTTATTTTCGGAACCACGCTCGTCTGTGCACTGGCTGATGCTTCCCTATCTAGTACTCGTTTACGCCCACTTAAAAATTTATCCATGATTCTGTATACATTTACTGCCGTGAATACTTAATACCTTGAATTTCAATTAACACGTAAATTACAACATATACATTCATGATAAATCCGATAGCAGTAGAAGAATCAACTCGACCGTAATTGAACGAGGTGCACATTTATACACTTTTAGGCAGACGTTCCGAATGGTCGAGACAATTCGGAACTTCTCGCGAAGCCGCTACCGATATGGTGGACGTGACAGAGAGCAATAGAGAGGCATCGATTGTAGTTTTGTCAACACAGCAGATATGTGTTGCCAAATATGAATAAATTTACGTATTCTTGATAGTTTGTAAGGTTTGTAATTAAGGTCATAATGCAGCTTTAGCATCAAAATACTGAAAATACATTATTACTGCATGCACTGTTATTGTATGAGAGGGGGGGAGGCGCGATGAAAATTATGTTTGAAAATTGGGTCGCAAATACTGAAAGGTTGAGAAACGCTGTCCTAAAGTGATGATTTGTGCATGTCGGCACGTAGAAGAATCGTCCAGTACTTCTTTGAGGATAAGGTCGCAAAGTATCTGTTAATTCAAAGAGATATGGAGAGATGGCTGAGACCTTCTTCGTATCCGCTTTATTTTATAAACAGAGAACACGGTTTCACCAAGATGGAGCGACATCACACACTTCAATTATTATTCGTAAGTTGGTCCGCACAGAGCCTGATTTGACGTAGATAGGTCAAGAAATAGCAGCGATCACGGAAACGACGTGTCGAGCAGTGATCAATAGAAACACAGCTTGTTTAGAAGTGTCGGGGAGATACCGGTTCATATTTAAGGGTTAAAAATTTGATTTTCTTTATTGTTTTTTTATTAAACTACATGTGCTTTTGCATCAAAAAGTGTAAATTTTAAATCGATCTGACCACTAGAAGTGGGTAAAATAATTTTTTCAATTTGGCTAGTCGTGGTCGTTTTTCTCACTCGGTTCGGTCACGTACCCCATTCCTTTTATTACAGGATTGGACTTGAAGAGTTTTGCCAAAACATGTTTGCACTTACACACAATGTTGTTTATTAGTGAATAACCCACCATATCATTTTTATTGGAACAGTGATAACTATCATAATAGTGAAGGCCCGGAGATCTCATTATTGGAAATAGAGGAGCCGGGTGTTTCTAGACCCACTGTTTCTGGGTTTGGCACAGATTCTTTATTTTTACAATAGAATCCCCTCTGTTTTTTAAAAACTTACGCTATTTTTTTTTATGGGTCTAGCACACGTGCTGCAGGGAAGTCCCTAAAGCACTCCAGGAGCGGCATGTGTGCGGAAAAAGCGATTCACGTTATTCTTGAATCGCTGTAAATTGTACTCGGTGAGAAACACAGCGCTGGGCAAATTATTCCAAAGGGATGATGTTCTCCATATAAAAGACTGCTTGAAAAGCGTTGTACGCGGAGTAATAACCTGAACCTCATACGGATATGAAGCACCAGCGTGACGTGTATTTCTAACATGCACCGCCTTGGGAGGAATTAAGCGGGCTACATCCTTCGAACACTTTCCATGAAAATACTTGTACAACAGACTCAAATCGCCAACTGTTTTTCGATGTTCCAGCGAATCAAGGCCGCTGGTCAGTTCCGGGTCTCCGATCAGACGAACAGTTCTTCTCTGAACAGAATCCAACAAATGCAGTGTATGTTTGGGAGCGGAGCTCCAAACATGGGAGCAGTATTCCATAGTTGGTCGAATTTGAGCTTTGTAAAGAATTAACAGTTGTTGTAGAGTGTAAAGCTTTCTGGTTTGAAATAATATTCCCAACTTTTGAGAAGCTCTCCTTGCTATGCCTGCAACATGTTCATGCCAGGACATATTTGCTCCCAAACTAACGCCCAAAAAATTGGGCGACGAAGCTAGGGGAATGGAGTGCCTCGACATAACTATGTCGGGTTCTGCAACGTTAACTTTCTTAGAAAAAACTGCCGCCTGGGTTTTTGGAGCGTTAAATTCCACTTGGTTACTGTCACCCCAAGATAGAATTTCTTCCAGGTCTTTGTTAAGTTGAACGACCTCCTGCTGTCTGCGGATATTTGCCTGAGTAGCCGATGTCCGAGCGTTCAAAGTGAATGAAGAGACAAGCGTACTGTCATCTGCAAAGCTGTAGATTGAATTCCCGGTCTTTTCCAGCAGATCGTTAATGTAAATGAGAAAGAGAGTAGGAGACAGTATGGAGCCTTGAAGCACACCGGCGTTGATTGTGAAGGTGTCAGAAAGAAATCCATCGACCGCCACTCGCAAGGAACGCCCTCTGAGGAAATATGACAGCCACAAACAGAACTTTTCAAACATACCACAAGAGCATAGCTTAGCCAACAGTCCATCGTGCCAAACACGGTCGAATGCCTTGGACATGTCAAGAGCAATCACTCGAGATTCTCCAAAGTGTTCAATTGCGTTGTTCCAAACATGTGTTACATAAGTCAGAAGATCTCCTGTTGATCTATGTTTACGAAAGCCATATTGGTGATCGCTAATAATATTGAATCGTTCAAGATATTTTAGAAGATGCTGATTGATAACCTTTTCCATGACTTTCGATATTATTGAAAGCAGTGCGGCTTGTCGGTAGTTATTTGACAAGACCTTCTTGCCTTTTTTAGGTATCGGCTGAACCGTGGCACATTTCCAGCAGGACGGAAATATTCCCTTTCTCTAGGATAGGTTGAAAAGTCTACAGAAAACTGGCGTTAGTTCTCTTGCACAGTTTTTGAGAACTATGGCAGGTATTCCGTCAGCACCAGAAGCCTTTTTGGTGTCTAGCTTCATTAAAATACGCTTTATGATACGCTGTCTGAAGACAACATCGGGCATCTTTGACTGCAATATGGGAATAGTAGGTGGTGTTTTTCCTTGGAAATCGACAGTAGAATGTGAAGCAAAGAGTTCAGCCAACAAGTTCGCTCTCTCTACAGGTGTGGTTGCAATGGAATTATCTGGTCGTGTGAGTGGTGGTATGATGGATTTGGTGAAATTTTGACTAACTGCCTTAGCGACTGACCAAAAGGACCTGGAATTGTTGGGACAAGCGAGAAGTTTGTTTCTAATTCGTTGATTGTGTGCCTCCTTGGTTTCATCGATAATTCCTTTGCATCTGTTCTGGGCACGAACAAAGGTGTTACGATTTATGGTGTTAGGATTTTCACGCCATTGTCGGTAGGCAATATGTTTAGAAGCAACAGCTTCTTTGTATTTTCGGTCAAACAAAGGCTTGCCGTTGGAGGGGCATTTCTTCGAAAAAGGGATGTAAGCTTCCATACCAGCCAAAATAACATCGGAGATCTCCCTGGCGCAGTCAATAAGCTGAGTTAAGCCACAACTGATTGCGAATGATTCAGCTTCACGACCTTGTTCGTCGGTAGTATTTGAATATTTAAGCCAGTTGATATTGTGGACATTAAAGTCGCCCAGGATGGCAATTTCGGCACATGGATAGTTAATTTGTAAATGATCGATGGTGTCTGCAAGAGAAGCGAAAAGTGTTCGAAAATTGGTATCACTTGGTGGTCGATACAGGATTCAGATGAACCTTGTGGTTTGTTCAGTCGTTATTTTTAACCACATAACATCAAAGTTTGGGAGCTCCAGACCCTCTTTTCGTTGGCAAGAGTCGCAAATAAACGAGGTCGGGCTCAGATAGCAACAGGTGGACAGGTAGCAAGTACACACAAGTCACATAAAATATTACGACATCCCCGCCGATATCTTCAGGATATAAAAAAGGGTAAAATCTCTACTTAGGCGGGGAGGTGAACAATAAAAAAAAACTTATCCCTTGGAATAGTTGAAGATAGTTATTGTTAAAACATAACAGATACTTTTTCTACTGTTCTGAACTCTATACGAGAATAGAGAACTCAAAAAGGAGCAAGAAACGTGAAGTTTTTAAAAAATCGCTTGTCCTGAAAAATCACGTTTATTGAGATACAATGTTCTTTTTGGCAGCTATCGTAGTAGTTATGATTCTTTTTTAGTAATTAAGGACATTTTGAGCGGAATAGATTTTTCCGTCAGTCAAAAATTCCGAAAAAAAATAATCGCAAGAAAAAAAATTGCGACATATTTTGGTACTTTAGTTTATTTGGAGCTGTAATTAGACAAAACAAAAATCTACCACGCTCAGATTGTTTCCTAATAATCGAAAAATAACTAGAAAAAAAGAAGTTGAAAACTGGAGCAGTACAATTGTAGAACAGGAACATTCTATGTAAAAACAAGACAGATTTTCACATCCCTTTTACAGTCATGTTTCCTAGGTTACCATGAACTTGAAAACTGAAATTTTTTGATGGGATCGGAGTTAAATCAAAGTTTAAACTACAGTGATTCAAATAAAAAAAAATTGGCAGAATATATGGAACAGTTTTTAGACAAACGGGTTGAGAAAGAAGTCGTGCATTTCCGAACGGGGCGCCAAACGGAAACGGTTGTCTACAAGACAGCGTGTACAAGTGATCGTAAATCTTAAAACGTCTAAAATCAATTAGCAATTTTTACCACGGATAGCATAATCACTCGGAATGACAATATTTACGACCTAATAAATATTTTTATAGGCAGTATTGTTTTTGAATAAACCACGTTTCACAAGTTTCAGAATTTAAAAAAAAAGTATATCTGTCTTACCATTTTAAAGATATTTATATTTTGACCCTAAAAATATACGATAGTATTTAAATACTTACACTGCTGCATCTCCCGGTAACAAAGCGCCATTGCCTGCAAAGTCGCCTCGTCAGTCGGTTTTGCACTGGTGAGATTGTCTAAGATCACATTTGTGTCATTCTCCTTCCCCATCCTCCAAAGAGTCAGTGCTTTGAGTGCTTTTGCGCAGTGCAAATTCGGGGTCTTTTTGAGGACTTTATCGCATTCTTGGAGTGCCTTTTTATTATTTCCGGAATCCAACCAATCTGTTGCAAAAAATGCAAAGAAAATTAGTAAAAAAAATTATAACGAACTCACAACTACCAAACTGGTTTTATCGTCATACACCGTACATTACTCTTAACTAAAGAGGATTTTTAGGGGCGGGTTAAACGCAAAAAATAAAATTTTAAGGACCAACCAAAAAATTTAAGTGCCTTTTGGTGTAAACAGGGACCTGCTGGTTCATTCATTCTTCTTTATTTGAAATTAATAGGTTAAGCGCTCAGCTGTTATACACGATTGGCAGTTACATAATTTCATGGTGCTGATCGGTTATTTCTCTATGCTAAAAGTTCTATAAATAAGTAATATTAGTTAATACATACTAACTGCTGTAGCATCACATCCTAATTTCAGGCGATAAACACATTATATATATATATATATATATATATATATATATATATATATATATATATATATATATATATATATATATGTATATATATATATATATATTTCAGGCGATAAACACATTATATATATATATATATATATATATATATATATATATATATATATATATATATATATATATATATATATATATATATATATATATATATATATATATATATATATATATATATATATATATATATATATATATATATATATATATATATATATATAGATATATATATATAATATATATATATATATATATATATATATATATATATATATATATATATATATATATATATATATATATATATATATATATATATATATATATATATATATATATATATATATATATATATATATATATATATATATATATATATATATATATATATATATATATATATATATATATATATATATATATATATATATATATATATATATATATATATATATATATATATATATATATATATATATATATATATATAACCTCCTGTTATGTATATCTAAAGATATTAGCAGCCAATTAAACTCAACGCCATCTGATGTGGAATGTCAAAGGTTTCTATTCTTCTTAGAATGCCATATCCAATATGGGCGTAGGCAACCCTGTCGCCTTTGCCTGGTGCTTTTTTGTTAAGTGTTTCGCAGAAAAAGGGGATATAGAGTTTAATGCCGGTTCTAAACGGCCAGAGTGAGAGGGGGTTTACTAGGCATGATACTATGGGTGGTTTGTCATTGCCTTCCCGTGACAGGCAACCGTCACGTTAGAAAGTTTTTTTAAATTTTTTATTTTCCGAGTCAAGATTTGAACTCGGGTCTCCAGCGTAAAAAGCAGACACCTTAGCCACTATGCCATCGTCGCAAAGTTTACATGAGAGTAAAATACAGCCACGAAAATAAACTTTTGTACCTGTGTATGTGTGTGTGAAATGGATTCTTAAACCACTATTAAATGTTTAGGAGTAACTGAAAAAAATTGAAGGGCTAGTACTCTTATTAAATGCTAAGTGGTAAGTATAAAAATATAAATAAATAAATAAATGAATATATATATATATATATATATATATATATATATATATATATATATATATATATTAGAAATGTCAATATTGTAACTACCTGATACAAAGTAGCCGTTACTCGTCCAGATCCGAAGTACTGGGTAGTCGACAATAAATGTACCCGGTACCAGGTATCTATATTTTGATGGCGTCTGCGGTATGCGGCCAACCAAACTAAAACTACCAATGCAATACCGGTGGCGGTAGATACCTACTCGTCTCCACGAAATATATCTTGTCTTCATCGGTGGCTTTCGGTTTCGGTACATTCGGTACCAATAGTAATGATTGACAAGAATGGGTGCGCGTATACAATTATAAATTATACATACATATATCCGAATTTAAACTGGATGATAAAGACAAACGGAGTACGCACAATTAGGAATGCAAGCAAAATTTGCACCTCGTGCATGCAATATTTTATTAAATAGGTATATGAAGTATATATTTTGTCGTTTATGCATATCGAATGGAATATGAATATTTTTTTAAGTAATAAATTAATTAGACACAATAATAAATACATAAAAAATAAATCAGGAATTTTGAAAATATTTATTCTCTGGCTTTAGGAACAGTTTTAAATTAAAATGAGAAGATATTTTATTAATATAATACACAAATATTGTATAGAAAATTATAAAGGTACCTATATACTCCCAATCCTTAAAAACAATGAAAATACGAGGCTGGTTTGAAAAGTCCGTGCAAAAATAAAAACTACTTATGTGTTTGGGGTAAACCTTTTTATTTTTCGACATAGTCTCCTTTTAGGCTTATACACTTCGTCCAACGATGTTCTAGTTTGTTGATCCCTTCCGAATAATAGGATTTGTCCAAGTCTGCAAAATATCCATTAGTGTCTGCAATCACCTCCTCGTTTGAATAAAATCTTTGTCCCTCCAGCCATTTCTTCAAATTGGGGAACAAATAGTAGTCCGAGGGAGCCAAGTCTGGAGAATAGGGGGGATGTGAAACGAGTTGGAATCCTATTTCCATTAATTTTGCGACCACAACTGCTGAGGTGTGTGCTGGTGCGTTGTCGTGATGGAAAAAGACTTTCTTGTGGGCCAATCGCGGGCGTTTTTCTTGCAGCTCGGTTTTCAAACGGTCCAATAACGATGAATAATATTCACCTGTAATAGTTTTACCCTTTTCCAGATAGTCGATGAGGATTATCCCTTGCGAATCCCAAAAGACAGTCGCCATAACCTTTCCGGCCGAAGGAACGGTCTTCGCCTTTTTTGGTGCAGATTCCCCCTTGGTAACCCATTGTTTAGATTGTTGTTTGGTCTCAGGAGTATAATAATGTATCCATGTTTCATCCACAGTGACGAAACGACGCTTAAAGTCCTCCGGATTCTTCTGGAACAGCTGCAAACCATCCTTGCAACACTTCACACGATTCCGTTTTTGGTCAAGCGTGAGCAATCGCGGCACCCATCTTGTGGATAGCTTTCTCATGTCCAAATGTTTATGCAAAATATTATGTACCCGTTCAGTCGAGATGCCCACAGCACTAGCAATCTCACGCACCTTAACTCTTCTGTCATCCATCATCATATCATGGATTTGATCAATGATTTCTGGAGTCGTAACCTCCACAGGCCGTCCAGAACGTTCAGCGTCACTTGTGCCCATATGGCCAGTCCGAAAATTTTGAAACCACTTATAAACTGTTCTAATCGAAGGTGCAGAGTCACCATAATGTTTATCAAGCTTCTCTTTAGTCTCCTGAGGCGTTTTGCCTTTCATAAAGTAATGTTTAATCACCACACGAAATTCTTTTTCGTCCATTTCTTGAAAATCACTCGACTTCCTTGATTCACACGAATGCCAAACACAAAGAAATAGACCAATATGGCTGAAACTTGGTGTGCGCTCATTCAAGAGATGCTACTAACGAAACATGACCTCGATACGCGCCGGTGGTGCCATCTCTCGGACTTTGCACGGACTTTACAAACCAGCCTCGTAAGTACAACAAAAATAAACTTTATAGCAACGGAAACTTTTATGATATTTTTCATTTCTTCAGTTCAGATCTGAAACATAAAATTATTTCTCTGTATCAAAGCGGAAAGAAGAAAATTGAAATAGCAAAATCTTTAAACATGCATAGGGGCACTGTCAGCAAAATTGTTAAGAAGTTCTCGAGAAGGGGCACTGTTGATTTGGCATTTAAAAGTGGTAGACCTCGAAAAACAAGTAAGAGAGAAGACAAAATTATAATTCGAAAAGTGAAAAATGATCCCAAGAAAACTGCTGTTGATATTAATAAAGAAGTAAGGCAGGAATATCAGGGTGTATTGGTGTCAGACATGACTAATAGACGTCGTCTGTTATCTCAAAATCTTTATGGTAGGCGTGCTGTTAAAAAGCCACTCCTTACAAAGCGTCACAGAAAAGAGAGATTGAAATTTGCTAAGGAACATAAAGAACGGACTCAAAATTAGTGCTCTCTAGTAATCTTTAGTGACGAAAGTAGGTTCAATCTCTTTGGAAGTAATTCTACCGGTTATGTAAGAAAACCAGTTGGTCTAAGATATGACCCAAAGTACCTTGAACCTACCGTCAAACATGGTAGTGGAAATATCACGGTATGGGGTTGTTTTCGACGGTCTGGTATGGGGCCATTGGCAAAGATAAATGGCAGAATGGATGCTCAAATGTATCTTGAGATATTGGGAAATAATTTGATTAATTATGAAGAAGATTTGTCACTGTCATGAATTTTTCAACAAGACAATGACCCAAAACACACGTCTCGCTTGGCCAAGAATTGGAGAAAAACATACTCTCTTCATGTCAAATAATTATATATGACCCCATTTTTCGCTTTTTTTAATTTCGGAGAATATAAAGTCTTCGGTTACAATTTTTGGAAATATTATTTCTGAGCAGTCATATACTGAATATATTGATGCTTTTTGGCATCACACGTAATTATTACTTACACAATAAATCAAGGAAGAATAATTCTCTGTAAGTCTATATGAAAGTTATTTTCCTAACAATAAAATATCTAAACAATAATATAGATAAGATAATTTGACTAGTTATATCACTGAATAATAGTATAATGTAATTCTAATCATTATACATCAAAGTAAATAAATTGAAGTATAAATAAACATGATAACAATTATTTACATTATATAATATTTATTATTATTTTTAGTTTAGGCGGTTAGGCTGTTTAAACCATTATTTATCTCCGAGTATTGATTAATTTCTTATATTAATTAATTAAATTCTCTTTTTTTTACCTGAGTTTATAGATTTAGCATTAAGTAAACTATTTCTATTTCATATAAAATATTGTCTACAATGTTTCCTCAGATTCTTTAGATAATTTATAGCGTTAGGGCCTCGGAGCCTTTGTCCATTGATGATATATGATGTGTGGTTGGTTGTAGGCGAGGTAGGCGGTGCCTGTTTGTGCACTGCAACCTCTTGGTTTATTTTGCTCTTCTATCTTGGTTACATGAGCGTGAAGGGAGCCTTCAAGAAGGTTAATTAGCTTGCTTCCGAGCCCTTCATGTGGTAATTTATCGCCACGATGTAGACCTCCGAACAGTTTATCTCTGTTGCGAGTTAACGCCGCACATTCATACAAAATGTGCATAGAGGTTTCTTCCGCTTCACCACATAGTCTGCATGTCATGGCACCACTGTGGATACCCATTTTCTGTAAATGCTTCCACAAGTAACAGCGGCCAGTAATCAGTCCCACTACCAGTTTGGTTTGGGCCCTTGTAAAACAAAGGAAGTCAGTTGTTAGTTTCTTTGTGTCGTGACCGGATGCTGCGAGCCAACGATCTAGATATTGCTGATATGACTTGTCGTTTTTCCAACCTGTTTTGGTATACCAAACGCTGGTGACGGGTCACGTTTATACTCCTTCGTGATCTTGGAGTTGGCTTGATAAGCATCTTTGGAGCAGCTTGATTGTCTGAGAGAATATATTTCTTGGTTGCGATAGTCTCGTCTAATATCTCGTGAACTGTACTGCGTGGATTTCTGCAACAATCGTATGTTAAATAGAACCGACGTTTGAAACTTCAGTGAGACTTTAAACTAACTGGTATATTACAAATATTTTATAGGCTTGCATTTAAAAATATTCAATTTTTATTACGAGTTCATATGACATTTATATACTGAAAGAAATATGTGCCGTTTTGATCGATGACCTTTAGACATTTTTCTGGTAGAGCTATTATCTCGTCACTGCAGAACTTCTGGGTGAAGAACTGAACCAAGTGATTTCCACAAGCTTCACACCATTAAGAGAGTTCTGCAGATACCAAAACAAAGGGTAGTCTGACAAAACAAAGTCTGGACTGTATGGTGAAGGCATCAAAACTTTCCAGCTAAGCTTCTTTAATTTTTATCTGGTTTGGCGCTGTCATACTAGAAGACAACCCATTTTCTTTTTATCAATTCCCGCCGATATACCGCAGTTGCTTGATCTGGTTATCTTCTAAAGGATACTTGTTGAACATCGAAAAGAAATTCTTCCTTTGATACAGCGGGCGATGTCAACTTGGAAGGGTTTTTTTTGGGAGTACGCTGCTTGTTCACAGCCTTCTAGTTTTAAGTTGGCAGACAGTTGGGTAAATGGTATTATTTTTAGTGTTCCGTACGGAACACTTATAAGATCACTTCGGTGTCTGTCTTTCTGTCTGTCACACCCGATTTTCTCCGAAACTATTTGACATAGAAAGTTGAAATTTGGTAATAATATAGGAATTGATGGCCTCATCAGAGCCATGTAGTTTTGAGAGTTAAATTTTGAGTTAAGGGGTTAGTTTTGGGGGGTGAAATCGGAAGTGAAAAAAAAAATTTTTACTAGGTCATCGAGAGTGGTGTCAAATGAAAGCTTGTGAAAACACGAGTAAAAAATATATATATAATGTAATACTTGCGCGCACTTTTCTTTGTATTATTTTTAAAAAATCGCGAAAAATCGCTGTCCCTCGCCTTATCTCGAAAAGTACTTTTCAAAAAAATTTCGAAAAAATTCTGGAATATTCTTCACGGGGTGTAGATTGAACGAAAATTATCACGAGTGCATTACCTTTAACAATTTATCTGATATATATAAAAAAAAAAATTTTAAAGGTCATCAGATTTCAGTAAAGATTGGAAACAAACTTTGTTGGAAACTCATTTGGGGTGTGTTTTGTGAAATCACTGATCATTTTATACCTCTGTAACAAAATTTTTTATCTTAAAAACAATCAACGTACGGAACACTAATTGCGCAAGTTCAACTTGCACTTGACCGGTTATTTTAATTGCCGTTATCTTTTTTTTTGATTCCTTCTTTTGTTTATTGATGTCTTTACCTTTAGTAGTAATAGTATTTTTCCTCGGTTTAGCTAATGATAATTCTTCCAACATATTTTTGTAATTTTCACAGTTTTTTGTACAGTATTTTTTGTAGTATTGGGCATAAAGATTTTAAATTTTTTTTAAAGGCTTTAGCGTTAAAACTAAAAGTAGACGGTTCACTATTTAAATGTGGCAATATATTCGAAAACGCTGCTCAGGAATTTACTTGTTTTCATTATTGATAATAATAGAAGCGTCCTGTAAGATCGATGTGCTTTCATTACTTGAGTTTGAGTGAGAGAGCATTTATATTTTCAGCTGCTTTAAATAAATATTCAGGAAAGACATTTTTATCCATGGAGCAAATTCCAGCAGCTTTAAATCCGTTCATAATGGTGTCCATCCTAGCAGCTCTTTGGTAAGCTTCTACAAATAAACTTTCAACTTGATATAACATTACTTGACAAACTCGATTTGTCTCCAACAATTTTTCTGTTGCTTAAATATAATAATTGCTCATAGGTTTAAAAAAAAGACACGTCCAGTGGCTGAAGCCGGTGAATAGTAAGGCCTAGCAGTTGTAGCATTAGTCATTGCTATGTTCAACGTCTCCAGGTTCTTCGAATGCATTGTATTTCAATCAAGCAGAAGTAACACTTTATTTTTAGGGGTTGGCTTTATGATGCTTATAAAATGTTTCATCCATTTTACAAATAAGTGTGAGTTAATATAGTCAGGTTCCGGAGTAGTGACAACACTCTCAAAAAGTGTGCCATTCCCCAATTCAGGATTTTGTCTCATTCTTTTGAATATAAGCATAGGTGGCACAAACTGTCCAGACACACTGGCACAACACAAGGCCTCTTTCACCGCTCTAAAACTTTTTGCGTTTTTTTTTCTGAACGGTGGCAAATCCAAAAATAGGTAGATCTCTGACAAGGAGTGCTACCAAAAAAAAAGTTAAGTAAATATGAAAGTAGCACACAGGGAGATATAATACTTGATAAGCAGCAGACTCACTGCTTACCTGCCTACCTCGGGTAGGCAGACTTACCTATAGATCATTCACCTTAATTTTTTTTTGTTTGTTTTGATAGCAATTTTTTTATTATTCTCAAAAGTCAAAAGATAACTCCTGAACTACAAAACCTATTTGAATGATTCTTTCACTGTGACTTAAGTGGACAAAATATACTTAATCGAACACAAAAAATTTCACCAAAATTGGTCCACTAGTCTTGTAGATATTTGTGGACAAAAAATATATATATACATATCACACAGAATATAAGACTTATGACAATAAACTGTACCTAATTATAGATAAGGCCAAAGAATTATATGATAGAAGTAAAGTAGTTTCATTTGCTAACGATAGTAAAAAACTATGGCAATATGTAACACATGGGCTGAAAAGTCCCGGGCCTAACACATAGATGGCGCTAGTTTTATTGCAGTCACCTTTTTTTCAGTTAATACTAACCTTCAAAAGACAGCTGTTAAAATTTCATGATATTCTATTCATTAGTTTGTGAGTTATTGTGCTAAGAGTGACGCTACTTTTGTTATTTTCAAAACAATGGATCAAAAACAATTTCGTGTTTTAACTTTACACTGCTTCTTGATGGGAAAAAATACCGTTCAAGCGAAGCAATGGCTTGAAAAGTGTTATGGGGACTCCGCTCCATCAGAAAACAACAATAAAACGTTGGTTTGCTGACTTCAAACGTGGTCGTAGAGACACCGATGATGCAGAACGCAGTGGACGTCCAAATGAGGCGGAACACCAGAAAACATCAAAAAAATCCATAAAATCGTTTTGAATGATCGAAAAGTGAAGTTGCGTGAGTTAGCTGACATCGTAAAGATATCAAAAGAACGTGTTGGCTTTATATTGCATGAGCATTTGACTATGAGAAAGTTCTGTTGAAAGTGGGTGCCGCGTTTGCTCACTGTTGATCAAAAACAAGAACGTGTTGATGATTCTGAGCAGTGTTTGGCCATGTTTAAACGTAACAAACCGGAATTTTTGCGTCGATATGTGACAATGGATGAAACATGGATCCATCACTTCACTCCGGAATCAAAACGATCGTCATCTGAGTGGACAGCAACTGGTGAACCTCGTCCAAAGCGCCCGAAAGCACAACAATCGGCTGGAAAGGTTATGGCCTCGGTATTTTGGGATGTGCGTGGTGTAATATTCATCGACTATCTTGAGAAAGGAAATACCATCAACAGTGAATATTATATAGCGTTATTGGAGCGTTTGAAGGCCGAAATTGCAAAGAAACGACCGCATATGGCAAAGAAAAAAATTTTGTTTCATCAAGACAACGCACCGTGTCACAAGTCAATCAAAACAATGGCAAAACTACATGAATTGAACTTCGAATTGCTCCCACATCCACCGTATTCGCCAGATTTGGCTCCCAGCGACTACTGGCTGTTCGCAGACCTGAAAAAAATGCTCGCCGGTAAGAAATTTCGCACGAATGAAGAGGTTATCGCTGAAACTGAGGCCTATTTTGAGGCAAAAGATAAATCGTTCTACAAAAGTGGTATTGAAATGTTAGAGCGGCGCTGGAATGATTGCGCTGCTCTTGATGGAGATTACGTTGATGAATAAAGCTAATTTTGAACCAAAAGAACCGTGTTTTCTTTGTTAGGCCCGGGACTTTTCAGCCCATGTGTTAAAAGAAAAAACAGGAAATACTAACAAAAAACGAGAGGCAGTAAAAGTGTTAGTGACTGACACAGGAAAAATCAAAAATGAATATGATATTGCAAATCATTTTAATGAGTTTTTTAGTGGTATTGGAGAAAAGCTTGCCAAAGAAATTCGGAAAACAAACCAATCAAGTAGTACAGCTAAAAAGAAGGTTTGCAATTTCTCGTTTTTGAGACCTACCAATGCTTATGAAATTGAGCTAACATTAAATCAGTTAAAAAATAAGGCAGGGGGTGTAGATAATATACACACGCGGATCATTAAAAAAATTAGCAGTTATATTGCGGAGCTACTTGCACATATAATAAACATGTGTTTTGAGAGAGGGAAATGTCCTAATCACTTCAAAATGGTACTAATAGTACCAATGCACAAGAAAGACCCAAAGATAGAAGCAAACTATAGGCCTATTTCCTTAATATCAAATTTTGCTAAAATATTTGAAAAAATACTCCACGACAGACTTACAAATTGTCTAAATAAGCACAAGATGATATCAAACCGGCAATATGGGTTCAAAAAAGGTGTTGGTACAAAAGATGCTTTAGCATTTGTATCTGACTTTTTGTATAGTAATCTAGATAAAAGCAAACCAAACATAGCTGTTTTTTTGGACCTGGCCAAGGCTTTTGATACAGTAAACCATGAGATGTTATTACAAAAACTAGGAGTACTATGGTATAAGGGGTGTTACATATAAGCTTGTCAAAGATTATTATGCTGACAGAACACAAACTGTAAAAATAGGAAATAATAATAAAAGTAGTTTTAGAGACGTGAAAATTAGAGTACAACAAGGTACTACTTTAGGGCGTTTACTTTTCCTCATTTACATTAATGATTTGTTTGAGACTCTGCCAATGGATAGAATAGTCTTTGTATGCTTATGACACTATTATTTTATATACTGAGGAGAACTGGACAAAAACAGTCATACAAGCAAATGCAGTTTT
Organism: Pachyrhynchus sulphureomaculatus; assembly: GCA_019049505.1. Classification (NCBI taxonomy): domain Eukaryota; kingdom Metazoa; phylum Arthropoda; class Insecta; order Coleoptera; family Curculionidae; genus Pachyrhynchus; species Pachyrhynchus sulphureomaculatus. Next base: position 39,109,333 of record CM032448.1, read on the forward strand.
GGGCAAAGTGTACTTGTGGTTGAATACAAATCAACTTTCTTTGAATGTTTCAAAAACAGTATACATTACATTTGCCAATTACACTGACTCAATTCCACCTGAGGCACTAGTGACAATAAATACACAAGAATTGAAGAGAGTTGATGACACTAAATATTTAGGGGTAACAATTGATGCATATATGAAATGGAAAAAGAATATAGAAAATATTGTCAATAAAACTAGATATTTGATATATGTTTTTGCAACACTAGTAAGAATCGTGGATAGAGACACTGCTCAGGATATATCATGGCCTTTTTAATGGTGTTACAAGCTATGGAATAGTGGCGTGGGGCTCTGCATATGATAATACAATGGGATCTCTTGCACGTATTCAGAAAAGACTAGCAAAAATTATTAATAAAGCTAGATCAATAACAGTTAACAAGAAACTATTAAATATAAATCAAACATATGCGCTGGAGATCGTTATGCGAATTTGCATGCGGAGTACACCACCTCAAAAAAGGTTAGCAGAAATAAAAATATTGCACTTAGAAGGTTTTATTTGGAAGTAAGAAAAAAGAGTCATGTATATATGGAAAGCTTCCAAACGAACTTAAAAATATATCTGGGAGTAACAGAGCTATCGAGAACAAACTGAAAAAATGGGTTTTAGAAAGTTGTTAATAAGACAAGTATGGAAAAAAAGGTAAAAATTTGTGTTTGAAACCTTTGTATTTCGGAATTTTAGTGCATTTTAGAAGTCTTAACACCTCTTTTCTTACAATTGATATAAATTATTTTACTCATTATGTTTTTTAATTTTAAGTTTAAATTTTGTAATGTTTCATTATTAATATTTAATATTAAGTTTTTGTCATGTTTTTATCCAAGCTTGCATACAGGTATGACCTACTGCAGGCTCCAGGCTTCTGGAATACTTTGTTTTTGCATTTGGATTATTATAAATAAAATATAAATATATTCAAGAAAGTTTATATGACAGTTCAAAAGCATATATAGACTAACATACATAAATTGTATGAACTTTCTTTTTCGTGAAATTGGTTAAAGAGAGTATTGTAATAAAATATCAGGAAAATCTTGTTTTTTTTTTAATACAGTCTGAGATCTTTTGGCACAATGTTTTCTTCAGGCTTAAATATTATTTTTAGTGTTCCGTATGGAACACTTATGGGATAACTTTGGTGTCCGTCTGTCACACCCGATTTTCTCCGGAACTATTTGACACACAAAGTTGAAATTTGGTACAAATATAGGAATTGATGGCTCAATCAGAGCTGTTTAGTTTTGAAAGTTAAATTTTGATTTAAGGGGTTAGCTTGCAATGGAAGGAGAAAAAAATTTACCAGGTCATTGAGTGGGGTGTCGAATAAAAGCTTGTAAAAGTATCAGGTCAAAAATATATATGATGTAATACTTGCACACTTTTCCTTGTACTATTTTAAAAAAATCTCTGTCCCCCCACCCTATGTTAAAAAGTACTGATCAAAAAATTTTGGAATATAAAATTATCATGAGTGCATTACGTTTGATACTTTATGGTGGTATATGGGGGGGGGGGGGGGGGGTGAAATCAGAAGTGAACATTGAAATATTACAATAAATAAAAAATTGAAACATTTCTATTCAAAAACGGAACATTGCAGCCGACTGTCTATTACAACACAATGTAAATAATGTTCTTTTTAGTGTTCTGTACGGAACACTTACAAGATGACTTCGGGGTCTGTCTGTCATACCCAATTTCTTCCGAAACTATTTGTCATAGAAAGTTGAAATTTAGTAATAATATAGAAATTGATGGCCTTATCAGAGCCGTGTAGTTTTGAAAGTTAAATTTTAACTTAAGGGGTTAGTTTTGGGGAGTGCAATCAGAAGTAAAAAAGAATTTTTTTTACTGGGTCATCGAGTGTGGTATCAAATGAAAGCTTGTGAAAACACGAGTAAAAAAAATATATATATAATGTAATACTTGGGCTCACTTTTCTTTGTATTATTTTTAAGAAATCGAGAAAAATCGCTGTCTCCACACCTTATCTCGAAAAATACTAATCAAAAAATTTGGAAAAAATTCTAGAATATTCTCCACGGGTTATAGATTGAACGAAAATTATCACGAGTGCATTACCTTTAATAATTTATTTGGTATATAAAAAATAAAAATTTCAAAGTCATCAGTATTCAGTAAAGATTGGAAACAAACTTTGTTGAAAACTCCTTTGGGGTGTGTTTTGTGAAGTCACTCTGGTCCCACCAAATACAGAGCATCGTCTTTCTGCCAAAGCAATTCGGTCTTGCAGTCGATGTGGATGGTGCGCCTGGGTCTACCCATGATTTTTTGCGCTTCGGATTTTCATAATAAATCCACTTTTCATTCCCTGTAACTATACGATGCAAAAAAACAACTTCCATTTGTACCGAGCGAGCAAAATGTTACACGTGTTTTTGCGCTTTTCCATTTGCCTGTCGTTCCACTCATGTGGTAACCATCTACCGGCTTCTGAATCTTTCCCATCTCTCGTAGTCGATTGGAAACAGCTTGTTGACTAACGCCAATTGCTCGGCGAGTTGTTTCTGTGTTTGCGAATCATCTTCGTCCAACAATGCTTGCAATTCCACATCTTCGTATTTTTTTGGCGGTTTTCCACGTTCCTTGTCTGCAACATCGAAGTCACCATTTTTGAAACGCCGAAACCATCGTTCACACGTATCTTGCGATGGAGCACGTTCACCATAAGCTTCTCGAAGTAATCGGTATGATTCAACAGCAGTTTTCTTCAAATGAAAACAAAAAATTAATGCTGTCCGCGAATGCTCTTTGTTCGGTATAAATTTCGACATATTGAACACAACAACACAACACTATGCACACACTTTTCCAATTTATCACTTGTGCGCGTCTGACACTTGTTGATGACACAACAAAATGGCGCAGTGTCAAATCTTTATAATACAAACTGCATTGGTGTACCATCTGTTGCCTGAAATCCGCGTTTCATACTTGTACACCTGGTATAAGTCAAATGGCCTGGACCTCAATGTTAACAAGTGTCGGGTGATGTTTTTTTGTAGAGTTGCTACTTCTGTTGCATTCCAATATAGCATCGATGGATAGGTTTTGCAGATTGTGAATCAGGTTAAAGATCTGGGTGTAATCCTTGACCCAAAATTAAGTTATCACTTGCATTATGACTACATGGTCAATAGAGCCTTTAGAATGCTCTGCTTTATCTGCAGAGCCAGTAGGGATTTCTATACCATTGATACATTGAGACTATTATATCAATTCATGGTGAGATCATTACTGGAATACTGTTCCCTGATATGGTCACTTTATTATGAGTGCCATATTCACTCAATTGAATTGGTGCAAAACAGGTCTTTGCGTTTTGTTTCTAGGAAGCTTAATATCCACCATTTAATTTTTTCTGCTCAGCAATGAGGTCAGTGACCCAGCTCCCTAGGCTATCTGCAAAAGGGTCTAATGTGGAACTGTTGTTTCTATATAAGACTGTTAATTCTTAGCAGGACTGTTCTGATCTCTTGGCTCAAATTAATTTTTTTGTTCCACCCAGAAATAAAAGGAGTCATTGCACCTTTTCACAGTTTGTTCATAGATCGAACTATGCCCTACATTCCCCCATCGCACGGCTCACGCCAGAGGCAATATGGGTGATGTTGATTTTTTTTAATGTGTCACTTGGTGGCTTCAGGTGAATATTGTGGGATGACTCTTTGAGGCAGCTATGACATTTGTGGATATTTGTGCATTGTGTTTTGTGCCTTGGTGTCTTGTTTGTTATCTTTCAATTATTGCTTTCTAAGCTTTCATTTATATTCATTTATATTTAGTCTAAGTTTTACTTCTTTACTCTTTGTTTAATTTTGTTTTGTTTTTATTACTTTAGTTAAGTTAGTTAGTTAGTATAGGTAATTTTTTTGTTGTTGATTTTTATTTGTCAAAGTTTTATTATACTGGGTTACCCATACATAAATAAATAAATAATATCAGGAAAATATTTTTTTTTTTTTTAATATAATCTGAGATCTTTTGACACAATGTTTTCCTCAGACTTAAATATTGTTTTTTGTTCCATACGGAACACTTATGGAATCACTTTGGTGTCCGTCTGTCACACCTGATTTTCTCCAGAACTATTTGACATATAAAGCTGAAATTTGGCACAAAAATAGGAATTGATGACTCAATCAGAGGTGTCTAGTTTTGAAAGTCAAATTTTGCTTAAGGGGTTAGCTTGTAGAGGTAAGTGAAAAAAAAAAATTAAGGTCTTTGAGTGGGGTGTCAAATGAAAGCTTGTGAAAACACGAGTTCAAAAATATATATAAAGTAATACTTGCGCACACTTTTCTTTGTATTATTTTTTAAAAATCTCTATCCTCCCACCCTATGTCAAAATGTAGTGATCAAAACATTTTGAAAAAATTTTGGAATATTCTTCATAAAGTGTAGATTGAGCAAAAATTATCGTGAGTGCATTACGTTTGATACTTTATCTGGTATATGGGGATGAAATCAAAAGTAAAAAAAAAAAAATTACCAGGTCATTGAGTGGGGTGTCAAATGAAAGCTTGTGAAAACACAAGTTCAAAAAATATATATGAAGTAATACTTGGGCACACTTTTTTTTGAATTATTTATAAAAAAATCTCTGTCCCCCACCTTATCTCAAAAACTACTGATCAAAAGATTTTGGTTACTGGTGATTCGGGTCCTGAGATAGCTAATATGTTTGCTGCTCACTTTGTACAGGTGTACAGTGATAGATCTTGTTCTGGTGATCACAATGATGACTTTTCCTTTTGTGACGTCAATTTGTTTCAACATAGCATTTCATTGTCGGATGTGTATTCCCATTTGTGTTCTTTGGACATTAATAAGGGTCCTGGCCCTTATGGCTTGCCTCCAGCATTACTTAAGCACTGCAGTTTTGTTCTCGCTCGCCCACTGCACAGTATTTTCAATGAATCTTTAACTACTGGGGTTTTTCCCGAATTTTGGAAGCTGGGTTACATAACACCAATTCACAAGTCTGGCAGCCGTGATCAGATAATTAATTATCGACCAATTACCATATTATGTATCATTCCTAAGGTTTTCCAATAATAATAACTGAATTCTTGACTACTCAGCTAGTACCCGTCAGTTTGGGTTTCAGGGCGGCAAAAGTGCAGATCTGAATCTGCTGTCGTATAACGACTTTGTGTCTGGCGCTTTGGAGAGGAGAACTTAGGTGTATTCGATCTATACTGACTTTTCCAAGGTGTTTGACAGGGTAAACCATGTTGTTCTTCTGTCCAGGTTAGTTCAGGAGGGCCGGTGTTGGAGGAGTGATGTTGGATTGGCTTGCCTGCTATTTGACTGGACGTACACAGACTGTCCGCTTTAATAACTACTTATCAGATAGTATACATGTCCCCTTTGGAGTTCCTCAGGGATCGCACTTGGGTCCTCTTCTGGTTAACTTATTTATAAATGACTTGACGCATTGTTTTGCACATAGTTAGGTCCTCCTTTTTGCCGATGATTTAAAGTTGTATATTGAAGTATCTGTATTTGATGATTGTTGCAGACTTCAAACAGATTTGAATCAGCTTGTATCTTGGTGCAAGGACAATGGTATGGAGCCAAATGCGTGCCATTCTATCGTTTTCAGTAAGTTCCGGACTCAGTTGGATTATCCATACAAAATCGGGGATGCTGTTCTTGAACGAGTGTCTGAAGTCAAGGATCTAGGGCTTATTATTGACTCAAAATTAACTTTTATACCTCATATACAGAATATCGTTTCCAAGTCTCTCCAGCTTTTGGGATTTATGAAGCGTATTACACTGGGTTTTAATAGTATAGCTGCAATCAAGCAGCTGTACTGCTCACTGATTAGAGCTCGTTTAGAGTATTCCTCCAGTGTATGAAGTCCTTGCTATGGTACTCACGTTTAATGCATTGAGAGAGTGCAGCACAAATTTCTGAGATACATTGCCTTTAAGATCAATAGACCTGAGCTTATCTATCCTCAGATAGAATCTGAGCTTTAAATTCAAACTCAAAATGCTTTATAATATTCTCCATAGTAACTACGATTGTCCCTTTCTGCTGGACAGAATTGGTTTGCATGTACCTTCCAGGGTGACCCATTTGAGGCACACTTTTTTGTGCCATCCCACAGGACCAACTACGGATGCAATAATTTTGTATCTAGGTCATGTCGCCTTGCCAATGAGCGTCCCAGTCTGGACTTTTTTGTTGAGAGATCTGTGTTTTATAGATAGTTATGTGGAGTATGATGTGCATTTTGTTACTTTTGTTACGTATTGTTACAGTCATTATTCCTTTTTCTATTTTTATTATTATAATTTTCTTTTTTCTCTTTCCCTTTCCCTTTTTTACTTTATTGTCGTCTTAAGATATTTTATTGTATTGTTTAAAATTGGGCATTGCTGGTTAATTAATAAAATAAAATAAAAAATTAAATAAAATATTTTTCATAAAGTGTAGGTCGAGCAAAAATTATCATGAGTGCATTACGTTTGATATAGGATGATAGGAGGTTTCTCGATAGTATGGTGGAGATAAATACATTTTCAGTACTGCATGTGGTGTCTCTAGGGACAACATAATTAGATTCTATTTGTTTACAATAAAACAAATATTTAGGTCGTAAATACTTGTTTAATAATTTTATTGTTAGATTCTAGATTTAACTAGATTGATTTAATAACTATTAGGTAGCTAAGATGGTATTCAGATCTAACAGAAGTAAACTCTCCATAAACATGCACTTAGGCTGGGATGGCCCTATATGATCATTTTGACTGCAACACGTATCTTATAATCTTGTAAGATTACAAAAATGATGATTTAGACACAGAACTACTGCGTCTTTAATCATAGGGTCCCGCATGCAATAATCAGACAGTAAAGTGTTCGTTAAATGGGTAGAGGGTGCAATCTATTTAGTTACAAGTATATTTATTTCAGGTGAACAGTCTTCTAAGTTATGATGCCCGACACTGATTTTTCTATAGGTTTTTTACAGCTTATATACTTACAAGTTTTACAATTTTGTAAACTTACAAGTAATTAGTGAACGTTTTAATACTTATTTCATGTGAAAAGTGCTTTATTCCCCATTTTCCTAAAGTTTAAACGATACTGGTGCCCTAGTGAGAATATTTCAAAGTTTTTTATTTTCAGTTAGTGACAAAAAAATACATCCAACATTGGGTCTTTGTGATTATTGATTAAGAAAAAAAAACATGAAAATACATATTGGATCTTAAGATATATACATATCAGAAGCTTTTTGTCTTGTTCTGATTAGCCTGCTGAGTCATTATCTGACTAGACATGTTTGTAATCTGGACTCTTAATTTTTTTATTGAAAACTCATTTGGAGTGTTTTGTGAAGTCACTGATCATTTTATACCTCCTTAACAACAATTTTTAGTTGAAAGGCAATCACAGTATGGAACACTAATTGCGCAAATCTAACTTGCACTTGACTGGTTTTTAGTATTAATTTCATTTTCGTGTATTTTCCCCTTAAATATCATACCATTCAATAATAATTTCTGTACTATACAAAAATATTGGTTTCTAGCAACGGAAATCAAACTTTTAGAAGCTTAATCACATTCAGGTTATTTTTTATTGTAAAATATAATTTCCAGGTAATTTCTCATGAAATAAAAATAAGAAAATATCTGAATTTGTATAAATCTAATTGTAACTTGTTACCAAGCATATTTGGCAGTAGATTCTCTAAAAACTGGGATTATCAGCAATGTTATAAAAAAAATTAAGGATAAATTCTAAATATCAAGCTAATCGAAAATATTACAAGATTTCTTAAGGTAAGGTCCAATATAAAAAAGTTTAAATTACTGACAAAGCCCCAACAACTGGCAGTTTATCTTTCATCATGTGAAATGTGGAGACTCTCAATAAAGGCCCTAATAAAAACAGAGCGATCTTTGCCAAGTTTTACGATTCTGACTTCCTTAAATTCTATAAAAATGTGAAGTACCGGCATTACACATTACAAACCAGCCTTGGAAACCAACTAAAAAAAAAATCACCATCCGGTAATAAAATTATAATCGAGTTATTCGTTAAAAACAAAGCTTAAAATTTATTAACTCACCGTAAATAGGTCGCAATCTTCGCTCCAAAACCGAAGCATCGGTATTTTGCACGTGTCGAGACATTTTTCCCAAAATAAACTCAGTTAGGTTAGGAACAACTCTTTCGCCGCGTTTCACGCCACAAACTAACAAAGATAATTAAAAATTATATCACAAATGTCCATTGATGTTTTATCTGTATAGACAATAATAATTTTTGAAATAATAAACTATATAAAAAAAAAAGCAAATTTCACTAAAAGTCTTATGTTTACTCAAAATAAATGAACTTTGTCGCCATTTACCATAAAATCAAATGAATTTTTGACATTATTGACACTCATTCAGTGTTGCCAATCTGTAGTACTGCATACGATGGTTGGACAAAACAAAATGTTCAAAATCCTAATTTTGAAAAATTAAAATACGTCCCTAGATTAAGCAAGAAAATACTTGAATGAAACTCAAACCGCCACTCATTTGGTTGACTGATTCGACCGCTAATCAAATATCACCGTCAGGAATTCTCAGTTTTCTAAAATTTAAAAAATTCCTGCTTTATTCACTGGCTTTCACAATATCATTAAAAGGCTAATCTTTAAATATGCTGATAGAGAAGAAAGTATACATATACGTGTAGTTAATAGCTGACTATTCTTCAAATACAATATGTCTAATTACTAATGGGAAACAGAAAAATATATTTTTCTGTTTTCGAAATTCTCCGTTCTTACCCGTGGCTTTTTGACCCTTACCAGTCGTTCTACCATAAACTATACCATTGTATTATATAATTCATTCGCTCTTCACTCCAATAGCGGCAACCCAACAGGAAAAAAAAAATCCTAAAAGACGCAGAACTTAAAGTCACTTTTATTTGTACATACTATATTACATCGTGGCTGCACCGCGTCTGATGTTGCAGTTCACCCAGGGTTGGTCTTCTGCCCCACCTGGACATTGTTTAGGTGTCTAAAATTTCCATTAAGTTATACAGTCTTATAGGAAATAATAACATAATTGTTTAGTCGACCTATAATTCGTCGATTGAGTTTTAATGTCCCAGCCAATTTCTATCATATTTTTACTTTAATAAAATCTGAAAATTGGCTATATAGAGAAGATGAGTTTCTGTTAATTTAATTAACAAGCTACAAATTCATTTATTCGACCTGTTAATTTAGGGGATACCCCGTTGAATGGAGAAGGAAATAAAATACATCCTCCGTTTAACCGGCGGAGAGTTACTGCATACGATGTTGAATTTTTTATGGACTGTGATCATAATGATTGTTGATTAACGAGCTGTCAATGGTGGTGACATAACAGCCTGGTTGATCAGTTTCCATATTTCCAAATTTTTAAAATTCTTATTAACTGAAAACTATGACTTCCACCGTAACTAAATTATATTCTCTATCGAGAACAGGTAATAATAATTCTCTATATTTATTATAGGATATTGCAACAGTATTTAACGTTTAATTAATGACATAACCTCACAAAATACATGACTACTAATGCTCCAAGTTTTGGGCTGTAATTTTAATATAAAGTGTAGTTTTAGTACGCTCTAAAATAAATAAATAAATAAATAAATACGTAATAAACTACACACTTAATATTTTTTAGGATCTAGATATATTAGACCAGGGTTAAATCAGATAAGTCAACGTTGTGCAGGTAGTGCTGCCAAAGATGGATATAAATATGTGAATGATCAAGAAAAGTCAATGGATATGAAAGATATAACAGGTATAATAATATTTTTCTCTAGCAATAAAGTTATAAATATATAGACCTAGGAAATATTTAAGATTGCTGTTCTTACTTTGGAAAAGTATTTTTATTTAAATACAGAATAAAATAGAATTTAAAGTGATCTTACTGCTGGCATATCGAAATATAAAGTTATTTTTATTTTTTTTATTTTATAGTTGCCCTGTGCTATGGTAACATTTATAATTTTTCTTCAGAAATTATATATTTTGGGGTTTAGATCACTAATATCGATGAACTTTTTTTGGAATTTCATCTGACCCAGAACAACTAATTGTTCTGTGCCAGTTAATGTAATTGTAGTTCCTGGAAATTGCTGGTCAGGATATATATAACATAAAAATCTAAAAGAAATAATTTTTTGCTGACTTGTTAGTTGAACTCAAAAACCATATAGCTATGGTAAAGAAGTTAAAGTCAAGTTGGTGATAGAATATCTCTAGTTAGTTTTGGAAATTGGAAGCTAACCATGATGCAAAAGTGTTAACGGATATTATTGATAGAGGGCCACTTGAACAAAAATACTAACATGGTAGATACTACAGGGAAATAGTATAATTGTATTAATGAGTAAAATCCTGGTCTGAACGGCTCTGGAAGTATTGACGGTGATCACTTATGAATGTATCTTGCCGCAATACCATAAAAACATTTATAATATAGTAAAAGAAGTGTGATCTGCTGATTATGTGTTTCAGATCCTATGTTATACTGTAGATATTTGTATAAAACTTTCACACATAAGAGGCACTCTCTGCTACAGTGTAAACAAAACAAAATATATTTTTTTTTAAATCATTGTTAGAAATGTCCTGTTTTTCCATATTTTTTAGATAGAGCTGCTCAATCAATCTTTTTCACTGAATTAGTAAGAGGCTTTGGCGTAACTTTGGCTCATATTTTCAAAGAACCAGCGACAATTAACTATCCCTTTGAAAAAGGACCATTGAGTCCAAGGTTTAGAGGGGAACATGCCCTAAGGAGATACCCATCAGGAGAAGAAAGATGCATTGCTTGCAAGTTGTGTGAAGCTATTTGCCCAGCACAGGTTGGTTGACCTTCATAAAATTATATATTATTCTCAAATTGTCTAATTTAGGTTCATTCAGGTAATAGGAAAATAACTATAGAAATTATTAATGAAGAGAAAACTGAGTTTATTAAAAGCAATAGTAATTTGAAAGAAAAGAAAACATTTTCTAAGCATTATATAGTCAAATTTTAAATCTGCTTGTTTTAAGGTCTCTGTATTTTAAGTAGTGGCATTGTTCTTACTTGTTTATATTACATGAAATTTTTAGTCCAGTCAAGATAAATTGTAGTAAAACAAACCTGAACTGATCTATTAGAGGAGCAGCAAAAACTTCTTTTATAATTTTACATCTCAGTACAAGAGTGATCCCGAAAAAGAATAAAAAATCCAGTCTGAACACTGACTACATATTATAACTAAAATTAAAAAAAGGTCTAGAAGATAGGCCCTTATTAAATAAGATATGGGTTTGTGGGTGTATACTTTTAATAATTATGAATATTTTTCTGGGTTTTTGATCGAAGTAATGGAGTAATTGAAAGCAGTATTATTTTTAGTGAAACATAAAAGGTTAAATTTAGAGAAGTTGCGTTGAATATATTATGTTGTGTCATTTTAAGTTTCTTGGAGTTGAAGCATCTGAAAATTATGTTGATTTTTCATTATTTATAATTTTGGCAAAAATAGTATGTAATCATGCTTAATCAGTTGTCACTCTACTCAGCTTCTCAAATAAATTATTTATTATTAGAATTAGATGTTTCTATCGTGAGAAATGTATACTTTGCTCCGATTGAATCGCACCTCCATTATGGGGTATGTTTCTGGGGTTCCTGCTCTAACCAATTATTGAATAAGATCTTTATGCTACAAAAGCGAGCACTGCGTTATATGTTCCAATTGAGTTCTCGGCAATCCTGCAGGAGTGTGTTTATTACTAAGAGAATTCTAACATTGCCTTGTATATTTATTATTGAAACAGCCTGCCTTATACATAGTAAGTTTGAGGGAGAGATAGGGGCTTCTTGTGCGTCCACGACGCGGTTATCTTATGTGGCCTCACTATCCATTCCCTCTTCAGCTTTAATAAGGGACTCTATAATATATATGAGTAAGAAAATATTCAACCACTTGCCTTTGAACATCAGGAAAATTTTAAATAATAACCGATTTAGGAGGGAGGTTCAGAAGCTCTTAATTGGGAGGGCCTACTATTCAGTTAAGGAGTTTTTTGATGACACTCTTTGATCGCCGAGTGTGTATATGGCGTGTAGGTGTATATGTCTTTTTCTTTTTAAAATCTAGAACACCTTCTGGTAGTAGATCACTTCCAATGGGTGGATCTTCTATTTTAAATTGGTCACCACCATTAGAAATAATATTCCAATATTTAAACTGGTCTTGTCCATTGCCATTTTTTAAAAGATTTTTAAAATCATCATCATCATTTTTAGCTTTCATTGGATATTCTTTAATGTTGTAAATTTTAAACTAGTTTTACAATAAATTGGACAGTTTATTTATTAAGAAAATGTGAACTTTTGTACATGTCACTATTCATGAATAAATTTAAACCTTTAGAAATATATATATATATATATATATATATATATATATATATATATATATATATATATATATTTATATATAATATAGATAGCTTTGTAGACAAAAGAACAATCTTTTTTTACAATAAAGCTTTATTTGATTTGATTTAAACCAATATAGTTTGGTTGTTGGATTCTTCCTAGCATAAATTGCTTTCGACATCAAGTATTCTATCGATCAGTGACAGAGAAGCACCTACACTACACAGGATTTGGCGTTACAAATCTGTTGAATGGGAAGAACTTGTGAAATATTTCTGAACTTTCCCTTGGTTAGTAGTTAGATTCGACGGCCCATCTTACTGCACTAAGGAGATTTCTGATGTCATTTTTGGCTGGCATGAAAGTTTACATCTCTTTTGAAGAAATACCCTCCCAACCCCAAGCTTTGGTTTGATCAAAAATTCAAAGAAGCCGTGGCTTCTAAACATCTTGCTTAGTGACAGTGCCATGAAAATCCTATTCCCATAAATCGTAACATCTTCATTCGTACTTGGAACAGATGCAAAAAAATGATCGATGATACCAAGAAGGCAAACAATCATAGGAATTAAAAACACACTTCTTGCCTGCACGGCCAGATAATACCTTCTAATCTTACTTTTACATAAACCCGCAAATGATTAGGCTATTCATCTAGGACAGCACACACCAATGGAAAATTGTCCACTGCTTTTTGTCAAAGCTCGTTTTAAAGAGTCAGTCCAGTCAGAGTTTAAAGAGCAGGTCTTTTAGAGCAAACCATACCCTCCATGAGGGACCACAGTTTGTAATCTAAAGGATTTAGATCAGGACTTGCAGAAGGCCAGTCTTCTGTAGTAAAAAATAAAGGCACATTTTGTTGAAGTCATCCTTGTATTGTTTAAGCTTTGTGTCCTGGTGCAAAATCTTGCTGGAAGACCCAGTGCTTATTTTTGAAAAGAGTATGGTTTAGAGGTTTCACCATGTTATGTCTTGATATATTTTAGCCAAAGTTTTCACACGTTTTTCATAAAAATGAATACTGGTAACCCTATCAAAGCTGACCCGCGCCAAACTATATATGATGCAGTATGATGACCCCTCTGAATTTTTGTAACAAGTTCAGACGCTTCCTTAGAAGATCTGGCATATCATTTTGCTTATCAA
>CM032448.1:39128033-39225533 GCA_019049505.1 Pachyrhynchus sulphureomaculatus
GTGCTGTTTCTCACGGGGTGGTATCCATTTTACGATGAGGTAATTAGCGGGCATGTATAGCAGAAATGTCAACGGTTCAAGTTCCGATAAAGGAGTGATAGGAAAATGCAGTTGTATGAATTTTTCAGAGATGAATAGCGCGCAACAGGTACATTGCTGATCGAGCAAAAACGGTTTTATTGAGTAAAACCGTTTTAATCTGTAAAACTTTTTGGAAATCCAAATATTTTTGGTATTATTGGGAAGAGTAGAAAATCAGCATTCTAACGATACCAAAAATAATAGCACTGTTTGAAAATTAAGTTCAAGGACAGGTGTTAAATGAAAAAAAAAAAACGTTTTTGAGTCGGTATTTTTATACCCATTCAAAATTCAACAAGATTCGAAAGCGATTAATTTATGGCTGTTTAATGACAAGGCATCGTGCAGGGCCGCACTATACCTGATTGTATAATTGTTGGGTTTAAAATTTTATTGTGATAAAGACAGTTGAATTTTAATGTTTTATGTACTAAATAATACACAATATAGTAATAACACAAATATATTAAAACAGTGTACAGTGTCCTCGCGTACATTTGTTACAATTTTAGTTATTAATTAATATCTAGTTCAATTTCGCTATCGCTACTATCTTGCAAGTCAATAATAAGTTTTTTTACAGGCTCTAAACTACTTATATTTATGTACATACATCTATATGAGTCTTCAATTTTTCTGACGTGTTGAATACAGTTTCTCCAGTTTTCAACGGTTACATTTTTAACCTCTGTCTTTATCAACTCAATCACACTACTGTTTAAAGTGGTTGTATTATCGTGAGCACGTATATTAGACTTTATTTTATGTCATATCAACTCGATCGCATTAAAGATACAATAATATGGTGGAAGCCAAATTATTTCATGTCCTGCTTCCTTTGCAATTTTATCACAAACATATTCTTTCGAAAAATTGTAACTTTTTAAAACTTCTAACAATTGTTTAACTGTATAACTTTCATGGAAATATATGACACGTTAGCACAAAAAGGCTTGTATTTCCCTTTTTCTACTAGTGGAACTTGGTACCTTATTCATTTGGACAATGATAGGATGCATTATCCATCACAATACAGCTATTCGGTGGTATATTCGGCATTAATTTGTTTTGAGGCCAATCTTCAAAAACTTCAACGGTTGTATCACAATGATAATCTAAGCTGGAATCTGAAATATTCTTGGCTGCTAGAAATAGACATTCTGGTATCCAGCCTTCTTCTGACCCTGCATGTAAAATAGTTATTCTTTTACCTTTATTTGATGGAACTTTGGTGTGGCTTTTTTGGATTTATCAATCCATCCTTTACTGGGTATCTCATGGGTCTCATCTAGGTAGATTATCGTTGGATTTTCCAATCCAGCTGTATTGAATTTTTCAAAATATTCCATCCTGAGTTGTTGTAAACGCCGTGATTCCATTATAATTTGCCTTTTGTCTATTTTTTTTGAACAAAAACCCCAAACGACGTAGAATATGCCATAAAGTTGTAGTGGAACATTTTATGTCACAACTATTCTCGGACAGCCTCCGTGAAAGTGACAATAACGTAGGAATTTTTTGTTCTGCATACATTTTATAATTTTTGCGGTGAATTAAATCGTCTTAATAGAAATCAATACATTTCGACACACCTTTGTCTTTTCGTGTGTATGTAAAACAACTCGAAGCTTCGAGCGGCAGCAGTAGCAAAGATCACAGTATCGAGTAGCAGCAGCAGCAAGAGCATTTGAAAATGCCAAATGAGATTTTAGCGAAACCTCGTGCAAATTCATTGTTAGACGAACGGATTGAAACCCGTATTTTATATATATATATATATATATATATATATATATATATATATATATATATATATATATATATATATATATATATATACCTCTCTTTCAATCTAACATTTTATTGGCTACTTCGTATTTATAAATATAAAGAATATTCTTCATTTTATCTGCAGTATTATACTGAAATAGTGTGTATTATAAAGTTCAATGTAAGTTTCTTAAAATGTCCGAAACCCTTTCCATCAGAGGCCGCAAATGTTTGTCCGTTGAGGCAAAAGTGATAGTTAAAAGTGTTTATTTAAAGTTAGTGGAGCAAGCCCACGAAAAGTACTTTTCATCGATGAAGACATCAGCTTTAACAAGCATCCCTGAAAGTACAGTTTGAAAAATTGTAAATAATTCGATAGCGCCTAAAAAACACGAAAAGACAAAGGTGTGTCGAAATGTATTGATTTCTGTTAAGACGATTTAATTCGCCGCAAAAATTATGAAATGTATGCAGAACAAAAAATCCCTACGTTATTGTCACTGTCACGGAGGCTGTCCGAGGATAGTTGTGACATAAAATGTTCCACTACAACTTTATGGCATATTCTACGTCGTTTGGGGTTTTTGTTCAAAAAAATAGACAAAAGGCAAATTATAATGGAATCACGGCGTTTACAACAACTCAGGATGGAATATTTTGAAAAATTTAATACAGCTAGATCGGAAAATCCAACGATAATCTGCCTAGATGAGACCCATGACATACCCAGTAAAGGATGGATTGATAAATCCAAAAAAGCCACACCAAAGCTCCATCAAATAAAGGTAAAAGAAGAACTATTTTACATGCGGGGTCAGAAGAAGGCTGGATACCAGAATGTCTATTTCTAGCAGCCAAGAATATTTCAGATTCCAGCTTGGATTATCATTGTGATACAACCGTTGAAGTTTTTGAAGATTGGCTTTAAAACAAATTAATGCCGAATATACCACCGAATAGCTGTATTGTGATGGATAATGCATCCTATCATTGTCGCCAAATGAATAAGGTACCAAGTTCCACCAGTAGAAAAAGGGAAATACAAGCCTTTTTGTGCGAACGTGTCATATATTTCCATGAAAGTTATACAGTTAAACAATTGTTAGAAGTTTTAAAAAGTTACAATTTTTCGAAAGAATATGTTTGTGATAAAATTGCAAAGGAAGCAGGACACGAAATAATTTGGCTTCCACCATATTATTGTATCTTTAATGCGATCAAGTTGATATGGCATAAAATAAAGTCTAATATACGTGCTCACGATAATACAACCACTTTAAACAGTAGTGTGATTGAGTTGATAAAGAGAGAGGTTAAAAATGTAACCGTTGAAAACTGGAGAAACTGTACTCAACACGTCAAAAAAATTGAAGACTCAAAGATGTATGTACATAAATATAAGTAGTTTAGAGCCTGTAAAAAAACTTATTATTGATTTGCAAGATAGTAGCGATAGCGAAATTGAACTGGATATTAATTAATAACTAAAACTGTAACAAATGTACGCTAGGACACTGTGCACTGTTTTAATATATTTGTGTTATTACTATATTGTGTATTATTTAGTACATAAAACATTAAAATTCAACTGTCTTATCACAATAAAATTTTAAACCCAACAATTATACAATCAGGTATAGTATGCCTTGTCATTAAACAGCCAAAAATTAATCACTTTCGAATCTTGTTGAATTTTGAATGGGTATAGGTAGCTAAGTCACTTTCTTAGATCGTGAAAAATACTATAAGAAAAAATACCGACTCAAAAACGATTTTGTTTCATTTAACACCTATCCTTGAATTTAATTTTCAAACAGTGCTATTATTTTTGGTATCATTAGAATGCTGATTTTCTACTCTTCCCGATAATACCAAAAACATTTGGATTTCCAAAAAGCTTTACAGATTAAAACGGTTTTACTCAATAAAACCGTTTTTGCTCGCTCAGCAATGTACTTGTTGCGCGCTATGCATCTCTATAAAAATACATGCAACTGCATTTTCCTATCACTTCTTTATCGGAACCTAAACCGTTGACATTTCTGCTATACATGCCCACTAATTACCTCATCGTAAAATGGATACCACCCCGGGAGAAACAGCACAAGTCATTGCCCTATTGCAAGAAGGGCATAGCCAACGTATTGCCACTGCGCAACTACACCTGAGCCAGTCCGCTGTCTTCAGAGTCTAGAGATGATACCAAGAGACTGGCGCCTTTACACGGAGACCAGGATTAGGAAGAAGAAGGTGTACCTCGGAGCGAGGCGACCGCTTCATTGTCCACACAGCTCTAAGTAATCGTTACTTGGTCGGTGTTGAGGTTCAGCAAGAGCTCCGACAAGTTCGTGGTCGGGCTGTCAGACATTGAACAGTCAGAAGAAGACTTAAAGAAGCTAACCTAACTCCGAAGAGACCAGTTAACCGACCCAAATTGACAGCATCCCATCGACAAGCCTGGTGCAGATTTGCCCAAGGACATGTCAACTGGACCTTAAAGCAATGGCGCTCCGTTTTATTCTCCGACGAGTCCTGAATGTGCCTTTATGGCAATGATGGAAGAAGACGAGTTTATAGGAAGCCTAGGGAGCGCTATGCGTAGTGCTGCGTTACTGAAACGTTTACCTACGGAGGAGATTCTATCATGGTATGGGGAGGCATGTCACTGGAAGCAAAAACCGATTTGGTTTTTTTGATTGATGAGATTCGTAGCTATGGATTAACTGCGCACCGGTACATCGAGAAGATCCTGCAGGGACACGTCGTTCCTTACGCTAGGTTTGCTGTTGGTAGCTTCGTGCTAATGCACGACAATGCAATGGGAATACCCATATTAGACTGGCCTGCGCGGAGTCCTGACCTCACTCCAATCGAGCACATGTGGGATGAGCTCAAAAGAAGGGTTGGAGACAGAAATCTAGCCCCTGCATCGCTGAGAGATTTAAAGGTTACGGTGGCGGAAGAGTGCATAAGAACCCACAGACAATGGTGAAAAAGCTCACCAGCTCCATGAAAAATTTGCAGGAAGCAGTAATAAGAGCTAGGGGGGTAATACAAAATATTAATTTAGGTTTTTATCAATCAGTTTAATTGTCCAACTTAAAATTTGTTTAATTTTTCTTTTCTCTTACCCCTATTTTCAATCTTGGTTCTCCTTGTTTCCCCTTTCAATCATTTTAATCAGTAAAAAGCATGAGGTATGCTATGGAATTTGATATCATTAGGAAGAGACTAGAATGGGCTTTCAAATGATACTAAATTCCTTAAAAATAGGTGAACACTAAATTCTAGGATCCGTGTTAAATGAATAGTTTGAGTCGATTTAAATATTAACTCCTACAGAAATTCTCTTCTCAGTTTGCTATGTTTTTATCAGACTTCCGCAAAAAGGAAATATCTTATGGGATTTTTTTTCTCAATTTTCATTCTTTATATCATAATATACTAGAATATACACCTGTCTGTCCAAACACTTCCCAGACTGCTTTAATAAAAAAAAAGAAAAATTAAAAGTGAACATTTTATTACTTCAGATGTGTGATGATAGTCCCCTCCGACCTCAATACAACCTTGTGCAACTGTTAGAAAAATCCTCTTTTGACATCAAGTTTATCTCGTGGGTTAAGTGTTTAATGTCCTCCAAGTCGGCATAGCGTTGACTCTTCATGTGGAGCTTGATTTTTGAGAATAAACAAAAATCAATAGCGGCTAAATCAGCCGAATAAGAAGGGGAGTGGAATAAGAACACTTTTTTTGTGGCAACAACTGTACCACAATCCCAACAGTGTGAGCTGGAGCGGTGTCATTAAGCAAGAAAAAATTCTTTGTGTTCCATCGTTTCGATCGAATCTGTTGAACTCTCTTGTAAAGTCACTTTATGGACCCCCCCACGTAGTACCTGTTCACTGTACTGGCTTCGGAAACAAATTCTTTCTGGATAATATATTGAGCGTCAAAAACTGCGACGAGCATTTTCTTTGTTCTTGACTTCGTCGGCTCGTATTGGAAACACCACGTCTCATAGCCCGTGATTATTTTCTGCAGAAAAGAATCGTCCTCATTTTTCATTTCGATGACTGGCGTCCACTCACTGTTACTATTCTGGTGTCAGGCTGTGGGAAACAAACTTCACATGCACTTTCCTCTTATTCAAAGCATTCCGGACAATGTCTTGAACACTTGATTTAGACATGTTGTAATATTCATTTTTTCTTAGATTTTAAGATTATGTTACGACACTGTTTTTCTTTCTATAAGTTATTTTTTATTACATTTTTATATTTGATTAGGCAGTGATTTCAGTTTTAGAGCAGTGTAATTTAAAACAGTGATTTAAATTTTTGAACAGTGTAACTCAACCATGTACAACGTGTTGCTGACCTAACTTGTTTAGTTTGCATTGATTTTGCGTCCCGGAAGTGAGCTATTTTAGAGACTTCACTTTGAAGAAGGGGCAAAAGATATATAAACAGCCATATGGAATTTTTAAGGGCTTTTTTTTCGGCCAGCATGCCGTAGTGGCTTTTTTCCTCCAGCGCGCCGTAGTGGCTTTTTATTTTTCTCCGTGATGCAGTAGCGAGTAACGGTTTTTTATTATCAAGTGGGTGTCGTTTCTAGCTCTCAAGTTTAAGACCTTCTTCCGTTCTTAAAATATTCTGCTCATCCTCAGGTCAAAAAGTGATTAGCTACCCAAAAAAGAATAGGAGAGCAGTGGCTGAGACATTATTTTTGATGAGAATCTCACCAGAAGAGGCCAAGCAGCTTATGGAAAACCCACAAGGAGAAACCAATCAGTAAGTCAGAAGTACACCAGTTTAAATACCTCACTTCCTGTCTACAAGTGTGTTTCCAATGACTACTCAACACGTGTAAAGAGTGTAATATCTGCAAGGATTTTTATTTTGTCAATATACTTTTCCCTGTGTTAATACAGCCTTTTATTAAACTACTCGCTCTTTCTTTCAGGACGCACAGGTTGTAATATATTTAATCTTATTTTAACAACTAAATAACTCTTCAGTATTTTTTCATTTTTTGACCTGAAATTAGATCCCTTTTATTCTAAAATGAATGGTGCTCAAAAAAAAAACATTACAACCAAGCTTAACTATAGACACTATTTTCAAAAGGCGTACAAAAATTACCTCGATCTCTATGTACTCTACCAGTAAAAAAAACCGAGCTAGCTGATATCTTAATTCTGTCCTCTCTTAGTATTAATATCCAGTCAACCCATTCTCAAAATTAAGATATACGTAAGGGACAAATAACGGTTTCTATTTAATAAACGAAATATTTATTAAAAAATAAAGGAAGTTGAGGCGATACAAAATGGCGCCGCAAATAGACGTTATAAAATGGCGCCTCAACGTGCCAGGTTATAATGTTAAGCTCTTTTGCTACCAATCTTCGTGAAAGGTGAGGGTTGTCTTGCAGAAGATGAATTTTTACAACGTTTGCCTCCGTTGAACTTGTGCTGGAATGCCCTGATCTTGAATCATTCTCGAGTGACTTCTGTCCTTTCTTAAAGCATTTAAACCACTCAAGCACTTATGAACGCGATACACAATCATCACTGTAAGCTTTCTTCAAAGATTCAAATTCAATCATCAATCGGTTTCACATGAAATTTGATCGCTTCGCGCTGCTCCATCACACTTCTGTGACACAACGACTACGGCACATACAGTTTGCACGTCTATTACTTAGCACTGACTGATTACGACCAGCTCACAGTGTGTCGCGTAGAACATACTAGGTTGACAAAATTCATGTTATGATTTCCAGGAAATCTTATTTGCAAAACGTAAACACCACCAAACCCCGAATTCCGAGAAAAGGTTGTTTATCAAATTTGCAAGTGGCGAGTCATAAGCGTCAGAAGTCAGGTAATGAGTTTAATGCAGCTCTTTCAATCAATCAGTTGCAATTTAGCGACACTTTCGTGCACATCTTATAGTGACATATTGTAATATTGTGAAAGTTTTTGTGATGAATATTAATACTGAGGGTAAGTACTATTTTTTAATGTATTTTTTTAATCAGAATCTATTAATTTGAATTTTGAGTATTTTTTTTAAATAGCCTATATATTTTAGCGTGTTTTTTTTTAAAAAAAAAACTTTGAAAGTTCAGAATATACAGACATTCACCTCTATCCGGGCTAGTTTTTAGATATTACACAGAAATAACTTTATTCTTCGTAAAAATACATATATTGTTTAGCACACTTCAGTACAACATGTTTTTTTTTTCTTTTTTTCCAGAACACGTTTACTCTATTTCAAGGGTAGCCTTTTTTGAGGAGTGGTTGAAACACACGAAGAATGAAAAAAACTCGCGTGTATATGACTTTCTTTCTTCAAAATTTCACTTTGGTGACATTACTGAAAGCAGCCAAAAAGAAATAAAGTTGAAGATATCCAACTTGTCTAATAAGTTTGGTGCCAAATGGTTGGCTTCAGGAAAGTCGAAGGAGCGTTTTTTAATTAAAAATAAGAATTGGTCGGATGAAGCAGACATACAGTTTACTGCGAGTTCTTTTGCGCCACAACCTTCAACATCAAGTGAGAATGTGACTCCTGCAGGAAGACCTCGTAAAGATTTCGAGGAATCGTCGTTTAAGACGAAGAAACGTCGCGTCGTGGATCTCGTAGAATCCCGAAGTGTCAGTGAATTGGTGACTGCTGCCGAAATTGCTGTGCGTTCAGCAGAGCAAAGGAAAATTGCCAATGTGATTAGAGACATTAGTGAGAGCCCAGATAATATTATTAAGTCTAAAAATACCAGTTCCGTTAATCCTAGGCAATTAAGTAGTGACGAAGCCATAGCTTACTATATAGATTCTAAGTCAACAACGCATTCTTACAAACAAACTAGGAAGTGGTCCATGAAGGCGGGGCATAATGTGTTTCTGTCATATTTTAGTTTAAAAAAGTCCAAACAGGACTGTTACCCTGCAGAGGAGCACATTGCTATAACAGAAACTCGTGCTGAAATAAATTTGCAAGCCTTATTAAATAAAACAGTGGAACGTCTAGTATTAGCACAGAATGAAGTTATCAGCAGTGTGCTCCCAACAAGTTCATCGTTTACACTTGTTAGTAAATGGGGATGTGATGGAAGTTCTGGGCACAGCACATACAAACAGAGATTTGAGAACACTGAATATACGGACGAGTTTCTTTTCGCATTTTCTTTAGTTCCCCTTAAGTTATATGATGGGTCCAAAATTATTTGGCAAAATCCTCGGCCTTCATCAACTTTGTATTGTCGCCCAATCAAATTTATATTTGCCAAAGAAACGAACGACTTCACGTTAGTGGAGACAAATAGATTGTGGGAAGAAGTTAATGCTCTTCTTCCAACACTTATCAACTTTGGTGATTCTCAAATCTCTGTAAAACACGAACTTTTGCTGACAATGACAGACGGAAAGGTGTGTAACGCCTTAACGGAAACTAGTTCATCCCAAAAGTGTTTCATCTGTGGCGCCACCCCCAATACGATGAACGATGACCCCGCGATGTTTAACAGCAATCAAGAACATTTTGGCTTTGATTTATCTACACTTCATGCTTGGATTCGTTGCTTCGAATGTCTTTTACATATCAGTTACAAGTTGAATATTAAGAAATGGCAGGCTAGAAGCAACGAAGACAAAGCAGATATCAAGGTTCGTTCCGAGGAAATCAAATTGAAATTTAAGAACAAGATGGGACTCATTGTAGATAAACCAAAGCCAGGATTTAGTTCTTCAAATGATGGAAATACAGCCCGTCACTTTTTTAAGAATGCTGAGATGAGTGCTCAGATCACAGGGTTGGATGTTACAATTATAAAAAAGTTTGATGTTATTTTGAGAACATTGTCTTCTGGATTCGAGATACACTTAGTTGGATTCAAAAAATTTTGTCTTGAAACCAGAAAACATTATCTTAGTCTCTATTCGTGGTACTGTATGCCTGCTACTGTGCATAAAATATTAATTCACAGCACAGAAGTCATCAAAGCGGCATTGCTTCCAATTGGGCAGCTTTCCGAAGAGGCTCAAGAAGCACGGAACAAAGATTGCCGCAGATTTAGGGAGTACAACACCCGCAAGTGCTCGCGTGTTGCCACGAATAGAGACTTACTGTGCATGTTAATTATAACATCTGATCCTTTGATCAATAGCCTCCGAGAGATTCCCAAAAAAAAGCCGGAAAAAATATGTACAGATGTATTCAAGTTAATTGTAAGCCCTAGCATAGAAGAGTCAAGATTGGAATCGTCATCATATTGTCGCACAATGCCACAAAATGATGACGATTATACAGTAAACGACTCATCAGAAAACTCTGATGATGATTATTAGGTTCAGCTACTATTTTTAATTATGTAGTGCTTGTACTAAGCATGTAAACCTTGACTTGTAAATTTTTCTTTATCAATAAATGAGTATTTTTATTTTACATATAATTACAGTCGGTGTCATTATGCTAAATTTATTATAGAGCATTTATAACATTTATTTTAAAATTAAACAAAAACAATTTTTGACTGGAATTTTCAAAAACAATTTTTTTTTGAACCGAACAGCAAGAAATATGTACCTTAAAAAAATCAAAAACATTTTAAAATACCAACTACTTATGTATGTAATGCACAAGTTACCTACCTGAAAGGCAGGTATTATTTGAGTTTATCCTTTTTGTGTCAATAAAACTAAGTAATATGGATTAATTGTTTTATTTTTAATTGACAAATGCAATAAATGATTTTTCATCTAGTTATTATTAAAAATAATAATACAGTGTCTTTCATTTAGTTGCACATTCAAGTTTGTAGAAAAATTCGTGCACATACTCAGAATATTTTGTTTTTGTTATACAATGTTTTGTGCAGCTGGACAAAAAATACAGGTAAGCGAAATGCAGCTAAATGAAAGACACTGTATTATAATTTTTAATTCTAATAACCATACAAAATACCCTTGCCCTTTAGTTCCGTTATCTACCTGCTAAGCTGATGCAATCTTACCGCGATATGCAAGGGTGGCTGTATTACACAAATTTTATCGATATTGGGTACCTGCGGTAAATTTGTGAATAAAACCCACATTTATTAACCGATTTTTATGATTAATACCTTATTTTATTTTCCAGATACGCAGCTGTCAGAAAAATGTATAATATTTTGTTTTTCTTTTGTTATTGCGCTTTTTTACCGAAAAAAATAATGAATTTTACTCGAAAAAAAATTTGTTCTCTCCATTAATTTCTAAATAACTCCAAAACGATAAAAGATAGAATAAAATAATATTCAATCAACATTAACAAAATTTTGTTACGCATTTTTTAATGTTTTATTTATAAAAATCTGACAAGTTGTTCCCGAGTTATCGTTAAATATGTCTGCGTAGCTGACTAATTTAGGGGAAAAAATTAGCCACGCCCATAAAAAAAACCAACGCGATGAATTTTTTCTTAAAATAACTTAATATGCCTAGAATATACATAAACAATTGAAATAAGTGAAAAAATAATTTTGTCCAGCTAACTTGTACTAATCGACAAACTGTGCAGCTGCTTGAATACAAATGTGTGATTTTACAGATGTAAGTTCAAGCTTTTACTGTTGTTTAGGAAATGCCACTGCGTAAAGGCAGACGGTGTATGTATAATTTTCCCGATAAAGTTAAAATAAACTTTGATAAAATTATAAATTATTTAAAAAGTAATGTAACTTTTATGAACATATTTTTTATTAATTTCTATGAATTATTTCATAGCTCCACTACACAAGTTTTGATAATTTCAAGATTAAGGCTAATTCAGTTAATCTGGTAGTGATTCAATTCACCTAACAGAACAACCACATTCAGCAGAGATAAACTGGCAGATGAAAACAGCAGATCGCATATAACAAAAATATTTTAGAAGAGAGATTGAAATCCATTGAGGAGGAACAAAATAATGTGGAAACCATGTGGAACAGATCTAGAGACATACTGAGAGAAACACAGGAGAGTAAGCTAAAAGAGAATAGAGGAAAAAAGAAACAGAGCTGGATGACTGATGGCATTTTAGACTTTATGGACCAGAGACGCAAGTACAAGAATAAAAACGAGGATGAATATAAGAGAATACATCGTGAAATAAGACGTAGAATAAGATAAGCAAAAGCAGACTGGTACACTAGGAAATGTAAAGAGATTGAACACTATGAGGCAAAACACGATTTGTTTAATTTACATAAAGAACTGACGTAAAATAACAGATATAACACAACAGCTCGAGGTATGGAAGGATTATATCACAGAACTGTTCGATGATGAGAGACCTGAATGCGATATGACTGATGCTATGTCAGGCCTACCACCAGCAATAAAGTTAGCAAAAAGTGGAAAAGCAGCTGGACCAGACCAAGTGATTAATGAAATTTTAAAACTGTTGGCAATATAGGAATAACAGCCCTTACAAAACTTTTTAACGCCATTTATGAGACCGGAATACTATCGACTGATCGGCTGAAATCAACATTTGTCATCATTCAAAAAAAGGACAGGGCAACCAATTATAGTGACCATCGAATAATTAGGCTTATAAGCCATGTTTAAAAAATATTTTTGAGAGCGATGCATGGCAGGATATATAATAAACTTGAAGGAAAAAATGGAAACAGTCAGTTTGGTTTTCCAAACGGATTAGGGACTAGAGAACCACTGTTTGGTATCCATGTGTTGATCCAGAGATGTCGCGATGTCAATCAAAATGTGTTCCTTTGTTTAATTGATTTTGAAAAAGCCTTTGACAAGGTACGTCACGAAAAACTTCTGGAGAAAAAATTAATTTAATTTTTTCTGAAAGTATTGTTCCCTTTATTTCTCCATGTCGATTTAAAAATTAATTAAAAAGAAAACATACACCTTAAGCTTATTCCTTTATTTCTCTTCTAAAACCGTGACTTTTTATTGACTTCTGATAATCTTTATTGCCAAATAAGCTTTATTTAAACAAAACAAAATAGTTTTTTCAAAACTAATCTCAAAATGAACTCTTTTTCTGAAAACCCGAAAAAAAAAATTCTTGAAATTTTTTTTTCTTTATACCGCTTCGCATTTGTCTGCTGGTGAGATTGCTCATCTGGTGACCCTTGTTGAAGAGGGCTATACCCAACGTGATGTTGGGAATTTAATGGGAGTAAGTCAATCTGTTGCGAGTTGCACCTATAGTCGATTCGAAGAGACTGGTGGCCATGGTCGACGTGCGGGGCAGGGTAGACTTCGAAGACTACGCGAGATGACCGGGCAATTGTTAGTCACGCTCGTCAAGAGCCCACTGTCCAAGCTTGTATTCTTGCTCAACGATTCCGGAATCATCAGCAACAACCTCCTCAACAAAACATTCTATCACGATGGTCAGAAATCGTTTTAGAGAGTAAGGGTTGCGAACCCGACGTCCGAACCGTGTATCCATGTTAACTCCGAGGCATTGTAGAGCCCGACTTGTTTACGCACACCATCATTGGGATCGATCTTCGACAGTGAACCAACGTCTTGTTCACGGATGAGTCGCGATTTTGTCTCTACAACAGTGACAGACGTTCTCATGTCTGGCGTCGCCGTGGAGAACGAAATCGCAACAACTTTACGCAACCAGTCGCGGTTTTCAATGGTGGCTCAGTTATGGTATGGGCGGGAATTTCGGTGAACACGAGAACAGCGTTAGTGATTATTCCGAGAACATTGACTGCCAAAAGGTACGTCAATGAAATCCTTACACCGCACGTTCTACTTATGCGTAGGAGAATGATAAATCGCTTCCTCCTCATGCAAGATAATGCTCGTCCACACACAGCGATCCAAACCAAAAAGAGTAATCGCAAAAAAGTTTGAATTTTAGCCCGTTTTTGTAACCTTCATAACTGACAAAAAAAGAAACTTGACATAAAAGGTCTCAAATTAAAGCTCATTAAAAATCTAGAAAGTCGTATCTTTCAATTTTTTTATTTAGAGGTAACTACCACCTATTTTGGGCGTTAGAAGTTAAAAGTCTGAAAATACATAAGATTTTTCTCCAAAATTAAAGGTTATTTTTTAGGTTAAAATAGCACCAACATGAATTTCAACCCCTTTTTAGGGGGTGGTTATCGCCTAGCGATAAGTTTGGGAGACGTTTAAGTCCAGCGCTATATTCTCAGTATTTTGATTATTTCTTTGTATTTTTTCCTAGTCTTGGGAGTCATGTTTGTGAGTATGGCAGGATCTTCTATTAATTGTGATCCCCTTTTGGAGGGTAGTTTTTGGTTCACTATACGGTATTGGGTAAAGATTATTAAAGTGACCTATTTTCATGACTTACACATCATAAATTTGTTTTTTATTACCGCTAAATAAAAAAATTGAAAAATATGTCCTAGATTTTTAGTTAGCTTTAATTTAAGACCTTTTACGTTAAGTTTGCTTTTTTTTTCTCAAAGTTATTTAGGTTGCAAAAACGGGCTAATTTTGCGGTCACTCTTTCTTAACTGCCAATAGGATCACGACTCTCAACCATCCACCAATGAGTCCCGATTTAAATCCGATTGAATATGTTTGAGAAATGGTTGGGCGTTGCTTGCGACGAGATTATCCGCAGTTGCGAGATCTCAGATATATGTCACAAGCACTGCTCCAAGTTTGGCAAGAAATCTCGCAACGAGATATCCGCAGATGCACAAATATGGGCGAGCGTTTGAATGAGGTGATTCGCAACAGATGAGGAAATACGCGATTTTAAATTTTATCTTGCGACCACATACGCACGATTCTAAGATATTTCAATACCGTAGAAATGACGAGCCATAGGGTATCATGTTCTTTAGGAAAATCAAATAAACACTCCGACACAGGCACCAGCACACACATACATACACATACACACACAAAGAAGCGCAAATTGCACTGCTTTCAATAATATCGAAAGTCATGGAAAAGGCTGTCAATCAGCATCTTCTAAAATACCTTGATGGATTCAACATTATTAGCGATCACCAATATGGCTTTCGTAAATATAGATCAACAGGAGATCTTCTGACTTATGTAACACATGTTTGGAACAACGCAATTGATCACTTTGGAGAATCTCGAGCGGTTGCTCTCGACATATCCGAGGCATTCGACCGTGTTTGGCACGATGGACTGTTGGCTAAGCTACGCTCTTATGGTATGTCTGAAAAGTTCTGTTTGTGGCTCTCATGTTTCCTCAGAGAGCGTTCTTTATGAGTCGCAGTCGACGGATTTCTTTCTAACACCTTTACTGTTAACACCGGTGTGCCCCAAGGCTCCATACTGCCTCCTACTCTCTTTCTTATTTACATTAACGATCTGCCGGAAAAGACCGGGAATCCAATCTACAGCTTTGCAGATGACAGTACACTTATATCTTCATTCGCTTTGAACGCTCGGACATCGGTTGCGCAGGCGAATATTTCCAGACAGCAGCAACTTAACAAAGACCTGGAAGAAAATCTATCTTGGGGTGACAGTAACCAAGAGAAATTTAACGGTACAAAAACCCAGGCGGCAGTTTTTTCTAAAAAAGTTAACGTTGCTGAACCCAATATAGTTATGTCAGGGCACTCCATTCCTCTAACATCGTCACTCAATTTGTTGGGCGTTAATTTGGGAGCAAATATATCTTGGCATGAACATGTTGCATTCATAGCAAAGAGAGCTTCTCAAAAGTTGGGAATATTATTTCGAACCAGAAAGCTTTACATTCCACAACTGTTAATTCTTTACAAAGCTCAAATTCGACCAACTATGGAATACTGTTCTCATGTTTGGAGCTCCGCTCCCAAACATACACTGCATTTGTTGGATTCTATTCAGAGAAGAGCTGTTCGTCTGACTGGA
This sequence comes from Pachyrhynchus sulphureomaculatus, assembly GCA_019049505.1. Taxonomy (NCBI): domain Eukaryota; kingdom Metazoa; phylum Arthropoda; class Insecta; order Coleoptera; family Curculionidae; genus Pachyrhynchus; species Pachyrhynchus sulphureomaculatus. Next base: position 39,143,764 of record CM032448.1, read on the forward strand.
GACCCGGAACTGACCGGCGACCTTGATTCGCTGGAACATCGACTTGAGCCTATTCTACAAGTATTTTCATGGAGAGTGTTCGAAGGATGTAGCCCGCTTAATTCCTCCCAGAGCGGTGCATGTTAGAAGTACACGTCGCGCTGATACTTCATATCCGTATGAGGTTCAGCTTGTTACTCCTCGTACAACGCTTTTCAAGCAGTCTTTTATATGGAGAACATCATCCCTTTGGAATGGCTTACCCAGGACTGTATTTCCCACCGAGTATAATTTACAGCGATTCAAGAGCAACGTGAATCGTTTTTTCCGCACACGTGTCGCTCCTGTAGCGCTTTAGGGACTTCCCTGCAGCACGTGTGCTAGACCCATAAAAAAAAAAATCCCGCGCAACCTCCACGTGGTACGCTTTGGGTAACGCTGATGCTGTTGGTGAAAAACACAAACAGTGTCGTAAAAAAAATTAAACGATTTTTTTGACGATTGTGTACCATATATATTGTAAAAAAAAATTTTGAATTTTTTTTTTTTTCCATTTACCGTTGTTTGATAAAAAATAAGGTTCATTGCTAAAAGAAACATTTTCAATCTCAAGAAACGACAAATTTACACTTTAATAGATTTTTAACAAAAGTGTGAACTTTGGCGGTGCGGAACATAATAAAAAAAAATCGCAGCGGTTTGAAATTTTCAAGGTTTCTTGGAGATATTTTGAGGTTAAAAAAACCGAAAATATCCTTAGTCTATCCATTATTTGCAAAGTTATGCCAAGTTAAGTGAAAATCCCTACATGCGCAATTTTTTAGCATTTTTTGAATCAACTTTCTCGCATTGACAAAAAAATTTTGATCAAAAAACAATAATGATCTTTTGTAGAGAATAGTTGGAAGTTTTCAAAACTCTACTTGAATTTTTCTGTACGATCATTAGTTGTCATGTTTTTCCCACCTAAAGTGCCCCATTTCTGCAATTTCTCACGAAAACTTGCTCTACCGTATACTTATACATATAGAATTTATACGTATGTGTTATTTTGGAAAAATTCTGCTAATTCACTCATTTGTATGTAACAAGCGATATCGCTTATTACATATAATAAGTAATAAAAAAATTATAATAATTATAATCAGGCCCGCCGTAAGCGGGCGTCCACCGCACGCGGGAGGCACATCCAGGAGGGCGGCAAACACAGAGAACTTGTCATGTTCAAACTCTTTCTAATCAGAATTATCAATGTTTTATTCATTGCGAGATAATACGCAATTATTAAACTGGGGTGGTGATGGGGGAGGCTACAGAAAATTTCTGTGGGGCAGCATAGTAGGTATTGCACGCGGGCGCTCAGGCCCCTAGCGGCGGTCTTGATAATAAAATTATAATAATAAAAATATTGTAATAAAAAGAATTGCGATTCTTAACCTCACAAAATGATAAACAAAAAAACCGGTCAAGTGTAAGTTGAACAATTAGTGTTCCGTACGTTGATTGCTTATAAAATAAAAAAATTTGTAACGGAGGTATAAAATGATCAGTGACTTCACAAAACACACTCCAAATGAGTTTTCAAGAAAGTTTGTTTCCAATCTTTATTGAAAATTTATGACCTTGAAATTTTTGTTTTTTTTATATACCAGATAAATTATTAAAGGTAATGCACTCGTGATAATTTTCGTTCAATCTACACCCCGTGGAGAATATTCCAGAATTTTTTCAAAATTTTTTGATAAGTACTTTTTGAGATAAGGCGGGTGGACAGCAAATTTTCGCGATTTTTTAAAAATAATACAAAGAAAAGTTCGCGTAAGTATTACATTATATACACATTTTTTACTCGTGTTTTTACAAGCTTTCATTTGCCACCACACTCGATTACCTAGTAAAAAAATTTTTTTTTCACTTTCGATTTCACCCCCCAAAACTTACCCAACCCTTAAGTCAAAATTTAATTTTCAAAACTACATGGCTCTGACGAGGCCATCAATTCCTATATTATTACCAAATTTCAACTTTCTATGACAAATAGTTTCGGAGAAAATCGGGTGTGACAGACAGACGGACAGACAGACATCGAAGTCATCTTATAAGTGTTCCGTACGGAACACTAAAAATCGGAGTTTTCTCTTTTTCTTTACTTTTAGCTTAGTGGATAAACTCATTTAGGTTATTCAAAATTAGTATTACTTCGTTAGTTCTTAAGTTCAGTATAAAATATCTCGAGTTCTGTGTTCCTTATGCAATAGAAATGTATATTTTGCTTTATCGAAATGTACTAATCCAAATAGAGACACTCAAACTATAAGTTTACCCGATTTTTCAAGTTTCACGGGAGAAAATATAACTACAAGATCAACTGCACTGAAAACCTGTCAGTGTCACTTCTACATCGGTAACGTTACTAACATTAGGTGAGAAAAAAAAACTAGTACTAAGCGTTGTGTAAAATGTTTTAATGAAATGAAAAAAGAAATAACACCTTTATGCACAACGTCAACTGCTGAAGAGAATCGTCAGGATCAAATTACAAAGCTGACTTTAAACCAAAAGAGCAATTAGCAGCGATATCGCTTATTGTAAATAAATGAATGAATTCGCAGAATTTTTCTAAAATGACACCTTCTTCTTCTTCCTACTTTTTCTTTAGGCGTACGCCTGTTTAATCTCCATCCACCTGCCTACTACTTCTCTGCATTCAGGTCATCGCCCACCTCTTTCGCGGGCGGCCCACGCTCCTATGCCCAACTGGTGACTTATCTCGGGCCACTCTTACCATTCTTCCGTCCTCCATCTTACCAATGTGCTCATTCCACTCTTTTTTCCTTTTTAATACCCAATCGTTGAAATCGTCGACTTCACAAGTATTTCTATATCCTCACTTCTTTCTCTATCCAACAGTGTTTTCCCAGCTATTCTGCGAAGTATCCTCATCTCTGTTGTTTCCAACAGTCTTTTTGTCTTGGATGTTTCCGGCCTGGTCTCAACGGTGTTTGTCATAATAGGTGTTATAGCTGTTTTGTAAATTTTCGATTTGGTCTCAATTCCTATACTTTTGTTACGCCATATTGTGTCGTTTAGGCATCGTGCTAGTTTTTTAGCTCTGGTTGTTTGTTTCCTCACCTCTGCTTCAACATCGCGACAACTGGATATCTCTGTACCCAAGTACATTTCATTTCCAATTGGATAACTTGTCCGTCCACCTCAAGTTTACATCTTAAAGGTGTCTTTGACGTTGTTAAACATTTTGTTTTACGGGCGGATATAACCATATTGAACGATTTGGCTATGCGATTAAATTGATGTAGGAATCGTTGTAGATCATTTTCATTTTCCGCGAATAATACCGCGTAGTCAGTGTAGCACAATGTGATAATTTCCTTATCTTCTGTTTTATATCCTCTCATTGGGCGCAGTTTCCTTATTACTTCGTCCAAGACGATGACATGACATGAAGAGGGGGGACTCAATGAGCCCCCTTGACGAATACCATTCCCGGCTGGTATCGGATTGGTCAGTTCTCCGTTTATTTTATCTTGGATTTTGTTTGCCGTGTATGTATTTTCTATAGTTTTGATCAGATTGTGTAAGATTTGTCTATTGTAGAGGAGATGTATAACGTCTTTCAGCTGGACACGGTCAAATGCCTTTTCTAAGTCAATAAAATATATGTAGGTCGGCAAAAAACGGCATCCGTCAAAATCTGCGTGATTTGAATCCTCGTTGTTCATCTTCTAGGGAGGGTGAGACTGTTAATTTTATTCCTTATGATCTTTGTTGTGAGTTTTAATGTCGTGTTCAGCAAATTTATTCCTCTAAAATTCGAAGATATTTTCTTTCTTAAATATAAGAATGGAGGTACTTGTACGCCATTCATTTGGAATTCGATGGTGGTAAAATATCTTCTGAATTAATTTCGTCAGTTGTTGTGCAAGGCTTTCTCCCCCATATTTCAGAAGTTTATTTGGAATACTGTCTTGTCCGGGGCTCTTTCTATTCTTCAGCTTCTGTAGGGCTTGCTGTATGTACGACATTATAATTTCAGCGTTCTCATTAATCACTATTTCTGGTGTATCTAGTACTGCTTCTGTATCTTCTGCCTTATATAGATCAGTTAGATAGTTGACCCAGTTTCCTCTGGGTATTTGATTTGTTTCAACCAGCTCATTAACTTCCTTCTTTTGTGATCCAAATAACATCTACGTATAAATTCTATATGCATAAGTAAGTATACGGTAGCGTATCGTGAGAAATTGCAGAAGTGGAGTACTTTAGGTGAGAAACAAACATATATAATATACACAAATATGCAAGCTCATCTAAACATTATTAATTTCCGCTTTTATATATTTTAAGTTTTATTAAATACTTAAATAGTACTTTGCATTCTCTACTACACTTGTCAGCGCACGTATACAGACATACAAACACATGCCCACGCACACACTACATAAAATACTGCACGACGCACGCACATAACCACGTACACACGCATTATTTTATTTTAAATAGTTAATATGATCAATTAAATTCGAAAGAACACGTTTTTTTTTTTAATTTAGCGCTATATCAAAAATAGCTCGATGAATGATTCTAAAACTTTTTGTATTTTATTTTATATACTTTCACAAACCTTTTCCACCGATAATATTGCAATTGAAAAGAACTTTAAATTACAGTCTGTTCAAGATAGCCGTGATACACTCAATAATCTCCCATCAACTTTATTTTTTAATTCACTCTAAATTATACAATGTTCCTGGGTGATTATGTTTCAGAACATGTTCATCAAGACTTGGTTTTTCTGTAAGAAACTCAGACTTGTAGGTCTAAGTGCTGTAAACTAAATTTTGAAATAATAAAGAATTTTTGAATTTAATTGGTTTTTCTGAACTACTATGTCTGACACTAGCTAAATGTTTAAATTTTGTTTGAATCCGCCATCAATTTTGCTCAACATACTTTTTGTCATAATCACAACAAGAATCCTGGTATAAAAATATCTTGGAATGGATTCTAAAACTTTTAATTTTATTTCCTTTAAATAAATAAAACTAAGTACAAAATTTACAACTTTTTTCATATCTTCGAAGTAGTACTTCAACTTTAATATTGTTAATTTGTGCTTTTAATTCTGTTCTTAAAAGTTCTTCTAGTTCTTTTAAAGAGAGGTTGCAACAAGAATCTTCTACCATGTTTTTAACATCAGTAGTTGTAAAATTTTGTGGTTTGATCTCCTTGGGGTTTTTCCAAATTGCAGTATAGTTACCTTCCCATGATTTGTTTTTCAATACTCCTGCTTCTTGGTTCAAAATTAATGTAAATGTTGCTAGCGTATCTTTCAGCTGCTTGACAGTGCCAATTAAAATACTGTTTTGAATTCCTATTTCAACTTTATTACTATCAATTGGCGTTCTAGGTGCTAGAAATTCGATAATAAGGACTCTAATATTACTACATAAAATCAAATATTGGCTGTATCGGTTTGACGCCTTTATTAGTCCTAGCTCTAAAGTTTTCAACTTATTCATTTTACTTATTTTTTCTAAGATTAAAAAATTTGATAATCCGTAAAGTTTTAATTTCGTTAGGTTTTCCATCTTCTGTAAACCCAATGATAACTTCAGATTATATTCCTCTTCTTCTTCGGCATTTCTTTTAACCATTGTATATCCAGCACCAAAAGATTCAAGTTTTTGGAGAAAACTATGGTCGTTTAGAAATATTTCTTCGTTATTTTTAATATCTAAATAAAGGTGTGTAAGTTTTTCTAGCATTTCTAATGTGTGTAAAGGAATTCGAACCTTCGTAGTTAGATAAAGCTCTTGTAAATTTGTAAAAGTAGATATATTGTCATCCCATGTTAGCAGGTTATTATGGATAATTTTAAGTACGATTAAGTTTTCCAATGAAAATTTACTAAAATTAAAACTGCAGTCCACAAGCTCTAATTTTTTTAAATTTGTTGCTGCGGTCAGCACTCTTGAATACATGTTCATACTATTCGCCTCCACAAAGCACAGTACAATGTTTTTTAAAAATGGAATTTCATCCTTAGGCACAGTTGATAAATGTTCTCCACATACCCTCACTACATACCTAGACCAAAACTGAGAATCACTGATAATAGCGTACCATGCTTTACAAACTTTGGAACAGGATATCAGATCCGCTTTTTTCAAATGGGGACCAACTTCGTCCAAAATAATTTTAAATTTAGCAAATTCTTCCATTTCTTTTTTGATTTGCACTGTGTCAAATATTAGTAAAAACTAAAATATATATTTATTGATTTTTTAGCCAACTCTAGATAAGATATGTTACCTAGAATGCAACTATGAATTTTGCGTATTAATTTAATTGTAACAAAGGATTTGTATTTACTTTCAGGGGCGGATCTAAAATTCCGAAATTTTAAATAAAAAGGATTACGCACATTTTAAATGGATTACATCAAGAATTGCTATGAAAAATATGCGTTAGTTAGTAACTCTGATATGCAAAGCTATATATTGGATTCCTGGTCCTTTCCAGCAGATCGTTAATAAAAATGAGAAAGAGAGTAAGAGACAGTATGGAGGCTTGGGGCACACTGGCATTGATCGTAAAGGTATTAGAAAGAAATCTGTCCACTGTCACTTGTAAAGAACGCTCTCTGAGGAAACATGAGAGCCAAAATTTTTCAGACATACCAAAAGAGCGTAGCTTAGTCAACAATCCGTTATGCAAAACACTGTCGAATGCCTTGGCGTGTAAGCGCTCCAGATTATCCAAAGTGCTCAATTGCGTTGTTCCAAACATGTATTACATAAGTTAGAAGTTCTACTGTTGATCTTTGCTTACGAGAGCCATACTGATGGTCGCTAATAATACTGAATACTTCTAGATATTTTAGAAGATGTTGATTATAATCAAGTATTTTCCATAACTTATAATATTATTGAAAGCAGTGGGTCTGGTTGATAGTTGTTCTTGCCTTTTTTGGGTATCAACTGAACTGTAGCTCATTTTCAGCAGGAAGGAAATATTCTCATTCTGTAGGATAGGTTAAAAAGTGTACGGAAAACTGATGTTAGTTCGCATTTTTTGAGTACTATGGCAGATACTCCATCAGCACCAGAAGCTGTTTTGGGGTCTAGCTTTATTAAAATACGTTTCATAATACGCCGCATCTTTGTCTGGACTAAAGGAATAGTTGGTGATGTTTTTCCTTGCAAATCGATAGTAGAATATAAAGCAAAGAGTTCAGCTAACAAGTTGGCCTTCTCAACAGATGGTGTTGCAATAATATTATCTGGCCATAGGAGTGGGGGTATAGTAGATTTAGTGAAAATTTGACTAATGATCTTAGTGACTAACCAAAAGGACCTGGAATTGTTGGGTATTTTCACGAGTTTCCAAGTGAGTTTCTTAATCCATAGAAGCATTTTCTCGAGTTGTGCCCATGAACACTTTTGAATGGAAATACCAGAACTTGGCACAATTTTCAAAGCACTTCATCGAAACTTATTTTCCATTAAAAATGTGCGTAATCCTTTATATCTGGTGAGGTTCGAAGCACCTAAGCTAAATTATTTCGACTGGAATATCCATAATGGAGATCCTAAATAAGTACTTTTAATTTTCCATTTGTTTTAATTAATTTAGTTTCCATTAGACGAAAATTCTTAAAGTTATTTACTTAATACTTCCTTTACAATTATCTATAATATATATATGGTAAAATGCAACATCTCTCTGTCTATCTGTCTGTCTGTACATTAGTGCGCTTATCATTCGAGAACCACTTATCCGATTTAAGTGCTTTTTTTTTAAAACATACATTTGTTCTCTGGCCAGGTTACAGGCTATATTTTATTACGTTAGGTAACATAAGGAATACGCAGTGACGATAATAGTGAATCAAGTCGGAAAAAAGTTTACCGCTAGCGCACTCTCTTGCAATACGCTGCTTAAACCATTAAATATGGAATAATATCATGTAACAAAGAATACAATATATATAAAATGCGACGTCTCTCTGCCTGTCTGTCTGTCCGTTAGTGCGCTTATTATTCGAGAACCACTTATCCGATTTACGTCTTTTTTTTTTTTAAATCTTAACTTAATATTTATTAAAAAAAATCTATAATATATATAAAATGCAACGTCTCTCTGTCTGTCTGTCTGTCTGTCTGTCCGTTAGTGCGCTCATTATTCGAGAACCACTTATCCGATTTACGTCTTTCTTTTTTAAATGTTAACTTAATATTTATCAAAAAAAATCTATAATATATATAAAATGCAACGTCTCTCTGTCTGTCTGTCCGTTAGTGCGCTTAGCACTCAAGAACCACTAATCCGATTTACGTGTTTTTTTTATAAAATACATATGTTCTATGTTACGTTAGATAACATAAGGAATAAGAAGTGATGATAATAGTGAATCAAGACCACGCGAGCGGAGCCGCGGGCACGGCTAGTAAATTATAAAGTTAATTTTTCTTTTATGAGGTCACTTTATAATCACATCCTTTCTGTTAATATTGATAATAATGAAAAACGATATCGCTCAAAATTATAAGTTTCATTTTTACCTTAAGAATTATGTGTGTACCAAATTAATAATCTCTATCTCATTTAGTTCGAGAGTTATCGCGCCAATAGACCTACAGATTGACAGATAAGTCGAAAGGAAAGGAAAACTGTGGTTTTCATGAAATAAGGATCTTAAAATATGAAGAAATACAAAAACCTTGGAGGTTAGTTGTTATCTTCTTGTTTATAAATTTCATAATTTTTTTGTAAATTCTTGTGTTTTTTCCACTATTATTGGTTATTTTTGTACGAATTGCTGATACAATATTGTACAATTTCATATTCTAAAACAGCTTTTTCACTATTTCTTAAACATCTACTATAGTTTTGACTACAGCATTATTTAATTGAAAGAATGTTGTGGTTTTGACAACATCAATTGAGGTGTAGCCATGTTGTTTCTCATTCTTACAACTAATTGGTTTCTTTTATGTTAACCATACGATTTACTTTTAAAATTACGCCTTTTCCATGAAAAAAATTGGAAAATCTTAAATTCCCACACTAAAAATTTACAAATAGGTGACTTCATTTTTCTTTTTAAAAACACAATCATTTTTAGGTCCGGCCATGTTTGGTTCTACTGATATTATCATCTCGGGCAAACTACTCGATAAAACAGGACAAGCAGCACAGTGTTTCACATCACTCAATGAATAAAATTAACACTAAAACAAAAAACAAATCATTAACAATTTAAAAAGTGCAATATTTAAAAGATAGCTCTAAGCAGAACGTTATCAATTAGAATCCTCCGATTCTAATTAATTACTCTTGTTTGGTCGATGATTTTCTAGTCTTTGACCTAAATGACTTGTAATTAAACACTTTTAATTAAAAATAATTAATTAAAAAATGGTATGTAGGATTTATTTCCTTTAATAACATCATGAACATTTTGTGTATTAACTTTACTCAATCTAGTTTTTAAATCGCTTAAACTATCTATACATTTGAGAACCGAATACGGATTCAACATCACATTTTTTAAAACCATTTCTTGCATTTTTGTAACCGAGTTGAATATCAAACTTAATTATTGCTCATTGTTTTACACTTATTTTCCAAAAACACAAAGATACAATAGCTGATATAACCATTTTTTTCTATTTTCGAAAAGATCTCTTTTCTTTTTGGACTCAGGGTCTATAATCGTTTAATAATATTCAATAATAAACTAAATTCAATTATGGTTACAACTAAAATAAGCAGCAATTATTTGTTATTTATATTATTTCGAACTAGAAAGCTTTACACTCCACAACAACTGTTAATTCTTTACAAAGCTCAAATTCGACCAACTATAGAATATTACTCCCATGTTTGGGGCTCCACTCCCAAACATACACTGCATTTGTTGGATTCTGTTCAGAGAAGAACTGTTCGTCTGATTGGAGACCCGGAACTGACCAGCGGTCTTGATTCGCTGGAACATCGAAGAACGGTTGGCGACTTGAGTCTGTTCTACAAGTATTTTCATGGAAAGTGTTTGAAGGATGTAGCCCGCTTAATTCCTCCCAGAGCGGTGCATGTTAGAAATACACGTCGCGCTAATACTTCACATCCGTATGAGGTTCAGCTTGTTATTCCTCGTAGCAGTCTTTTATATGGAGAATATCATCCCTTTGGAATAACTTGCCCAGGGCTGTGTTTGCCACCTAGTACAATTTACAGCGATTCAAGAAAAAAGTGAATTGCTTTTTCCGCACATATGCCGCTCCTGGAGCGCTTTAGGGACTTTCCTGCAGCACGTGTGCTAGACCCATAAAAAATAAAAGCAAATAGACTATTAAAAACAGTTATTAATATTTGAAAAGTTGTTGTATTTGTAGCATTCATTTTTTATAACATGTCGACTTTACATCACGTTACATGGTTTTAGTAACAATGATTTCATATCGACAACTATATCTCTCTTTGATTTGTACATTTGCAGTGTAAATTTCCTTTTGTTTTTTTTATTAGGATATGAAAAAAGGTTAAATCCCTATTAAGGCGAGGAGGTGAATGATATAATAAAACGTAATTAGGCGTAATATATGCTTTCAGTTCACAACTTATATAGTTCTTTATTCCCGCTTTTAAGAGACTATGGAACGTACCCTCAGAATCTCGATTCATTTTTAAAAAACGCACAGTAACAATATCCAAGGTCAGGTAGGTGGCTTTCTAGGTTAATTGACCGGAACGAGTTGGATTTTCCAAATCCGACGTTCACATTACAATGTTTGTTTTTTTAGTGACTCCGTGCTCAAGATCAAACTTTTTGTACGAATTGCCAGTTACTGACTTTTTTTTCCTCTCTTTCGTTTCGGTTCATTCTGAATTTTCAGTAAAGGAGACCGTTTCTTTTTTACAAAAGACGAAACAACACCATACTGTGCTGCGTTTTTTTTTAAGTCACTTTGAAAATAAGCTGCAGAAGCGATAAGGTAAAATTATTTGAAAAGCTTGAGACTTTTTTTGGCTATATTTTTTTTCTTTTCTTTGCAAGGCTTCATCTAGTTCTATTTTATCTTCCATTGCATCAGTTCTATTCCGTTCCTCCCATTTTTGGCTTTTGGTGTTCCTCAAATACCAGTTTTTATTGGAGGCTACCGCTAGCCATTTGGTTCTAACTGTTCCACCAAAATCTTTTGTATATATATGCATATATGGGCATAGTTTAGTGTAGAGGGTTAAAAGGTTAATTGGATTTTTGAAGAACTGTTCCACTAGGATTAGTAAGAGAAGCAAATGAAGACCAGTAGTTCTTCTGGCTATATTTAACCCAACTTATAAAATAAAAATCATGTATTTATTTTTACACCTAATATTTCTGTCGTGCTATGAATTATGTAATTTCTTTTTTTAAACAGAAACGAAACAACAAAAAAGAAATTCAGATTTCATTTATTGACTAACTAGGTGGGGTTGGACCTTTAACTACTATTAAATGCTGAAGTACATGGATATACAATTTGGGTGTTAAGATATGTATGTAGATATGTGTAGTAGTCTAGGTAGGGGTTTTATATAAATGAGATAAAACCTTAAGAAATCTCAGACTTACTTACAGTATGGAACCTAAGATATTTAAAACTTAAGATATTTCATTAGTTATTACTACCTTAAAACTAAACCTAGTCTAGTTCAATCCTGGGGTAGGGGGTTTGAGGGTCTTTAGTAGTGAGTCCTGTCGTTGAGCGGAGGTCTATAAGCATTTTTGACAGTGAAGGTGGCTTTATCCAAGAACCTAAGTTGAGCGTTGCTTATGAACTTCAGGATGGTTGGCATCTGCAGGTCAGGGTGAATTTATGTGTTACGGATGAATCATGACGAGCGGGCGATGATGCGGAGGGCCGGCCTTGTTTTGAATGGTCTGGAAGGTGGATCTGGGAGTACAGGACATTTGGCGCCATGCCAGACTGGAGTGAGGGCGACCCTGATGATCATTTTGTAAATTGTCAACTCGCATGTGGATAATTTAGTGCACTTGTTGAGGAGCGGGTAGAACTTGTCTAGGAGCTGGTTGGCCTTCTTGGTGGATGTTACGACCTGGTCCTTCCATACTAGCCATTTCTTGGAGAAAGTTATAGAACATTATGTAGAGAATAAATCTTTAGGAACTAAACTTAAATGTTTTATAAAAGAATACCGGCGATAACAAGGGTTTTTACCATATACAGTTATAGGACATTGAATTAATTGCGTTTGTATATTGTGTTTGAATACATTGATCTTTTGTTTTAACTCTGATTCTTTTGTTTTATTTTCTAGTAGGATACGATATCAATTTTATTTAATTTAACCACGCTTGTGAAACCTAGCATTTCCTATTTTCACTCGGGGCATAAGCAATTATTGCTTATTAAATAGGGGGATGCCGAAATAATAGAAAAAAAAAACATACTCGGTAGTGATTTATATGACTGGGATCTACTCTCTGTGATGTAAGAGCTGCGTTTCAATAAAATAAGCCGCCATATACTGCTGTAAGAAACTAAATATTTTTAAATAAAGGTAAATAAAAAATAAACGGTCAAGTGCAAGTTGAACTTGCGCAATTAGTGTTTCGTACGTTGATTGCCTTTAAAATAAAAAATCTTGTTACGGAGGTATAAAATGATCAGTGACTTCACAAAACACACCCCAAATGAATTTTCAACACGATCTCTACTGAAAACTAATGACCTTGAATTTTTTTTTATATACCAGATAAATTATTAAAGATAATGAACTCGTGATAATTCTCGTTCAATTTACACTCCGAACATTCCAGAATTTTTTCAAAATTTTTTGATTAGTACTTTTTGAGATAAAGGAGGGGACAGTGATTTTTTGCGATTTTTTAAAAATAATACAAAGAAAAGTGTGCGCATGTGTTACATCACATATATTTTTGAACTCGTGTTTTTGCAAGCTTTCATTTGACACCCCATTCGATGACTTAGTAAATTTTTTTTTTCACCCCCCAAAACTAACCCCTTAAGTCAAAATTTAACTTTCAAATCTACACGACTCTGATGAGGCCATCAATTTTTATATTAGTACCAAATTTCTACTTTATACGTCAAATAGTTTCGGAGAAAATCGGGTGTGACAGACGGACATACAGACAGACAAACGGACATACACCGAAGCGATCTTATAAGTGTTCCGTACGGAACACTAATAAAATAAGTGGTCACGTGCAAGTTAGACTTGCGCAATTAGTGATTGCGTTCACTGCTTTTAAAATACGTGTGCTACGGGGGTATAAAATTTATACGTCAGATAAATTATTAAAGGTAATGCACTCGTGATAATTTTCGTCAGATCTACATTCTGTGGAGAATATTCCAGAATTTTTTTTTTTTTTTTCAAAATTTTTTGATTAGTACTTTTCGAGATAAGGGGTGGACAGCAATTTTTTGCAATTTTTAAAAAAAAAGGCAAAAAAAGTGTGCGCATATTACATTATATATATTTTTACAAGCTTTCATCGATGACCTGGTAAATTTTTTTTTCACTTCTGATTTGACCCCTCAAAATTAACCGCTTAAGTTAAAATTTAACTTTCAAACCTACATGGCTCTGATGAGGACATCAATTCCTATATTAGTGCCAAATTTCAACTTCCTATTTCAAATAGTTTCGGAGAAAATCGGCTGTGACAGATAGACAGACAGACGTACGCAGAAGTGATCTTATACGTGTTTCGTACAGAACACTAACAAGTATTCAGATGTATTTATTATTCTTGCTTCGATTAAATTTTGACTTTGCTTTATTCGTCCTAAATCCGCCACTGTCAGTATGTACATTTGTGATAACTATTTTTTTTATCTGTCACCTTCCCGCCTGCGTAGGGATTTTACCGATTTTTTTTTCATATCTTAAAGATATCGGCGGAGAGGTCGTAATATTGACGATAATACAAATTTAAAAAATAATTTCTGATATGTTTTTGACAATAAAAGAATTTTTTTATTTTGTATTTGATAAGTAAATTCTTACTCATACTAAGGAGGGGAAATATGAAAAGTTGTTCTAATAACAATTATAAGACTATTTGTAAACAATTAAGGTATTTTAATGAGAAAGAAAAAGTGAGATATATTTCTGATAACATTAACTTGAGGGGTAGAGATAATTTGTTACTAATTATTTGCTTTGTTGTTCTCGCGAAATAATAATCCAGTGATTAAATATTAATAGCCCACGATTTAAAACCTTTGTTTTATTTTTAAGTTAATAAAAACTATTATTTCGTATAAAATATTATAAAATTTATTAAATTAAATTATTATTCGTTGGTATGCTCCAACAATCGATTGTTTTCGGTGTCTGTCCGTCTGTCTGTTTGTCCGTCTGCCCGTCTGTCACACCAGATTTTTTTCGAAAGTATATGATGGCCTCATAAGAGCAGTGTAGTTTTGAAAGTCAAATTTTGACTTAAGGGGTTAATTTTGGGTGAAATCGGAAGTGAAAAAAAAATTTACTAGGTCATCGAATGGGGTATCAAATGAAAGCTTGCAAAAACACGAGTTTAAAAATACATATAATGTATACATGCGCACACTTTTGTTTGTAATATTTTTAAAAAATCGCAAAAAATCGCTGTCCCCCTCCTTTTACTCAAAAAATACTGATCAAAAAATTTTGAAAAAAGTCTGAAATATTCTCTACGTAGTGTAGATTGAACGAAAATTATCGCGAGTGCTTTACCTTTACTAAATTAATATAGGACATAAAAAACCAAAAATTTCAAGGTCATCAGTAGTCAGTAGAGATCGTGCTGAAAACTTATTTAGGGTGCGTTTTGTGAAGTCACTGATCATTTTATACCTCCGTAACAAAATTTTTTATTTTAAAGGCAATCAACTTACGGAACACCAATTGCGCAAGGTCAACTTGCATTTGACCGGTTATTTTTATTATTTTGATTATCTTTATAAACATTTTGTTAGTGGTATACTGTCACTAAATGCAAATCCAACTTTTTTTTTTGAAAGACTAATTTGGAAATCCTTGATCTATGCAAACATAAAGCTAGCAACGAAATTATAAGGAGTTTCCACTTTATAGAGGCTACACATAATAAGTTCACTAGCTGATGTTTAAATACTATTGGTACTTTTAATCACTATTTGATTAAAATATTACAGCAGAACGGTTTGATTTGGGAAATTTAGTTAAGAATTCTCGTTAACCCTTTGTCTGGGGGTAAGATTAAATATGAAATAAAAAGATTTAAAAATATACACAGAGAAATTCTCCGACCTTGAGCTTGATTCTTTGTATGCTTCCTGAGATAAGTTAGCTAGTAATTTTACAACTACAACTAATGCTCTAAAATCATTAAAAAATCCAAAAAATACACATCGACAATTTCTTCCACCTTATGTCTGATGTGGGCTATACTCTATAAGATATTTTTACTCCTGGTTATACGGCTTTGCGTCTTGAAACCTTTATATGGTTGTAAACACCCTTCATTTAATAATCTTTAAAAAATTATGAAGAAATATACTCACAGAACTAGCTCTAGAGGTATCACATTTGTCAAACTCAAGGTGGAATAAATTCTCTGAATATATTTTTAATTTTATTAATGATTTTCCAATAAGGGTAGCTGACATCCTTACCAATGGTTCGAAATGCGAAACTGTATAACCACTAGTTAAAATGTCCCAAGGAATATAGCCTCTATCAAACTCAAGATGGAATTAGTTCTCTCTGTATATTTCTTGATTTTTTTAATGATTTGAGAATAGGAGTGTTTGATACCCTTATCAAAGATTCAAGACGCTAAAATGTATAAATGCTCGTTAAAGTATCTCAGGAAGTATAGAGTACATCAAAATCAAGGTGTGTGCTGTGTACAGTTTCAAATTTTCAATTTCATATTTAAGCTTTGCTTCCAGAGTGGCTTACATCTTTATCAAGGGTCAACAAAAATTCATAATTAAATTTTTTCATTCAAAAGTCCTTTGCGTCTAAAATTTGAATCCAATAGTGATTAAGCATCTATCTGTGAACTTATGTGTAGCCGCTATAAAATGAAACCTTGCTGAATATTCAATAAAAAGAAGCCGCCATATACTGTTGCAAGAAACTAAATATATTGAAATAAGGGTAAATAAAAAATAAAATAATTGGTTAAGTGCAAGTTGGTCTTGCTCAATTAGTACAATTAGTACATAGATTGCTTCCAAAATAACTTTACAAAACACATCCCAAATGAGTTTTCAACAAGGTTTTTTCCGATCTTTACTGAAAACCTTGAAATTTTTGTCTCTTTTTTTAAGTAGCAGATAAATTATTAAAGGTAATGCACTCCTGATAATTTTCATTCAATTTACACCCTGTGGAGAATATTCCAGAATTTTTTCAGAATTTTTTGATCCTTACTTTTCGAGATAGACAGCGATTATTCGCAATTTTTTAAAAATAATACAAAGAAAAGTGTGCGCAAATATTACATTATATATATTTTTGAACTCGTGTTTTTACAAGCTTTCATTTGACATACCGCTCGGTGACCTGGTGAAACTTTTTTTTCACTTCCGATTTCACCCCCCAAAGCTAACCCCTTAAGTCAAAATTTAACTTTCAAAACTATACGGCTCTGATAAGACGGACAGACGGACAGACAGACAGACACCGAAGTGATCTTATAAGTGTTCCGTACAGAACACTAACAAATATACAGATATATATATATATATATATATATATATATATATATATATATATATATATATATATATATATATATATATATATATATAATTCTTGCTTCGATTAAATTTTGACCTTGCTAAATCCGTACTGTCAATATAATCAATTTATGATCTTTTTTTACATTTTAGATAAATATTGACGATTATGCAATGTTTAAAAAATCATTTTTGATATGTTTTTGACAACAAAAGATTTTTTTTATTTAGTATTTGATAAGTAAATTCTCAGTCATACTTAGGAGGGGAAATATGAAAAATTATTCTAATAACAATTATAAGACTAATATCTAAATGGTAAACAATTTTTTTTTGTGACAAATCTAAGGTTTTTTAATGAGAGAGAAAAAGTAAGAGATATTTCTGATCACATCAATATGAGAGGATAATTTGTTACTAATTATTTGCTTTGTTGTGCTCGCGAACTAATAATCCAATGATTAGATATTAACACCCGCTTTAAAACGTTTGTTTTAAACTGGATTAAATTAAATTATTTTGTAATTGTTTTCTTTTTATTATTTTTTGTGAATATTTTTATAAACATTTTATTATTTGTATACGTTCACTAAATGCAAATCCAATATTTTTTTGAAAGACTTGTTTGGAAATCCCTGATCTATGCAAACATAAAACTAGAAACGAAATCACAACGAGTTTCCGCTTTATATAGGCTACACATAATAAGTTCACTAGCTGATATTTAATCACTATTGGTACTTTTAATCAGTATTTGATTAAAATGTTACAGCAGAACGGTTTTGATTTGGCAAGTTTAGTTAAGAATTTTCGTTAACCTTTTGCCTGGGTGTAAGGTTAAATATGAAATAAAAAAATTTAAAAATATACACAGAGAATTTCTCCGACCTTGAGCTTGATTCCTTGTATGCCTCCTGAGATAAGTTAGCTAGTAATTTTACAACTTGGCGTCTCGAACTTGTGATAAGAACGCTCTAAAAGCATTAAAAAATCAAAAAAAATACACATCGACAATTTCTTCCACACTATGTCTGATGTAGGCTATACTCCCTAAGATATTTTTACTCGTGGTTATACAGTTTTGTGTCTTGAAACCTTTATATGGTTGTAAACTCCCTTCATTTAATAATCTTCAAAAAATTATGAAGAAACATACTAACAGAACTAGATCTAGATGTATCACATTTGTCAAACTCAAGGTGGAACAAATTCTTTGAGTATGTTTTTAATTTTATTAATGATTTTTCAATAAAGGTAGCTTACAACCTTACTAATGGTTTAAAATGCGAAACTATATAACCACTAGTTAAAATGTCTCAAGGAGTTTAGCCTCTATCAACCTCAAGAACGGAAAAAATTGAACATCGTACAGTGATTAAATTCTTTTTTTAGATGTTTAACCACCAACAGAAATTCATCTAAAATTGTTAAAATCTTCACTTTCCACTATGAAAAAGCTTTGTGCAAGATGGGTGCCGCATTTGCTGACCATTGACCAAAAACGCGTTTGAATGCATATTTGTCGAAACAATGGATTGACGCCCTTAAAAGTGCACCAAAGAAGGCAAATACGGTTCCATCAGCAGGGAAGGTTATAGCAATAGTTTTTTGGGATTACGAAGGTGTTTTGTTGATCTGTTCTCTGTATATTTTTTGATCTTTTTAATAATTTGAGAATAGGAGTGGTTGATACCCTTACCAAGCGTTCAAGACGCTAAATTGTATAAGTGCTCGGTAAAGTATCTCAGAAAGTATAGAGTACATCAAGATCAAGGTGAAAGTGCTGTGTACAGTTTTATGACTAAATTTTTTAAATCAAGTCTTCTGCGTCTAAAATTTGAATCCAATAATAATTAGGCATCGACCTGTGAACTTATGTGTACCGCTATAAAATGAACACTTGCTGGATATTAGAATCATTTTGTGCAAACTATAATCTGTCCAATTTCAGCCAGCTGGTTTTGACAGTTACTATTAACTAGGATTACAGGTAAACATATTTATAATTAAAAAGTAAATTATTGAAATACCAGTACTAAATTTTTGAGAGGAAAGTACGCTTCCATACTGATTTTTTTAAAAAATCTCTGTCGATCTTGAAATAACACTCTATTGTGATGTGGTATTATTAAGTTATTTTCAAAATGTGGAATTTTTAGTTTAGTGCTGGGAATTTTGTGAACAATTCATCTTCTATAATATATATAAAATGCAACGTCTCTCTGTCTGTCCGTTAGTGCGCATATCATTCGAGAACCACTTATCCGATTTACGTGTTTTCTTTAATTCAGACATATCTTCTATGGCCAGGTTATACAATAATAATAAGAATAATATCGGTCAAAACGATGAAGACCGGGCAAAGGAAAATTGACCTGCCAAAAGTGTTGTGCCTGCGAGTAAGCCGACACCCACTAAGGTAGGAAAATCAAAGCAACGCATTAGTTGCACCACAGAAATCAACAAACACGTCATGCGTTGCTATAACAAGTTCATAAAACCTGACAAGGAAATCACTAAGACAAACATTACTCGCCGTCTGAACCCAACGAAATCAATTCCAAACACAACCGACACAGATGCGGAGCAAATACAACCACCAAAGTCAAACCAAGCCACGTATGTTTTGCAAGGACAACATGCAACTACCAAGGCTGGCAAACCAAGACAGCGGTTAAAATGGACAGATGAAATGAACAGAACAGTGATGCGGTGTTACTACACCGACACCAAACTCGAAACAATACATGGGGCTACAGACTGGAACTGCACAGGCTATTCTTGGCCCAATATCCACATTTGCAATTACTTGTTACAGAACAGAGAGTAATAGACCAAAAAAGAGTTATTACCAAGAACAATCGCCTCACACCTTTCGAATAACAAACCATCAAAAATGCAGTAGCTGCTGAACTGAACACAAACCAACCAAACAATAAAAACAATAGAGCAAATACCGAACCAACTTCACACACACAAACACCCAGCCAAACACAAAAATACACACAAGACCCAGCACCCAACAGAAGCATAACTCAAAATAATATTACAAGGCAAATAGCAAGTACCGCACGACACCATATCACAGACAACAAAATCAATCACTCATCGCCTTCAACAATATCTACACAACATCACTCCGAATCACCTCTCATACAAACACTCAAAGCAGAAAAGGAGTCACATTTAGCTGGATGGTCAGGCACCGACCCCTCAACAAAAAATCTCATCCCTCGTTTAATCTTCAAACAGAGCACACAAGTAATCCTCAACACAATAAACAAGCACATAATACCCCAGTACAAAACAGACTTAAGCACAAGCGAAGAGATTCACAGAATAATATACGCAGCAATCACCACTTTAACACAAAATAATCAAAAACTTCTGCAACGACATAGAAATCCCAACAGCAGAAAACCTAAATTGAAATGGCAAACAAGAACAGAAAACATGACCAACAACATCAAATGAGATCTAGGACACCTTACCCAGTTTATGAACGGGAACGCATCCAAACGTGTCACACAGGGTGTAGACAAGATCAAATCCAAATCTCCCAACCGAACACTGCCAGAAATCCTTGATACTTTAAAACAAAAACTATCCGTATATGCCGCAAGACTTAGTAGATACGAAGAATCAAATGAGAAGAATCGAAAAACAGTTCTACTGAAAAACTATGTATAACGAGCAGACATTAGTGACTGAACCACCAAACAAACAAGAATTCACAGATTATTGGAAAAGGATCTGGTTAGAACCCAAACTACACAATAATAACACCCCCTAGATCAAAGCAGAAGAAGACCAACATAAACATGTGTCAGAACAAGAAAATTCCATATTAACTATACAAGAAATTACAGAAACATTCAAACACACATACAACTGGAAATGCCCTGGAATAGACAATATACAAAACTTCTGGTACAAAGAGTTTACCACCACACACGAAGCACTCACAAACCAAATCAACAAAGCCATTCTACAACCACACATTCCCCACTTTCCTTACACAAGGAAACATATGTCAATCCCAAAAGCTCAGACACCGCAAACCCGTCAAACTACCGACCTATCACCTGTCTTCCAACGCTATACAAGATCATCACAGCCATAATTTCCAAGAAAATAGAACAACACCTAATAGACAACAATATTCTCACAGAAGAGCAGAAGGGGTGCAAGAAAAATAGCCGCAGCTGATCATCGGACAAACCAGAAAAGGTCTCAGAAACTTGCACACCGGTTACATAGGCTATAAAAAAGCCTTCGACTCCATACCCATTTTCACAAGATAATTGTGTCTGTATTAGTGACAAATTACTGTTTGCGTATGTTTAATTTCCAAAAGGGCATTTATAGCATAGTATTTATCAATAAATGTCACTAGGAATTTCCATAATTCCTAGAAGTTTGAAATGAGTTCTTACTTCAACTGGAATTCTCAGAAATCGCCTCGAAGCGATTATCATGCAAAACTTGGAAATTTGTTCTAATTGGTTTTTAATTTATGATTTCACCAAAAAGGCTTATCTACCATAAACAATTTTATGATGGACACTTGTTAAGAACAATTAAATTTCATAATAAAAGGGTTTAATTAGGTATTAAATTTTGGCAGTTATATTGAAATTTCTAGGTGGGCAAATATTTTCTGACGGCAGTGCATACATATACATATATATATATATATATATATATATATATATATATATATATATATATATATATATATATATATATATATATATGCATATGTGTATATATACATATATATATATATATATATATATATATATATATATATATATATATATATATATATATTACTGATTACTAGATAGTTTCTACGCTATAATTATTATACAATAAAACAAATAAATATTAAACAATACAAAAACAATAGCGATTCAAGAACAACGTGAATCGCTTTTTCCGCACACATGCCGCTCCTGGAGCGCTTTAGGGACTTCCCTGTAGCACGTGCGCTAAACCCATAAAAAAAAACAATGATTTGATTAGAACATGGTTTACAATTTGGGTCTTAAGATGACCTAACTAACTTAGCCTAGGTAAGAAGTTTATATAATGTTTTGAGAGAATTTAAGATATATCATGAACAGTAAACTTATATTTATATATATAATATAATAATAATAAGCGAGGGACCTACAGCCTTGGCCGCATCCCGCACTCCATGTCAGTCTTGGCCTCCCCTTTTTTCTTTTGTACCACGATACATATTGTAAAGCCTTCTTCGGCCAACGTTCTTCTCCCATGCGCATTACGTGCCCCTACCGTATTAACTGACGTGTTTCTATTCGGTCTATCACTGTCTCTATCATCTTTGCTCTTTGTCTAATTTCTTCATTGCGTATGTGATCTAATTTTAAGGCTCCACAAGATCGTCGTAAGTAGTCCATTTTAACCGCTTTTAGCTTATCTCTATCTCGAGTACTCATTTGCCAGCATTCTGAACCGTATGTCAGTATGGATTCAACGATTAATTTATACATCACTGTTTTTGTTTTTGATCTAATCTTCGGTGACTACAGTAGCGAGTTACGCATTTCTAAACATCTTCTCCATTGTGTTAATCTGTTCTGGATATCTCTGTCTGTGTTTCCTTTTTCTGATATTATGCTTCCTAAGTATTTAAATTGTTGATAATCTTTTATTGTTCCTTGTGGAAGTTAAATATCATTGACCTCACCCGCAACCTTCAGATATTCAGTTTTGTCTACACTGATGCTTAGATCCCAGTTCTTTAATTCATCTTGCTATGATTACCTGATCGGTCGCAAATAGGAGTGTAAATAGACAATCATTTTCAATTTCTATTCCCATGTACTTACATTTTTTCATTCAGGAATCCAGGAGCTTGAATAACGTAGGAGAAAGGCAGCATCCTTGTTTTAAGCCTTTAGTAATCTTGAACGACTCGGATATATTCCTTCCTATTTTAATAACTGCCTTTGCATCTTCATACATATTATATGCTCTTACATACAATCTACTCAGGTCATTTGCGTCTAGTATATCAAATAACTTTTTTAGGGGAACTGTATCGTAAGCCTTTTCAAAGTCGACGAATATAAGGTGGGTATTCAGATTTCTTGCTGCTCTTGTCTCTATTATTTGGTTAAGAGTGAACACATTTTCACTACAAGATCTGCCAGCACGAAAGCCACTCTGCTCCTCTATTTCCGTCAGTTTGCTTTCTATTCTTTCTTTCACAATTTTGCCATACAACCTTCCTACAGAGCTGGTTACACTAACACGCCTATAATTTCTGCACTGCCTTTTGTCGCCTTTCTTATAAATAGAACTGATGTATGCCAAATTCCATTCTTCAGGTACATTGTCTCCGAGTATTAAGCATCTATTCAAAAGGCACAGAAGCATTTCCAACAAAATATCTGGGGCATATTTCACCAACTCCATAGGAATGTCTGCTGGTTCAGATGCTTTCCTATTTTTCATCTTTCATCTTTCAAGCTCATGGACATTTCATTTTCTTCGTCTACCTTCTCTGGCTCTGGTCTAGTCTCTGGCTTTGAACATATATATATATATATATATATATATATATATATATATATATATATATATATATATATATATATTTATATGAATATATATATATATATATATATATATATATATATATATATATATATATTTATATGAATATATATATATATATATATATATATATATATATATATATATATATATATATATATATATATGATAATGATTATGTTCTTATGAGAATTTTCTGAAAAAAATGTGGAAAGAAGCCCACTTTTAATTCAACGGGTACTGGTAATGATGTCAGTGTCAATTGTGTTTATTATATTATATTTTCATGGCTCGAAGAACTATTACTTTCAGATATTCCTTGGTTACTGCGTGAGCTATTATAAAATCGTTTCATCTCACCAGGCTTTCCACTATATTTGATTAAAATTGCAATGCAGGAGAGCAGCAGAAATACTATACTTAATAGTGGTTGCAAATATTTGTCATAAATTGAATCGAAAAAATTAAAATTTAGATTATTGTTTTATATTAGTGAAAATTAATTTTGAGGGATTTCTAAGAGAGGGCGTAACTTGTATTATATCACATCGGAGCATACTGTCGCTATATGCATGGTGAAGCACCATTATTAGACTTTAATTTATAGTATATGTTAGTTTGTTGAAGTGTAAACAACATATTTTTTTAGCATTGAATATGTCGAATTATGTGCCAACAAAACACCATTTGTGGGAAGCGTTACTGAAAGTCATCGATTGCTGTCGGAAATCTATGGTGATTATATTCCAACCATAAAAACACCGGTACTGGTTTCGACGCTTTAGAAGTGGTGATTTCGACACGGACGACAAAGAACGTCCAGACCAGCCGAGAAAATTTAAAGATGAAGAATTGGAGGCATTACTCGATGAAGGCCCATGCCAAATGCAAAAAGAAGTTGCAGAATCTTTAAGAGTTTAACGCACAACCATTTCCAAACGTTTACATGCACTGGGAATGACTCAAAAGCAAGGGAATTGGGTGCTGTACGAATTGAAACCGAGAGACGTTGAAAGGCGATTTTCCACCTGTGAACAACTGCTTCAAGGGCACAATCGTAACTGATGATGAAAAATGGATACGCTATGATAATCTAAAGTGCAAAAAATCATGGGTGAAGCCAGGTGAACCATCAACATTCTCGCCGAAGCCGAATACTCATGGCTAAAAGCTTGTACTGTGTATCTGGTGGGATCAGCTGGGTGTAGTGTATTATGAGCTGTTCCAATCCAACGAAACTATTATTCGGGAACGTTACCGATAACAATTGATGCAATTGAGCCGAGTGTTGAAGAAAAAACGACTGCAATATGCCACAAGACATGACAAAGTGATTTTTCAATATGACAACGCTCGGCCACATGTTACAAAACCTGGCAAAAAAACGCTAGAAGCGTTTGAATGGGATGTCCTACCTCCCCGCCGTACTCACCAGATATTACTCCTTCTAATTATCACTTGTTCCGATCGACGACGCACAGTCTGTCTGAACAGTGCTTCCATTTTTATGAGGATACCAAAAAATGGGTCGATACGTGGATAGCCTCAAAAGATGAGTCATTCTTTCAACGTGGTATTCATATCCTGCAAGAAAGATGGGAGAAAGTAGTGGCTTGCGATGGACAATACTTTGAATAATCAATTTGTAACCATTTTTCTATAATAAAGCGATATTTTTACCGAAAAATCCCACAAAATTAATTCACATACCCAATAACAGCTGGTAAATGCGGGAGAAGATGCATGCATACGGTGCCAAGCCGCCGGCCTTAGCTAGTTTAAAATACGAGGGTGGATTCATAAATCATCTTTTCATATGTCTTCATTTTATAACCAAAGAACAACAGGAGATCTTTTAACTTATGTAATATATGTTTGGAACAACGCAATTTAGAGAATCTCGAGCGGTTGCATTTGATATATCCAAGGCCTTCGAACGTATTTGGCATGGTGGATTGTTGACCAAGCTACGCTCTTATGGTACGTCTGAAAAATTCTGATTATGGCTCTCGTGTTTCCTCAGAAAGCGTTCTTTATGGGTAGCAGTTCACTGATTTCTTTCTAACATTTTCATTATTCACGTCGGTATGCCCCATGGCGTCATACTGTCTCCTACTCTCTTTCTTATTTACAGTAATGATCTGCTTGAAATGACCAGGAATCTTATCTACAGCTTTGCAGAATTTCCTCATTCACTTTGTGTGCTCGAACCTATCTTGGGGTGACAGTAACCAAGTAGAATTTAACGCTACAAAGACCCAGGCGGCAATTTTTTACAAAAAAAAGTTAAGGTTGTTGAACCCGACAAAGTTATGTTGGGACACTCCATTCCTCTAGTATCGTCACTCAATTTGCTGGGCATTAATTTGATAACAAATATTTCTTGGCATGAAAATGTTGCAAGCAGAGCAAAGAGAGTTTCTCAAAAACTAGGAATATTATTTCGAACTAGAATTACACTTTTAAACTGTTAATTCTATACAAAGATCAAATTCCACCAACGATGGAATGAATTCTGCTACCATGTTTGGGGCTCTCTTCTCAAATATACACTTCATTTGTTGGATTCTATTCAAAAGAGAGCTGTACGCCTGATCGAAGACCCAGAACTGACCAGCAACATTGATTCCTTGAAACACCGAAGAACGTTGGCGACTTAAGTCTATTCTACAAGTATTTCTATGGAAAGTGTTCGATGGATGTAGCCCGTTTAATTCCTTCCAAAACAGTATGGTATATGCTAAGAATACCCGTAGCGCTAATGCTTCACATCCGTATGAAGTGCAGCTTGTCTCTATTTCAAGACGTCTTTTATCGGGAGAATCTCATCCCTTTGGAATGATTTGGTCAGGACTGTATTTCCCAACGAGTACAATTTACAGCGAATACAGCGCTGTAGGGATTTGAGATGTAAGGAGCAGTTGTTTGTTGGCATCAGTATGTGATCAGTGTTACAGCTTGTCCCAAAATATAAGATCTTGATTTTCGCCGTTTTAAGTGGGCAATATAAAAATTCTGACCTTTTGTTTATGATAGGTAGATAGACTTAAGAATTTTATTCATTATTGCAAATAAATAAAATTATAAGTGTTTTTGGAGATGTTTATTTATAGATGCATGTAAAAACAAATGGATAAGAAGTACAAATATATAGTTTGAATGAATAGGGTTTACAAGAGGGGACATATTGTATAAATAAAAATATATTTTAACTTAAGCCTAATTCGGTTTCACTATCACTGTCATCAGCTGAGGTAATTATCAGTGGTTTTATTTTATTTACATAAATATATGAATCTTCAACTTTAACAACGTGCTGAATGAAATTCTTCCAGCTTTCACAAGGTATATCATTTATAACTTTTTTTACTAATTCAACCACTGACACGCTTAAAGTAGGAGAAACATTTTGTGCCCTTATTTTTGATTTAACTTGATGCCAAATATGTTCAATTGGATTAAACACACAATAATACGGAGGAAGCCGCAAAACAGTGTGTCCCATTTTTTCAGCCATACTATCACAAACATATTTCTTTTTCAATTTATAGTCTTTCAAAACGTCCAAAAGATCACTTTTTAACTTTTATAACTAAAGTCAAAATAAATGATATTTTCTAACGTATATTCATGTATTAGGAACCTTATGTAGTAGGCGACTATAGTAACTTGCATTGTCCATAACTATAACACTCTGTTCGGGAACATTTGGTAAAAAGGAATTTTGAAACTAATTTTCAAAAAGTTCTGCGATCGTGTCTTCGTGATAGTTCAAACTAGAATCGTTTATGTTTTTTGCAGATAATAGTAGACAATTTGAAACCCAGCCCTTTTCAGATCCAGCATGAGAAATGTTTATTCGTTTACCTTGATTTGAAGGTGCGTTAGTCTGATATTTTGTACTGCTGTCAACCCACTCTTTTTGCACAGTGTCATGGGTTTCGAACCATGTTTCGTCAAGGTAAATTATTGGCCAATTCTCTGATCGATACTTTTTAATTTCTTGTAAATAAGTATGTCGCATGATCTTTGTGACTCAATCACTACTTGCCTTTTGTTGATTTTCCGGAACGTGAATCCCATTCTTAAGAGAATTCTGTGAAGGGTTGATCGGCCACAAAGAATATTGGTCCCGTCCTGCACCAGTCTTAATGTTATTTTGTCTAGTGTCGGCGCCAACTGCTCCTCATACATACAATATATTTTTCTCCTGATGACGTCTTTTTCACAATCGTCTACATGATGCATTTGAAAATCTTTCCGTTTTTTCCTGTTCCTGAGTGATGGTTTTCCTACAATACCCTTAATCGTAGAAATTGGGGTTTTTGTTAGTTCACTAGTTTCTTGCAAAGCACTTTGTTTATTCAAATTTCTTTTTACCAAACTGTCGTAAACATTTTTAACTATTTGTTTAGCGTCAAGTGCCACTTGCAATTTTCCCATGGACGCCACATAATAAAAATAGAATCGTTACGTTGCAAGTTGTAAGTTAAACTAAAAATAAAAATAATAAAAAGTATCTTTTGAATCTTAATGGGGACCTGTGGTCATTAGGCCTATATTATCAAATACTTAAAGGGCTCCAAACCGGGTTGCCGGTAGTAAATATATAGGTGAAAATAGATTCAATATGAATGCAGGTGCAAGTGAGGGCGGTATACAAAACAGGTAAAATAAAAATACGTTTATCGTAATACCTGGTAACTATGAACAAAACCTTAATAGGGTCGTTTATTGCCCCATTGACAAAGCAAAAAGGCAGGATCTTATATCTTGGGATTTACCATACATGTTTCATAGCAATGAGTAAAGTCTAGTATCAGGTCAGTCAATAGTTTTTAAAAGCGACACCTGTGGAGTATCCCTGAACCAAATATTGAACACCATTTTGAAGCTTCATCTGTCATATGATCACACCCTAAATTTCAAGTCGATCTGTCTAGTAGCTCATTGTTTATCAGCTGGTTAAAGTAGACGTGTTTGAGTAGTTTTTTAAAAATGGAAAAATCGAATATCGTGCAGTGATAAAATTCTTTGTTTTGGAAGGTTTATTACCAACTGAATTTCCTGGAAAGTTAGTGAAAGTGTTAAAGGAATTTGCTCCTTCATTTTCAACTGTTCGTAGATGGACTCTAGAGTTTAAACGTGGTAGTATAAGCGTCAATGATGATCCATGTTCAGGGCGTCCAAAAACTGCAACAACTGAAGAAACTGTTGTGCAAGTACAAGATATGGTAATGGAAGACCATCGATTAACCGTGGATGATTTAGCTGAGGCTATAGGCATCTCACATGGATCAGTACATGAGATCTTATCTACTGTTTTGAGTATGAGAAAACTTTACTAACATCGGAACAAAAACGCACTCGATAGAAACTTTCTAAACAATATTTGGCTCGTTTCACAAAGAATAAAACTGATTTTGTGCATCGATTTGTAACTATCGATGAGACTTGGGTTTACCAGTGTGATCCTGAACTGCGACAACAAATTGCACAGCGGACTGAGCCCGGTTGTTCAGCGCCAAAGTAGTCAAAGTCGTCCAAAAACATTATGGTATCAGTTTTCTGGGATTCAAAAGGAATGTTTTTAATTGAGTATCTTCAAACCGGTAAAACAATCACAGGAGAGTATTATTGCAGCCTTTTGGACGAGCTGGATGAGAAAAGTCGTGAGAAAAGATCCGGTTGGCAGAAGAAGAAAATCGTCTTTCATCATGACAATGTACCTGCTGCAGAGGTGCTTTGACAACTACAGAACTGGTCGGATTAAAATATAAATTATTAGAACATCTACCCTATTCGACAGATCTGGCTCCGTCTGATTTCCATCAGTTTCCAAACCTCAAAACATTTCTACGTGAGAAGCGTTTTTCAACAAAAGATGAGGTGATAGCATCCGTAAATGGGTATTTTAAAGAATAAATGGGAAAATCGCTGGAAAAAATATATTGAGCTTAAGGGAGATTATACTGAAGTATAAATATATTTCGACTCATTAATTCATCTTGTTTCATTTCCGCTTTCAAAGCTTATTGATTGACAGTGGCAGACTATTTATATTTAAAAAAGTGGACTGCGGGCCAGATAGAAACTCAACTGAGGAAAGTTCATACTCAAGACTATTTATTAGTGGATAAATAAAACATCTAAACGTGGCTGTACGAACACTGGAGATGCTGCAAGTTCAGGACGCCCGAATAAGGTTTCTTTTAAAGAAAAGGGTCATAAAATGCACGATATTGCGATGGAAGATCATTGCATTAACTCCAGACAAAAAACGCACGAAAAAGGAGATATCACAACTGTGTTTGAAAAAAATTGTAGCGTAAATCCAAATTTATAATCAATGTATCTTCCAGCTACAACGTATGGAGCCGAGACATGAGTTTTAACTAAAAGAACAATAGAAAAACTACAAGTTCACCAACGAGCAATGGAAAGGGGGATGTTAAATGTTACTTTGAAGGACAAGAAAATTAACAAATGGATTAGACAACAAACAAAAGTGGATGATATGACCAAACGGATAACATCTCTGAAATGGAGCTGGACCGGCCATGTGGCGAGAGCGACATATAAGTGGAGAGATCACTAGGTGGAGACCATGGGGTGAAAAACGAAGCATCGGAAGACTCCAGCAGAGATGGGGCGACGATCTGAAGAGAATTGGAGGGCTTAACTGGTATCAACAAGCACAACATAGAGAAAAATGGGAAGATTTGAGAGAGGCCTATACCCGACGGTGGGTAAAAAACGGCTAAAGGAAGAAGAAGAAGACGAATCCGAAGGCTGGCTATATTTTTCCCCAACAAAGAGCAACGTTTAATCGTTATACAAATGGAGAAAATGTCATGAAAATGTTACACAAATCTTGTGAGAGTTACTACTAGTTAAAAATCATATGGTTTTTTGTTTGTGCTGTCATCTCTCAGAAAGGATTACAATGGTCAGCCGGTATGAACACAATCATTTTTGTTCATTCTCTTTAGTCTTTGTATTTCTTGATTTGGTTATTGATATCGCTCGCTATCTTCAATAACATACGAGTTATACTTATAACTATAAAAAAAGTTTCGTAGACAAGCCTTTCAGTATTATAGACCATTACTTATTTTCTAACTTCTTCGAAAAAGTTTGAATACGTCAGTTGAAGAAAGAACGGTATGCACTTTATGAATATGTTTCTTTAAGTTTCCTTTCACCTTAAATTTGTAAAGACAGAGGGCGCAAGTGAATTGTGGTTCTTGTCCGCACTCACATTTTCTGTGTCCATGACGCATGTACTTTTTGCCGCATTTCTCACAAGAAAACTTTTCACCACAAAAAGTTTTATAGGCGGGAAATGTCATGGTAACTTCTCTTTTAGGACTCGCAGGGTATCATCTAGACTGACTGTTTGAAAAGTGTAAAACAGTGACTTTTATTAAGCCACGTTCTTAGACCCCTTGCGTAGTGAGTTGAAGCGAAAGCGATCATGATTAGTGCGAAAAAAAGTGCTTCTTCACCAGGACATTGCACGTGCTCACACATCGGCCATTACAATGGCAAAAGTGCACGAGTTGGGCTTCGAAATAGTTCTCCACCCAACCTATTCCCAAGATTTAGCCCTAAGTGACTTTTTTTGTTTCCTAACCTCAAAAATTGGCTTAGAGGCACAACATTTTGATCTAATGAAGAGGTTGTCCATGCTGTTAAGGTTTTTTCCGGGGAATTTAAAAAATTGGAATCTCGATGGACCAAATGTATTGTGCTCAATTTTTTTTATGGGTCTAGCACACGTGCTACAGGGAAGTCCCTAAAGCGCTGCAGGAGCGATACGTGTGCGGAGAGAGTGATTCACGTTGTTCTTGAATCGCTGTAAATTGTACTTGGTGGGAAACACAGTCCCGGGCAAATTATTCCAAAGGGATGATGTTCTCCATATAAAAGACTGCTTGAAAAGCGTTGTACGAGGAGTAATAAGCTGCACCTCATATAGATGTGAAGTATTAACGCGACGTATACTTCTAACATGCACCGCTCTGGGAGGAATTAAGCGGGCCACATCCTTCGAACACTTTCCATGAAAATACTTGTAGAATAGGCTCAAGTTGCCAACTGTTCTTCGATGTTCCAGCGAATCAAGGTCGCCGGTCAGTTCCGGGTCTCCAGTAAGACGAACAGCTCTTCTCTGAATAGAATCCAACAAATGCAGTGGAAGGTTGGGGAGCGGAGCTCCAAACATGAGAGCAGTATTCCATAGTTGGTCGAATTTGAGAAAGAGAGTATTGGGGTACACCGGCGTTGATAGCGAAGGTGTTAGAAAGAAATCCGTCGACTGCCACTCGTAAAGAACGCTCTCTGAGGAAACATGAGAGCCACAAACAGAACTTTTGAGACATACCATAAGAACGTCTTGGATATGTCAAGAGTAACCGCTCGAGATTCTCCAAAGTGTTCAATTGCGTTGTTTCAAACATGTGTTACATAAGTCAGAAGATCTCCTGTTGATCTATTTTTACGAAAGCCATATTGGTGATCACTAATAATGTTGAATCCTTCAAGATATTTTAGAAGATGCTGATTGATAGCCTTTTCCGTGACTTTCAATGGACATTATGTAGAGAAATAAATTTTTATTTTTGCAAAAAATGTTATTGGCTTTGACTTTTATAAGACTTTTCAATCCACCCTCGTAAAGTTGGCTATAACATCCAGTGCAACCGGACGTACAAAGAATGGTACTTCGCGACATTGTTAGATAATAACTGTAATATTACGAGGTAATATATCTATTGAAGGATTAATTAAAATAGAAAGTGATTAATTGTTTTGGCATTCTCTTCCTAAGAGCAAAAATTTTATTGTTATAGAATTGTATTTTAATGATATGTAAAACCGCAACCTTCACATAACATATGTGTCTATTATCGCATATTGAACAGCTTGGTGATCAGATGAATTGAAACACAGGTAATTATAAAACAAAAAGTAGGTGTATGCTTTTAAGTTATTAACTATACCAATGTTAACGAGCTCTTTTATATAGGTAAAGTCCCCAGGTACAAAAAAAGACAGTGTATTGTCATAGGGTTGTTAGGGATATGAGATTTCGGATCTGGATATGGATATGGATATATTAGCAGTCTTTTATCGGTTTCGGTTATGGATGTGGATATGAAATTATTTCGGAAATTCTACAGTTTCGGATAGATTAAGTTATGGATATCTTTATCTGGGGGCACGGCAGTGCCCCCGCCAAGTCGAGCAGAAAGCACAGCCGTACCACCCTTTTCTCGAAGCCACTAACGGCACTTTCGACCCCCCGGTAATTTCGTTTAGGATAAAGCTAGAAGCCTGAATTTTCAGTGACCAAGAGATATACTAGCTATATTTCTAAATTACCTACGATTTATACCTTATGGTTTACGAACTATCGCCAGTCAAAGTTCTTTAATTTTGTCACTGACACACTCACCGATCATCAAAATTCTAAGGTACTTCTAGCAGACACACAAACTTCAAATTTTGAATTTAGTTAGTGTTTAGCCTATAAAGGAAGGAAAAACTGAAACATCCCGAAATTTCAGTCCCGTTTTCTAAATTGTACAATCCCTTAAGCCAAAAAAGAGAGTCAACTTCTGAATGAGAGATAATAAGCTGTAAATTTGTATGAACCTTTATTTTGGTATCCTAAACGTTGTCTCGAAACTCTCATAAAATCTTGTGTCCGCGTCTTAAGATAATCAAGGTCAAAGGTCACAAAAATCGGTTTTTTGCAAATATCTCGCTTTCTATGGATTCAATGATATTTGTATTTATTATGAAAATTATAGAGCATAAAATTTTCTACAAATTTTGTTCTAAACATTTTTTTATACGCTTAACCGTTTTTGAGATAGACCACGGGGAGCGCGCAGCGCTCAGCCACACATAGCATAATGCAAGGTCAACCGTGAGTCCCGGTAAATAATACGTCGTATAAAGTTAATTAATCACTAAAAAATCCATAATTATGAATGATTTGTATTATTTATTAATTAATATATTATATTTAATAATATTTTTCATTGATCAAATATATTCGTTAAATAATACTTACCTACTTAGTGTAATTAAAAAATTGTTAAGTGAAACACTTTAAGTATGTTTTAATTACAAAAAAGTATGAAGATGATGCTTCCATAACAGCAGGGCTAGAAGAGAATATAGTTATTAAAATAAGAGTAAAAGTCATGTTAAGACGAAATATTGACGTGGGTCTTGGCTTAGTCAACGGTTCTATCGGTATAGTACAAGGAGTAAAGGTTGATCCTGAAAATACAAATAAAATAAAAAAAATACATATTACATTTAATAATGAACATCTTTATGAGCTTGGTCCAGTCAAAACTAAATTTGAAATTAATAATAGAGCTTATGTTCATCGCGAACAGTTTCCGATATGTATAGCCTATGCCATTACCATACACAAAAGTTAGGGGCTAAGTCTAAATAGTGCACTGATGGCTATCGGTTCTTCAGTGTTCACATGCGGTCAAGCATACGTGGCAATTTCGAGAGTGACAAGTCTGGGCGGATTACATCTAATTAATGTCGACTTCGGTAGTATCAAAACTCAGCAATCGTTGAATATAATTGACTTAGAAGCACTTATCGTCCAGACTTGTCAAAAATTGTTATATCATAGCCTTTGAAAAAAACCAATAGAGAGAGGGAGTGGGCTTTAAGAAAATCCATAGCAGACGTACAAGAAATATTACCCGAGAAGAAAAAAAAAGAGGACTACCTACAAAAAGAAATGAGATCCCATCAAAAACATAAAATTTAAAAAAATGCCAAGTCTCGCAACGTAGTCCTTCCACCACAAAAAGTTGTGAGATCTCATGTAAAACCAAGTCAGTTATATAGTTAGTATCTATGGAAGCACCTATTCAACAACTTTGTCATAAATCGTTATCTATTTAGTTACCTACCAACATTTATAGTGACCGTATCAGTATTAGACATCTTTATTTTTAGAATAAATATAATGACTTGGCAATCGCACATAAGAATAATCTACTATTTAAAATACTTTATTCTTAAGTGCACTGTTTAGACTTACTTAGCAATCGAATAGTAAATTTACCTTTAAAAGTGTCCAATTTGGACCACCCTGTACATGTTGAGTGGCTGAGGAAGTCTATTGGTTTATTTAGGCGGACAAAACTGTCCATTTTACTTTTAATTTTATGCTTTATTTGTTTCAAATTTACAGTTACTTAAATTTTAAAAATTAATTTTTCTTGAGTTTTACCATATTTTCCGTAACGAAGATCATTTTTATTAGTGTTCCGTACGGAACACTTATAAGATCACTTCGGTGTCTGTCTGTGTGTCTGTCTGTCTGTCTGTCACACCCGATTTTTTCCGAAACTATTTGACATAGAAAGGTGAAATTTGGTAATAATATAGGAATTGGCCTCATCAGAGCCATGTAGTTTTGAGAATTAAATTTTGACATAAGGGGTTAGTTTTGGGGGATGAAGTCGGAAGTGAAAAAAAAAAAATTTTTTACTAGGTCATCGAGTGTGGTGTCAAATGAAAGCTTGTGAAAACACGAGTAAAAAATATATATATAATATTATACTTGCGCGCACTTTTCTTTGTATTATTTTTAAAAATTCGGGAAAAATCGCTGTCCCGGGCCTTATCTCGAAAAGTACTTATCAAAAAATTTCGAAAAAATTCTGGAATATTCTCCACGGGGTGTAGATTGAACGAAAATTATCACGAGTGCATTACCTTTAATAATTTATTTGTTATATAAAAAAAAACAAAATTTCAAGGTCAATTTTCAGTAAAGATTGGAAACAAACTTTGTTGAAAACTCATTTGGGGTGTGTTTTGTGAAGTCACTGATCATTTTATACCACCCTAACAAAACTTTTTATTTTAAAAACAATCAACGTACGGAACACTAATTGTGCAAGTTCAACTTGCACTTGACCGGTTTTTTTTTTTTATTAGTTATAAAATGATTATCATATGTCTTACAAGGACAGGCCAGCGATTTGGATGAAACTTGGTGGAGAGTTAGGTTTCACCAATATATTAAGAATCCCGTTTTATGTTTTATTGCATCGGATTTTTTTAAAGAAAATTAATTTTATTTGGCTTAATAATGTTTTGAAAAAGTAGTAATATTTCTATTAAATAAAAAATACATAATTTATTATTTTTATTATTATTATTTTATTTAACTAGTTCAACTTAACATTATTATTTTTTGCAGTAACTTTATAATTTTTATTAATTTAATTATTATATCTTTATATAAAATTTACATTTACAGCTATTTGAGAGTTTTCCTACTTAACAAAAAAAGAAAATGCATTTTTTGTTTACAGAATCGGACTGTTACAAAAGAACTATTTTTTGCTCGATTTTTTGCAAAACGTGTACTATTAATATGTATTATATAGTCAATATGGTCTTAAGAGCACTAGAACTATATCTAGTTATATATCTAAGGCCACCGTTTCTGATTGGATGAATGTCGCTGAGTAACTAGGCGTATAAGTAAAGTAGAAGCAATAGCATTAAAAAATTTAGTTATAAAGCAACATTATACTAGTTACTCTACTTTAAAGATATAAAAACAAAATTGATGAAAATAAAACGGTGGAAAAATTATGTTTTTAAATGTAGTAATTATGAAATAATAGAAATTAAATAAATACCTTAATAAAATTATTTACAAATTGTACAAGAAATTACTTAATAATAATTAAAAACCGGTCAAGTGCAAGTTGAACTTGCACAATTAGTGTTCCGTACGTTGATTGTTTTTAAAACAAAAAATTTTGTTAGGGTGGTATAAAATGACCAGTGACTTCACAAAACACACCCCAAATGAGTTTTCAACAAAGTTTGTTTCCAATTTTTACTGAAAACTGGTGACCTTGAAATTTTGGTTTTTTTATATACCAGATAAATTATTAAATATAATGATAATTTTCGTTCAATCTATACCACGTGGAGAATATTCCAGGATTTTTTCAAAATTTTTTGATCAGTACTTTTCGAGATAAGGTAGGGGACAGCGATTTTTCACGATTTTTTAAAAGTAATACGAAGAAAAGTGTGCGCAAGTATTACATTATATATATATTTTTTACTCGTGTTTTCACAAGCTTTCATTTGACACCACACTCGATGACCTAGTAAAAAAATTTTTTTTTCACTTCCGATTTTACCCCTCAAAACGATTCCCTTAAGTCAAAATTTATGTTACGGTGATATAAAATGATCAGTGACTTCACAAAACACATAGGTTTTCAACAAACTTTATTTCCAATCTTTACTGAAAATTGATGACCTTGAAATCTCTGTTTTTTTTATATACCAAATAAATTATTACAGATAATGCACTCGTGATAATTTTCGTTCAATCGACACCCCGTGGAGAATATTCCAGAATTTTTCCAAAATTTTTTGATAAGTACTTTCCGAGATAAGGCGGGTGGACAGCGATTTTTTTCGCGATTTTTTAAAAATAATACAAAGAAAAGTGCGCGCAAGTATTACATTACATATATATTTTTTACTCGTGTTTCCACAAGCTTTCATTTGACACCACACTCGATTACCTAGTAAAAAAAATTTTTTTTCACTTCCGATTTCACCCCCCAAAACTAACCCCTTAAGTCAAAATTTAACTTTCAAAACTACATAGCTCTGATAAGGTCACCAATTTCTAAATTACTACCAAATTTCAACTTTCTATGACAAATAGTTTCGGAGAAAATCGGGGTGTGACAGACGGACAGACGGACAGACAGACAGACACCGAAGTGATCTTATAAGTGTTCCGTACGGAACACTAAAAATGAGTCTATACGCATAGATCGGCAATAAATTATGGTTTACTTCCGCGTAAAGGTTCAAATTATTTGCTGAGACTTATGCTAACAAGGGGAGGAATGAGGATTTGGATCACCAATTTAACAATTTAACTCAGCCACTCAAATATTTGGGAGTGACGCTGTATTGGGATGGGAAGAAGGAAATGGAAGTAAAGGAAAGATTAATAATAGCAAACAAGTTGTTCTATAGCAATAAGAAATTGTTAAGTAGTAAGATAATAGGAAGACACAGTAAGATGAGGATATACAAGACAATAATATTCCCAAAACTAATGTATGCTACCGAAGTTATAAGCATGACAAGGAAAAAAGAGAAAGATATGAGAAGAATTGAACGAAAGATATTAAGAGCGATCCTAGGGCCAATAAGAATATGTGAAGGAGTCTATAGAAGGAGGATTAATCAAGAAATTTTGGAAGAACTGGAGGAGGATATAGTCAAAAAAATAAAACAGAAGAGATTTAATTGGCTAGGGCACACATGGAGAGCAGGCCCAGGAGCACCAATATACGAAATACTTCAATGGGAACCGGGACGTAGAAGGAGAGGTAGACCGAGAATAGGATGGCTGCAGCAAGTCAAGGAAGACATGGAGGCGGCAGGGATTTCGAACTGGAAGGAGAAGACGTCTAACAGAAAACTTTGGAAACATCTAAGCAGAGAAATATAACAACAAGGAAAACGGGTCTGATCAACCCATAAACTAGATCTAGAGAACCCAAAGGATGGCCCTACCCCAAGAGGGGTGTTTTCAGGACATTTATTATTTATTATTATTATAACTCAGCCACTCAACATGTACAGTAACCTACACATAATAATTAAAAATAAGCTTGGGTATTATATTATAAAACTTAAGGAAAAATAACAAATAAACTAAGGAACATTTTCTAATACTGTAGGTAAGGTAATAGTACACTGAAAAAAAATTGTTCAGATCGTCAGAATTCAAATGACATTCATAGCCCCTTAAATTTTTCGTTTTTTTTTATCTTGAATCAAAATCTGTCAGAATTTTAGTTTATCTTCCATAAATTTATGATAAAATTGCAAAAATATGCTAAAAAACTGAAATACGCGCCAAATCTCCCATTTTTGAGGGTGTCGCACATTGGGATCGAATGCCGAACAGGTGGCCATAAGTTCCTAAAATGAATGTTCGATTGAGGGACTTTTCAGGCTCTAGGTATGTGGGTTAGTACCTGTGCTATTCGAAACGACCGGTTATAATAATCAAGTGTGCACACGTGGTTCTTAACACCTATTGTTGTTAGAGCGTCGAGCAGGCCAGATTCTGAGCTTGTTCTGTTTGAGTTAGACAGGCAAATTCAATTGCGCTCAAATGTTTTGTATTTGAAGATAACTTAATTTCGTGAAATGGACGAATAAAAGTGAGCACATTTAAACGATATAAATTGATTACAACACAATTTGATTATCATTTAATTATTGTAACGTTTAAAATATCACTCTTTTAGAACTTTTACTTTCAAACGTCAAAAATAAAATATACGTAAGTTAAAAGTCCCAGGACATCTCACTGTCAAACCAATTTTATCGTGTTTTCTAACTATTTTTTTAATAATATAGAAGCAAAATCAGTTGCACATTATTTTAAAATAAATTTTATCTAAAAAAGATAAACCGAAACAGGGACGCGGAAGTACAAATGACGGAAATACTGCGCGTCGTTTCTTCGAAAATTCGACAATTACGGCAACAATAACTGGACTAGACCAGATGTTAATTAAGAGAGATTTTACGTTGTATTACAAATTACTACTTGCGGCTTCAATACTGATGTTCCGAGATATGACGGATACTGTCTAGAAACAGCTCGTTTATATGTTTATATCCCTGGTTTTACATGCCAATGACAGTTCACAAGATTTTGAATCACAGCGGACGCATTAATCAAGCTTCGATTTTACCAATCGGAAAAATGTCTGAAGAGGCCCAAGAATCTTGTAACAAATTTATAAAAAAATATCGGCGCGAAAATATAATCGTGTTAAGAATATGGAAGATGTAAATTCAGAGGCTTTTGGTATCATCAGATCCTCTAATATCAAGCCTGCAGAAATTACCAGCGAAAAAATTGAAAACGTTGGACTCTGAAGCTGTACAACTGCTAAAAGCTCCCAGTTCTGAGATTCAGAGCAGTGATGATGAGTCAACATTTTCATCAGATGAAGAATACTGATGTTTTCTTGTAATAACATTTTTATATAGTTTACAATTGTCATTATATATTAATAACAAACAGTTTCACTTTAAAACATTAATTTATTTTTTTCAAACCGCCATATTGGATCCTCCATTTTGTTTTTTTACTTTTTTAATTTCAGATCGACATCGAAAAGCCTTATAGTCGAAATTTCATGAAAATATGACAAAAATTATCATTTTTGTCCGCATATCAGATCCGCCATTTTGTTTTTTACATTTTTAATTTCAGATTCTTCATCAGCAACATCGACGAGCCCTATAGTCGAAATTTCATGAAAATATTTTTATCAATTTTATCCGCCATATTGGAGCCGCCATTTTTTTATTTGCATTTTTATGTTAGATTCTTAATCAGCGACCTCAAAAAATCAGATATGCAAATTTTCATGTAATTCGAATAACACCTTCATATTTTGGCCACCTTTTCGGGTTTTGGTCCCAATGTGTGTCGCCTCAATTTTTCAGCAGTCGCAAAATTTTTTTCCTAATGTACTCTTTGACATGAGTATTTTTTTTTAGGTAACAGTATCCGACGATTTCTGTTTTTGACCTGTTTTGGTTGTATTCTGACTGGATTATTAGGCGGTCTCATTCTTTTTGTTTAGCATTAGAATCATCCCAGTGACTTTCATTATTTATCGAATCTATTATTGAGATTTGTTTTTTAGCCTCTTGTCAAGGTGACGGCTGTTTGGACTTATGTGTTTTCTGTGGATTACACTGGTCAACAAAAAAAAGAAAATTGCTTGTTTCCTGTGATTTTTTTGTTTCTATCTCAAACTGACGCGTATTTTTTAAATATGGCAACAATTTTTCTCTAACAGCTTTTGTTTTTGAGTTATAGCTAACTACCCTTATTTACTATTTTTACTTAGATTTTCGTTTTTTATTGGACACTAAAATATATTTTGTTGTTGTTTTAGATATGGCTTCGTCAAGAAGATGTTGTGTGCTTAATCCCGATTGTATTTGCCATATTTGTGGTGAATATATATTTGCAAAATATGGAAAACGGACTATGTGAAAACTGCGTATCATCAATACTTTAAAATAAAATTGTGTAATCAGGACAAGCCATGGGTTCCTCATACTGTATGCCAGAAATGTGTGGTATGTCTACGGTTATGGTCCAGTGGAAAAAGAGATGCAATAATGTTCGTAACACCCATGATTTGGCGAGAACCTCGAAACCATCATGACGATTGCTACTTCTGCGTTGTGATAATAAACGGAATTAACCCTGGAAATCGAAGTAAGTGGTCATATCCTAACTTATCTTCTGGTCAACGACCTCAATTAAAATCACAAGAGGTACAACCCAGCACGTCTAAATCTTCTGATGATCCAAATCTCTGTGAACTCGAACGAAATACATCAAGTGAAGGCTGTGATTCAGACTACAAATGTAGCTTTTCAGAACCTCAACCATTTAATCAGAAAGAACTAAATGACTTAGTAAGAGATCTGAACTTACCAAAAGAAGCTTCTGAAATTTTAGCATCTCGTTTAAAAGAAAAAAATTTGCTTACTCCGGAAATCAACATTACATTTTATCGTACCCGAGAAAAAAATCTGTTACCGTATTTTTCTCAAGAGAAGGATTTAGTTTTTTGTAACGATGTTGGTGGTATTTTGCAGCAGATGGGATTAAAATAGTACCAACCTAGTGATTGGCGTCTTTTCATAGACAGCAGCAAAAGAAGTTTAAAGTGTGTTTTGCTTCATAACGGTAGCAAGTACGGATCGATACCTATTACACATTCGACGACTTTAAAAGAAGAATACGTAAATGTTTCTAAGGTTATGGAAAAAAATTAAGTATCAAGACCACAAATGGGTCATTTGTGTTGATCTGAAAATGGTTAACTTTCTTTTAGGTCAACAAGGGGATACACAAAGTTCCCTTGTTTCATGTGTCTCTGGGATAGTCGTGACAAACAACACCATTGGTCACCAAAAGTTTGGCCACTGCGGGAAGAGCTAAAAGTTGGTACAAAAAATGTTATAAACGTGCCTTTAGTTAGCCGAGACCGCATCATACTTCCACCACTTCATATTAAACTCGGCATAATGAAACAGTTTGTGAAGGCGCTTGACAAAAGTGGCGAATGTTTTAATTTTCTTTCACGCAAGTTTCCAGGATTAAGTTCAGAAAAATTGAAAGCTGGTATTTTTGATAGGCCACAGATTAGGCAACTCGTGAAAGATCCTAATTTTGTCAAATCAATGACTGAAGTCGAATCCAAAGCTTGGAATTCATTTGTTTTGGTTATGAGTAGCTTCCTAGGCAAAAAGAAATCTGACGACCATGTCGAGCTTGTTGAGTGCATGCTATCGAACTTGCAAGAGCTAGGGTGCAACATGAGCATAAAAATCCACTTCCTGCACTCGCATTTAGACCGATTTCCACAAAATCTGGGTGATTTTAGTGAGGAGCAGGGTGAAAGATTTCTTCAGGATCTTCGGACAATGGAAGAGCGTTATCAGGGGCGGTGGGACTCACATATGATGGCAGACTACTGCTGGAGTTTGCAACGAGATCTACCTAAAGTCGTTCATTCAAGGAAATCTTATAAAAGATCATTTGCTAGTGTTCAATAGAAATTTTGTTAACATAATGTATTATTTTTTTGTATTTTTTTGGCAAAATAATAAAACTGTATATTTCAAAAGGTAAAGCTGTTAGCAATCTCCCAGTATTTTTTTCATAGTCGGGGCCATAGAAATACCCAATAATAGAAAAAAAAATAAAGGAAATAAGACTTGTGTTGACCAGTGTTATTTTTTGCAAGTAAGAGCAATTATTCATACTAGTCATTGTGTTGTGATTTTAGATGAATCTTGAGCGAAGTAGTCCCGCCGTTTTTTCGTAAAAAGTGTTTCTCACTTTGTTTACATTTTGCAAAATCACTATTCACCTCATCGAAAAATGCCCAAATAGAACTTGATGTAGGTCGCATTTTAAGCAGACGTAATAAAACAACATACACAACACATTTTAAGCTTAAAAAATATTGCAGATGTTTTTATGAAAATTAAATACAGGGGTCTCGAACGTCAAAATGTGAAATCAGTAGAGCTGCCCACTAATATTTGTACCCAAAATCGGTATATGAAAAAAAAAATACAATATTCAACTAAATTTGTTTATTTTAAACTTCTTTATCTTTGTAAAATAATAGGAACTTACAGAATATACTAAGTATACTCGTACATGGTGAGTCAACGACACAGTACAGTTTATTATCTCATTTGTGGGGCTACATTAAAGATCGTGTTTATGTGAATCCCCCTACAACGCCAGTAGATATGGAAAATAGGATACGGGATGCGGGCAGTACAATAACGCCCTTTATGCTAAGGAAAGTGAAGGAAAATATAGTAAAACGACTAAACATGTGTATTCAAGTAGACGGGCATATTTTTGAACATTTATTACGTCATAATAAATAATCATTAGATAAGTTAAACTATATTAAAATTATTATTTACTATTTGTTTATGTTTTCACAATAGCGTAAGTGTATTAAAAACAGGGGTAAAAATTGAAAAATCCAAAATAAATCGAAAACAGTTAGAAATAGGTATATGACATCCTTAATAAAAGTTGGAGGGTTTTGTAAAATCTGCCAGAAAAAATAATAATATACAGGGTGTGCCATTTAAAAAATTTGAGATTTTTAATCTAACATAGTCGAAATGCATAAATTTTATTTGAACACTCTGTAGCATCTAACTCAAATTTCTTTACATATATCTTCTTTTTTATCTCTATAGAACGCTTGTACCAATTATGAGTATTCCACCTTCAGAAACAATGGCGCTGCTGGCAATTTTTTACAAAACTGAAAACTAGTATTTTTTTTTAAAAATTAAAATATTTCTACTAGCAATAAAACTACTTAATTACTTTGTTAACTGTCACTAAATATATTTGTAAAGATTTTACAATTGCGTTATCGCGATTCTGTAGTACAACTACATTGTCACGCTTAACTAAGACTGAAACAGATTTTTGGTATTTTATGTTTTTATGATGAACAGATGTGGGTCTATTATATGTTAAAACAGTTGAAATAAAACAGAATTTGCTACGTCTAATTGACTATTATGGTCCTTTGAACGTCTGTAAATTTCTATGGATTCTAAGAAGTTGAGTTTTTGACCCTTTAGGTGCCATATGGAGTATTTGTAAACAATTGATGTTGGGAAAAGTATGGTCTGTTTCTAAGAAATGTTTAGCAAAGTGGGATTTTTCATTTTTTAACCTATAAGAGGCATTGTGTTCTGCGAATCTTGTTTTGAAATTCCGTCCCGTTTGGCCTACGTAACAGCTATTGCACTCTTGACAATTAAGTTTATAAACTCCTGATTTATTGTATTTATTAGTTTTATCGTTGGCATTAAAAAATATATTGGATAATTTTTGAGCGGGTTTTAAAGCTATTCTTGTTTTTTCGGTCGTGAAAACTTGGGATATTT
This sequence comes from Pachyrhynchus sulphureomaculatus, assembly GCA_019049505.1. Taxonomy (NCBI): domain Eukaryota; kingdom Metazoa; phylum Arthropoda; class Insecta; order Coleoptera; family Curculionidae; genus Pachyrhynchus; species Pachyrhynchus sulphureomaculatus. Next base: position 39,187,707 of record CM032448.1, read on the forward strand.
TATCCGAGATGGGACCAAAATATGTCAGAGGCATGAATGTTTTCTTTTGAGGGATATTGAAGGCTCTATGGATCATAGATCTATAGGCTGCCAGTTTATGGGAGTTAGGGTGTATTAAGTCAGCTGGGATGGTGACATCGGAAAAGGTTGGTTTGCGGAAGATATCGAATTCTAGTCTATTTCTTTTTCTCAAAATTGTAACATCTAAGAAATTTATTTTATTATCTGTTTCCTTTTCAAGTGTGAATTTTATGTTGGGGTGTAAATTATTTAGGTGATTTAAAGTGGAATTTAGTCCAATATCATTTCCAAGGAAACATACTAAGATGTCATCCACATTACACTCCACAACAACTGTTAATTCTTTACAAAGCTCAAATTCGACCAACTATGGAATACTGCTCCCATGTTTGGAGCTCCGCTCCCAAACATACACTGCATTTGTTGGATTCTATCCAGAGAAGAGCTGTTCGTCTGATTGGACACCCGGAACTGACCGACGGCCTTGATTCGCTGGAACATCGAAGAACGGTTGGCGACTTGAGCCTGTTCTACAAGTACTTTCATGGAAAGTGTTCGAAAGATGTGGCCCGTTTAATTCCCCCCAGAGCGGTGCATATTAGAAGTACACGTCGCGCTAATGCTTCACACCCGTATGAGGTTCAGCTTGTTACTCCTCGTACAACGCTTTTCAAGCAGTCTTTTATGTGGAGAACATCATACCTTTGGAATGGTTTACCCAGGACTGTGTTTCCCATCGAGTACAATCTACAGCGATTCAAGAACAACGTGAATCGCTTTCTCCGCACACGTGTCGCTCCTGTAGCGCTTTAGGGACTTCCCTGTAACACGTGTGCTAGACCCATATAAAAAAAAAAAAAAAAAAAAAAAAAAATATCTGAACCAAAAGAGAATATTTTTCGCGTGTTGAGTTTTTAGAAAACTGTTTTCCAATTCTGACATAAAAATTTTTTTCGGCTAGCAAAGGACTAAGTGGACACCCCATGGCAAGACCATCTCTTTGTTTGAAAAATTGATTATTGAACTGAAAATAATTTCCGGTTATACAAAATTCGAACAGTTTCAATATATCTTGTTGTGTTATTATATTGACGTTGTTTTTTTGTAACATAGTTTTTGTAATCTCTAAACAATCTTTATTTGGAATATTGGAGAACATATTTGTTACATCGAATGAAACTAGAAGGGCGTTATTTGGGATGGAGATATTTTTAAGTTTATTTGTGAGGTCTATAGAGTTTTTTGTGTTGTATTTTGGATTGAATTGTGTAATTTCTTTAAAGATGGTGTTGAGATGTGTTGCTAGATTTTTTAAGGGGGTGTTGCTGTACGATACTACTGGTCTTATTGGCGAATTTTCTTTATGTATTTTTATCAAGTCATAAAGTTTTGGTGATGTAGGATTTTAGTTTATTATTTTAAAACTTTTCTCTTTTATCCACAATGCTCAGGGTTTCATTTAGCAGGGTCTTGTGTTGTTTTTGAATTTTATCCGTTGGATATTTTTTTACTTTTATTGGATTTTCTTTTTCCAAAAAATCATTTACTTTTTGAATGTAATGGTTTTTATCAAGAGCTATGATGGAGTTACCTTTGTTTAAGTTATTATTAAGTTATTATCTTTTATTTTAGACTGAATGGACGCTATCGTTAGTTGTTCTTGGTTACTGCAAGTAGTGTTTTTTGTGTTTATCATTATATGTTTTATTCTTTCTTTTTTAATATTTGGGTCACCTATGTTTTTTGTGGCTGATTCAATTTCGGATATTAGTCTTTCGGTAGTATTTTTTATATTAAAGTTAGGGTTATATTTTGGTCCTTTTTCAAGCAGTTTTTTCTCACTTTCTGTGAAATTTGTATTAGAGATGTTGATAAATCTATTATAGAAGGTTTTTTGTGGGGTATTATCTGACGTTTCGGTATATTTTTTATTCTCTATTAGTTTTTTAAGTTTTTTTGATTGAGTTAAATAAATTTTGTAAATAATTTGGCTAATTTTTAATCTAGTATTATCATCAAAGATATCTAATTCTATTGGGTGGAGTTTATAAGCTAATTCAGAGTGCAATACCTTGATATGGAGTAAGAGGTTGTCTCTGTTGCGGAACCATTTCTTAGCTTCTTCCTTCAACCATGTGATCTTGCAGGAATGGATAGCTTTCCGGGCCGAGGAAGATGATGAGTTGCATTTTACGTGTGTGTATTTTGGGAAGACGTTGTTTCTTAGACATTCTTGGTTGAACCATGCGTTTTGAACTGATATACGGTGTTTGAGTCTTAATTTAAAGTAGAGTTTGGACTGGTCTGCAGTACTTGCTTCTTTTAAAGAGTTGATTGATTGGTCCGTTACTTTGTGGCAGTACATTTTAACAATAAAACTACTTAATTACTTTGTTAACTGTCACTAAATATATTTGTAGAGATTTTACAATTGCGTTATCGCGATTTCGTAGTACAACTACATTGTCGAACGCTAAACTAAGACTGAAACAGATTTTTGGTATTTTATGTTTTTATGATGAACAGATGTGGGTCTATTATATGTTAAAACAGTTGAAATAAAACAGAATTTGCTACGTCTAGTTTTATTGTTAAAATGTACTGCCACAAAGTAACGGACTAATCAATCAACTCTTTATTACTACTAGGTTTAGTTATATAACATTATTAATAAAATAGTTATAAAATTTTACGAAGAATTTAAAAATAAATCAGAAAATAGGATGTTCCATTTAAAAAAAACATATGTTATATCGGCCACACTTTTTTGAAGTACCCTTTATACTCAAAAATAATTTTAAATGGTGCACCTTAACATTCCCTAAAACATTTTTTCGTCATTCCCGAAACAAATGAGATAATGAACTTTACTCTATCGTTGACTTACTCTATACAATTAAAACTAATAAGAGTAATTATTTATTTTATATATGAGTGAATAAACACTAGTGAATACTAATAAAACATAATGAAATGTAAATAACAAAAACATAATAGACTAAGTAATTTGTACTATTACTAAAGATATCTAACATCAAATAGGTACAGAAACTTAAATTTAATTACTTTTTACGATTTTTATGATCATACCAATATTCTTTGGCCATAGCCGCAGTCATCTTCGAACTAATTTCGAAGTCATAACAATTAGCGTCATTAAATAGTTGTTTTGTATGTAATAGACCAGTGATTGACTCAGTAGACAGCTTATTCCGCTGTTTTGTTTTCATAAGACTAATATGCGAGAATATGCGCTCAACATTAGCGGATGAGTGAGGCAGTGACAAAACAGTAGAGATCACAGTAGACAACAAAGGAAACATTTGAATGTCATCGCCATACTTTAGTAAACTGACATTATCCCAAAATAGTTCTATGTCATCAGGAAATGTTTTGATTTGTTTACAATTTCCCCCCCCCCACTCTGTATCAATTTGTTGGAAATCATTGTTCCAAACAATATTGGGAAAGAGTCTACTAACAGGAATTATCGAAGCAGTTTTGCCACTTTTAACATTCGTTGGTTCAATTATGTCTAACCCTTTAATTGGATTATTTTTCAATGGAAACCGGTATTTTTCAGGATCTAAGAAACTGACTTAGCTACCTATACCCATTCAAAATTCAGCAAGATTCGAAAATGATGGCTATTTAATGACGAGGCATCGTGCAGGGCCGCACTATACCTGATTGTATAATTGTTGAGTTTAAAATGTTATTGTGATAGGACATTTGAATTTTAACGTTTTATGTACTGAATAATACACAATACAGTAATTACACAAATATATTAAAACAGTGTACAGTGTCCTCGAGTACATTTGTTACAATTTTAGTTATTAATTAATATCTAGTTCAATTTCGCTATCGCTAATATCTTGCAAATCAATAATAAGTTTTTTTACAGGTTCTAAACTATTTATATTTATGTATATACATCTATATGAGTTTTCAATTTTTTTGACGTTTTGAATACAGTTTCTCTAGTTTTCAACGGTTCCATTTTTGACTTCTGTCTGTATCAACACAATCACACTACTGTTTAAAGTGGGTGTATTATTGTGAGCACGTATTTTAGACTTTATTTTATGCTATATCATCTCGATCGCATTAAAGATACAATAATATGGTAGAAGCCGAATTATTTCGTGTCCTGCTTCCTTTGCGATTTTATCACAAACATATTCTTTTGAAAAATTGTAACTTTTTAAAACTTCTAACATTTGTTTAACTGTATAACTTTCATGGAAATATATGTCACGTTCGCACAAAAAGACTTGTATTTCCCTTTTTCTACTGGTGTAACTTGGTACCTTATTCATTTGGCGACTATGATAGGATGCATTATCCATCACAATACAGCTATTCGGTTGTATATTCGGCATTAATTTGTTTTGAAGCCAATCTTCAAAAACTTCAGCGGTTGTATCACAATGATAACACAGCCCCACAAAAAAAAAGTGGGGTATACTTTTGATGCGATATATCAGATCCGTAGTATTTTTGCCCGCTGATCACGAATCTGACGTCAGAATATCGCCATCACATCTCAATTTTTTTCTAACCTGAAAAAATAGGTAAAAATTAGTAAAAATTAAGAAAAATATACTCCTAAAAAATTGATTCAAGCTTTTTCATGAATCCAAAGATGTATTAATATGTATTCGGACACGCTAAGCTAATATTCATCAGTTGGATTAAGCCATACAGTTCTGTTTTCTTTCTAACCTCAATAAATCAGACAGATATAGTGCTTCTCGAATGCAAAAACGAATTCAAATTAAAATTCAACCGATTCTTACCAAATTTGGTACACGGGGGTTTTTTGGGTTGCTGATCATGAATCTGAGGTCGGATTTGCAAAATTCAAAATGGCGGATCCAAGATGGCGGACAAAATTTTTGAAAACCAACCGATTCCTACCAAATTTGGTATACAGTTGGGGAATTCTCAAACCTGATACTCTTAAACCCTAAACCCTGAAACCTTAGACTCCCACACCCTGTAACCTCAAAAAATAGACCTCAATAACCCTGTAACTTTAAAAATGAGACCCAATAAACTCAAAAGAGATTATAATCTTGGTGACTACAGTGAGGAGCAAGGGGAACGTTTTCACCAAGATCTGAAAATCATAGAAAATCGGTATCAAGGACGATGGGATGACCATATGCTAGCGGACTATTGCTGGTCGCTAAAAAAAAAACAAGTCCTCAAAAGCGTTTGGGCAGAAAGCCTTTGAATAGGTCATTCGCGGAAAAAAGAACAAGATACGGCCAAAAAAAGGAAAGTTAGGCGCGGGTCTAACCTTCGCAATTCTAGGGCTTAAGGGTCTACTATTTGAGAGTATATGGTTTAAAAGTCCTGGTTTTGAGTTTATTGGGTCTCATTTTTAAAGTTACAGGGTTACTGAAGTCTATTTTTTGAGGTTACAGGGTGTGGGAGTCTAAGGTTTCAGGGTTTAGGGTTTAAGAGCATCAGGTTTGAGGATTCCCCAACTGTATACCAAATTTGGTAGGAATCGGTTGGTTTTCAAAAGTTTTGTCCGCCATCTTGGATCCGCCATTTTGAATTTAGCAAATCCTCAGATTCATGATCAGCAACCCAAAAAAACCCCGTGTACCAAATTTGGTAAAAATCGGTTGAATTTTAATTTGAATTCGTTTTTGCATTCGAGAAGCACTATATCTGTCTGATTTATTGAGGTTAGAAAGAAAACAGAACTGTATGGCTTAATCCAACCGATAAATATTAGCTTAGCGTGTCCGAATACATATTAATACATCTTTGGATTCATGAAAAAGCTTGAATCAATTTTTTAGGAGTATATTTTTCTTAATTTTTATTAATTTTTAACTATTTTTTGAGGTTAGAAAAAAATTGAGATGTGATGGCGATATTCTGACGTCAGATTCGTGATCAGCGGGCAAAAATACTACGGATCTGATATATCGCATCAAAAGTATACCCCACTTTTTTTTTTGTGGGGCTGTGTTATCCAAACTGGAATCTGAAATATTCTTGGCTGCTAGAAATAGACATTCTGGTATCCAGCCTTCTTCTGACCCCGCATGTAAAATAGTTATTCTTTTACCTTAATTTCATGGAGCTTTAGTGTGGCATTTTTTGGATTTATCAATCCATCCTTTACTGGGTGTGCCATGGGTGTCATACCAAGTCTCATCTAGGTAGATTATAGTTCGATTTTTGGATCTAGCTGCATTTATTTTTTCAAGATAATCCATTCTGAGTTGTTGTAAGCGCCGTGATTCCATTATAACATGCCTTTTGTCTATTTTTTTGAACAAAAACCCCAAACGACCTAGAATACGCCATAAAGTTGTAGTGGAACATTTTATGTCACAACTATCCTCGGACAGCCTCCGTGAAAGTGACAATAACGTAGGAACTTTTTTTTGCATACATTTCATAAATTTTGTAGTGGATTAAGTCTTCTTGACAGAAATCAATAAATTTCGACACACCTTTGTCTTTTCGTGTTTTTTAGGCGCTATCGAACTATTTACAATTTTCCAGACTATACTTTCAGGGATGCTTGTTAAAGCTGATGTTTCCATCAGTGACAAAGTACTTGTCGTGGCCTCGCTCCACAAACTTTAAATAAACAGTTTTAACTATCACTTTTGCATCAACGGGCAAACATTTTCGGTTTCTGTTGGAAAGGACTTCGGACATTTTAAGATACTACTGAACTTTATAATACACACAATTTCAGTATAATACTGCAGATAAAATGAAGAATATTCTTTATATTTATAAACACGAAGTAGCCAATAAAATGTTAGATTGAAAGAGAGATATATATATCAATTACGACCCTGTTACGGCTAGCTCGTTTAATGTTTTTATTGCATCAATTTGTTAAATCACTTTCTCAAATCTTGAAAAATACTATAAATGGTAATGTAAGTAATATGTTCCTTAAACTATAATTTATACTTGTTTTGGATTTCTATAAAGTAAAAATCTATGATAGAATTTCTGAGAACTAATATAAATTGAGTAAGGGAGAATGATTTAAATCTTCCTGTTCGTTTAATAGCTGGTTGGAATTTTTACGTTTATTAATTTCCAGACTTTCTAGGGGATTTAATTTTTTGGTTTTATTTTTAATATGTAAAATTTTAAATTCATCATTGAATTATGTGATTCATTAATTACATGGGTGGCATAATGTGAGTTGATATTGTTTTTTTTAAATAACTGTATTTGAATTTTTTAATGCGGGTTTCAAATGGTCTACCAGTTTGTCCAACATAGTTTTTGGTACAAGATCCACAATTAAATAAATAGACGCCTGATTTTTTAATTTCATTAGATTTAGATTTGTTATTTAGAATTATATTCCTTAGGGTGTTATTAGTTTCAAATGCTATTTTTTTGTTATTTTGTGTTAAGGTTGTTTAAACGATTTTTTATGTAGAATGTTGTCAATAATGTTAGGGTGGTATTCATTATTGACCGCATCGAGTTGACCGAACAAAGGAGGTTAGGAACAGGTCAGTAAGAAAATGAACGAAAATGTAACAGATTATAAACCTATTTCAGATAGAATGTGTATGCAGAGAATAAAAGACAAGTAACGGAAGATTGGCCTGTTGAATATTCATGCCCCAATTGAAGAGAAAGATGTGGAAGAATAGGAGGAGTTCTATGAGGAAATGGACAGGTGGTGCAACAGAACCCCGAAATATGATATAAAAATAATAATAGGCGACCTCAATGCGAAGATAGGAAGGGAATCAATATACAGACTAATAATAGGTACACACAGTAAGCACAAGGAAAGCAACGAAAATAGGATGAGGTTGATAGAGTATGCAACAGAGAAACAGTTGAGAATAATGACCACATACTTTGAGCAGAAAAATATCCATAAATCAACGTGGATAACCACAGACAAAAAGACGGAAAATCAAATCGACCATATAATAATTGAGGCTAAATATAGCAGATTGGTGACTAATGCGAGAAGCTATACAGGGGCAAATGCAAACAGTGACCACATAATGGTAAGAGCAAGACTAAAACATTGGACACCTCCTAGTGAAAGCAAACAAGAGGGATCCAGAGTTTACTACGATAAAGGATGAGAAAATTAGAAAGTCTTTTGAACAAGAAATTAGCAACAATGTAAAGATAAACAGAGATAATATCGAAGAAAAATGGAAGCACATTGAAAGAACGGTAACAAGAGCGGCAAAGATGCTAAAATCAGGAAAAAAGGAAAAGAGGGAGCAGAAATGATCTGACAGGGAATGTGAAAAAGTGGTCGAAAACAGAGAGATGGCAAGAATAAAGGCCCTAAGCGTACAAACAAAAGGAAATGATGAAGAGTACAAAAGATGCCGCAGAATAGCAAAAGAAACAATGGAGAAAAGAAAAGGAACGATATGGATAGAAAATTGCAAGAAATGGAGGACAATCATAAAAGGAAACAAGTCAGAGAATTCTATAGAGAGGTGAGGAAAATAAATTGAATAAACAGTGACAAAATGACAATATGTAGGAAAAAGATGGAAGTTTAGCTGTAAGCCTGGCAGAAAGGCTGAATAGATGGGCGGAATATTTTAAAGAAAGATTAAATGGAGATGAAAATGAGGAGTTGAATGAGAAATATGAAGCAAAATTAACTGAAGGGCAGGAGGGGAAGAACAAATAAGAGAAATACTCAGAACCCAAAAAAATAATAAGTCCCCTGGTGGAAATGGTATAACAGCAGAAATGATAAAAGCTGGAGGAGTAGATCTGAAAAATGAAATATGCCGGTTGGTGCAAGAAATATGGGAAACAGAAAAGATGCCAGTGAGCTGGAGAGACTCGCTCATTTGTCCAATATATAAAAAAGGAGAAAAAACTATATGTGCTAATTATAGACCAATAGCCTTACTGGATGTCGTGTACAAGATAGTAGCCGTGACCATCAAAAACAGATTAGAAGAGAAAGCCGAGTCTATTCTGGGAGAGTACTAGTGTGGATTCAGGAAAAATAGATCGGTTACGGACCAGATATTTTCGATTAAGCAAATCCAAGATAATAGCTTAGAACAAAATTTGGCACTACACTTGGTCTTTGTGGATTTCAGACAAGCATACGACTCTGTAAATAGAGAATTCTACAAGATAATGGAAGACATAAAATTCCAAGTAAATTGATTCGCATGGTGAGAATGACATTGAATGATACAGAAAATAGAGTGTTGGTTGAGGGCAAAGTATCAGACAAGTTTCAGGTGAAGAGAGGATTAAGACAGGTGGATCCATTATCGACATGTTTATTTAATTTGGTACTAGAAAAGATAATCCGGCAGTCAGGAATAAAAACAAATGGTACGATATACCAACAAACCTGCCAATGCTTGGCCTATGCGGATGATGTAGCAGTGCAGCAAGAACAAAAGAGAACCTCAAAAAAGCCATAAGTAGGGTAGAAGAAAGGGGAAGGATGAGAGGACTAAAGATAAATGCGAAAAAACAAAATACATTGAAATTACAAAGAAGAAGGATAATAAAAACAACAAAACTTTACATATAATAAACAACTTAGGGAAAAAATACATGTTTGAAAAAGTAGACAAATTTAATTATCTGTGTGGAGTGGACAAGAAAGGACGGAGATACAAGAAAGAATAGCGAAAGGACAGAGATGTTTAGGGGCAATGAATACAATATCGAAATCAAGGAACGTATCAAGAAAAGCAAACGAAAGGATATATACGACAGTTGTCAGACCCACGGTGACATATGGATGCGAAACGTGGAAACTGAATGAAAGAGAAAAAGAGACGTTGCAGCTATGAGAAAGGAAAGCTTTGAGAAGAATCTACGGAGGTAGGAAAGAACAGGGACTTTGGAGAAGAAGAACAAACGATGAATTAAAATGCCTATAAAAAAACCCCTTATAAGGCAAATTATAAGAAGCCGACGCAACGATCAAGTTAGTTGTGACACGTGGCAAGGATGAAGGAAGAAAGGCAGGCAAAGCAAGCCGTAATAAGAAGAGTGATTGGAAGAAGAGGCAAGGCTGGACTTCGAACTACACGGGTTCAAGCAGTAAAGCAAGATCTGGAGTTGATGGGAATCCCGCAATGGGAAAAGCTAACAGGAGACAAAAAGAAGTGGAAAACAAGTATGCAACCAAGCCATGGGGCTCTAAGGCCCCTCGAGCTATAGAATATAATAACTTGTTTAATGATGTTTAGTTCTTTGTTAAAATTATTTTTTGACGTGGGAATGTCTAATAATGGATAAAGGAATTGAATGTTGTCATTTTGTGAGTGTAAGGGTGTGATGAACTATTGTGAATAACTGTGTCCGTATATGACGGCTTATGAGAAATGGAAAAAACATGCGTATTATTTATTTTTGATATAAACAGATCTAAGAAATCGATCGAATTATTGTTTTGCAGTTCTAACGTAAATTTAATATTGGGATGTAAATGAAAATTTACGTTAGGACTGGAAACAAATAATGCGATCAATTTTTTAGATCTGTATATATCAAAAATAAATAATTGCATGATTTTTCTATTTTTCATAAGCCGTCACTTACGGACACAGTTATTCACAATAGTTCATCACACCCTTACACTCACAAAATGATAACATTTAATTCCTTTATCCATAGTTTATTACTAAGGAAACCCAAATATGCAAGTGAATAAATATGCTCATAAATATGCAAATAATTTTCTCAAAATATGCACATACATGTTGTAAATATGCAGTAAAAAAATCGAAATAGACTTGAAAAATGTAAATTTATTGTTTCATATTACATTATACAAGTACTATACAAATGTAGCAATAAAAAACCCATTTTAAATTTTCAACATACAAGGCGAATGAACTAAATCTAAATATAATATTATACAAAGTAAAAAATAAATATAAATAATAATGTATTTTATTACTTTACTTAAAGATGAACATATAATAATAATGTAGGTACATATTATAAAAATTTATATACGTAGTAAACAGCATAATAAAACATACATTTTAAATTTGATACATACAAGGCGATGCAACTAAGTAAGCGCAAATATGCAAATATTGCAAAAGATAGGGTCGCCGTTAGTTATAAAAACAATAAACTACTAAATGTTTCTCAAAATTCTCCATTAAAAAGTTTTGTCTTCTATCGTTGGATAAAAATTTATAAATTGAGAAACTCCTTTCCACATAGACTGATGTAATAGGGGCGATTTTAAAATTATTTAATAGTATAGGATCGAAATCAATGGAATCAGTAAAATCCCCCTTTAAAACATTAGCTACTTGGTTGACAAATTGAAACCCACTATTTTTTTCCATAACATTCCGAAATTTTTGAAAAATTTTGCTCCTAATTTTACCTGCGACATTTTCAAAGGCGACCTCACATTGTTTTATTAGTTAAACACCTCGGGTTAATGGCAAATTAGATTCCTCCATTTGAGTTATGGTTTTAGAAACAAAGCTATAATTTGTTTTAAGAAAGGAAAGTTGTTGTTTTATCTCCTTGTTTTTGAATAATCGTTTAAGTTTTGTAAGGGATTGGGAAGATTCGTCTGATAATTCTGCAATTAGACCATCTAGTTGACAGAAGTTGTCGCAATAAAAAAATGTTGCTTCCAACTAAGTGCCCCATCTTGTAATAACAGGCTGAGGTGGAAGAGGAGTGTTTGGTAGTTTTTCTTTGTAGAACTGAATCCTTAAAGGCGCTTTAAGGAAGATTTTCTTCATGTTAGAAATTAAGCTATTCACAAGCGGAAAATGATTCCTAATTTCCTCAGCAACCCTATTTAAAGCATGAGCGAGACATGTATTAAGTTTGGATAAAAAATTTTCAAATTTTGCCCGGCCTTTATCATGTACGATGCTGCATCTGACTAAATAAGCAAAAAATTATCTCCTGGAACAGGCGTGGGAAGAAAAAAATTTCGATAGTTCCTCTTGAACAAATCTGGCCACTGTCAATGCATTTGTTTTTTCTAACTGTTTGGAAGCAATTAGATAAGATTTTGGCAAAATATCGTCGCTAAGAACTCCAATCAATAAATGCGCAATATACCGTCCTTTTAAATCGGTAGTTTCATCAATACATATGTAAAAATGTTCGTTGCGAATTTTACCTTTAATTTCCTCAATTACCTGTGAATACAAGGAGCTTACGTCGTTTTTCTCCGTATTGTTGTTTCGCCTGGGATATTAAATTTGCAATACTTCTGGAGGAAGGAAGTAAAGTTTTGATTACGTAGCTTCGATAACGGAATGTTTGATGTCATCATTGCACGGCATAGATCTCGGTTAAAGATGTCTTGTCTTTATTTTTGTACGTTGGTTGGAAACATTGCATTAATGTGTGTTGTGGCCTATCTCCAGGTTTCGTCTTACTCAATTTGCCAATATGGCAAGCAATTTTCACGTGTTGCTCTATTTGAAAATTTTTATCGCATGGTATCTGCAATAAAAAAAAGAAAATTTAATTAAAATCCCAAGGAAATTCGTTAAATAGAAAACTAGGTGCTTAGGGCAGGCAAAAATTAAAATTCTGCTTTGTACCTTTTTTATTAGATTACCTAGAAATACATACGTTTACGTATGTATTCTGGATTCGTTAAATAGAAATTTTGTTCGTTAAATGGAACAAAAATAACTTAAATAACATTGAAAATAGCATCAACGACAAAATCCTGACAAAAATTTCGTTATGTTTAAATATTAAACGAAAATGAAATACCCTGTATATTCAATAGGTATTCAAAAAATATACTTACAATTTTAACACATGCAGGACAGTAGATTTTTCCCATATCTATTCTTAGTTCTTTGTATGGTTTAATCCACACTGACACACTATTGGCTTTGGGCATTTCACTGTAGTAAAATACGACTCATAAGATAAAAAGCACAAATCGACGTAACCACTTTAAAAGCACAACCAAAAATGAAATCTAATAAATTAATAATACTGATGGTCGTCTGAGGTTTACTGACTGGCTTTTACTGACCATAAATAATAATAAAATTTATTTGGGGAAAACCACGGGCGCGGCGGCGGCGGCCTAAACATTGACCCTTATTCCGAAAAATGAATGAAAACGCCTGCCAAAGACCTACATTATTATAAATTCCTTAAAATATGCACATATATGCTATTTTTAAAGCATTTATGCAAATATTTAAAAAAAATGCATATAATATGCAAAATATGCAATATATGCGCTTTGCATATTTAGGTGTCCTTATTTATTACACATTCACATATCAAAAATTAATTTTAACAAAGAACTAAACATCATTAAACAAATAGCAGTCAATAACGGATACCACAACATTATAGACCCCATTCTACATAAAAAATCGTTTAAACAAGCAGCCTTACTCATATACTCTACGATAGTTGACAAAAAAGTAAAGCACAAAAGGCTTACTTACACAGGCAAAATCAATAGAACAATCTCCAAACGTTTAACACAAGATAACGAAAAAATAGCATTTGAAACTAATACCACTTTAGGGAATATACAATCTAATCTAATAAAATTAAAAAATCAGGCGTCTGTTTATTGAATTGTGGATCTTGTACTAAAAAACTATGTTGGAGAAACTGGTAGGCCATTTGAAACCCTTATTAAAGAACACAAATACAGTTATTTAAAAAACAATAGCAACTTACATTACGCAAACAATGAATCACATAATTTCAATGATGAATTTAAAATTCTACATTTTAAGAAGAAATCCAAAAAATTAAATCTCCTAGAAAATCTCGAAATTAATAAAAGTAAAAATTCCAACCAGCTATTAAACGCCCAGGTAGATTTAAATCATTCTCCCCTACTCAATTTATATTAGTTCTCAAGAATTCTATCATAGATTTATATTTTATAAAATAATATAACTGTACATAATTTAATAAAATCATTATTTCAAAACAAATATAAATTATACTTTAAGCAACATATTACTTACATTACCATTTAAAATAGTTTAGTTACTCTTAATACACTTCTGAAGAAGACACTGTGTGTTTGAAACAATGGTTAAAATAAATAAATTGGAAATTGAAACTAGAGTGTTTCTATATTTTTATTATAATGGATTTTCAACAAGTATCGGCTAATACAATCAAAAACTGATACTATTCAGAGACTTAACGTTGGTATTCAAATGTTTTAACGCTTCTCAATAATAAACAACATTTTATTCTCGAGTGAGGCGGATTTTCACCTAACCAGCCACGTTAATAAAAGGAATTGCCTTTATCAGGTTCGACATATGTATAATGAAAGCATCAATTATCTTTCAAAGTAACAGCTTCAGCTGCAATGTCGGCACGTGGAATAATCGGCTCGTACTGTGATGTTAATTTGGAGTGATAGATAAAAATTATTAAGAACTTTTCCACATTCGTTTTACGGATCTCAGAATTGAGCGACATCACCCTATTTTAACTCATTTTTGCGTGATTTAAAATTTTTTTCTAATTTTCAAAAGTGGTGACATAAGTTCTATCTCTCTATGTAGCTGTGCCGAGCAGTGATCAATAATTTCACCACTTGTTTAACAGAGTTTTGGGACCCTAAGGCCGCTCCCTGATTTGTCGGTGCGGTATCGTTTTTCTCGGTGTGCCTGACTTGCGCGGGATGCTCGTGGCAAGTCAGGTGGGTTTCATTGCAATATAGGCGTTCGTCATGTGTTCGTTACTGAATCGGTACTGAGCACACCGAGAAAAATGATACCGCACCGTCAAATCAGGTAGCGGCCTAACGCTTCATATCCAGGTAATATAATTTTTAAGAAATTATTTTTCCTAGGACTGTAGGTTTAATATACGTTACGGTTTTTTTTTTATTTATCGGTTATTTTTTTAAATTAAACTTTATTATGAGATACCTATTACGATAGTGGATTGAAAAGTCTTGTAAAAACAAGGTAAATCATATTTTTTTGCAACAACAAAAAGTTATTTCTCAACTTAATTTCCATTTCACTTAATGTATTTGGTCAAACGAGTTTTCGCTGTTTCGAGCTGTGTATAATACTTGTTTACAACATAAATAACTCCTTCATTCGCAAAAGTTTCTTCCGTCAAACCCAATTTTTGAGGTTAGGAAACAAAAAAGTCTGGGGAATAGGGTGGGTGGGAAACTATTTCGAAGCCCAACTCGCACACTTTTGCCATTGCAGCGGCCGATGTGAGGCACATCGTCCTAGTGAATGAGCAATTTTCGGCGTTAATCTTGGTCGCTTCTAGTTCAACTTACTATGTAAATGGTCCAGTAACGTTGTATAATAAGAGCCAGTTACTGTTTTACATTTTTCCAATAATTAATCATGATAACACCGTGTGAGTGCCATCACTTTTCCCTCCACTTTTTTGGTCGAATTTCACCAACCGTATGAGGTTCAGCTTGTTACTCCTGTATAACTCTTTTCAAGAAGTCTTTTATATAGAGAACCTCATCCATTGGAATAATTTGCCCAAGACTGTGTTTCTTACCAAGTACAATTTACAGCGATTCAAGACCAACGGGAATCGCTTTTTCCGCACACGTGTCGCTCCTATAGCGCTTTAGGGATTTCCCTGCAGCACGTGTGGTAAGCCCATAGAAAAAAAAACTTTTACCTTCGCCAACCCGCTCTTTTGAATGCCGTTTGATCTCCGGAGTGTAATATTGGATATACGTTTTGTGTACAGTGATAAAACGCCACCAGAAGTCCTTCGAATTACGCTGCAACTTTTTCAAACATGATTTTTAAATGTCTTTCTTGTGTTTCTAGTCTGAAGTCAATAAATGCGGCATTCATCGCGAACTCAGCTTTTTTATTTCTAGAACTTCATACAGGATATTACATACCCATTCATATGAGATTCTTTTCATCTCAGCAATCGCACGAAGTTTAATGCGGCGATTTTCCATCACGATACCATGAATTTTATAGACCATTTCTTCAAAAGAAATCTCAAACGAGCTGGTACAGAGTCCCCATGAACTATCTTCAGTTCAGTTTTAATCTGGGCCGCAATCCACTTTTTTAACTAAACATGTTTTATCACTGCACGATACAAGGCTATCCATATCTACGAAATGTGTAACATCGATCACTTATGATAGCTTCCAATAAACAACTGTTCGGTGTATTTGTTTTAAACTTTAAACACCACATTTACAAGAATAACACTTGTCAATAGTCATGTCACTTAACAAAATCTCGCGCTTTTTCGTAGAAATTTACTTCTTACTTATCAATCCACCCTCGCATAACGTTAAAATAGTAACTTTTTATAAGTCACTATATCACTATAAGCCTGGTTCTATCTATTTGCAGCTGTTGTCATCCATCCAATGCCTGCATCCCTCTGAATATCATTCCGCCATCTTGTTTTGGGACACCCTACGCTCCTTTTCTGTTCTCGTGGTCTCCACTCTAATATTCGCCTGGTCCATCGATCATTGGTCGTAGGTGCTAGATGTCCAGCCCACCGCCACTTTTTTTCTGCTACGTGCTTTATAATATCCTTTAATTTCATTTGTTCACGTATCCACTGGTTTCTTTTTCTATCTTTAAGTTTTATCCCGATCATCTGTCTTTCGTGTGCTCTCTGGGTCTGTTTTTGTATATCGGCTTTATTCCGTATCCAAGTTTCAGCGCCATATGTAAATACGGATAGGATGCACTGATCGTAAACTTTGGCCTTTAACTTATTTGGGATGGTTTTATTATTTTTTTTAAATTTCTTTTTATGGATCTAGCACACGTGCTGCAGGGAGGTCCCTAAAGCGCTACAGGAGCGACACGTGTGCGGAAAAAAAACGATTCACGTTGTTCTTGAATCGCTGTAAATTGTACTCGCTGGGACACACAGTCCTGGGCAAATTATTCCAAAGGGATGATGTTCTCCATATAAAAGATTGCTTGAAAAGCGTTGTACGAGGAGTAACAAGCTGAACCTCATACGGATGTGAAGTATAAGCGCGACGTGTATTTCTAACACGCACCGCTCTGGGAGGAATTAAACGGGCCACATTCTCCGAGCACTTTCCATGAAAATACTTGTAGAATAGGCTCAAGTCGCCAACCGTTCTTCGATGTTCCAGCGAATCAAGGCCGCAGGTCAGTTCCGGGTCGCCAATCAGACGAACAGCTCTTTTCTGAATAGAATCCAAAAAATGCAGTGTATGTTTGGGAGCGGAGGCCCAAACATGGGAGCAGTATTCCATAGTTGGTCGAATCTGAGCTTTGTAAAGAATTAACAGCTGTTGTGGAGTGTAAAGCTTTCTGGTTCGAAAAAATATTCCCAACTTTTTAGAAACTCTCTTTGCTATGTCTGCTACATGTTCATGCCAGGACATATTTGCTCCCAGATTAACGCCCAACAAATTGAGGGATGATGTTAGGGGAATGGAGTGCCCCGCCATAACTATGTCGGGTTCAGCAACGTTAACTTTTTTAGAAAAAACTGCCGCCTGGGTTTTTGTAGCGTTAAATTCCACTTGGTTACTGTCACCCAAAGATAGAATTTCTCCTAGGTTTTTGTTAAGTTGAACAACGTCCCGCTGTCTGCGGACACTCGCCTGAGCAGCCGATGTCCGAGCGTTCAAAGTGAATGAAGATATAAGCGTACTGTCATCTGCAAAGCTGTAGATTGGATTTCCGGTTTTTTCTAGCAGTTGTAATGTAAATGAGAAAAAGAGTAGGAGATAGTATGGAGCCTTGGGGCACACCGGCGTTGATAGTGAAGGAGTTAGAAAGAAATCCGTCGACCGCCACTCGTAAAGAACGGTCACTGAGGAAACATGAGAGCCACAAACAGAAGTTTTCAGACATACCACAAGAACGTAGCTTAGCCAACAGCCGATCGTGCCAAACACGGTCGAATGCCTTGGATATGTCAAGAGCAATCGCTCGAGATTTCCCAAAGTGTTCAATTGCGTTGTTCTAAACATGTGTTATATAAGTCAGAAGATCTCCTGTTGATCTATGTTTACGAAAGCCATATTGGTGATCGCTAATAATGTTGGATTCTTCAAGATATTTTGGAAGATGTTGATTGATAGCCTTTTCTATGACTTTCGATATTATTGAAAGGAGTGCGCCTGGTCCGTAGTTATTTGGCAAGGTCTTCTTGCCTTTTTTAGGTATCGGCTGAACTGTAGCACATTTCCAGCAGGAAGGAAACATTCCCTTTCTGTAGAATAGGTTGAAAAGTCTACAGAAAACTGGTGTCAGTTCCCACGCACAGTTTTTGAGAACTATGGCAGGTATTCTGTCAGGGCCAGAAACTTTTTTGGTGTCTAGCTTCATTAAAATACGTTTTATGATACGCTGTCTGAAGACAATATCGGGCGTCCTTGACTGCACTATGGGAATAGTAGGTGGTGTTTTTCCTTGGAAATCGACAGTAGAATGTGAAGCAAAGAGTTCAGCCAACAAGTTTGCTTTTTCAACAAATGTCGTTGCAATAGAATTATCTGGTCGTGTGAGTGGTGGTATAGTGGATTTGGTGAAATTTTGGCTAACTGCCTTAGTGACTGACCAAAAGAACCTGGAATTATTGGGACAAGCGAGAAGTTTGTTTCTAATTCGCTGATTGTGTGCCTCCTTGGTTTCGTCGATAATTTCTTTGCATCTGTTCCGGGCACGGACAAAGGTGTTACGATTTATGGTGTTAGGATTTTCACGCCATCGTCGGTGGGCAAGATGTTTAGAAGCAACTGCTTCTTTGCATTTTCGGTCAAACCAAGGCTTGCCGTTGGAAGGACATTTCTTTGAAAAAGGAATGTAAGCTTCCATACCAGTCAAAATAACATCGGAAACCTCCCTGGCGCAGTCAGATGGGTCGTCAGAACGAAAACAAACGTCTAACCAAGGAAAAGTTCGAAAATATTCCATGAGATCTTCCCATTTAGCAGATCTGTAGTGCCAAATTTTGCGCGGTTTAGGCGCCTCTCTGTCACTGATTGGTAGGATACTCGATGTCGAAAGCAATTTATGGTCGGAAGAACCTAACGGCGGATTTACGGGCCCGTGTAAATCTTCGGATTGGTGGTTAAATTTTGCTTAGTTGGTTGGTTTATCTTTGAATATATAACTTAATTTTCCGAATGCTCATCCAAGCCTGATTCCTCTTGAAATTTCATCCGAGACACTATTTCTCGTCGTGGTAATTTTTTACCCCAGATACACATAATTCTTAACCATCTCGAGAGCTGTTCCTTCTAAATTTATAACTATGTTGTTATTAGTGTTGGTTAATACTTTTGTCTTACTTTTATTCATTTTAAGACCAATTGTCATTGAGTGGTAATTAAACTCATTTATCATTTCTTATATTTCACATGGGTTACTACTGATGACTACAGTATCGTCTGCGAATCTTAAGTGGATCAGATACACACCATCTATCTTTAGGTCCTTCTTTGTCCAATATAGTTGGCGAAATACGTTTTCTAGAGCTGTTATAAATAGCTTAGGAGAGACTGTATCTTCCTGTTTTACACCTCTTCCTATACGAATTTGTACATCTTGGCATTTTCATTTATATCTTTGATTAGGGTCATGCATCTAGAATCAATTCTACAGTTGTTCAAGTCGTTGATGATTGCCCACATTTCGACAGAACCAAAAGCCTTCTCATAGTCTATGAAGGCTATGCAGAGTTCGACATTGTATTCATTGCTCTTATCTAGGATATTTCTCATTGTCTGTAAGTAGTTGCATGTGCTATAGCCGGATCTTAAACCTGCCGGTTCGCATGGCTGGTAAGAATCTTTTTTAATCTATTGGAGATAATTTTAGTCAAAAGTTTATGAACGTGAGATAGTTAGCTAGTCGGACGGTAATTGTTTAACTTTCTGATATTTTCATTTTTGTCTAGAAGTATTACTTCTGATATATGCCATAATGTTGATACTTTGCCAACTTCTAGATACATGTTGAAAAGTTTGGCTAATTCTTGTTTTAAATCCCCTCCTGCTTCCAGTAGCATGTCTAATAAAATATCATCAGGGCCTGTTGCTTTTTTACACTTCATTTCCTTCAGTGCGCATTATTGACTTCCGCAACAGTAACCTCTGGTAGTTCTTCTGAACCTATATTTTGTGAGTAGGCTGCAGGGAAATCGCAAAATTGCTACACGAATGGCTAGTGTGGGGAAGTAGCGTTTCCCGTTGGTCTTGAGTTCAGGTCGGTTGATGAAAACGTATAAATTAGTAACGGTTATATTTCTAGCATGTACCGCTCTGGGAGTAATCAAGTTGGCTGCATCTATCTAACACTTCCTATGAAAGGATTTATAGAATAGAATGAAGTAACCAACTTTTCTTAGATATTTTAAAGAATAAAGGTTTTTGGAGGAGGACGCGTTTCGGGTCCTCTATCAGGCAAAAGGCTCTTTCCTGGATGTATGTAACAAATACGAATTCCCCATGTTTGGAGCAGAGCCCAAACATGTCGTATTTCATCGATGGGAAATTAAGCTTTGTATAGAATTAAAAGCTGTTGTGAAGTATAAAAATGACCGATTTTCATTGCCGTAAGCTTATAATATTATGGAACATTAAAAAACACCTCAAAAGATATAGCAAATTAAAAAACGTAATTTCGAAATTTTTCCTCTAGAAATACGCACACCACTGCACTGGTAATTTTTTGGATTGGCTAATCATGTAACATTTTTTTACATACCAAAAATTTTTCCGGTTTAAACAATAAAGATCCGGATTTTTTTTGTTGTTTGGTGATCTAAATTTCACTGAACTATTATTATGATTTAAAGATCCTGCTTTTTTTTTTAAAATGAATTTTTTGGGTGTGTGCCGTTGTCATTAAGTGGGCAGTAAACGACATACATATCTGTGCACCAAAAATTTTTTCGGGGAATTACCTTGTACTTTTCAATTTTAAATTTGGTGACGACATGCCGTATTTCACAAAATTACCAATTTCGTCATAAATTCACGAACTGCAACAATTTTTAGAAACAGCTTTCTAGCCAAAAAGAACTATCGAAAATCGAACTATTGATACAAATTAAAACACAACTGTAATAAAAAAACCGGTCAAGTGCAAGTTGAACTTGCACAATTAGTGTTCCGTACGTTGATTGTTTTTAAAATAAAAATTTTTGTTAGGGTGGTATAAAGTGATCAGTGACTTCACAAAACACACCCCAAATGAATTTTCAACAAAGTTTGTTTCCAATCTTTACTGAAAACTGGTGACTTTGAAATTTTGTTTTTTTTTTATACACCAAATAAATTATTAAAGGTAATGCACTCGTGATAATTTTCGTTCAATCTATACCCCGTGGAGAATATTCCAGAATTTTTTCAAAATTTTTTGATCAGTATTTTTCGAGATAAGGTAGGGGACAGCGATTTTTTAAAAGTAATACGAAGAAAAAGTGTGCGCAAGTATTACATTATATATATATATATATATATATATATATATATATATATATATATATATACATATATATATATATATATATATATATATATATATATATATATATATATATATACATATATATATATATATATATATATATACATATATATATATATATATATATATATATATATATATATATATATATATATATATATATATATATATATATATATATATATATATTTTACTCGTGTTTTCACAAGCTTTCATTTGACACCACACTCGATGACCTAGTAAAAAAAAATTTTTTTTCACTTCCGATTTCACCCCTCAAAACGAACCTCTTAAGTCAAAATTTATGTTACGGTGGTATAAAATGATCAGTGACTTCACAAAACACACCCCAAATGAGTTTTCAACAAAGTTTGTGTCCAATCTTTACTGAAATCTGATGACCTTGAAATTTTTGTTTTTTTTATATACCATATAAATTATTAAAGGTAATGCACTCGTGATAATTTTCGTTCAATCTACACCCCGTGGAGAATATTCCAGAATTTTTTCGAAATTTTTTTGATAAGTACTTTTCGAGATAAGGCCCGGGACAGCGATTTTTCGCGAATTTTTAAAAATAATACAAAGAAAAGTGCGCGCAAGTATAATATTATATATATATTTTTTTACTCGTGTTTTCACAAGCTTTCATTTGACACCACACTCGATGACCTAGTAAAAAAAATTTTTTTTTCACTTCCGACTTCACCCCCCAAAACTAACCCCTTAAGTCAAAATTTAATTCTCAAAACTACATGGCTCTGATGAGGCCATCAATTCCTATATTATTACCAAATTTCACCTTTTCTATGTCAAACAGTTTCCGAGAAAATCGGGTGTGACAGACAGACAGACAGACAGACAGACAGACAGACAGACAGACAGACACCGAAGTGATCTTATAAGTGTTCCGTACGGAACACTAAAAAGCATTTGAAATTGCACAGAGTAGATAAAAAAAAATGAACTATTAATACAAATTAAAACACAACTGTAATAAAAAAAGCATTTGAAATTGCACAGAGTAGATACAGCAATATTATGATTTTATCCTCTATGGGGTATCATCAGGAGTATTGCCCTGAGTTTTGGACCTCGAAAAACTTGTGATCTTTTGTTTATAAACAATTTTTGCTTTGTCTTGGCAATTATGGTGTTATAGCGTAAGTGCATTAAAAACAAGAGTAAAAATTGAAAAATTCAAAATAAATCGAAAACTATTATAAATAGGTATATGACTCACTTAATAAAAGTAGGAGGGTTTTGTAAAATCTATCGGAAAAAATAATAATATGTGGTGTGCCATTTAAAAAAATTGAGATTTTTTAATCTAAAATAGTCGAAATGCATAAATTTATTTTGAGCACATATATACTTTTTTCATCTTTATAGAATGCTCGTACCAATTATGAGTATTCCACCTTCAGAAACAATGGCGCTACTGGCAATTTTTTACAAGACTGAAAACTAGTATTTTTTAAAAAAAAACTGAAATATTAGAAAAACTACTAGGTTTGGGTATATATTATAACATATACATTATTAATAAAAAAGTAAAATTTTACGCAGAATTTAAAAATAAATTAGAAAATAGGATGTTCCCTTTAAAAAACCGTTAAATCAGCCACACTTTTTTGAAGTACCCTGTATACTCAAAAATAATTTTAAATTGTGCACCTTAACACTCCCGAAAACTATTGTATTTGACATTTTTTCGTCATTCCCGAAACAAATGAGATAATGAACTTTACTCTATCGTTGATTCACCCTGTACAGGTCGACTAAGTGAACGATCGGCTTGACAATTTTAGAAAACATGCCTTTTGTTATAGCAAAAATACCCTGAAATTTTGGTACAAAGATATTGAACACAATTGAATTTGTTATTTAAAATTGGAATTGCCGCGCCATATTATGCCATTTGGTCCAAAATGGATCTTTTTTTTCAAAATTTAGATTTCTACGCCAGCTTTCCGATGTCATTAAAAAAAATTTTTTTTGGAGTAATTTTAACCAGTTTTTTTTTTTTTTTATTTTTAACCAAATAACAACAAATGCGTGTTTTGGTTATTTTGAAAAAAAAATGGTCACGAAAATGAACGATAGGTGTTTTACTTTAATCCGGCATACGCTGACATCTTAAAATTGCAATTTGCTCTGTCATTCTTAGGTTAGAAAACTCTCTTATGGAAAGCGGGCCGACACCATTTTGCAGTATGGCATTCCTCTCAAATATCTCTGGCCACCTGTTGCAGATTCCATAAGAGTTTTAGGACTTTTACTGCCGGTTTTATGGTTTTATTACTTTTACTGCTACTTTTGTCTTCCATAATTTTTATCATCAGTTCCCCTTTCAGCAACAGTTTTCGCTATCAAGAGGTTTTCAAATCCTTTTTGAGACCAGCTACTTGGTTTTTCGGATATTCTTCGGTTTTTCCGATTTTGCAATCCTATTACCAAAATTTCAGCCGGGCCTAAGCAGAGGAGCTCTTTAAACAAGAGTGAAGAAGGAACTTTTTAAGATTAATAATTTTTTATGAATCTGAAAACCTTTTTGTAAGAGATAGATAGCAGTTTAATTTTGTACATATCTTTTAATTCGATTCCAGTTTCTTCATATTTGAATATTTTTTAGTACAGGACATAAATTCAGTGCACCAACACCTGCAATCAAATAAACCTCATGTACTCGCTCTCTGTGAAACTAAGGTCAGTTCATCGACCAGCACAGTAAACTATCTTTATCCTGGGTTACGATTTCTATTCCCGATTTAGGCGTAACTTTGGAATCTGTCTTTATGTCAGAAGCGACCTCTCTTGCCAACGAAAGAGGCTCTGGAGCCCCCAAACTTTGATGTTATATGGTTAAAAATAACGACTCAACCAACCACAAGGTTCGTCTGTATCCTCTATCGACCACCAAGTGATACAAACTTTAGAACACTTTTCGCTTCTCTTGCAGACACCATAGATCATTTACAAATTAACTATCCAAATGCCGAAATTGCCATCCTGGGCGACTTTAATGTCCACAACATCAACTGGCTTAAATATTCAAATACTACCGAAGAACAAGGTCGTGAAGCCGAATCATTTTCAATCAGTTGTGGCTTGACTCAGCTTATTGATGAACCAACACGGATCCCTGATCGAGACGGAGAGTTCGCCAGTCTTCTTGATCTGTTTTTAACCACCAATCCGGAGATTTACACGGTCAGCGTAAATCCACCGTTAGGTTCTTCCGACCATAAACTACTTTCGACATCGAGTATTCTACCAATCAGTGACAGAGAGGCGCCCAACCCGCGCAAGATTTGGCACTACAAATCTGCTAAATGGGAAGATCTCATGGAATATTTTCGAACTTTCCCTTGGTTGGACGTTTGTTTTCGATCCGACGACCCATCTGACTGCGCCAGGGAGGTTTCCGATGTTATTTTGGCCGGTATGGATGCTTACATCCCTTTTTCGAAGAAATGCCCTTCCAACAGCAAGCCTTGGTTTGACCTAAAATGCAAAGAAGCTGTTGCTTCTAAACATCTTGCATACCGACAGTGGCGTGAAGATCCTAACACCATAAATCGTAACATCTTTGTTCGTGCCAGGAACAGATGCAAAGAAATTATCGACGAAACCAAGGAGGTACACAATCAACGGATTAGAAACAAACTTCTCACTTGTCCCGGCAATTCCAGGTCCTTTTGGTCAGTCGTTAAGGCAGTTAGTCAAAATTTCACCAAATCCACCATACCGCCACTCACACGGCCAGATAATTCTATTGCAACGACACCTGTTGAGAAAGCGAACTTGTTGGCTGAACTCTTTGCTTCACATTCTACTGTCGATTTCCAAGGAAAAACACCACCTACTATTCCATAGTGCAGTCAAGGATGCCCGATATTGTCTTCAGACAGCGTATCATAAAACGTATTTTGATGAAGCTAGACACCAAAAAGGCTTCAGGCGCTGACGGAATACCTGCCATAGTTCTCAAGAACTGTGCGAGGGAACTAACACCAGTTTTCTGTAGACTTTTCAACCTATCCTACAGAAAGGGAATATTTCCTTCCTGCTGGAAATGTGCCACAGTTCAGCCGATACCTAAAAAAGGCAAGAAGACCTTGCCAAATAACTACCGACCAATCGCACTACTCTCAATAATATCGAAAGTCATGGAAAAGGCTATCAATCAGCATCTTCTAAAATATCTTGAAGGATTCAACATTATTAGTGATCACCAATATGGCTTTCGTAAAAATAGATCAACAGGAGATCTTCTGACTTATGTAACACATGTTTGGAACAACGCAATTGAACACTTTGGAGAATCTCGAGCGGTTGCTCTTGACATATCCAAGGCATTTGACCGTGTTTGGCACGATGGGCTGTTGGCTAAGCTACGTTCTTATGGTATGTCTGAAAAGTTCTGTTTGTGGCTCTCATGTTTCCTTAGAGAGCGTTCTTTACGAGTGGCGGTTGACGGATTTCTTTCTAACACCTTCACTATCAACGCCGGTGTGCCCCAAGGTTCCATACTGTCTCCTACTCTCTTCCTCATTTATATTAACGATGTGCTGGAAAAGACCGAGAATCCAATCTACAGCTTTGCAGATGACAGTACACTTATCTCTTCATTCACTTTGAACGCTCGGACATCGACTAGTCAGACGAATATCCGCAGACAGCAGGAAGTCATTCAACTTAACAAAGACCTGGAAGAAATTCTATCTTGGGGTGACAGTAACCAAGTGGAATTTAACGCTACAAAAACCCAGGCGGCAGTTTTTTCTAAAAAAGTTAACGTTGTTGAACCCGACATAGTTATGTCGGGGCACTCCATCCCTCTAACATCGTCACTCAATCTGTTAGGCGTTAATTTGGGAGCAAATATGTCCTGGCATGAACATGTTGCAGGCATAGCAAGAAGAGCTTCTCAAAAGTTGGGAATATTGTTTCGAACCAGAAAGCTTTACACTCCACAACAACTGTTAATTCTTTACAAAGCTCAAATTCGACCAACTATGGAATACTGCTCCCATGTTTGGTGCTCCGCTCCCAAACATACACTGCATTTGTTGGATTCTATCCAGAGAAGAGCTGTTCGTCTGATTGGACACCCGGAACTGACCGACGGCCTTGATTCGCTGGAACATCGAAGAACGGTTGGCGACTTGAGCCTATTCTACAAGTACTTTCATGGAAAGTGTTCGAAAGATGTGGCCCGTTTAATTCCTCCCAGAGCGGTGCATATTAGAAGTACACGTCGCGCTAATGCTTCACATCCGTATGAGGTTCAGCTTGTTACTCCTCGTACAACGCTTTTCAAGCAGTCTTTTATATGGAGAACATCATGCCTTTGGAATGGTTTACCCAGGAATGTGTTTCCCATCGAGTACAATCTACAGCGATTCAAGAACAACGTGAATCGCTTTCTCCGCACACGTGTGGCTCCTGTAGCGCTTTAGGGACTTCCCTGTAGCACGTGTGCTAGACCCATAAAAAAAAAAAACTACACTGGGTCATAAGTCTGATATGTAAATACGTAAAAATAACTATAGGTTTTATTTTATTCTAATTTTTTTGTTTTATTGTCTAGTATAGTGACAGCTCAATTTTGTTTATTTTAACGTTTATAGTATCTAACATTTTTTATTTTTATGTTAGGCAAACCCAGTTACTGAATAGAAATAGTTGGTAACCATATTAAATAAAAAATGCATATTTAATAGTATCTTTACAGTTAGAACCCATTCTGTACGATATAAAAGCAATCGTTTAGCACCGGTAAGTTTCTGCAAAAAAAAGTGACCACAATATGCCGCTTGAACAATTTCAGTAGTATCATATTACTTTTTTTTCATCGGCAAATAAAGTTGGGGAAAGGGAAACAAGTTATATGGTACTAAATTAAGCGAATATGGCTAGAGATCCAACATATAACTTGGTTTTTACTCAAAAACTGTTATATTAAAAAGAAAAAAAATTAAATTATGTTACATTTTGAGAACTCAAATGTAGAAAGAAACACACAACAATAATAATATATACAATTACACCCCAGTGACATAGATTATATAAAAAAAACAATAACAAAATTTCGACAAAGAGATGATAAGAATCAGTCTGTCCAATAAAGCATAAGAACAAAAAAAATATTCACCATTTACTTCCCCAAATTTGAAAAGGAAAAAAAGATATTTTTGGAAATAGTTAAAAGTGTAATAAATTCCCCTGTGGAGTAAAATGAGCTGCCTATGAAAATTTTCTTAAGCTCCTTTATAAATTTATGTCTAGATACAATATTTTTAATGTTAAAAGCAAGAAACTAAACATTTTACTCCCTGAGCCCATAGGCGACTTTTATAAACTTCTTGATTATGCTTAATAAGCAAAACATTAGTGTCTACTTCCAATTATGAAAAGAACTTATCAAACTTGCATATACAGTCTGTCAAGTAGTAGCATTTTAGACAAAGTATCAGTCGATTCCGAACTTTCGTCGAAATCACGTAGAATCCAAAATCAATCACTTGTTTGCGCGTCGGTTCGAGGTAGTCTTTCTTTGTTCTCATCCAAAGGGGCCTAAAATGGCACATTTCGTGGCCGCTAAAGATATTTTAACGAGACAAAAATGTCGACGACTGGCCGAAACATGGCTCGGTAGGCAAAATTACTCCGAAAGTCGAAAAAAAAAAAAACGAATCGTGTCTTTGTTTTTATGGGACTTGACCGGCAGAATTATGATGTTAAATTCCGAAGCACGTTGAAGAAACCTTTGCTGGGAGAAAATCACGTCGCAAAGCTGTTTGCTTGGGCTCACGATAAAATACTAAAGTGGTTCTCATAATCCCCGGACGCCAATCCTATTGAAAACGTTTGGTATCTTGTAAAGAGAAAGCTCAACGGAAAGATTCTGAGGATTTTGGCTCAGTTTGGAGAACATTGCCGCGGGAGTATGCAGAAAAGCTCGGCGACAGCATGCGTCGAAAATGCCAGGCAATCATTAAGGCAGGAGGCGATTGGACAACTTACTAGGGTAATTGTGCCGTTGTTAGCACACCAGAGAGTAAATTGATGGCAAAAAATGTTCTCGAAACACATTTTTTTTCAAGAATACGAGCGGTCACGTTCTTACTTAACAGACTATATGTTTATTTTTGTGAAAATAAGTCAATAATTTAAGCAGATAAATAAAATGCACAGTAAGTGGTTTATATTTACGAAAGGTTTTTATGGAGAAAGCTGTCAATGACAGTCTAAATATCTTCTTCTTTTTAAAGTGCCTATTCGGTTCAAATGTTGCCAATCATTCTGGCTATTATTACTTTATCCATTGCAGCTCTGAAAAGACCGGTAGTATTGGTTGAGAAACAATCTCGCAGATTGTTTAGCCAGGGAATATGTCTACGTCCTGGTCCCCTTTTTCCAAAAACCTTTCATTGGAGTATTTGCTGTAGTAATCCATATCTGTTAGAATTTCTCATTATGTGTCCTAAATATCCCCTTCATCAGCCTCTTCCAATGCCTCTCTGAAGATATGCTCAGGGTATATACTAAACAATAGTGGAGACAAGACACACACCCCTGCCTTACTCCATGCTCAATCTATATTGCTTTTGAATGCTCCCCTTCTGCCTTAATAATGTGATTTTTTTTATTTTTCACAAATAATATATATATATATATATATATATATATATATATATATATATATATATATATATATATATATATATATATATATATATATATATGGGTCATTCTTTCTCAACTAGACCCCCACCTTCTCCAAAATTAGAAAAGATATCTAAATTGGCGGATGGTTTCAAATGAAAATTTCATGTATCTACTTTCTAATTCTCAGTGGTAAAAATAAAAATTTTAAGATTTCTTCCTAAGATTTTCTGTACAAGCAATTCGATCATGATATACTTATATATTTTTCGCGGCTGAAACCGAATCTGAGGTCAAAATTACTCAATCTCGTCAGGATTCGTTTGTAACCTCAAAAAATATGTAAAAAATGACGAAAATCTCTGTAAATTAGTACAGATATCAACTTCATCATCCGAAACCGATGTTAGAATAATCCCCTCACGTTAGGATTTGTCCCTAACCTCAAAAAGCACCTCAAAAATAACATTAATATCTTTGAAATAGCGAAGTAAAGTCGGAAACTTTGTGTACCTTTGGTTTAAATATAATATAATCAAATATAGCCTAATAAGAATCAGTACGATCCATTAAAATGTTATACTATAGATTTAGAGAAATTAACAAAAACATCAAATGAACCTATTTCTAATTATAAAGATTATTTAATAAAAATGACATGTGAGAACCCTTCGATTGATTGTGATTTAAACGATTGCTACAGATATTCAAAAATAGAGAGTTTTCCTTATACTTAATAGATTTATTAGACAATGTTTCTATTCCTCACATTCAATATAGTTCTTGGACCGGAATGGATAGATCTACAATGGAAATGCTAACAAAAAGTGTAGATGACTTTGTTGATGATTTTTGTAGTAGCTTTACGGTTTTGAAGCCACATTCATTTATTGCTAAACAGCAGTCTTTATTTATTACAGAAAAGAAGGCTAATCTCAGTGAAAATGAAGTTCTCGTTATGTTTGATTTAGCAGCACAAAATTATGCATATGCGGTTCAGGATGCTTTTCAATCATTTCATTTTAATAATGATCAATTAACTGTTTTTATTGTAATTTACTATTATATGGAAAAGGGCTCTTTTAACTCCTGAAGCCATTTTTGCGTGGGCAAAGAATCACTTTAATAAAATGCAAATTTTTTATTACAACAAAACTTACCATGACAAAATTCGAAGAAAATTGAACAAGCGATTTGAAATTGTTTCTCACGTTAAAGGAATTTTGATAAAATCATGCTTTCACTGTAATACCAGATTAATAATATATTTATAAAAAAATTTTCCAATGCAATTTTTTTTTATGGGTCTAGCACACGTGCTACAAGGAAGTCACTGAAGCGCTCCAGGAGCGGCATGTGCACGGAAAAAGGCAGAACAATAAATAGTGTGTATTAGTTGAAAAAATGTTAATTAAATTAATGTTTTGATCTTTAATATTACATTTTAATGTTTGTTAAAAATGCTCTTTAAAAATGTTAATTTTAATTTTGGAACATCTACAATATATATAAAATGCAACGTCTCTCTGTTTTGTCTGTCTGTTCGTTACTGCGCTTATCACTGGAGAACCACTTATCCGATTTACGTGCTTTTTTTTTAACATTCTTATGTTCTCTGGACAGGTTGTAGGCCATATTTTATTACGTTAGGTAACATAAAGAATAAGCAGTGACGATAAGAGTGAATCAGGTCGGAAAAAAGTTTGCCGCTAGCGCGTTCTCTTGCAATACGCTGCCTAAACCATTAAATATGAAACAATATCATGTAGCAAAAAATATTTATATTATATATAAAATGAAACGTCTTTCTGTCTGTCTGTGTGTTCGTTAGTGCGCTTATCACTCGAAAACCACTTTATCCGATTTACGTGTTTTTTTTTTTTTTAATTCATACATTTATTCTTTGGACAGGATATCTATAATCTTCTATAATATATATAAAATGACAGGTGTCTCTGTCTGTGTTTTTTTTTTTAATTCATACATATGTTCTCTGGCCAGATTATATAATAATAATTATCTATATAATATATATATATAAAACGCAACGTGTCTTTGTGTGTCTGTCTGCCCGTTAGTGCGCTTACCCCTGGACAACCACTTATACGATTTACGTGCTTTTTATTTAAAACATACATATGTTCTCTGGCCAGGTTATCTATAATATATATAAAACTAGCCGTGCACGCGGCTCCGCTCGCATGGACTTGATTCACTATTATCGTCACTGCTCATTCTTCTTGTTATCTAACGTAATAAAATATATCCTATAACCTGGCAAGAGAATATATGCATGTTTAAAAAAAAACATGTAAATCGGATAAGTGGTTCTTGAGTGCTAAGCGCACTAACGGGCAGATAGACAGAGAGACGTTGCGTTTTCTATATATTATAGATTTTTTTATTGATAAATATTAAGATAGAAATTAAAAAAAAAAACACGTAAATCGGATAAGTGGTTCTCGAATGATAAGCATACTAACGAACAGACAGACAGACAGAGATACGTTGCGTTTTGTATATATTATATAGATTATTATTATTATATAAACTGGCCAGAGAACATATGTATGAATTAAAAAAAACACCTAAATCGGATAGGTGGTTCTCGAGTGATAAGCGCACTAACGGACAGACAGGCAGACAGACAGAGACGTTGCATCTATAATATATATAAAATGCAATGTCTCTCTGTCTGTCTGTCTGTCCGTTAGTGCGTTTATCACTGGAGAACCACTTATCCGATTTATAAGCTTTTTTTCCAAAAAAAACATGCGCACATTGTTTAATATAAGAAATAAGCAATGACGATAATAGTGAATCAGGCCGGAAAAAAATTTGCCGCTAGCGCGTTCTCTTGCAATACACTGCCTAAACTTAAATATGCAACAATATCATGTAGCAAAGAATCTCTATAGCAAATGCAACGTCTCTCAGTCTGTCTGTCCGTTAGTGCGCTTAACTAAAAAAAGTCTATTATATATTAAACGCAGTGTCTCTTTGTCTATTTGCCCGTTAGTGCGCTTAGCACTTAAGAATCACTAATCCGATTTACGTGTTTTTTTTTTTTTAAATACATATGTTCTCTGGCCAGGTTTTAGAATCTATTTTATTACGTTAGCTAACATCAGGAATAAGCAGTGATGGTAATATTGAAGCAAGTTCACCCGAACGGAGCTGCGGGCACGGCTAATTTTATATATATTATAGATATTCTTTGGTACATGATACTGTTCCATATTTAATGGTTTAGGCAGTGTATTACAAGAGAACGCGCTAGCGGCAAACTTTTTTGCGACTTGATTCACTATAATCGTCACTGTTTATTCTTTATGTTATCTAATGTAATAAAATATAGCCTATAACCTGGCCAGAGAACATATGCATGTTTAAAAAAAATTAATTATGTTAGGTTATAATATCTAAGATTAATAATCACAATGTATGAATAAAAAAGCTTGTAAGTAAATAACCATGTTATCTTTCATATTTGTAATAAATACTTCAAGTTTACAATTTTTTTTTACTGTCCCTAATAATTTGGCAACCCATTGTATATATATATATATATATATATATATATATATATATATATATATATATATATATAACATATATATATATATATATATATATATATATATATATATATATATATATATATATACATATGTCCGAATTTTCGATACAAAAGAACCACATGTATATGACTTGATTTCTAAATTAAGTAGTCGATAAAATTTAATTAAATTTACTTGCAAAAATAAGAACGAACAACAACTGCCATTCCTAGATATTTTAGTTACTCAAAATAACAAACATTTTGAATTTGACATCTATAGTAAAATGAGCAATAAAACAAATCGTATCAGTTATATAGATAAAACTAATGGTTGTGACGAAATCTTAATAAACAGGTTACTAAATAAACATAAGTTTAGGTTAAATATTAATATTTTCACGTTTGTTACGCAATAAGACAAAACGTGTTTTAATATCATTTAATCCAAAATACAATAGAAGAACTAATAAGGTATTTAATACGAGTAGCTGGTTTGTGGGAATACCTCCTCTTCCTACTTCTCCAACAAACAGAGTAACTCTTCTCCCCAAGAATAATATTAATAAATTTTAAATATTAATGTCTGACGAGTTTTTCGGCAAAGGATAAACGAGCTTTGTATAGCCTGTCCCAAAATATAAGATCCGGATTTTTGCCGTCTTAAGTGGGCAATATAAAAATTCTGACCTTTTGTTTATGATAGGTTGTAGAGATGGACTTAAGAATTTTATTCATTAATGCAAAAATAATGCAGTGTTTTTGGAGATGTTTATTTATAGATGCATGTAAAAACAAATGGATAAGAAGTACAAATATACTGTTTGAATGAATGGGGTTTACAAGATTAATCTTCAACTTTAACAACGTGCTGAATGGAATTCTTCCAGCTTTCACGAGGTATATCATTTATAACTTTTTTTACTAATTCAACCACTGACACGCTTAAAATACGAGAAACATTTTGTGCCCTTATTTTTTATTTAACTTGATGCCAAATATGTTCAACTGGATTAAACACACAATAATACGGAGGAAGCCGCAAAACAGTGTGTCAAACTTTCCAAAAGATCATTTTTTTTATAACTAAAGTTAAAGTAAATGTCATTTTCTAACATATATTCCTGTATTTCCGATTTGGTGTTGGCTGCATTAGGAACCTCATTTAGTAGGTGACTATGGTAATTTGCATTGTCCATAACTATAACTCTCTATTTGGGAACATTTCGCAAAAGGGAATTTTGAAGCCAATTTTCAAGTTCTGCGGTCGTGTCTTCGTGATAGTCCAAACTAGAATCTTTTATGTTTTTTTGCAGATAATAGTAGACAATTTGAAACCTAGCCCTTTTCAGATTCAGCATGCAAAATGGTTATTCGTTTACCTTTATTTGAAGGTGCGTTAGTCTGACATTTTGTACAGCTGTCAACCCACCCTTTTTGCACAGTGTCATGGGTATCGAACCATGTTTCGTCAAGGTATATTATTGGCCAATTCTCTGATGGATACTTTTTAATTTCTTGTAAATAAGTATGTCCCAAGATTCGTAATCTTTGTGACTCCATCACTACTTGCCTCTTGTTGATTTTTCGGGACATGAATCCCATTCTTAAGAGAATTCTGTGAGGGGTTGATCGGCCACAATGTATATTGGTCCCGTCCCGTACCAGTCTTAATTTTATTTTGTCTAGTGTCGGCACCAACTGCTCTTCATACATAGAATATATTTTTCTCCTGATGACGTCTTTTTCACAATCGTCTACATGATGAATTTGAAAATCTTTCCATATTTTCCTGTTCCTGAGTGATGGTTTTCCTACGATACCCTTAATCGTAGGAATTGGGGTTTTTGTTAGTTCACTGGTTTCTTGCAAAGCACTTTGTTTACTCAAATTTCTTTTTACCAAACTGCCGTAAACATTTTTCACTATTTGTTTAGCGGTAAGTGATAAATGTTTTCTCTTGCGATAGCCACTATTGCAATTTTCCCACGGATGCCACATAATTAAAATAGAACCGTTACGTTGTAAGTAAAACTAAAAATAAAAATAATAAAAAGTATTTTTCGAATCTTAATGGGGACCTGTGGTCATAGGCCTATATTATCAAATACTTAAAGGGCTCCAAACCATGTTGCCAGGTAGTAAATATGTAGGTAAAAATAAATCCAATATAATTGCAGGTGCAAGTGAGGGCGGTATACAAAGCAGGTAAAATAAAAATACGTTTATCATAATACCTGACAACTATGCACAAAACCATAATAGGGTCGTTTATTGCCCCATTGCAAAAGCAAAAAGGCAGGATCTTATATCTTGGGATTTACCTTACTTGCTTTATTCTGTTTTGAAGATTGAATTTTTTCATTCCTTGAAAATGTTATTTGGTACTTATTTCTAAGGTAAGTGTTTTTGTTTTTACACGGTTTTTAGGAAAATTAGGGCATTTTTAGAGAAAAAGATCATTTCTAAATGGTAAGTCTTCACCAATTTTTATTTATTTTTTATTTCTCTAGTTTTGGAGATTAATGATTGTACATGTACAATGGAGAGATTGATCGATTTGCTCTGCCTGCAACATAATCATAACAAGGCGTGTTTGCTGTTCACAAGAGATTATTTCCAGCAAATTCAATATAAACCTGTAGTAAGGCAGTGACCATTTTAACCTATTAATACCTTTAAAATGCATTTCTCTACTTCTGATCGATGCTCATTACTGCACATTTTCATGTAAATGGAAGCCTGCAATAGAACAAAGATACTAGAAAAAAATAGACTGTGAGGTCGTAATTACGACGTTGTAATGAGCAATTTTTTTTTATCGGTCACATCACCGCCTGAATAGGATTACCCTTTTTGGATGAATATTAGTAAAGATGTCGTAATATCGGTTAACGTTGTCCAAGTGCCAAAACATATATTTGTATTTCACGGCACCTTTTCAGACAACGCGGTAGTAGTGCCATGGGCCTTATTACATTTCTACAATAACTACTACCTATGTATGTGGCTAAGCCAAATAAATTATTAAATAAATACACTGACCTGCGGGATTGGAACACGAGCCCCTTGATTTTGTATGCTGATACGATAATCACGGAGCTAGTGTTTTACCCTTTTCCAAATAGTCAATCATGATGATAACCTGTGCGTGCCAAAAAAACAGCTGCCATCACTTTTCCCGACAACCCACTGTTTTGACTGCCATTTTGTCTCCGAGATGTAATGGTAGATCCACGTTTCATCTACAATCACAAAACGACGCCCTAAGTTCTTCGGATTACGCTGCAACATTTTCAAACACGATTTTGAAATGTCTCTCCTCGTGCCTTTTTGATCTGGAGGCAACAAATGCGGCACCCATCAGCATTGTCAGAACTTCATGCAGGATATTATATACCCGTTCATATTAGATTCCTACCATATCTGCAACCTCAGGAAGCTTGGCAATCTTTCATCATGGTACCATGAATTTTATCAACCATTTCTTCAGAAGAAACCACATTACGGCATCTTGCTATCCCAGTACCTGACTACATCAAACTAGGTTTTTTACGCTGTAATTTTTCCCAGTAAACCTTATTTCAAAAAGCACACCCGGAATATATAATTATTTCTTAAAAACACCTATCCAAAAAAGACAAATTCGTAAAAGTCATGAGAGACAAAGTCGGAGATGACTAAAAAACTCAATACATACATCAGGTTTAACTACAAGGCAAATCATCATCAGAAAATCTTGTTTCACCAGAAGTGTAATAATAAAGATATTTTGAATTTGAGTCGGGCATCTTGAACGAGCAGCATCTGCAATGCTTGTATTGCCACGTTTAAATTTATTTATCCAGTAATAAATGGTCTTGAGTGCTGGTGCACGATCCCTAGAACTTCTTTTAGTTTAGTGCCTATCTGGGCCGCAGTCAACTTTTTTAAATAAAAATATTTTATTACTACACGATACTCTGCTTTGTCCCTTTCCACGAAACATGTAACACAGATCCTATGCGATAGCTGCCAACAAACAACCTTACGGGGTATCTGTTCGAAACTTTTAACGCAACGGTTACAAGAATCACGCTTACCAACAGTCCTGCTGCTTCTCTCAGCCGGTCTTTTTTTTTACAGATTTTTATGTAGACTATATTTGGCTTAGTGATGTTAAAAGTCATATCCTAACACTCTGTATAAATAGTCATTTGTGAAAAAATAATTTTTGAATTCCGTGGCGCAAGTAAGTTTATTTTTACAGAATGATCTTCTGTCCATTCCGACTAAGATTTAATTAAAAATCCATTATTATAATGTAGCTATTTGGGTATACAAACAATGATAAAGCTTATTTTGATAGTTAAAAATTTCAAAAACCACTCCGAAACATCTTTAATTCATCAATAGGAGAGAGTAGTATACGATGAGCGGGAAAAATCTACGCCTACATTTGCTAGTCTAATTAATTGTTCTCCTGCCAAATATATTTATATGGTATACATTGCCGTATCAAATTAATGCATCCTTAAGCACGTATTAAATAAAACATTATTAACTGATATTTCCAATATTTTTTTACATGGAGGCTCCATCTTCCTCCTTTTAATGTCCAAAAGAAGAATTAAGAAATATACAGTAGAACAATGTTTTGGGTATTTTCAGTTAGTTAACAACTTTTGTGCAGAACTGTTTATTAAGGTTTCGTCACAACCATTAGTTTCAACCATATGACTAATACGATTTGTTTTATTTTTCATTTTATTATAGTTGTCAAATTCAAAATGTTTGTTACTTTGAGTAACTAAAATATCTAGGAATGGTAGTTGTTCCTTGTTCTTATTTTCGCAAGTAAATTTAATAAAACTTTATCGACTACTTAATTTAGAAATTAAGTCACCTACATGTGGTGCTTTTGTATCAAATATGTATATGTATATATATATATATATATATATATATATATATATATATATATATATATATATATATATATATATATATGCATATATATATATATATATATATATATATATATATATATATATATATATATATGCATATACAGGGTGCCTCATATGTATGGAATAATGATTCCACAGCATTTATTAATCAGTAAAT